>JACBWW010000067.1:442424-1042424 GCA_020086605.1 Lanius collurio
ACCGCCCTGCCCGGTCCCGCGGGGGCTGGCGGCGGCGCCGCCTGACGCATCGTCCCGCTCCCCGTGCGAGGGTGCCGCTTGCTGAGCGCTGGCCGGCGGAGCAGCCCCGTGTCCCCGCCGGACAGGTGCCTCCCGCGGGGAGCTGTCACACATCCAGCCGCGGTGGTTGTTTGCTTTTGTGGGGGTGCTCGCGGCTCGCTCAGTAGCGAGACAGGTTCGCCTGCTTGGGTTGGGGTTTTCCCCCTGGAAGTATGGATTCCCAGGGAGCTGAAATAATTCTGCCGGCACTTTTCCGCTCTGGGAAAGGTTCTGAGTCAAAGCAAAAGGGAATGCAAAGACTGTTGTCTGTTTGCTTCATTTGTTGCTCTGTGCACAGCCTTCAGCTGTACTGGGCGAGCAGATGTAGATTAGATTAATCCAGTGTGTTTATTTAAGAGTAAAGGCCGTCTTTTGGACTGATATCGCCGTAGAATTTAATAAATTATTGTGTCTTTGGTTTCTCTAAACAAGAAATACAGGTTTAGGGTTAGACAGAGGGAATAGTAAAGCAAGTACACAGGGTCTTAGGAGAGAGAAACAGGGCAGGGCTCTTTCCAAAGTGGCATTGCAGAACAACTCTTGATGTCAGCACTAATGGCTCTAGATTAACCATTAGCTTGACTAATGTTTATGACTGATGGCTGAAAGGGAGGGAACTTGCTCCCTAGTTGTAAACATTCCCTCACATGACTATATGTAACTTCTATATGTAACCCTATATATATATATATTTATATAGAGTCTCATTCTGGATGGCTGAATTCAAATTATGTGTGTGACAAACAAAACTGTCAGTTTTAAGTGCTGCTCTCTTTTTCTAAAATAGTCTTTAGAAATACTATTTGGAGGCTTCTGTCATCTGCTACTTTCACTTCCGTAGTTACGGAAATACTTAGAGATGCAGAGCTTATTGTTTGTTTATAGATTTTAACAATGACAAGTGAGTTTCAGGTGCAGTTGCCAAGTGTTTGAGGACAAATGAAGTTGCATCTCAAAGCCCAGCAGAGAAAGATGACAAAAACAGGCTGAATTTGTTACTTGTCACAGACTAAGAGCTGATATTTATATATCTGTATTTAACATGGTAATCATCACACGCTTGAAGGGATGTTGTCCAAGTCAGGTCATTGGTTCACGTTTGTTTACTAACATTTGACCTATGTTGAAATCTTGATTTGCTCAGCTCTCCCTGAAATACGTAATTCCCTTAAGCAAGATTTAACTTTAAAAGTACTTGTTAAATGTGCAGATGAAATGCCTGTACACTGTGGATGTTTGATAGCAAAGTGATCTCTAATTTTGCAGTCTTTACCTGCATTTAGGAGCTTTCTATTTAATATAAAAATTTTTTGGTGATGTGCCCTTAGCGTATTAGCATGCTTTCTGCCAGCTGGATGTAGCTGGTTTGGATGATAGTTGTCGTCACACCATTTCTTAATAGATTGTTTACTGGAATTTTTTTTTTTTTTAGTAACTAATTAAATCAGTGAATTTTTGGATGAAGTTTTGTATCATTTCTGCGCTAAAATTAATGAAAACAAAATGTGTAGTTTAGCTTTCAGAAACTTCCAGAATGGATTCATAGACAAAAGTTTTCTCAACTACTTAAGTACTATAAGAATAAATTTACTACATTTTTCTGGAGGAATTAGGAAGGGGACAGGAGGAAAAGGAAGGGAAAAAGAAGCAGGGAGACAGGTGTAGTTGCTGGGTTTGGACTCTGTGTAGTGGTGGGAAAGAAAATTAATTTGATTCTGATACCATTTGTAAACTAGTACTTTTATATGTTATCTAGCAAGAGTATTGTGAGGGTTTAAGTTACTCTGTGGGAGATGCTGAGATAGGGGCACTGTATGAGAAACAAGCACCCATCTGTGTGGCTTTGCTCTCTGTATATGTGAAACAAAGTACCCTGGATTAGTGTTTGAGGGCACCAATATGATGGTAACAAATTTAAATGCCAGCATCCCAGTGCACGCCTTACCTAGGAAAAGAGCCAGTTTGCAATAGGACATGATACTACTGCAGCCTGCAATACAAAATTATACTATTTCAATTTGCACAAGGGTGTTTGTATCCAGCAAAGCAGCCTCTTGTCGTCAGGTGCTGTGCCCTGCATCTGGGCACAGCTTTCATTGCTTTGCCAAAGCCTCTTCTGTCGTTGGACTCTATTTAAAAGTTCCTTTTACTGTTTGGTACAGTAGCTGGATGGTTCTAAAGAGCACAGTATGCTGTTCCAATTCAATTTCTTTCTACTTTTGGCTACATGTGGTGGTTTCAATTCTGCATGTAGGCAGAGGCAGGCCCTGATTACTTGGACAGTCGCAGAAGTTTGTGGCAGACATTGAATCTCCGACCTCATAGGAGACTGACCACGTGTGTATTTTTGGATGCACCCCCACTTATGAGCAGCAGAACCCTGGGAAGGTAAGGAGCAAGTTTTTTTTTTTTTGCTTAATGATTCTTTAACCTGTGATCTTGTGCAGCTGTGCTAAGAATTCTTTTTCCTCTTTTGTCCATCTCTGAGATGATGAGAGGAAGCTGAAACCCAGTTCCTGAGATGCAATGATGAAGTTTCAGCCTGACACGAGGGTAAGTACATCTTGAGAAAGTTTTAGTGTGCTGAGGGGAACGCATGACCCTTTTACAAAGGATGGAGAGTGCTTACTTGCTCAATGAAGGAAAATGTTTTTAGTTGGTAAAATGGTGAAAGAGAGGCTGTCACAGTTTTTTGTCCTTTAACTAGCAGCTGTTCTCTGTTGTAGATGTGAACGCAGTAGATGGTGCTGAAGCAACACTGAGGCTCCTCCTGTGAAATATCCACAGTCCAGTGTGTATAGAGAAAGTGCTTGCTGGCCCTCCCAAGTGTTGATGGTCCTGTGTCTTCAAGAGATGCATTCCAGGACAAGAAAACACTGACTGCTAGTTTTAAAAATGTTAATAAATAATTTTTTGTGTTACTTTTTCATTATTTCTTGCTTGTGAAGGTAGGCAGGTGAGGTAGTACAAATACCAACCAAGTGGTACTTCAGATGGTTTCAGGTGTGTGTGCAGACAGTGGTCAAATTTAAGATATTGAATATTAGCCCTTTTTGATATGGTTGTTGCTCAGTGTTGCTGAAATCAATGCTGAAAGTGTTTGGGAAGTTTGGGAGCTACTGCTCTGGGAATACACATTATAGCACTCAGCTACAGTGTCTGTGTCTCCTGTCTGTCCATGCACTCCCTGGGAGAAGCACTCAGGGTGGAAGTCTTTTACAGTATGATTGAGAGGTAGTATCAATGTGCTGTCAGAATAACATACTGTCAAAACCATGCACTTTAGCAGGCCTTACTTGCTAGGTGATATGAGCTATCATTGATTGCTCACTTAAAGGTCCTCTCAGGGAGGTGATCTGGGTGCTGAATAATGGCAGTGTCATCAACTCTCAGTTCATGAAAGTACCCCTCTCTTGGAACTGGGGGGATTTGACAAGCAGTAAATACTTTATATCCATTAGCGAAAATAAATAAGTCCGCCTTTCTTAAAATGCATTTATTTAATTTTATTCATTTAATATTATGGCTCGTATTTGGTATGAAGGCANNGCATTTATTTAATTTTATTCATTTAATATTATGGCTCGTATTTGGTATGAAGGCAAGAGCACTAGAACTTCATCACTCATACAGACCCAGTGAAGAATGCTTAGCTGATTTTAAAAGTGAAATCATGGGCCAAAAAAAATCTGTTCTTTCCTCAGCATTTGGTTTTGTGAATAACCAAGATCCCTGTCCACTATCTCTGAAAATTCTGCCGGTAGCGTGATGGAATTGGTGTGATACAGTACTGTCACTTTCTGGGACTGTAAGTAGCACTAGGATACCTGACTGGTTCTCTGGACCAGTGGAAGTTATTCTCTGTGGTTTTAAGCATAAATGGTGGATGAATGGCCAAGTGCACTTACTGCATTTTCCTCCCCCTGTTTGGAGAATCTTAAGCTTTAGAAATGCTTTTATGTTTCACAGTTCTTTGGCTGCTCCTTATTTAAGAGAGCCCTCCCACTGCCTAGCAAAGCTGCCTATAAGTGGCTTTTTCAGATCATTTATGCATGTGTGAACATAAATAGACGCCTGCACCTTTTCAATTGGTAGTGAAACTATAGGAAAAAAAATCTACACAGTTAACTTGGGTGACTTTGTCAGGGCAGGAGCCTGAGGGCAATGGAAAATTGCTTCCCTTGTTTTGTTGTGCTTTATTTTTTTCCTGTGTGCAGTAAGTACACCCTACAGGATTCAGGATCCTTACATAAGGAGAGAGGAGTCTTTATCCACAGCAAGTACCTTCTGATTTGGTCTTAAAAGTGAATGCTGTGTTTTTAGCTTGGGGGAAGAAGGGAGGGGAGAGTGTGAAATGATTCCAAGTTGAAATTAGCTTCTCTATTTTACAGGAGAGGAAAAAGCAAAATTTCCATTTAGGTTTTTAGAAAATTATGATAAAGTGGTATTTCAAGTCTGCATTACTAGCAGTCATTTTGTAATTTTTTTCCTACTTTTTACTGCTGTGATCAGTAACATAAAGAGTGAGGTAAGGTCACTAGTTTCATAATGCTTCAGCTGGATCCTTACAAATTCATTGAATTCAACAATCAGAACTGAGGACTGAGGTAGCTGTAGCCTGCTATGTATTTTCACTGAAGTCTACCAGGTGGTAGTTAAGTGTAGAGGTTGTTTTTTCAAAGTCAGACACTCTAGTAAGGTTACAGTATTTTAGCAGTTTCTTAAGAAAGCACAAGCAAAATCGACATTGCTTTGACTGCTACAGTGCTGACTGTAGAATTTAATTTTTAAAATTTTTAAATGTGTATCATTGCAAAAATATACATTTCTGTATGCATGGTATTCTGAAAAAATGTGTTGTGGTACCAGTTGGTTTGTTAGATTTTGCTGCAACTTTAGGTTACTTTTAGCTCTTTAAGGTAGAATAAATAATTCAGGATTTTAGGCCTTGTATTACTGGGCAGATTTTTCAGCTTTACATCTTTGAATATTTATTAATTTATTTTAATATTTGATATCTTTGGGACTCAAGACTTCAATCCATGCCACAGTTCCACTTCCAGAAGTAATACATTTGTATTCTGCTGTGACTTTTAACTTGCTTGTAAGAATTGCACTCATGCTCCCTCCCTTCTGAGTATTTAATTTTTATTTTGTCTCTGGGTTGCTGCTTTTCTGAGGGCACTGACATGAATTATGATTTTAGGCAGGTGATGCACTTGCATTTGAAGTGCTTAGGTGCATTTTTCAAGATGTCATGCTGTGCATGGTCAGTCTGCGTCAAGGATCTGTTCTGGCCACCAAGCTCCATGTTTGTGTTGCTCTCGGTGAGATAGGGATGGGTTTGGATTTATTTTATTTTAGCTTCTAAAAATACAGACAGGATGAGCATTGTGTTTACTCTGAAAGAAGTACCCCTTTGGATGCTGATTCCGCATTTACTGTAACTTACGATCAGTTAATTGTTTTGAATCCACAATATAATCAGCACAAATGTAACATTATCCAAAATTAGTAAGGATGGCACATGGAGCTAGGCCAAGTGCCTTATGGGCATATCTGTTACAATTGCCTAATTGCTTGTATTTGTGGTTTCTTCTGGCTGGAGACTTTGACTGATACTTGTTTATTCACACATACTGCCTGTTGATTTTCTTTCATTCAGTCACTAGTCCCATTTTAATTTTTTTTTTGCCTTTGCTTGCTAGGAAAGATAAAGGCATATTGGAAAGGTATAAAGCTTAGAGAAATCTAATGAAAATGCTTTCTGTATTTTGAGTGAAGTCCTGCCTCTAACACTCAGACCTGTTTTATTTATCCTTTGAAGAAGAGAAATGGGTATTATATCACCTTTAAAAGGAAGACTCATTGCTTTTAATTTTTATGTATCCTTCAGATGGGATACAGGAGATTAATAGCGATTTGAAAAATCTGAAGGTAAGGAACCTGATCTAAAATCACTCTGTTCAATATTAGGAAACCTTTTTGTTACCACACATTGTAAGAAAACAAAGTGTGAAATAAAGCAATTGGAAAAAAATCATTATGTCAGTGGCTTCTGATTTTTACATGTAAAAATGATGTGTTAAACTCTGTGTGTGCAGTTGCAAGTTTTAGTCCATTTGCTTTCAGCATGTCAAGTGTTGGCTTTAAGAAACTGATCCCCTAAAACTTGAAATGAGTTTAAATTAGACATTTGTGCTTCTTAATGGTGTTTAACTTAGTCTATTCAATTAGATGGGCACAAAATTTGATTCATTAGTCTGTGAACAGAACAGTCTCCTGCTCTGGAAAGTAAAACCCACACAATTCTAATATTGCAGTGTGTCAGATTTACTTTGCGTTGCTCTGCATGACAAAAGCAGAGACAATACATTTTTCTGATTCCATATCTGAAGCAAAAATGGAGGTACATTTAACTTGTTTAACTATAGATGTTTAGTCATAAAACTCCTGCAGCTGAAAGGGAAATAACATCATAATTCAATTCCTTTGTCATGTTGTATCATCTTTTGTGATTTAGGTTTTTGGCTATATGTTCTGTGCCTTCTCACTAGTTAACTTTGAGTAATTTATATTAGTTGGTGTGAAGTTGGTGAGATGCTCAGTTTTCCTAAGCAATGAAGAGGCTGATTTTTCAGGCACTGCCGGTCATCTCCTGAAAAGTTTTTTTAGCTGTGGTTTTTTGCTCATTGGAGTTGCTCAGGTATATTAGTGATGAAGCTTGGATAAATGACACAGTATTTTGTATTTGTATTAGACAGCTTTAAACACTTGCATATAAAACTGTCTGGTGTAAAGACTGGGTAGGTTGTTTATTATGTGAAATATCATCCAAGTCTTTCCTATGTTGGTGTGTATATGAAATGAAGAAGTGTCAAGTCAAATACAGCAGCCAGGTTGCTACACCAACATTCTGGGTGGTGGTGTTGTGTGATCATGTGTCATAAATTGTGCAAAGCTATGGGGAAGCGACATAATAAATATATATTATAAAAAGTGGGGGTGACTTGGGAAAATTAAGCTATAATTGTCTTGGTGACTCAGTGTAATTCTTTGCTTCATTTCTTAGTGCTGACTAAGATGAGTGAGTTATTGGGAATGTACTGAAATGGAACTTCAGTATTAAAGGAAGTGGAAGCTTCTGAGTTTAAGAACTGTAGGGGGTCTGCAAAGGTCTGAACTGTATTTTAAAGTTTTCAGTTCATGAATTTTACATTTAATGTAATTAGTTTGTATTTGAGTCATCTTACTGGTAAAATGGTCACTTTGAGAAAGAACTTGTCTTGATGAGAGGGCGAAAGCAGACTGTAAGTTCAGTCACTCACCAATGAGGGAATGACTTTGAGCAATCATTAGCTGAACTGGTTTGAAGAATATTCTGCCATATATATGGGATGGGGTTTAAATTTTTTTGCTGTAATGCTTTTTTGACGTGTATGATGTTCCTTTTTGCTTTCAGGTCTTGAGTATAAATTTACAGAAGTTCTAAAAATGGGAAGAATTTTTTTGGATCATATTGGTGGCACTCGCCTGTTCTCCTGTGCAAACTGCGACACGATTCTGACCAACCGCTCCGAGCTCATCTCCACTCGCTTTACAGGGGCCACAGGAAGGGCCTTTCTTTTTAATAAGGTTAGTAAGAAGCTGGAAAAACTGCTCTTTACTTCTGAAAAATGAGTTTGTGGGATATGAATCTGTCATGAGACCTAAAAACCTTCTTGGCTAAAGTGTTGTATAATTACTACTTTATTTTGTTCAATTGTCTTTGAAGTCAAATTTGACACTTATTGTTGATGGGAAACTTACCTAAAATAGTTTCATCTGCAATACTGAAAGACTATAAAGAATATTGTCTGTATAGAGGCACCAGGCCAAAATCAATGGAGTTTTAACTTTGGAGACTTCTGTAATATGAACCTCAGATTCACTCTTTAGAGTGTCCAGTGTCTGTCAAAGAGTTTCAAAGGTATTTTCACTTTTATGCAGTTAAAAAAAAAAAAGTCTAGATAATATTCTGTGTAATTTCTGAAATCCATTTAAGCTAAAAGTAGTCTGGCAACTTAAGTTGCTACAATCAACCCCAATCTCTTTTACAGGCAGTTATACTCTGGTTTAGTTTAATAGTTTTTAATTGAGCAGATTCAATAGATTGAAATATGGAAGTCATAACTTTGGAGTGAATTGTAGGATTATTTATGAACCTGCCATAAAGACCTGTCCATTAGATTAATTGAAAAAATTGTGATTGTCCTTTGCTTTCTCACAAAGCAAAGCTCCTGGTCATGTTATGCTTGGTGCATTTTAGTTTCGTTTTTTTCTTGTAAGCCATTTGGCCGTGGGCAGACTTGATAGGGACATCAGTAATGTCTTAACTGTCTTTTGCTCTGGGACCTCTGGTATGCTGAATCTTACGGTAGTGAGAAATTTCTTTCTCATCCAATAAGCGCTGGATCCTTAGGTTAAGATTTTTTTGATGTTAAATAGTGGAGTTTAATCACAGCAGTTTGAGTTTTTGCATTTCTGCAGTCTGAAGCACTCAGGTGCAAAGAGAAAGCAGTGCAGTCCCATCTTTTAGAATCTGCGTATCAGCACTTTGGATATAGTTATGACATCAACTTTTCAACAAATTATACATCCTGGTTTTGTGGTGGTGATGCAAAAGACGTTAAAAGTATATTTTAAACTGCTGATACAGCACACCAAAAGGTGCATATTTCATGTCTGCATTCTCAGCCACTGACCGTGGCTTTTTCTTAGATAATTATTTCAAAAGCACCACAAGATTTTAAAAGAAGTACCTCTTATAATATTTTCGTTCTGAGTTCTGGGACTTGGTGATCACAACAGCTGCTAGAAATGGGTTACATACATTACACCTGGATTCATATAAATGTACAAGCTGTTCACTGAGAGCTTCTTACTCAGAGCTGAGCACAGCACTTTTGCACATTTTGCGATAGCAATTCATGTCTCTCAGTTAAAATGTGAGGGTTTTACATCATTGTGAAGCATATCTTTAAGGTGTTACCTTCTCAATAAGGGGATTTTTTACACTGCAGTTTTCAGTTCGTGTGCAGTGCCCCAGTCAGTCTCTTTCCTTCTAGTCATTTCCCAGGGTTCCTGTAGGCAGACTAATCCTTTGTGTTCCCTGTGCGCTGTGTGTTTGTCCCAGGTGGTAAATCTGCAGTACAGCGAAGTTCAGGACCGGGTCATGCTCACTGGCCGCCACATGGTTCGGGATGTGAGCTGCAAGAACTGCAACAGCAAACTGGGCTGGATCTATGAGTTTGCCACTGAAGACAGCCAGCGCTACAAGGAGGGCCGCGTTATCCTGGAAAGAGCCTTGGTCCGGGAGAGCGAAGGCTTCGAGGAGCATGTTCCCTCCGACAATTCCTGAAGAGGCTCCGGTCTCTTCTCAGGTTCTCTGCGTTTGAAACTCAAATATAATAAAATCAACAAAAAAATCTGCTTACATACACTGTCACCTTAGCATCAGAGTCGGATTCATGGACTACAAAGTGGGAAAGATTGTGAGAATATTTCAGATGGAACCTTCTTTTCTTTATTCCTTTTATATTTTACTTTCCCTCCAGCAGCTGTTTGTAGAAAGAATGTTGTGCAGATGCTGTAACTTTTTCTCTCTTTCATTTACATCTGTTAGATTTGAGATTGTATCTGAAGATACGGTGGGCTAAAAGGAAAATATTTGCAGAATTTGTCTTTCATTGGAGAGAAATTCAGTGAGGTTTTTTTTAGTTTGCACAAACTGATGTCAGCAACAAGTTATTTTAAAACTACAGATGTTTTTTTAAAAAGTATATTCCAACTTTTGGCTCAAGTTTTTAGTTGGGTTTTTGTGGTTTTTTTTTTAGTTTTTTTTTTTTACCCAGCCCTTTCACCTGGTTTGCTAGCTAAAGTAAAGAGATCCGAATTTGTGCTGAGTGCTAAAGGTTCAGTGTTGGTACGGCTTGGGCTGGCCCATGTGCCATATTCTTGTTGAGGTTGATTGGTAGCACAGAGCCCATTATTTCTTGTCATTCTTGACCCAAAGATGTCACCATTCCTTGTTTATTTGTGAAGTCCCATTCACCATGTAAACTGGTGTTGATTGGAAACTATTCTTGAAATAGGGCAGAACTGCTTGGCTTTTTTAACTTTAACAGATGTAACTTATGAGCATAGTAATAATAAAAAGTAATAGCTGTCTGTTTAGTCTTGCATTGCTTACAAATCCAGCTGTATTTGTAATGATAGGGATCCACTGAGAAACTACTGTTTCAGTAGTCATTTTTTTTCATTTCTCTACTAATCTCATTAAGTTAGACAGGGAATTGCAAATCTTAATTCTTCTTCAAGTAGCTTTCTTTAAACCCAGAACTTCCTATGTTAAACACAGCTGCTGTGTAAAAGGAGAAGATTGCCAGCATGTTTGTTCATGCCTAGTTATGCAATCTGCATCTCTTGAAAAGATTAACTTAAACAGCTTGTTTTCAAATGCTGCTTCTGGTGTTGAAACCTTTATCTTTCAACTTTGTTGAACCTTTTCATTGTGATGTTACGTTTTTATCTTTCTGGGCAGCAGTACATGTCAGCCTAGTAGTAACTAGTGACTTGGATTCCTGCTTTGTTCTTGTAGAGGTCAGCTCTGTTTGAAACAGTGATCTTGCTTGCCTTTTTTAGCAAAAATGCTCTTCATTAACTTCATTCAAGGGTGCCCAAACACTTTCATTGTGTCTTAAGCCATAAGTTAAGATCTCAAGGGCTGAAATTTATTTGAATGTTAGATACGTATGATTTCTTACCAGGATATGAGTTGGTTGTGGTTTTTTTCTTATTGGATAAATTGTGGTCAACGTGAAATATGTTACCCACAGACGTAGGAAAGGGAGGGAACCCCACCCAACCAAACAGATCTGGGTTCTGACCTTTCAGAATAACTTTTCTTCTCTGGCCACAGCTCCATATCTGAAACTAAGATGCAGAGGGTGACTATGCAGAGTATTTTTCTTAACACTTTTGGTTGCCAAGTGGCAAATTGGACACCCCTGACTTGAATCGACTGCCCCTTTCATGTAAAGGTAGCTTTGTTATAGAAATGCCATATAGAAAGAAAACAGAGTAGATCACATACCAGAGCTCTGCTTGAACCAAGCTGCTTAAACAATAGTGTACTTGTGCCTCAAATGAATCAGTTTTTGCACTGAGTACAGTAGTACCCCATTATCTTGTACTTCTGTCCTTCACAGACCTGGAAGCGCCATTAGCATGGTTCTCTGCAGTACTTTTCTGGTACTTCTGACATTACAATAAAGTATGTTTTGTCCTGAACTGGTCTTTGCTGTCCTTTTGGAGTTATTTTCACAGTCTGTCAGCCAAGTCACATAACCCATCTTTCATTCCTTGTGTTAAGTTTCTCAGTACAGTGACAAGCTGTTGATGAGCATCTCTCTTTGTATAGGTGGCAAAAGAGTTGGGTTTGGAAGGTGCCAAGTAGAGCGTCACGCATACCACTTGGCCTTCAATTCATTCCTGTTAAAGAGAAAACAGAAAATGTCTCATTTAATGGAATTCTGGGTGCCAAATGTCTTTCCATGACTTTGAAAAGACAGCAAGCAAAGCAAAAATCCACCTTCTGCAAGAAACTTGAGGTTTTGGCTTCTGAAATGGCTTGGGAATTAATGAATTAGGTATTGTGTATGTGGACTTCTGTGACTTCTCCTTTGTGTTCAAATGTTAGGCAGAAACCTGCTAGGAGCTGGTCAACTTCTGAAGCTGTAGCTGAAGAACTGAGACAATGAGAGGATCATTCTGTTGGTGTGATGGAGACTGGGGCTCTTATTCTAACTACATTAAGACCATTTTGGTAGAATGTTGGTGTGAGATGCTAAAAATTACTTTTCACAAAGCCTTTGATTTGAAAAACACATGTGAGGTGAATTAAAAATCCCATGAAGGTTAAGCAAGTCCTCTGCAGCTTTAAAACAGTAGACTTTGGCTTGCTGTTTTAGCTTTCATGCTGTTCCCTCCTGCATCATGCTGGGTGCCTCTGGGAGAGTTTAGCCTCCTATATTTTGGCTGCTCCTTCTTGAGACACTTGGTGTGTGAGCACAGATAACTTATCTGTAGGGAACAAGGCCATTGGTTACAGCACATCTAGAGACAGAGGAGACATTGCTATTTGGCATAAGCTGCAGTTTTGTAGTAGTGCAGTAGCCTGGGATACTCAAACAAGGGCTAGCACAGGCAAATGTGCCACTACAGTGATCTTTTGCCTGGCCTGTGGTGGTGCCCAAGGTAAAGAAAGTAGCAAGGAAATTGCAGTGCACAACAGACTGCACCATGCGATCCTGGAGACTCAGAATCTGTGCTCATAGGCTGCAGCTTGGGCCAGCAGTGGTACTGTGACATTTGCATGGCATGAGCTGGATTAGAGTTCATGTCACCCATGCTGTGATCTCATCCTGTGAGTGTACTCAAAACAAATACTTCCTTGCTACCATTTCAGCCAAACACAGCTTTGGAAAGAGGAAAAGAATGGATGATGTGTTTGTGGAATGTAAAAGCATTTTACTTACGCTCTCCAGGGATGTTAGAAGAACTTTTGTAATGACATGCATGTCTCATGGCTCTGTTAGAAAAAGTGGCCTTACACAGTGTGGGGTTGGCTGTGGTCTCTGCCACAGCCTTACTCTTACAGGGCGAGCTTGTCTCTACAGATTTCTGCCAGAGGTATAGGAAAAAAGTCAGCAGATGAACAGGTAAGGAACAGGTGAAGCTGCAGTTCAGCACACAATTGGCCAGGTATAGGGATGAGGTGGCTGGGAAGGCTCTGACATAGTTGTGGGAAGAAGCTAGGTGGTTGATGAGCCCTATTTCAGACAAGAAACACAAGCTGTGATACTGCAGGACCATTCTGCAAAAGCCAGAAATAGTGTGTTGTGTTTCCTTCTTGGGCCTGCCTTCACTTAGAATAACAATGAATTTTAAAAATCCAGTGAAGCTTGCTTTCCTGTGGATCTCGAGGGCTTTGCAGACTCCCTGATGCCTGACAAGGATGAAATGCTTCTACCTTTTTATTTTGCTTGGGGCACTGATAAGGCACTCTTCAATCCTGGTTTTGCAACTAAGCAATTTTGAGGCCTCTCTCTTCATGACCTGGAGTTAAAATTGCCCCAAAACTTCAAAAGACTGCTTTGAGTGGTGTGGAGTATAACCTCGTTGATAATGTTCCTGTGGAAGCTTTTTTCTTCTTACAGGAAATCTAAAATGTGGCCAAAGAAAATGAACTCCTGTCTGTCTCATTACATGTTATGTGGCAAAGACATTCAACAGCTGCTGACAAGCCTGGTTTCTGCAAGTGTGGAGCTCTTCCTGGCCTCATAGTTACTTCCTTCCCTGCCTCCCTCTCATGTAAGAATTTCTGGTAGATGTAGGAAAGTGTAAGGGGAGAAATCTCACATTTGCCTTCCAGCCTTTTGTTTACTGAGTGTTGCTCTTACTTGAATGAATTCATGTGATGTCAGTAAGTCTGCTGCCAGGCTGCTGCTACTTTTTTACTTAAAGGTTCTTCTGGCAGAATATTAGTGACTTTAGCATCTCTCATCTCCAGGTCTAGGCAGAGGTTGGTTGGGAATGAGGCTTGACAGAACATCCTACTCTGGGTAGAGGTGATGTGGAGGAAGACCTCGTTCACACCATTCGCAGAACACTTCCATTGCTATGCTGCATCTCTTTCCTTCTGATGCTATTTTAAGTGATTTGTTTAAGTTTGCATGGCAGGTCCTCCTTTTAAAAAGAAGGTGACTAAGAGACAGCAGTCTGTGCCTTCTAAACATGGCATTTCTCTCTGAAGGACCTGAAATACAGGTCAGCACAGAGTGCTCTGTGTGCTGCTCACTTGGAAGGGGCAGGTGTGTTCCTGTTTGACTTTTTCCTGCAAAAATAAACCCCAATGCTTGTCTAAGATATGGCCAAAAATCTCCCTGCAATGGGAGTTAGGATATGGAGGAGAAACCCAGGTGAAAGTGTGTCTGTGTGTGTGTAAGTCAAGTCTTAACTAAACCAGTCACTCTGAAGCAGCAGAGGGGGGAGAAATTCTAGAGGTAAGCTTTCACTTTTCTTTTTTGACTTTTATGGGTTCAGGGAGAGTGGAAAATCACTTGGGCATTGTAGAGGATCTAAGGTCCCCTGATAAACAGACTGGGAAGTGCAGAACCAGGGCTGACTTTGGTACAGGCTCTGTGTTGTGTTTGGATGAAGGCAGCTAGAAGGTATTTGTCCTTCGAAGTAAGTTCTGTTTTTGTTCTCATTATCTGAAGCATTTAATACTATCAGGAACTTGCATTTGTTATAGAAGTAAAAGTAGGGGAAGGAACAAAAAGCTGTGGTAATAATTTGCATTTCCTAAGCATGAGGGGTGGATGGGAGAGAGAAAGGTGTTCAGATCTTTTATTTTGACTCTGCCCAGGAGAGAGATGTGTGTTTGCCTGACATCAAGATCCAGTGATGTTTCTTTCAGGGACTTGGGGATGTTTAGGTATGGGATTTTGCTTTGTCTTTTTGTAAGCATTTGATTTGACTGTTTTAAACGTTTACAGGTGTTCAAAATAGTAAGTTTACTGGATTACAACAGACTGCATGCTGTAGCTGTTTGCACACTAATGGCAGGTCTTGCAATAGTTACAGTTAGAGGAGTAGGAAGATGCCTTTTCTGTGAGGGGAACACAAAGCATCATGGCTCATACAAGGCTGCTTAGCCAAAGACCTGCATGGTGGCTTTCAGCTGTCTTTAGAGACAACAATCCTCTGTCCTTGGAACAACTTGGAAGAGTTTGAAAACTAATATTGCAGGCACAGCTATATGGTGAGTATAAAAGGAAGAGGACATTTGTTATTTTTTAGGGGCAGATCTTGGCACATGTGCACAGTCAAAAAGGTGGGGTGCTCTGAGTTTGGTGGTGAGAACTCAGGTACATCCCATGGACAGAATGCAGAGAGAGCCCCTGTGGTTATGCTGCTGTCGGTATTTGGCCAGCAGATCTTTTTCCCCATCCTACCCATTTTTATTGTCTTTAGTCTGGTCTGTAGTGATTGTTGCACCTTCCCTACAGAATTAGTGCAGCTTAAGGACTTGGGGAAGTGCCTGCTCTTGGCAATATTAGATGGTCACTTCTACCATCCTCTACTATACCAGTACAATGGATTAGTTGTCACAGCTCAGAGGGATCCACAGATTGTCTGTTCCATGTCTCTCTGCTGAGGAGGGATTAGCTTAGTGATGTACTCAATGAGAGTTCATTCTCGGGATGAAGTTCCTCAGCAGGATTTCTTACTGTAGCCGAAAGAACATTAGAGAGATACGATTTAGGTCACAGAAGTAGAACACTCGAAAATGCCAGATTTCCGATGGATAGGGTAGCAAATGGTTATCCTGTCCCTGCATACATGCTTGGGGATAAAAGGTCATGTGATCACAAGAGCCAGGATGGCACCATCATCACCCTTTTATAAGGTAGGTATTGAACTTGTAGCTGCAGCCTCCATCCCACCATTCCTAACTCCAGACTGCTGGACTTCTTATTGATTTTGTTTCTAAAAGCAATTTGAAAATGAACTTTCTGATGTGCATTTAAGTGGCAAAAGTAAAGGAAACAGAAATTAAATATTTGTAATTGCTGGTTTCTTCATGACTGGGATTTGAACTGGGAATCCCATTTTGTGCAGTAACCATTACTAACTAAGCTCCAGGGCTGACTGCTGCTTAACCAGCAGGTGGAGGAAGCTTTTTGGTGAAGAAAGCTGAGCAGATGACAGACAAAGGCTTTAGAGGGGTTCATTTGATGTAAAGTTTCAGTATAGGACAGGGAATTTTATTTTCGGTTTGTATGCTAGTTCTAGTCTGGTTGACGGGGTTGTGGGTTTTTTTGTTTTGGTTGGGGTTTTCATTTTTGCCCTTCTGATGTGTGGAGTTGGTGAATTTCCTGCTCCATGTAGGACTTTGGAGGAAGAGATTGAAGGATGAAAATTACACTATATGTCCTATCCAAGCTGCCTGACTCTTGTTTCTGAGCTCCTGAGCTTGGGAAGGTTCCTGCTCCGTTCATGCTCCCTGTCAAGGAGAGAACTGTACCGTGATTCATGTGCCACATTCCTGGGAAAGGGAGGAGCAGTAGGAGGTAGCTGTCTATCTCACCCTGCTTTATTTGCTCTGTCAAGCTGCAGGTAAGCTCAGGGCTTCTGGAAGCTTTGGCTGCCTTTCAAAACAAAATAGAGGCACAGAAAAGTAACAGCTTTTAACACTCAGTCCAGTGCAAATTTAGGACATAAAATTCCACTGTTATTCCTAAAAATAGACACAAAGCCATTTCCCCCATAAAACTCACTTCAGCAGCATTTGTCAAAAGGTTAAAGGAGAAGCTGGGGGATGTTTGCCACAGGAAGTGAGGGGAAAGCAAAGGCAGAGAAGGATGCTCTGCCAGAGGTTTAGCTGTTACTTGCCGGCAGTGCTGATGCTTAGATACCAACTCCAGGTGGGGAAGATGATGCTTATCACTGGCTCCTTTATCTGTCTCCTCCTTTCTGATCTCTTCTCTCCCTGTTCTCTGCAGCCCCACTGTGCTTTGTTCCTCCCGCAGAATGTGTTTTCGCCACTTGTCACCTCCCCGCGCTGCCGCTGGCTCCTCTCTCTCCTCCCTGCCCTGCTCCTTGCATCCCTGCTGGGTTTCCAGCCGGTGCCGCTGCTTCTCCCCGCACGGCGCCAAAGGCTGCGGCTCCCGGCCGGGCTCCGCTCTCGCTGCGGGCTTCCCCTCAGCTGGTGCCGCGGCCGTGCGCTGAACCGGGGGCACGGAGCGGCTCTTGCCGCTCTGATTCACCGCGCTGCCACGCCAACAGCACACACAGCCTTGCCTGCACACTGCTCGGAGTGAGGCACTGCGTCAGAAATCGGGTTTTGCCCCTGCCCCTCCGTGCTGCCAGGGAGGTGTGGAGAACACACGCACGCACACGGAGTGATCCTGCTGTTCTCAGTTCCTGCCCTGCTGGCACTGGCGCTCAGTAGGAGCAAGTCTGGAGCAGGCTCTGCTCATCTCTGCTGCGTGGGGCTGGCACCCCGGGTGTCCGAGGAGCTGAGATGGACATTACACACCCCTCTGCAGACACACACAAAAGGCTCCCACTGGCGTGACAACCCGACCAAATTTCAAGGCCCAGCTCCAAAGTGTTGTATCACAGCTTTTTAGCAAGCTAACTGGACACTTTGTTTTAAAAGGGCAGAATCATGTAAATCCCCTGAGCCTGGTTTTCAGAAATGCCTGTTTCTAGAGGAACTATTTTAGAACATAATAACCTATCCCAACACAGACCTCCAGCAGGAAAAACTTCCAACTGTGTAATGCTTTGTAGGCAAAATCACAGCCAGCTGAAAAGAGCTGTGTGTTGACAAGTGCCAAGCAGCCTTAATTTGGGAGTCATTTTGTGCACAGACACTTCAGTTCAACAGAAAAGAGAGCCCAGCTGCCAACAAGTACATCAGTTTGGGCAAGGGAATGGGAAACTACAGTTTTTTCCTTTCATTTACTATGCTTTGATATGTCCTTTCAGAATGCATACATACATCTGGTTCTTCTTGTCTTCAATGGCCAGTTTTGTAAAATCTATCAGAGACACACATACTTTTTTCCATCTTTTAATGTTGTAAAATTGTTCACAGTATTGCCTTGGAAGTGGCTTAGTTCAGTGACCTTTTTAAGCACTGATTAGCTGCCAAATAATTGGTGTTTGAAAGACTCTGGACCTGATTCTTCTCTCCTCTACAGTGTTCTTTCTCTTACTCAGCTGCTGACTTCATTGGAGCTACTAATTACAGATTTGGTATGAGTAGAAATATATATATATATTTCTCTATATATGAATATGTCTATATCTATAGAGAGGAATTATATAGAATAGAAATGTAATCATAGTAACAGGTGAGTTTTGGTTTTACTTGACATAGTGCACATGTGCTGAGATTTCCAGTCTCCTGAAGCACCTCTTCCCCAAAGAATACCTTCTTTACACCTGTTCTTTAGAGTGTTGTGTGACTTCGCTGTTCTCTGTAATTTTTCCTGCCTGCATCAGATAGAGGGTCAGAATAAAACACTTGTTATAAAAACACTAAATCATTTCTTTCAGCTTTGTAGGCAGTGAAATTCCAAATATTAACTCAGTTGTGCCTTAGGCAAGGCTTAGACTGATGCTGAATTAAAAAGCAATGAAATAGTGTAATTTTTTTAGTCACCTTTCAGAAGAATTTCTTTTAAGTCCTCCTAGATAAACACATTTGATTATCCGCCATCTTAATTTCTTCCCTGCCTTTGCTTCTGTCTTTTGTCTCCATCTGTTCATCACAAGCTGAACACATCTTATTGTGACATCCTTCCAAACTACCATCCTTTGTCTAGAAGATCTTTTGCTCACTGTTTTCCCACCCACTCTGACCTTCACCAAATCCATCACATACTTTATTTTCTTGGCTTTGGCTGTTCTCTCCATCCTCTTTCTACCTTACCATGTTATTTCTTGCTAGATCAAGTAGGGTTCAGAGCTCTTATTGACTTCTTTTTTTCTGGGTAGGATTGGTGCGAAAAGTGCTGGAGACTCAAACAAGGGTCCTCAACAGACATTCCACCTTTCTGTTTTGAAACCTATCCTGGAAGTCTTTAAGATTATTGTAGGGTCCTTTCCATGGCTCCTTCAATAAATGCAGTACTTCTGACTAGGCTGCTGCCTCTGTGCTTTGATTGTATCTGATAACCATCCCCAGCTCACCTTTGAGAAAATCCCAAGCTGCCCTGGCTGCAGCTGGTAGGGTGTGATAGAGGTGACAAAATTAATTTTCACAGAGGTGAAGCGAGCAGTGACAGGGACCCCTGAATAGAGATACCATTATTTCCCTCCCTCAGCCTAGGAAACAAAACAAAAGAGAATGCTGCAGCTGGGCACAGCAGTGTGTGTCCACAGACAGTGGATTGCCTTGCATACTCCTTTCAATATCTCTTTTAATAGAGGGGTACTTTGTGCACCTCTTATATTTTTTGTGAGCAGACCTCAGAGAGCAATGCCAGCCACTGTCAAATGTCTACTACACATCTTGCTTCACGTGTGTGTGGATAAATCCAGCTTCTCTGCAAAGCATCAGTGTTTCACACATCAGCACTATTTTAAAGATTCCTGCTGTTAAAAAAACGCTGTTGCACTCCCTTCCAAAAGCATCTGGGTGCTGACCCTCGTGTCATGGCATGAATCCAGCTCAGTGCCAGCTCACCTCCTGAGGGCATCTGCATGTCCCTTCCCCCGTCATCAGCTCTGCAGGGAGATGTGCCCATTCTAATAGTCAAGGTCTGTGTTTCAGAAATATTAATGGCTGGGGATATACCACCTGCCATACCTTAGCAACCCTGTGTTTTAATGAAGAGCTATTTTCTGACAGCACAAGAGAGACTGTGGGAGTTTCAACATCTAGGAATGTTGGGGAGTGAAATCTGAAGCAGAACTTGGCAGCCTGCAAATTATTTATTACCTAGGAGCAAAAGAAGAGTGGGCAGGACTTCCACTGAATCACTGTGGCCTGGAGATATGGTCCTACCTGCTTTCTTGGCCTTTGCCAGATGTCCTCTGCCTAACCTTTAGCTGAGAGGGTTGGGACCCCCTGTTCTTCTGGGGAGAGCCTTTCTCTGAGGAGTGTACCTGGGCATCAAGGGTAACATATGTCCTTAAAAGCTTTTCCTGGAAAATTCTCATTTTATTTTCCTGATTGGTCAAAGCTGCTGACAAAGACTCTCTGATTTGTCCTCCCAGAATAACTTCAGTCAACCTTCCCAAGGAAACTGTAGTTGTAATTTGTTATTAAAGTGATTTATGATCCCAGCTCATCCTGATCTGGCTGAACTGGACATCCATGGGATTTGAGAGAGAATCACTGTTTGTGACTGACCTGAAGGATATATAACACCTGACTATAATCTTTAGGGTAAAACTCATCTGCATCACTTCAAGTTCTCAGGCCAGATCCCAAGTTCACATTTGTTTTCTTCTGAAATAACTTGGGTCAGGTTCTTCCCAAAGCTGTGCTTCAGCACTGTTTATTGCAACATCAAGCTTTGGGACAGACATTGTTAGTCTCATGTTGGTTGAAGAAGAATTTATAGGAAATCTGAAGCAACTATTTTCCCAGGGGTCCACACAGAGAATGTCAGATTTGGAGCTTTCCAAGGCAGCTGCCATGTTAAAATAGACTGGGAGAATTCCTATTGTTCAGGTGACATAACGAGGCTGAGATGCAAATGCAGAGGGCAGCAGTAGCTGGTATGTTTTGACTGATTTTTTTTCCATGACATCTCTCTCTTTCCCCCTCTCCTTAATAATAGATTTTATGGGGTAGAATAGAGGAAGATCAGGGGCCAGCTTCTGGCTGGAGAAGTTGGGATGTACAGCCTGCACAGAGGGTGAACGTGGCTTAATGCCTACATCTGACAGGAACCGATTTAGACATTTCCTCCCACTCTGCGGAGGGCTGCACTGCAGTATTAAACACTGGTGCCTCCCTAGAGCCCCCTCCCCTCTTTCCTGAAGGAGGACAGGAGGAACAAGCAGAAATTAATAGCTGGTGGCCAGAACATTCATTGTAAACACAGTGAATTGAAGTCCTCGCCCCAAAATGTGTGGCTAAGTTCTGATATCCAGCATTAAGCCTGCCAGAGTTCAAGAAATATCTGAACAACACTCTCAGACACATGATTCTTAGGCAATGTGCAGGGTCAGGAGTTGAACTTGATGATCCCTGTGGGTCCCTTCCAGCTCAGGATATCCTCTGATCTTTGCAGACCATAAGCATTGCACTGTGGGGAGAGTGAGATGCTCTGTGTGTCACCCCACCAGAAACTCTGCTGAGGAGCACAAGAAAATATATTGGCCAAGCTTCATTGAATCCAGGACACCCTCACAGATTGTCTGGATGACTCAGCAGTTACCAGCACTGGGCTGCATTTTGTTGCTGAAAAATCCTGCTTGCATCAAGGGGAGTCAGAAGGACAGCAGGTGGTACAGCCCTGGGAATGAAGAGGCCGTGGGCCCATGTCCACTGCTGCCACCAGCTTTCCCCTATATCCTCTTTTTCCTACAAGATCATTTTACTTTTTGTCTTTCAAGTTACCACCACCCTGTGTGAAATAAGAGAATGGTGAAAGAAGTAGTTGTCTGTCAAAAGTACTATTTTGTCAACTAAAAAAGCCATGGCAACGTAAAGCTACAGCATGGTTTCTATCACAAGACTAACTTGAGTCAGTTACTGCCTTTGAAACATCTGTGGTGCAGGCTAAAAGTAGACTTTTCTACCAGAATTGAAGGACATTGAAGGAGTTACAAAAAATAGCCTAAATAGGATGAGGAAAAGAGGAATATCAGATGGGGGAGGCAGGGGGAAGGAAGAACAAAAGAGTGCAACAGCAAGTGCCTCAAGTTTCCCTACTTTTGTTGCTGTTATTCTTTTCCAGACAGACTGATGAGTTTACAGGATATGCTGAATGGCAACCTAGCAAGTGGAACCACTGTTGAGACTCTCGTTGCTAAGATTCTTAATAATAACAATGCTCTTGCCAGGAATTACCTGCAGCCAGGGAGTTACACCACTGCTTACTCCTGTAGGGACTGGGAAGTTGTAGGAGTCTTACCTGAGAGTTTTTCCAGATGTGTACCAGTTCCTATTTTGCCTTTGTCCTATGTTATGCTAACTTCTTCCCTCCCTGCATTCCTCCTTGTTCTAGGAATGCATCTATCTGCAGATTGGAAACGTGAGAACATGATAACCAGTCCTGGAAACGTGCTTTTCTATGAGAGAGATTTGACATATCTGAAATAGCTGAGATGAAGCAGGGAATATTTTGGAATAACTTAGTGATGTGACAAAACAGGCCACTTTGGGGCCTGCCTGTATTAAGGTAGCCTGCCCTTGGACACATCACACTTGTTTGGATGGCTAAACTTATTTTTTATTAAAGAAAAATATTTCTACAATGTTTTTCCCTTGAATATTTCCAAGTGCTTTAATAGGCTTGGGAGATGCCAGGGAACAATTGACACAGAAGCTGTTCTGTGAATCTCACAGCATTTATTTCTATGAATGTAAACTTTCCTTACTCCCTTTTTATTCAGACATCAAAAGGAAAGAACAAGACAAAGGGAAAGGCTGAGGCTTACGCAAAATATTTTTCTCTATCATTTTTGCCAAAAAAAGGAAGAAAGGAAGAAAACACCATTGCGTGTAAATAATCTTTTTTTACCTCCTTGCCTACCTCTAGACACACTTTCACCAGTTCAGTATAATTAGGCATAAGGCACTGAAAGGATTTAAATGTCAGACCTAAGGGACAATAATGTGGTTCACGATTATTAGGCAGAAGGTAGTGAAATGGTTTACATTTCAGATCTAACAGAAAATGCTGTAATTGTATGATTGTTTTAAAGATATTTTGATGTTGATTTGAAATTTGGGGAGTATCACTTCAGATTACTTAGTCAAAGGCCACTTCAGATAATGAGCAAGAAGACAGGAAGAGAGTTAGTGTTTTAAGGGTCAGGTATGCAGGGGTGCTTTTAAAATGTGCAAGAAGGCCTAATCCCAAGGCCAGGAAGGCAACCCAGCTCACAGAGGAATCTAAACAATTAAAGAAATTGATGACTGCTGTAATTAGAGGGAGTCTTACAGCTCCCTTAAAAAGAAATTAAGGGTCTGCAGTGTTGGTAGGAGATCACTGTCTGAGGGATGCAAAGTGCCCTGGAGGAGGAGGAGAGGTTTATGTGCAGCCTTGAAGAGGATGGGGAACCACTGTGGTTCCTGAACACACACGTGGCTGTGCCAGGCTCGCTGGGCTCGGTGCTCACACAGCCACACGCAGTAGGTGCTGCTGTTCCAGTGCTTGGCTTGGGGAATCTAGGGACAGGTTTGCAGGGGTGCAGTGAGCACAAAGGTGAGAGGTATGGGTATCTGAAAATCAGGTTTTGCTGTTCTCAGACAAGCTGGTTTTGTAAATACTGACCTTGCCAGTTTTGGTTCCTTGTCCTGGTACAGGAGTGCTTGGAGATGCTCCAGTGAAAAGGAAATTTCTTTGTGTTTTCATAATTTTTTTTATTAAAATCTTCTCCCTTCCCTTCCCCAAAAGTGTGTTCTCTCTTGTCTCCATAAGAGACAAGGGGTGGGTCACCTCTTCATCACCCCTAGGACATTAACTGTGATGAAACTCCATTGATGCAGAGTTCAGGAAAATTCTGTGGGGGACCCTGAATGAGAAGATGCGTACAAGTCAACGCCAAGGTCAAGCAAATCCTTTCAAATCTCCTTCTTGGTAGCAAGAGTCTGACTAGTAGCCTGAAAAACAGGAACAGTCTCTGGGCATGGCTGGTAGGGGGTGGCTGCACCATGCAATGCTCCAGGGTGACTCTCCTGAGGGCTGGTGGTGACAGCAGGGACTAAGCTGGCTCACAGTAGGAAGTCAGGAATTTTGTTTAAAAGTATTTATGCATGGGAGTGTCAGATATGTGGTGCAGCAGCTGTGTCTCGCAGCATGAAGTCCGCATCACCCATCTTCCTGAAGGATAAACCCCCCCATCACAGCTGCCAGCAGCTCTGTGTTCCCAATTAATGGACAGTGTCCCTGAACAACTTCTGGAGGAATGTGGAAGTAGGAATGCTAGGGTATAAGTAGCTCCCTGACTGAATTTTCACCCTGTCTCCTGAAACAGAAATCACTGTGTAACCTCTGTGATAAACCAGTTCCTGCGCTGAAGAAAGAATCCAGACTGGCCATGAGTGGTCTTGCAGCCCGGTGTGTGTAACAGATGTGTACAATTCGTAGTAAATAGTACAGACTATTTGTCTTTAGCACAGCCCCTCTAAGGGAATGTAAACCTTCCATCCACTCTGCAAACAGTACTCACAGCAGCAGGACCCGTTTCTCTCCCGTAGCTTTTGTAAATCAATGGCTGCTCTTCTGACCTGACCCAGATTTGTACTCCAGTTATTCCCTGGTGGGATGGAGGAGGCAGCAGCTTGCTCTGTGTTTGAACAACATTGTACATATCCTAAAACACCACGGGCTGCTGGTGTCAGAGATGGGGCTGGTGCACACCGGTTTTCAGTACCTGTGAGGCTGTGCTTTGGAAATTGGGTGCTTCACTGAATTACCTGCACTGTGAGCACAGAGATCATTTAATCATTTGTTGAGCAAGTGGCAGCACTGCAGGGAAAGGCCAAGAAGGCCTGGGCTTGATGATGTAGTCTGAAAAGAGAATGAAGAGTGACACTCAACCAGACCCAGTTCTCTGAGGTTACCTTTGGATGCTCATCTTTCTCTCCATCATTACTTCAGGTTAGAAAATCCTTCCCTCATGGAAGCCAATGTTGTTTTACCACTACTTTTGCCATTTATGTTGGCTAGAGAAACACAGCTAGTATGTGAAGACATTTAATTTATTGTTAGTCTACTTAAAAGTTTTACCAGTGTGTTCAGAGAGTACTCATCAATTACAACAATGCTAAAAATGATAAACAGTATTACCTAGAATATTAGAGAGAAAGGGTCAAAACTAACACACAAGAGCACTTTAGCTGCTGCAGCTTCTCCTGGGCTTTGCTCACCCCTCCACTCCCAGGGCACCAGATTCAGAGGTGCTGTCTGTCCCCCAGGAGAAAGGGGAAGGCTGCAGGTGTCACAGGCCCAACGAGTCCTTTGCTCCAGCAGCACAGCAACAATGGTGGGAGGTCATCATGGTGATTCTGCCTCCTCCTCCTCCTCTGCTGGAGTCCAGCTGGGGCTGCTTCTACCCTGTCTTTAAGGCTCCCCTCGCAGTGCTCCTCGGTCCTCAGAGCTGGGTCCATTGCACTGACCCTCCAGGCAGAGCTGTGCAGACCTTGCAGAGCTGCTCCTGGCCCTCCCTGCTGCTGTGAGCGATGTTTCCCAGCCCCAAGGTCACAGCCCTCTGTTGGTGCAGCAGCTGCCTGTGGGGGAGTAGTTCACAGTGCTGGGCCCCTGCATGTCCCAACCAAAGCAAGGTTCACAAACCTCTCTCTCAGGTTTTGCAGCGTTGGTAAACAGCCTGTGGCCTGTTTCTGGCAGTGGCCAGACTGTGTTTCATGGCCTAGAGGCGAACAGACCCCTTCTGCCAGCTCATGGGCACGAGCTGTCACACACGAGTCCAGCAAGGACATTGCAAACCCTCCTGTGGCTCAAGGCTCCTCACCAGGACCGAGCAGCTGATCTTCTTGGAGGCATTTGCTCTTTCCTACCTGGTCTTGCCTCGTGTGGGTCTGAGGGTGGCCTGTCGCTCTTGACTTTGGTGCATGGCTGCTACTTGGTTTACATAATATTTTATTTTACAGCCAGTTTAATAGTTTGCACAATTAACCGAATTCTTGCAATTCCCAGGATTACACTTCTAGACTTGACAGCCTAGTTAAAAATGTCAGTAGGGGATGGGAGTGCCAACAAGGAAGGATTTACACCAGGTATGATGGCCAGCATCTTTTACTGCTGTTGTAGTAAGAGCAACTTGCTAACTTTTGTGACATACTGCAAACCTTGCGTTGGTGCCTGTGAGACTACAAAAATTACAGGTAGATGTTGTGATTTGCAACAACTGATCAAAACCTAGCCCAGATGTACACAGTTTAAAAGTTTCTTTGTTCAGTACACAGTTTAAAAGTATCTAGCAATTTTAGTGTCACTTCTAAAAGCATCATGTCATTAAAATTGTACAGTTAAATTAAAGTTACATTAAATGCTCATGTATTATCAGACAACTTAGACATGCAGAGGTGATTTCTGGATTCTGGAGAAACACACAAACACAGCTGGATCCCATATAAGTGATTACATTCCCACTGGAAACCAAAGGATATATTTTATATTCACCTCTGGCTAGACCCAGTTCTAAACTGATTATCTTTTTGTAAGCAATTTGCACATGTGAGTGCTTCTTGCTTGCTGGTGTTCCTCCAGAGAGGCAGCTGGGAGCACTCCACCTTGCTGAGCTGCTTGACATGGCCACTGTGCAGCTCTCATCTTAGAAAACCTCCTGCTGTCAGTGTCTAAAACCACCTCCTCATGTCCTCCATAACCAAATAAAATTTTTATTGGCCCCCTACATGTATCATCCATGTATGCAGTGATTTGATATCCCCATCACTGGGGACCTTTAGTTTTCTACCTCTCCCAGCACCATCAGTTTATACATAGGTGCTCTAAATTAAACTCAAAACTGTGCAAAGCCACACTAAGTGTGTATATTTTTGAAATATAACTCACCCTACTAGAAATTTCTACACTTCATTTGTTCATCTTTGCTTCTCATTTCAAAATACTTTGTGTTTCCTGTGTTACACATATAGGTGCTCTATCTGTCAAGATCACAATTAATAACAGGAGGTATGTCCATACTCATCAAGGGAAACTAAATTTCTCTTATATGGAGATGGTGATCCCTTTAAAATGGATCCACTTTTTCCTTGTCACCACAGTTTGTTAGTTCTTTTCTTATTTGAACTTCAGCAACAACAACTGTTCTAAAAAAAAGGTGAATATATTTTTCCACACATCTATGAATGTATGATAATAAAGCAAAATAAAAGCAAGAAAGAAAGCAGTAAGCATCATACAATTAATAATATCCATAATTTGGATTTGTTACTTATTCTTCTGTGCTACCTATGGAAGACAAAACAGCAAAGATTGTTATAAGTAGTTATCTCAGTTAACCAAGGTAGAAAACATTTACACCCATAGAACTTTTGATGATATCAAGGATCTAATAAACTGCATCTTCACATATTTTTACACAATCTATTAGATTATGTTCTTTAACAGTTGCTCACCAATCCTCCATCATAATTGTTTCAGGTGCTTCCATCTTATCTCTGGAGCAGAAAAATTTTATATTTTAGTTTAAAAATATTACATTGATGTGTATATTTTTCCATTATAGGTCCTTTTGAATTATTTTCTTTTTTTTTACTTCATTTTTCTCCACTCTAAGAAAAAAATGCTGGTATTAGCACATCAACTATAAGCATGCATCACAGACTTAACTTTTTGCTTTCAGAGTGAATTCTGTCCCAAGTCAATTAGAATATTTATCATTAAAAACCATTCCCCCAAGCCTTTATGGGTACATTCATGAGCTGCTGCTTTTCCAGCTTGTAACTTTTTAAGCACTGGTAGCCATTAGTTCGCATTCCTCTGTTTCAATCCTTTTTTCCTTTTTTTTTGATACCACTCCTAAGTTTCTTTGCTGCACATACTCCCACACACTTATGTGAGAACACACTACTGAATTTAACAATACTAATGCTAAACATGAGCTGCTTCATTTTGTTGGTACCTCTTGAATTTGCTCTGCTTCTACCTCTTTATTTCTCTGCTTTGCCTCTGACAACAGGCAGGTATTATTTTTTTAAATAGTGGGTTTGGTTTTTTCTTTTTGCAAGTCCAAACCCTTCCAAAATGCCTTCAGAAGACCCAGAAAGAAGAGGTTATTCTTTCCTCCTTGCTTCAGCCTCAAAGTTTTATACCACGCTTGGGACTCCTGTAACCTTCCGTGCACAGCCCTTCATACCTAGAGCTCATTCCCAGTCTCACTGCTGCACATCACAAATGCTGCAGCCCAGCTGGGATCACAGCTCCAGTGTGTTGTCAGTCCTAAAAGCTTTCTTTTTCCCAAAACAGCTTCTGCTAACATGGCCTGAGCAGCATTTGGTATCCCTGCCCAGACTCAGTGCAGCAAAGTGGGTGCCAGGGTGGCTGTGGCAGAGCTCAAGCAGCCTCTGCTTTACTGCAGCCCTGACTTGTTCCTGCTGGAAAAGCCAACTTTCCCTCTGTGTTTCTCCTGTAAAAATAAGCAAACCCAAAACCCCTTAACACTTCACTCCTCCTGCATTTCCCTCACCAGAGGAGCCTTCTCAATTTGCACAGCCTGGTGCCCCAGGTTTATATGTGACATGGATGATACCCCAAGGGCTCTGCTTCCCATCTCCCAGTGCTCTCAGCACGGGAGCCTTCCCCAGTGGTCCGGTTTTGGTCTGACCACGAGCCGGGGAAGAGGAGTCAGTCTGTTCTAGGCTGTGACAGGGAGGGCAGGAGCCCCGGGCTCGCTTCCCTCTCTTCCCCTGCTGATCTCCAGCAGGCGGTCCAACAAAACCCTGGTAGGAGCGTTATCCCAGCGGGCCATGTCCTCCCCCTGCTTCCGAAGCTCCCTCCAAATGTCCACTCGCATCGTGCCTAACTCCCTCCTGGCCACGCTATTTTGTACCACAAATCGGGGGGCGGCACCGTACTGACACTGTCTCTTGCCCTGCCACCTTCCTTTCCTCCCTCTTCCCACGAAGGGGCTCTGGGGGGTCACACCAGCAGAGGCAGTGGTCTGCAGCACCTCTAGATCCCTCATATCCCTGGAGTTTTCCCTTCGTCTGCTGGCCCTTCCTCTCCCGGATTCCCCTCTGTCCTCCCTTGCCCAGACACTCCCCACCAACTGCTCTCTCCTTCCCTGGGTGCTCCTGGGTTTGAATAGGCCAGGGTCGGTGGTGGTTGTTCCCTCTGTGATAGCTTGTTCTGCCCGTGGCTGCACATTTCCCTCATTTCCCTGCTCTGCTGCTCCCCTCTCCCTTTTCCCAACCTCTGGAACACAGGTAAGTGAAGCAGGATTTGCTTTAAATCTTTCTGGCCTCTCAGACTCTAGTGGCAGTGGGCTTGCAGGCTTACACTCCTCTGTGGAGGGGTTGCCATCTGGATTAACCCATTTGTGTTCGTCACAGTGCTCACCATCTCTTTCATGGGGTGTGTTTGTAGGGGCTGTGACAGGCCCCTGCTTTGCCTCTAATGCAGCTTTTAACTTTTCCATCTTGACCTCACAGGCCCGGTGGTCTGTGCCCCTCTCTTTTAGGATCTGTACTTTTTGCACCAGTAATAGGATTGCTCCTTGTGCCTCCTCTATAGCTTTTGTACTGATGGCTACTTTTTCCTTCAGTGCCTGATTTTCCTTCAAAATGGCCTTTTTTTGTTCACACACCTCTTGATACTGTAGAACACGTCGCACTTGTTCCTCGGCCACAGCTCCTTCTCGAGTTATACCCTCCTCTAGTTTAAGCTGCTGAGTCTTTATTTCTTCTTTCAGTTTCTTGTTTTCCTCCCTTAGGTTCTGAATTTCCACCTGGGCTGCCTGTTTTTCTTCAGCTAAGCTTTTGGCAACTAACCACACAGCCCACACTGCTGCACACTTTAAGGATTTTCGGGAGAAGAGTTTAGACTTGGTCATCTCTTTTAATTTGGCAAACTCTAGGTCAGCCTGCTGGATACTTCTGCAAGAGTTTGGACCCCAGGGGTTTGGTCCCCACTGAATAACCCAATTTTCCAGCTCTGACATATTTTTTTTTCTCCTCTAAAGATATTTTAGACTTTACAGAAGGGTCTATTTACAAACTACAGGTCAAGCAGGCTGAGAGAAGATAGCAGGGCCTCAACCAAATCTGGGCTTGCTCCTCTGTTGTTTTTCTAGTGTACTTCTTCCCTACAGAAAATTTTCTCAACCAAGAAATCCCCTAAGCAGGGATTTCTAATTTATCTCTTCTCACAGACAAGGCAGAGAGCTTTCTCTGTCCAAGGATGGTTAGAGGCATCCCTTGAGCATTTCTCCTCACTAGGCAGAAGGAAGAAGGCTTTCAAACCTGCTGGATTTCTGACTTCAATATTTTCAACCAGTCTGTGTTGCCCCCAAAACTGGATGCTATGCTTTCAACAAGACACTTGAGGCTATGTTAACAGAGTAGCCTTGTTGCTGGTTGTCAGAGTAGCCTTGTTGCTGGATGGCACCCCAAAAAAAGGCTCTCCCAGAAGGGCTACTCACAAAAATGCCATAAGGGCTCCCCAGAGGGCTGCTGCCTTCTCTGCCGGTTCTGTGAACCACAGCTCGTGCCTTTATGTGGGCTGGAGAAACGCACCTTACACAGGAGAATCTGCTGTTTGACTGCTTCAGAGTTCTAACAGCCTGATCAAAGAAAAGAGTGCTAATCAATCCACTTGCAGTGCTGGATGATATTATCTAGACTATTAGAGAGAAAGGAGATAAAAGGGAAAACAAATCCCTTATTGGAATCAAACCCACTCCCTCCCTTGTCTGCTATGCCTTTCCCCACCTTATGCTCACCTTCCGCTGCCTGAGGATGGCTGCAGGTGTTCTGGCCCGAGTCCTTCACCTCCAAGGAGCCCAATGCTGATGATGGAACCTCTCTGTCTGCCTCTCCAGGGTGCTGCTGGTGGTGGGATTCTGCCTCCTCGTCCTCCTCTTCTGCTGGAGCCCACCCAGGGCTGTCTGTGTGCCCCCTCTAAGGCTCCCCTTGCCCTGCTCCTCAGCCCCAAGGCCGTGCTGCCTTGATGCAGCAGCTGCCCACGGGGGAGTAGCTCACAGCGCCGGGGCTGCCGCTATCACCCTGTGCCAGAGGTTTCAAGGCCCCACTGCCCTCCCCTACCTGCGATTTTCCTGCTGACTCGGGGACAGATTGCTGTGTTCCTGCTGCACTGCAAAAATACAGCCAAGCCACGCTGCTGGAGACCTTTTGGCATCCCTTGGACCAGGGGAAGCAAAACTGAGCACTGATGGGTGAAGGCCCTGAGTCCTTAGGGTGTTGCTGTAACGGCTACAAAGCTCTTCAAGAGGTCCCCACATGGCAAGTCCCAACCAAAACAAGGCTGGCCAACCACTGGCAGCGGCAAGACCGTAGATCATGGGTTATGGGCATGCACTGCACCACCACCACCCAGCTGTGCTCCCCAAGAGCCCTGTGCTTTGCTACAACAGCCACGGAAAGAGAGGAGTAAAGGCCTTGTACTTCACCCTTACCAAAAAGACCATCACTGATGCTCCTCAGCATTTTCACCAGGAGCTGCAAGGAAAGCAGTGAGTCTTTGGGGGCTCCATGGGACCATGGGCGATGGTCTGACCTGCCCTATGGCCAAATAAACTCATCAGGCAGTGCTGGCAAAAAGGGCGATAATCCTACGTAGAAACAATCCCTAGAATAAGCAAAACCAGAGACATATTTGAAGTTCAGCAGTTATTAAAACACATAAATCCCTGCTCATAAACCCCACCATCCCCACAGATCAATGCTTTGAGAGACATCTGAAGCTTTGTAAACTAGAAGAGGTAATAGGATTAAAGCTGCAAAGTGACAAGACAGCTAATTTTTAATTATTTCTAACTCCTTTCTAATTTCTGCTTCATCCTGAATATTTAAAAACCTTTCCAAATGTATTTCACAGGTTTCAATAACAACCTAGTAACTGGATGTGGCATTATAGCAATTTATAATCACCTCCCAAAATGGGGATCTAAATTAATCTTTCTACATCTCATTAGTTTAGCTATCAGAGATCTTTTACAAGATAATTGGCTTTCAGTGGCTTTAATTTAATTTAATTTATTAATATCTTACATTTATATTTCATAGATGCTGTTTTAATTATTGAACTGATACATCTTGGAAACATAATTCTTTTATACAGCATCAAACTTTTGCTTTTAGGGCTCTAGAGCCTTTTTAAGATGTTTTAATGATAAATAATAACTCCTTGTTTGTGTTTGCCTTTAGAGTGGATATCAATTTACTTTTGCCTTAGGTTCTCACAGAGGAAAATTAGATCTTATTTTGGAACATCCTGTTTTGCAGATGAGGCTGCCTTTATTGTTAAACCAAAACTTGTTCCAACTTCGTAATGCTATAAAAGCATAAACAAGAGGAGGCAGAAGTAACAGAAAGAATGTGGAATAAGGACCCAATTCATACCTGCCAGGTGTGTGTAAATTATTCAGCAGGCAGCAGAGTTAGGGAAGCTGAGTCTCCTGTGGTGTTGTGTCCCATGGCTGAGCTCCCCAGTGCTGGTGGCAAAGCTGCCCTGCCTGGAGCATCTCTTGCACCCATCAGGTGCTTGCTCTTCCTGCACCCACACCACTAGCTGGGTCTGGGGGGCTCCCCGCCATCCCCTTGGCTAATTGACTTCCAGCAGCACAGTATGTGGAGAGTTCCAGCCTGCCAAAAACTTGGGCTGAAATGTCCTCGCCGAATCGGTGAAGACAGACAGACAAGCACACTGCACAACTGACCCCAAGAACATCCTTCCTTCAGAAACCAGCCTAAAAATATGATCCCTCCTAGAGCAGAATAGCAACGTTGAAACATCTGACAGTATATGTGATGATGATAATTGATGCTTAATGAATAATCCAGGGTAGCTTTAATATTTAACTTCATAGAATACCTTCTGTCCCCAGGAGCTAAACCAATTTCTAAAAGGTGTACTCTTCCCCTGCAGGGCCTTCTTTCACCATTATATCCACTTCAGGGGGACTAGCTACACAACTGGCTGGCACTGGGCAGGTTGCACAGCACTGCAGCAGAGAGGGACTTTGTCCCTTTGTCCTCCTCCAGGAGCTGCTCAGAGTGAGGCCGTCTGCAACACCTGGGTTGGGGCAATCCCAGACATGAGTACAGGCAGGGAGATGAACTCGAGCAACCCTGATGAGGACTTGGGGGTTCTCATGGATGCATCACAAGCAGCACTGTCAATCCTGCCCCTCTGCTCTGCCCTTGTGAGACTCCACCTGGAGTGCTGTGCCCAGCTCTGGGGTGCAGCAGAAGACATGGACCTCTTAAAGCCAGTCCAATGGAAGGCCAGAAAGATGATCAGAGAGCTGGAGCCCCTCTCCTATGAAGACAGGCTGAGAGAGCTGGGTCTGTTCAGCCTGGAGAAGAGAAGGCTCCAAAGAGACCCTAAAGCACCTTCCAGTGTTTAAAGGGGGTTTATTACAAAGAGGGAGAAAAAGTGGGCACATTGGCATAGGACAAGGGGGAATGGTTTTAAACTAACAGAGCAGAGATTTAGATGAGATTTTCGGAAGGTGTTCTTTATACAGAGGGTGGTGAGGCACTGGCACAGGTTGCCCAGAGCAGCTGTGGATGCCCCATCCCTGGAAGCCTTCAAGGCCAGGTTGGATGGAGCTCTGAGCAACCTCATCTAGTGGGAGGTGTCCCTGTCCCTAACAGGAGTTTGGAACTAGATGGCCTTTAAGGCTCCCTCCAACCCAAACCATTCTACAGTTCTGTGAATTTACCTCGGGCCTGTGACGATCAGAGGCTGCGATCCAAGGCCCTACAGAGCTGAGCACTTCCAGTTCTCTGCTGGGAATGAATTCCCACCCTTTCTCCCGGCCCACCAGGGGCCACTTTCCAGGCGTGAGTTGTGCTCCTGAGCGCTGCCCACGGAGGGGCTTTGCTCTGACACGGCGCGGGAGCAGCCGAGGGGCCGCAGAAGCTGTCAGGGCAAGACCCCCCTCTCCCATCCGAGACCTTGGAGATGAGGAGGGGGCAATAAGCCCTTGCAGAGCCCCCATCGCTCCGTTTCGCCGCGCAGCCCTCCGGCACACGATGGGAGCCGCCCAGCCGTGCGCTCCAGGACGGCCTGAGGGGCCCGCGGGTGGCTCCGCTCCCCGCCGGGCCCGGGGCCCGCGGCACCCCGGGGCGGAGCGGGGCTGCTGCTCGGCCGGCGGGCTCGGCACGGGAAGCGCTGGAAAAGCGGCCCAACACCCCCCTCTGCTGTCGGCAAACACCGCGGCACGGGCTCCCCGCGCCGCCGCCGCAAAAACCCCCGGCAGGTCACCCCCTCAGCCCGCCGGGCTCATTCGCCCTGCTGAAGCAGGACACAAGTGTGTGTCAGAGGAGAGGAACAACCATCAGCAGCGTCTGCTCGTGTCCAGCAATACCCGAAGCCTCTGGCCCTCGGTAGAGCCAAGTTTGGGTTTAGACACACATGGATTACAGTCGTGACGGTTTTTACTTAATAACATCTCTGCCTCCCCGTCCCCACAGGAAACAAGATGCTTCTCTACAAAGTTACTCTGCAACGCAGCTGCTGCCAAGTTTGCTGTTGTGGGTCGTGACTTCTTTGGACACGAGGGTGGTGGTCTGGTGTTGGGCTTTGTTTGCTGGGTGTGCAGGGCAGGAGGCTGTAAAACAAGGCAGATGTGTTCCTGTTTTACTGTCATGTTGGTTTTGGCCAATTCTACATTGTGGCCTTTTTTATTTTAGATACGTTTCAACATTTTGAAACAACTCTGTTGGTAAAAGAATGCTGCAAGTCTTTCTTCCTTCTATCCCCACTCCAAGTGCCCCATGCTAACTCTGCTCTTTGTAGAAAAACCTGCTGCAATGAGGGCTTTTTTGATAATGCAGCCATTCTTGGCAGCACCCCTAAGCCATGAGGGGTGTCTTCCAACTGCGACATTCAGGGCCTGGGAGGTGGTACCTCAGTGAGTCGTGAGGAGCTCCACTGAGCTCGTGGTGCTGCAGCTGCTGCAGGTCAGTCTGGGACAATTTTCCCTTCTCCAGGAGGCTCCCAACATGGCTCACCCACAGTTCACAGCTTGTCTTTGATGGCTTGTTATTAAAACTGTACAAATACAAAATTCTTCCTCCTATTAATCAAATCAGAAAGAAGGTCAACCGGGTTCATTTTAGATCAGTCTGAAGTGAATGTTTCTTGTAGTTTGGTGTTCTCAGCAAAATGAAAGAATTTCCCTGAAAGAAGTCTGAAGCCAGCTAGGGCTTCTTTATACTTGGATTTAACCCTGCTGTCTCAAGCAGTGGTGTGACTGTCTGCTGACTTGCGGTGACATTTGTAAATGTTCTTTAGTCCAAACCAACCTTTTTTTAGTGAGTAAATGATTGGTCCTGCCGTGCCCCTGAGCTCTATTCCTACACTAGCCAGAGATGCCTAAGTGTCACCCAGGGTCAGCTCGTGACTTTGGCATCATATGCTCTTGCCCCAGACAGGCAGAAAGGCAAGTGTATGATTTCTAGACAGCTAGGAGACTTGTCTTCCAAAAATACATGAAGAAATCCTCAGCTGCCTCCCCAGGTCTAGCTATTCAGAAGAAGGGACAAGCAAGAGGTCCACAACATGAGCCAAGGTCTTGATCTGCCCTTCTATGCTTCTACCATTGTAATGTGAGCATTTTTGTCTGTCCTGCCAAGAGGCAGGGCAGATAGTGTTCCTCATTCATTAAAAAAGGCAAATCAAGGTCCTATTTGATGCACTTCAGTTAGGGACTTGGACCAGGGATCTCACTACCTTTGGAAGGTAAGACACATGAAATAAACCAAAAATATCTTCCTAAGAGCCCTCTCTGGTTCCTCTCTACTAATTATATTTCCCGCAGCCAGACCTGAGTTCTGCATCCTGCTTCAGGGATCTTAAAATTCCTACTGATTTCAGTGAGATTGTGTTCAAGCTGCCAGACCAGCTCCCCAGTGGAGCAGGGAGCTGGTCCCTGGGTGGCTGCTGTCCCTGTGTGCTGCAGTGGGGCTCCCCAGCCCTCAGGACAGCATATTCCTGGCTGTACCAGAGCAGAGTACATCGTGTTTCGTCCTTGCAAAAGGTTGTTATAAATGGTTTCATTTCAAGGGAGCTCAATTAAATCCGGGAACTCTTGCAACAAGTTCACTCCTAATTGAGGCTCAGAGACTTTGCAGTAGTCAAAAGACAAATGGATGATGAGGAAAAAAAAGCAAACAACAGCAGGCATTTCCATGGTGTCCTCTTTGCTGCTTATTAGCTGTGCCCTGTCACGTACCGAGTACTTTGAGCACTTCACCTGTCATTTCCACGACTCACATTTCTCTTCCTAAGTTTCCATGTCTTTTAGGGAAGAAGCTGAGTACACTACCTGCCAAAGGCACTGTCCCATTGCCTTTGGGAGACAAGAAATTTTAAAAACAGACATTGCTGCACCTGAAACTGACCTGCAGCTTTTGAACTCCTTCCCCAGGCCACAGGAGATCAGTCCTCACTGATGACTTCTAGCTAAGCACGGTAATGCAACTCACAGGACATCAGTCTGGCAGATGCTTTTTAATGGGACCTGATTGTCCTGAGTCCTGAGAGTGGCCTGGTTTCTTGGGGACTACAGCTGGCCTTGTTTCAACTTTCATCTCAGCTGAACGTGATTACTGAAGTCAGGTCACTTTCTGGGAGTGGGTGGGCTCTGTACAAGCCAGTCCTCATGGTGAAAATCAGCAGGTTGCTCCTTTCTCCCAGTGCTGGTGCTGGACCTGGGACTGCCTTTCTGCAAGTCAGAGTAAGACTTTTACTTTCCTTTTACCATTTTCTCCAGCTATAAAAATACACCCGTGGACAGGATTATCATAAACAACGTCATTAAATTGTGCCTTGATCTTTGCTGCTTGTTTTAAGTGACTCATGCTGCAATTCTTGCAAGTACAAGTGAAACAGGAGCCAGCATTCAGCAAACACAGTCCTGGCTCTTCCCCCTTCTAAATGCTGACCCCCCCCAAATCTGTGGGGACAGACTCTCCTGTATTGACCCAGAGACATAAGGTCCCTGAGCATCTCCTCATTCCAGTTCAAGCAACAGCAAATTGGTTGCTGGTTCCCTGCCAGCTTTAAGCAGTGGGTTTTGTCCTTTGGAAGCAGTTCCATGTTGTGTTTCAGCAGCCTTGGTGCAGGGGCAAGTGTGGGCTGAATAAGGAGCTGGGCTGGTTTCCTCCCTCCTTGTTTTCCATGCCCCTGTGCCACCGTGCTCACGTGTTGTGTCTGGGAGCGGGTGACAGCTTACATAATGCAGACTGGCAGGTGACCACGGGAAATGCAGCACGGGTCACGTCTCTGCAAGCCAGGCTCAGCCTAAGTCTCCCAAGATGCGTCATTAAGATTCTTAGGGCTAAATCCCTCCCTGCCTAAGTGCAGCCGGCAGCAGCCCTGCAGCAGGGATGCGCTCAGCCCCCACTTGTGCCCAGATGCAGCCACTGCTCTCTGCACTGGTAAAACAGCTTGTCAAACTCCTTGTTTGTGAGCTCTCCTTAACCAGGGCTTAACCTTCCAGGAGCCCAGATTTTACCTTTCTGTACCTGAGAGCAAGGTGTGCATCTGGGGAGTGAGACCCTACCAGGCTCCCATGGCCAGGAGGTTGTGACCATCCAGCAGCTTTGAGGGGGCTGTGATCTGGGAAGCCTCACTTAGTAAAAACAGCTCTTGCACAGCAGGGCTTCACACCACCCTGGACGCAGTTAAGCACTTCTTCCTGCCTCTTAACAGGCAGGGAAAGGGGCAAGCAATGGGAACCTGGCTGGGCCTTTGGCAGGGAGGGGGTACACCCTGCCTCTTGCCTCCCCGTGTGCTGTGCCTTTGCTGGGCGCCGGCACTGGCAGAGGGAAAGGCTGGCCTTTGGGTGGCCATTCCCCATGGCAACTCTTTTACAAAAACAGCCAGCACTACTCAAGCTTCTCTCCCACAGCTGTCCCCACGTGTACCCAGCCCCATCCTAACTCCACAGCTCTCATCATTTGCCAGTTAGGTCCCAGCCACCCAAGCATCTTGCATTTGTCTCTCCCCATCCCTCTCTTTCCTTTCTCTCCTGGGATCATTACTAAACTGGTCTCACCAGTCTCCCTCTGGATTTCCTGCCTGCTGGAGGCAGGTCTTTACACAAGCCCTGGACAGGCCTATTTCTGCCCCAACTCCCTTGCTCTCCCCACATCAGAGAGCCTTATACCTTCCCAGAGCTGAGGCAGGACACCCCACTGCCTGGCAAGGCAAGTGACAGCACCTTTCTCACCACAGTGAGAGGGAGGCTTTATCCTTTCTTTCCCTATGAGAAAGAGGTGGGAATAACACACACACACCCTCCAGACTGAGCAGACACTCTCACAGTATTGCCCTGCTGCCCACAGCAGCATCGATATAACGAAGGGTCTCGTTTCACACAGATGGCAGCTTTGGAAACATTTAGTAATTAGTGCCAGAGACAGCAAAGCTGAGAGCATTCCTGCTCATTCAGTCCCCAGTTCCTTGGAATTAGGTAGCTGCCTGGTGGCTTCCCATGCACGGCAGGGGCAGGCAGGGGACCAGGCTGCCCCAGCTCCCTGTCTGCCCTCCTGCCCACACCCCAGCCACCAGGCTCAGCCCTCCACTCTGTAGCAAGGTACCCTGTCCCCACTCTGAGGAGCTGTGTCCTTTCAGTCTGGAGATGGCCATGTGCTCAGTGCCCAGCAGCTGCAGCATCTCCAGCTGGGTGGGCACTGGGCTCTGTTCCCTCTCCTCCCCAAGGATTTTTGCAGTGGTGGGAACGTGCCCAGACACAGCACCCTGTGACTTAATGAACAAGGCAGGTGTGTTTGTGGCCTGGAGACTGTAGGGGAGCATGTGATAAAAGCTTGTGCTTGCTTTTCTCCTGAAGGCTCTGCTGTTACACAGGGCTGCTCTGCTCAGTCATGGTTTCATTTCTGGGTACACACAGATCAGGGCTGCAGCACAAGAGGCCATTTGCCTCTGTGAAAAGGTTCATACAAATGTTCTTTAATTATCTGGGGAAATAAGTAATCAAAGCCATCCTTCCGAAGTTATAGCTGTAGGACACTGCTGAAGTGCCTGTGCTTGAGACGAGCGGGATGGGTACTATTGCTATGAGGACATTGTTTTATGTCCTCATTGTTTTAGGTGGGGTTATGCCATCTGGAGAGGAAGAACAAGGGCAGGGATCTGGATACTGTCATCCACTTCCCTGGGGGGGGGTTGGTGAGAAGGTGGGGGCAGACCCATCTTGGAGGCATATAGCAAGAGGCAACATGCACAAATTGCAGAGGGAAGTTTTGGTTAGAGAGAAAGAAAAATATTCACCATGGGGATAGTGAGGCCCTGGACCTGGTACCTGGGATGTGGTGGGATCTCTGCTCTGGGAAACACTTACAGCTCACCTGGACCAGCCCTCTGCTACCTACTCAACTTTGCAGATCAGCTTGGCTCTAAGCAGGGGCTAGACAGGAGACCCTGGACCAGTCCCGTCTGCCTAGATCTGCTTTGCGATTCTGTTATCCACATCCTCCACATCCATGAGACACTTCTGCAATTAACCCAAGCATTTACTGATGCACCACATCATCAAGTGCTCCAGCACTCATGCCAACAGGGCAGTGTTGGGCCAATCTCTGGGACTCCCTAAAGCAATGCCCTAAACCAGTCTCAGGATCTCAGTCTCCCCCCACTTCCATGAGTACTCCTGGCAGCTGCAGTTCAGAGCAGACCTTGATTTATTAACCAGGGGAAATAATGGGATTTCAGGCAAGAAGCTTTGCTCCATCTCATGGGTAGGTTTGTCAGCCCAGGTGTCTGAATCTTGAGTTGTGTGGAGGAGATGACAACAGAAGATGGTTCGGGGACTTTGCAGTCTTGTTTCTGTGACACGGATGAATATGAGCGACTGACAGACAGGTGCTGCACAATGCTGGGCCCAACTGCATATAAAAATACTCTGTTCCATCCATCTCCACATAATAAACACATTAAAAAGGAACAAGGTGTGTCTCCAACAGTCTCCAAGGCTTTACATGGGCCAAGCTACTTTTTTTTTTTACCTTTTTACAACAAATGGAAGTAGAGCAGTGGGTTGATTTCAGGGGAGAGAAAGGAGTGGGAGGCGGAATATCACATCCTATTTCCTCTTTTAAACACTTGGCAAGAGAGTGAACTTTCCATTCCCATCTGGCACAAGCAGACTAAACACAGGTTCCTTTCTGATAGCCATCTGCACTCTTCTGCTACCTTTTCCCATCAGTCTTCTGCAGGCAAAATGCAAGCCCGCACACTATTTAAAGACTCTCAGATTCAGGGAGTGTAACAAAATGATCCCTTTTAGTTACCTTCTTTTCAAGTCACTGAGCTTCTAGTGCCAAGCCAAACAATAACCTGGTTAATCAACAGGCTCAGGACATGAAAGCAACTCCATTTCCTATTTGTGAATTGCACAGATGTTGTTTATCTTGGATCTCCCCTTGTTGGTCCTCAAGGATTAAACCACAGGCCTTTAGGTGGAACATGAGTGATTGCTTTTCTATTGAAGCAGCTCACAGCAGGGCTTGGCCAGCCCCACTGCTGTATCATCCTCCTTCCCATCTCCCTATGCTGGCTCTCTCTGCTGGTCCAAGGGCTCCACACAAGAAGTGAGGTGTGCTGTGGTGCTGGGGGCATGGCTCCAGAGACACTTGCTGACAGAGAGCCTAGTTATCTCTGCAAGGACCTGCCCCAGGCACACCCTCAGGGTGGGGGGGCTGATAGTCCTTAAGACACAGGTGAGCTGGGTCAATACTGGGCACTGATAAGGGAGATGAACTTCCTTCCAGACACAGACGTGGGGGCTGATTCCTGTGCAGCTCCATGTTCAGCCAGCCAGCTGCACCTTGCAAGCCTGATGTGGTTTTGGCCAGGTCAGGGAGCATCATGTTTCAAATGAGGTGCTGGTTTTGGTGTGGTACTGCTATGAGAAAGCCATCCCTGGTTGGGCCTCTGTGCCGTCCCTTGCTCCCAGGCACTGCAGCTGAGCTGCAGGTTTTGACTTTGTCCAACATAACCCAGGGAATCTATTGTCTCGCCTCCAAGCAGACTTGGCCTCCACGTGTCTTGTGGTGGTGAGACCCTGTGGTCCACAGTCAAGTGAGTGGGACAATTCCTCCTTCATACCAACCAAGGTGCTCTGAAGGACCAGGGACATTTGCCACCTGATGCCAGCTCCTGACACCTTGCTCAGCCCTGGCAGGGGGGCTGTTAGTTCTCCTGCCTGCTTATGTAGCCATTAATTTCAAAGAGAGAAGGCCATCCTCCACCTTCCTTTCCCATGCCTGTCAAACCTGGCTGGCGTGGCCTCATCTGCAAACCCTCCTGCACTGGTGGCTGCACCATGGAAGTGTCGGTGACGCTCATGCGCAGATGCCATGGAGCATTTTGAGAGGCTTCCTGTGGGACGAGTGCCACTTCTTGCAGCATCGGTTGTGACTGCACTCGCAACCTGTCTCCTCGGCTGCCAAGTGCTCTTTTGCAGAGGTGGGGGGCGCATGGTGATAGTTTTCCATATTGCAGAAACACCCCGACTGCAAGACTAAGCTTCTGGTGGCTGAGGCTGTGTTTGGAGACACCTTCCCACCCACAAACCCTCTGCTGCCGTCTGCCTGCAGAACGGGAGTCCCTCCCGCAAACCCGGCACGCAGGCTTGCTCCGCAGCTGCGAAACGCCGAGCAGCCCCGCTCGGCGCACGGCGCGGCCCGTCCGTCTGTCCGCACCGAGGACAGACGGGCGCGCACCGCCCGCGGCCGCTCCCGCAGAGCCCGCGGCGCAGGGATGCTGCACGGCCGGGCGCTCCCGGTAGGGAGCGTGTCCCGCACGCCGCGGGAGCAGGACGAGGAGGAGAAGGAGGGGCTGAAAAGCCACGGATCGAGACCTCGGCAGCCGGTCGCTTTCCCTGCTCCCCCAGGCACGCTCTAGCGTGCCTGACACCGGTCCAGAATGACTCGGAGACCTGGACCAGCGTCAGCTCGGGCCGCCGGTTCACGCTCTGGGCGCATTTTCCCCCTAAAATGCTTTCTGCAGGAATTTCAGTGCCCAGGTTTCAGTGGCAGGCGGGAGGCCGCTCCCACCTATGGGCACAGGGTGGCATGGGGACACCGCGTGTCCTGGGTGCCCTCAGCAGCCGGGAGCCACACCCGCAGCGGGGCAAAGGGTCTGGGTTTTGTCCTGGTGCAATTGCACTGAAGTAAGTAGCAGTAGAGGTAGGTGAGCAGAGAATTTTTCTCTTCTTTAGTGGCATGACTGAGCTGTCTGATTACAACTTTTCAAAAGCAGTGACAGATTTAAGATAAAGCCCATCCCTTCCCCTGCAGGCCGGCCAGACGATGCAGCCACCAGAGAACAGGAGCCACCAAGCTGCTTCCTACCATGGGAAGTACCCGGAGCTGTGACAGACAAACCACAGTGGCTCTTCCTGGGGGCCTTGTTGGATGAAAGGGTTGCATAGTGAAAACTGTGCCCCACTCCCGTGTGTGTAACTATACGGGATGTGATGAGCTGGGGCCAGAATCCTTTCTCTTCTGCTTTGGGAATGGTAGGAGTAGTGGTGGGTATGGGGAGGGAGGAACTATCCCACCACATGGTTATTCTGGGCAGTGGATCACAAAGCAGGGATTGAGAAGTCTCACCGAGAGCAGGAACACAAATCCCCATTGGGGTCATGTTGCAGCCTTTGGAAAGGGAGGGAAGAGCTGCTACTGAGTAGGCACAGGACTTCAGAGCTGAGCTGCTTTAGCTATTCATTCCTCGAGTCCCCAAAGAAGCAATTACTGCATCGATCCCTGTCTTAGTGAACTATCACAGCAGAAGGCAAAAGGATAACTAGCCTCCACTCTTAAGTAGGAAGCTAAGGATTTTATGGGATTACTTCTTGCTCCTTGACAGATGTAGGCCTTCTTCGGTCAGAGTTAAGGTCAGTGCTGAGCATCATGGTTTGATTTAGCAGGCACCAGTAAGAAACTTTCATCAGGACAGGGATGGGACAGGCCAATGACCACAAGGGACCATGCTGACTCTTTCACACTTGTGCACACGCAGGACAGAGTGTGGAGATGAGCACTGCCAAGGCCCATGTGGTCCGAGTCCCTCTCCCCCAAGTGCCTGGATTTGCTCCCCAGGCCTGCACCTACCACAAGCCCAGAGGAGCTGGATGCCTGCCAGGAGCCAGACCACCCAGCACATCCTGGTTTCAAGTTGTCCTCTGGCCCTCATCTGCAGTGTGGCCATAGCTCTTCCTAAGTCTGGCTTTCACCCAACAAGTAGAAGAGCTTGGGGCTCAGTGCTGGGTGAGCAGATATCCCCCTAAATCAGTACTAAACTTTCAGCACCAATTTTCTGCCCTAGGTCCTTTCAACTCTTTTTAATAAATCTGACCCTGCTGGGGAAAGTCCAGGGGCTACCATGCACCCATGCGTTCAGCCTCTCCCATGCTTTGTGGTGAGGACATGAGGGTTTACCTGCCCTTACAGCAGCCAAAACTAGAGCACTGGCTCAGTTCTTTTGAGACAGATGTGCCTGGCATCGAAAATGTTAGCCCTCCTTTGGTGCAAACATAGTATTACCTGTGTAAAAGCTGCTCTGTGCTGTGATAGCAGCAGTCACAGTTTTAATTACAGCGCCAGAGCCAAACAAACACAAAAGCACCGATGAGATACTACAGAAGCAATAAATTCCCCCAGTCAGTTCCTGTATTTTGGTGCCTTCTTGATGCTTGGATTTCCATGTTGCTTCTCCCCCTCTTAGGCAGGGGACTCATCTCAGTGTTTCTCATGCTCCCACTTTCTCCCTGATGCTTGCAAGTGACTTGCCAGAAACTGGGAAGGGTGGTGTTGCCTCTAGGGTCAACTTTTCTCAGGGAACTACTGATTTGACCAACAGATTTAAAAAGGGAAATTAAAAAAATGTTAAACAAAAATACACTGTGTTAAAAAGAAAAACAAAAACAACAAACCACTGTTAAGAAAACATGCTCTGTTAAAAAAAACCTGTCAATAAATAAAACTCTAGGATGATGAAAAGGGGAAATGCAGTGACTGAGTAAAGGATTCAATTTTTTAAATGAAAGATCTTCCATCCACCAATTCCAGCCAAAAGGCATTTCTGTTCCCTTGACAGAATATAAATATTAATCCAGACACTCATTGTTCTCAATGTGTCCTTTTGTATTGGCATGATCTGGAGCTGCATTGAGAGCTCACATTTTCTGCTGGCTTCCTTGAGGGCGCAGGGTGCTCACTAGAACTCCAGAGAGTCCAGCAAGGATACATCCTCCTGCCCTGAACATGGGGCTCTGCTGCTTATCCATGCTTTATGCGAGTGGATCTCCTGCAGGTGCCGTCAGGGCTCAGCAGAAGGATGGAGAAGATGCCTCCTTTTGCAGGAACCTGAAGGGGTGAGACACCTACACCATGTGAGGTCCACATCAAACCCCCTTCCCTAAGGTTTGAGCCCAATTATCTCCTGCTTTGTGGAATTCTACCTTATTGCAAAATGGCTTTGAAATTCTGCCCCTCTGGTGAGAGCAGTGGGCAACAGAGAGGGCCAGGGAAGAGCCACAGAGACCAGCCATGAGTGACAGACGTGCCCAGGAAGACTGCAGCCTACGTGGGGACATGTCCCAGGCGGGGCTGGGTGGAACAGGGGCCAGGCATTGAGTGAAACACTGGCCAGGGAGGCCATGGGGCTAACAAGCTGTGCCACCTGTAGCAACAGAGAGGAAAAGAGAGGAAAACCATGAAAAAAACGAAGTCATCCTGTTTTGGTTTTCTTGAGGCAGAGGAGCCATGTCCTCTGTCCTCTCCTCCTATCTCCAGCCCTTCCACTCACCTCCTGGTTATCTACAGGAGCTGTCCCCATCCTAGGGAAGGCCCTGATTCAGAGAAGTCCTTAAGCATAAACCCAATTATCAGGACAAGATAAAGGTCTTTGCTGAATCGGGCCCGCAGAGCTGGATGGAAACCAGCTGAGCCACCCTGAGCCAGCCTCAACAGAGGCTCCAAACTGGGCTTCAGCACGGCCCCTTCCTTCCTGGGGGGTCAATGTAAAATAAAACCAGAGGCAACCTTGCAAAAGCAGATCCAATTCCCAGGCCCTTAACAGCCCATCTGGATCCTTAAGAACAAACCCTGTGCTCTGCCAGCTGTATCCATCCTTCTTTCTTTTCAACACAGAGTATGAACCCCATTTTTCCTCTCTGCTGTCCAACCCCCTTCACAACCTGGCACACAGAGCACTGCAACCAAATGCTGATTGGCCTTTTCTTCTCAATCACTCTCTGAAAGTCACTGTGAAATGCAATGCTATGTGGAAAGTGGCTGGAAAGAATGACACTGCGAGAGCCTATTTTTTTCCAAGGAAATAAATAGATTGTGTGCCACAAGCACGGAGAGGAGAGGGATTGTGCCAGGTCATGCACAGGTAGGGCCATGCGGGGACAGCCCAGAGTTTGTCTGAGCTGCAGTCACCATCTCTTAGGAAGATTCTGCTGGGCAGAGGCAAATAGAACTGTCTCTGGTGGTGCCACCAAAGTGGCAGCCTGCAGGTGGCAGCTGTTTCAGCTTGTCTGCAGCATCCCTGGGTATTCAAACTTTTTTGCGAGGGGGTCATGAAACGTGGTGAAGCAAAACAAGCTGCCACACACTGTGTGTAGAGGAACCCAAAACTGGGGAGAGGCTGACCACCTCTCAGCTGAGGAGGGGGGACTTTAATGCCCAAGGTGCTGGCGGGATGTCAGGCAAGCCTGTCAGGCTCAAGGCCTGGCTCCAACATGGTTGCGGTGATGGCCTGGATTCAACTATTTCAAAGGGCACCGGACGGTCAAATCAAGCCCCAAATTTAAATTTGTTAAAATAACTTTTTGCAAAACATTAGTATGGAGAGAAATGTTTCCATGGTTTTGTTTTTAAATTCCAAGTGGGAAGAGTTTATTTTTTCTCTAGGAAACTTTCCCCGTAGGATTCGCAACGTTGGCCGAGAGACAAGAACCGGCGAGCTCCACTCCCGAATGGAGGTGACCCTAAGGGTGACCCCGTGCTGGTCACGTCGCCTTGTGCAGCCTCAGTTCCCCCTTGGAAAAGGGAGGTGGCAATGTGCATGGCTGCAGAGGGGCTGGGATGCCAGTGTGGCCGGCTATCGTGTGGTCAGCCCATGCCAAGTGGGATCAAAATCTGGACATGTAGTGCCTTGTGTCTGCTTGGAGGAAATTGCAATGAAAACACCTACATTGCAAGCAGATTAGGGGAAGATATGGGAAATTTACCAATCCCCTTGGCTCTGCTTATGCACAAGTGTCTTCTGTGGGGATGGAGATGGGCTGTTCTTCACCATCAATCTGCTCCTGATCGATTGCTGCTGATTCAGAACGTACAAGCTACCACTTGTTTGTCCTTTGTTGGTTTATACTGTCCTGAGAAGAAAATATTATAGAGATTTATAAAATTAACTGAAAGCAATAAAAAAGGCACAAGGCCTCATCTAGTTTCCCTCAGCTCAGTGCCCTGGAAAGCCATTTACCCCAGCTGAGAGCCCAAGAGCTGCTGTTCCTGCCCCCAGGTAGCTGGGAAGTCCCCAGTGTTTAATGTAGGAAAACACAGCAGTGAAACAGGGACTTGGTGAACACTCGAGATGAGGGAATGAGGGGATTCAGGGCAGGTTGAGCTCCATTTACTAGACCTGGCTGAAAACAGAAGACAAAAAAATACCGATTTGAAGTCCTTGTACCTTGCTCCTCTCAAGGGAGCAGAGAAAGAGCACAGGGGTTCATTTCATTTGCATTTAAAGACTTTGAGCTGATCCCATTTTATTCTCTAGTCCCATGTTCAGCTCTGTGGTTGTGGGGCCACGGATAGCAGGAAACTCCTCTTGCTTTGCTCCCTGAGAGAAATGAGGACTTGGCATTTTAGGATCTGGGATGGAATGAAAACTGATTGCTTGGACATGTCATTTCCAAGGTGGCAGCTCAGCAGCTCAAGGGTTTATTTGTCTCTCTCAGTTTCAGCCTAGCCATTGCTATGAAGGGGAAAGCTTGTTCTCGGTGAGGTGGGAGCTGCAGGTACAACAGCCCCTCCTGCCGACCTCTGCATCCCCAGTTTTTCACACCCGGCTGGGGCAAGCAAAGCAGAAGGAGGCACCGCTGCTACAGGACAACTCCCCTGCATGGACAATGCCCCCCCAGGCTTGTAACACATCTCCCATCCCCGGGATACCCGGGTACCTTCAGCAAGGCTTCCCCCAAGAGCAAGGCCAAAGGTGTGGCGTTCCTGGTACACAGCTCGCCCACAGAACCTCACCCCGGTGGCGATGGGCTGTGGAGCCACCCCGATGCAGGGAAGCAGCCAAGCGCAGCTGATGGGAATCACGGGAGGTGTGCCTTTGCTTTCAAAAGGACTATTAACGCGCTTAGGGTTAATCACACGAATAAATCTCGCCGTGGCTTGGCGCCAAAGAGAGCAATAAAAGCACCGATCCCCAGGCCTCCCGGTGGGAATTGGCCAGGGCCAGGGCCCATGTTCTCACCGAGTGGTTGGGAAATAATCTGCGTACTCAGTGCACAGACACTCAGGGATTTTGTTCCATGTCTTCCCCCACGCCCCCTGAAAGGTGCTTATCCAGGTGGAAACTCATAACTATCTTCCTGTGCCAGCCAAGATGGCAAGGCAGTGTCCAGAGGACACAGGCAAAGGGCTGATCTGAGCTGCTTTTTGTCAGTGGTGGCTGCAGGAGCCATGGAGGGTGGATGGAGGAGAAGGTGAGCCCCAGTCCTGGCCCTTGATCTCCTTCAGGGATGCTGATGTATCAAAAATTATATACTTAAGGAGGGAAAAACCTTGACTCTCAACCCCTGCTGGTTATAGTAGGGCATTTACAGAGACAGTTTGGAGTGCCTGTTGCAAGAGGGACTTAGAGTTTTCATTGGCTTTTACTTTGTACAGACAACACCAGGAAATCCATAGCAGGTGTGTGTATGTTTGAGGAACACAGACAGGGTTGCTTTGGGTGAAACATCCCAGGGAATTGAGCTATGGCCCCATCTCATGTCCCACGTTTTAGCTGGACATGGTGGGAGAGGAAAGCATTTGGGGCAGACTGCAAAGTGAATTTTAAGAGACTTGACTGAAGCAGCACCTTGTCTCTCTCCTTCTCCCAGAGAGATCTCCCAGCCCCTGTATGTGCCACCAGCCACTGACTAGGACTGTTGAGCTTCAAAAAAGTGTTTTATAGGTCAAGTCTTTGTGTTCTCTTAGTGCAGAAATCAGCAATTTGTGAATGTGTGTGTCCCAGGGGCTGCAGCAGGGAGAGGGGATCTGAGTGGACAGGCCAGCAAAACACAAGGAAGCTGTTTCCTCAGCATTTGGAGACTTGGTTTTCTTACTCCTCTCCCTGGCTCCAAACCTTGTTATCAGGAGGCTCGAGGAAGGCAAAGGGACTTATGCACCAAATCTCCTCTGTTGCCTCCCACCCATTAACCTTGCAGAAGGTGACTGGTGGCCCTTTGCAGAGAGCTCACTCACACCCACCTGAATTTCCACACACAGGGGCTCGATCGACTCCTTGTGATTTATTTTAATCTGCAAAAAGCAGCAGCTTGCTGAAGCCTAATGTGAAACCCCCACATACACTCACATTATATAATATGAATCTAAGAAGATTAAATTATCTGGTCTGAGGAAACTCATGCACGTATGGACATACACATTTATTTATACACGGTCTGCAGGATAGCTGAGGGCAAAGCTTCGCTTCAGACGCACCGAACTTGTGCTTTTTTAACACTTAAAAAATGGGACAAATAATGTGTGTTTGGCCGTGCAGAGACACATGTGTGAAGCACGGCGGCAGCTGTGTCCTGTGTTTGAGGGAAACACGAGAAGGGTTTGTAACTGTGTGCTTGGTTTTATCCACTGTGTTGGCAAAGTCTGAGCAGCAGCATGGAGCAACAGGTGGAATCCAAACAATCCCGGCACTAAACTTCACCTGTCAGAGTACGGCAACGTACTGCTCCCTGGGAAAGCAGACAGAGCAGGGAACTGTCCCCAAAAGCCCTGAGCATCTCTCAGCAGCCTTGGAGAGCCCGGCCCTCCCTGTGGCCAAGAGCCCTGCCTTGCAGGCTTGTTCCTCGGGGCGCAGCCCTTTTCTCAGGCTGCTCGAACACGAGCAGATGGATGCACAATGTCGGGACTCACGTTGAGTTTGAGGTGCCCAGGCCTTTCGCCCGAAGATGCACTTTGCCTTCCAGAAGTTTCATGTTGGGAGGGAAATGTGCTTCACCTACAACGGCCCACGGCGATCACGCTGCCCGGGCAGCGAATGGATTTGCCTCTCTCTCTCTTCCTGCGCCTTCCTGTCATTGATTCACATTGGTTTGCTAAACATAGCTCGGCCCCGAGAAGCTGCTCACTCAGCTTTCACTCCAGCCAGAGGTGCGGGGCACGAAAGGTGCTGGCAGGAGCGGGGCTGGGCGGCCGCTGCCCCTTCTCCGGTACGTGCCGTCCCTGGCCGTGTCCCTGGCCACCCCCCGCCATCACCACCATGAAGGGGGTGTCTTTGAGGCCCGCTTCGTGAGACCCAGCCGCAGACCTAGTGATGCTCCGGGTACCGCCGGTATGTCCCCCTGCGGCCGGCAGCGGAGGCGGGGAGCCGCATCCCACCTCGGCTCGGGGTGAAACAGCGGGAACTCGCCTCTCTGCACCGGGAGCACCCGGGCTGGGCCGAGGTCGCCACCGCCACCTGCTCCCGGGGCCGTGGGGCCGTGGGGACATAGGGACATGGGGACATGGGGACATGGGGACACACGGACACACGGACACACACACCCCCCGCAGGCGGCGCGCGCCGAGGCCATTCATGAAAAAGTTGACGTCAGGCGTGTGGGCGGGGCTGTGTCCGGGCCACGCCCCCGGGGCCATTTAAGGCTGCGCGGCGGCGGGCGCCGGGCTCAGACTGGAGGCGGCGGCCGAGGCGTGAGGTGCTTTAGTCGGTCCCGAGCAGCGCCGAGCATCGCCTCACCGTGTCCCGCAGCGCCTGGGTGCCCCTCCCGCCATCCCCCGCCCGGGGCAGCCTCCGCCGGGACTTCATGTCTGTGCTGTGCCCCCTGCCCTGGTGAGTGGGCGCTTCCCGCGGGGGGCGGGCGGGGGATGGAGGCTCTGCCGTCGCGGGGTGCTGCCGGGGCCCGGGGGCGCTTGAGGCCGAGCCTCTGCAGCCACCCACCTGCCCCGGGAGGCGGCGGGACGGCGGGTGGCCCCGGGGAGCGGTTCTCACGGCGGGCGGTGAGAGCCGGGCGATAGCGGGACGAGCCGCAGCGGAGGAACTGCGAGCTGCGGGAGTTTGCTTCACTTTCTTACGCTGGAAATGCCATTAAGGCTGTAAAAGCCGAGCTGGAACTGGCCCCGCGCGCTCCGCTGGCGTGTGGAAGTCCCCGAGGTTGTAAAATAAGTCAGCGGGGTCTACAGCACAACGGCTTGAAAAATTTAAAAAACAAAAAAAAAAAAAACAAAAAAAAAAACAAAAAAAAAAAAAAGGAAAGAAAAGAAAAACCAAAACCCCCACGCTTGCACTTTATTTACTATGTTTTTTTAAATTCAGCCTCCGCCGCGGGGCAGAGCTGGAGGAAGCGGAGTTAAAAGCGAAGCGCTGCTGCCGGAGCGTCCCCGGCTGAGCTCTTGGGGGGAGAGCCGGGGAGGTGCTCCGAGGGCATTGGATGTAGCTCTGGCTTACGAGGTACTGAGCTTTTTCCGCTGCCTTCCAAGGGGGGGCAGGAAGGAAGGGACCAGAAAAAGACTGCCTACAGCCTCTGCTGCTCGCTTCGCCGCTTGACTCGTGCTCCGTCCTCCCGGAGCCCCTCAGATCACTGGAATGCTGTCTTTTGTCTCTAGCTCTGATTATCTGAGATCCGCTGAAATGACTGAAGTGATGATGAACACCCCAGCCATGGATGAGATCGGACTAAGCCCCCGCAAGGATGGGCTGTCGTATCAGGTAAGTGCTTTTCTGGCAGTTGAGGCACTAATCTCCTGTGGAATTGCCTGGGCTAGACTGTAAGCTTGGTCTAAGGTACCTTTCCGTAGCCTGACCTAATAGCACGTCTTGCCGTAGTGAGAGCTAGTCAACAGACTGGAATGTTTGCTTGGCAGGAGATGGTTGTGTAAAATATCACTCACTATCAGTGTGGGTTGGCAGAGGATTCAGTTGTTTTGAAGTGACTGAGCCCCCACTCATTCAGCATTCCCGGGGCTCAGTGGGAGATGGGTTAAAGAAGGATTCATGCCACTCAGTGGGCTGAGAGGGCTCTTGAGATCTTTGTAACACAGCATAGAGTTGATCTTCTGAGAGCAGAAGGAGGCTGTTTATAGGGCATCCAGACCTATTTGATCTAGTTCTTAGTTTTCCTGACTGATGTGCCCATTTGAAAGGGTTAATAGTCTTCTGTAGGATACAGTGAGGCCAACCACAGCCTAAAGGAGCCTTGAAATGTCACTGGAGATACCAGTACTTTGAGGCATGAGTTGCATTCCTTCTGAACAATGTAGTTAGCTATTAGTCTCTAGATCAATGGCTGGGATGAAAAAGTGGTCTTCAGCTAGATTGAGCCTTAATCCTTTAGTCTCAAAACCCCTTTCATTTCCTAGCCTATAGTTAAGCAAAGCACAAGTTAGGTACCTTAGCCTCCTAGCTCCATGGTTTCCTGCACTTCCAGGAGACTTGTTGATGAGATCTGACACAGATGCTGAATGCTGGCAGATGACTTGCATCTGCTCTGTACATTGGGTGACTCTTACCGGCAGATCCAGATGTAGAGTTCATCCTTTGCAGATGTTACACAACCTGCACAGAGGCACTTGTTCTAAGTGTGCATTCAGATGAGATGCTGTATGTTTGCATATTTACCTCTGAAAAGGGAAGTACAAGGCAGCAGCAGTGCACCAGAGCATGAAATCAACTGAACTTTGTGCTATGGCTCTGGCCTCCAGCAGAAGCCAAAGCTATGTGGAAGAAAAGGGGATGCATTCCTTTTTTTAGTCAGGATTCTGGATAAGGCATGTTGTGTAGTTTATGGCTGTGCTATGCTTCAGTGCTTGAATTAGTGGGGAGTATGTGGCCTCTTCTCTTTCAGAAGGAGTGCAGAGGAATGACAGTGGTTAGACCTGAGGCAAACTAACCTGCATGTGATGTCTTTATGGGTCACCTTATGAAGAAGCTTAACACAGTCAGGTCAAAGGCTTCTATTTACCCATCCAAATTTCCAGGGAGAGGCAGAATCTAGGTGCCCTATTTGTTCTAATGATCACTTCAGTGAGGCTCTTCCCCAAGTGCTAATGACCTTGATAAGTCTTCTTGGGCCAACTGGAGAACAGGCCTGTTTGGTTTTGAGTGGATCACCTAAACACGTGATTCATAAATGCTGACTGCTCATATCTGTGAAGGGCTTTTGCATCCTAGATCTATTCTCTTTAGTGGTCTAGTCACAGATGATTTTTTTTTTCAAATGTCTGCAAGGAACCTCACCTTGCTGTGAAAGCAAACTGATGGCAGCAAGAGTAAAGGAGCTGAAATGCAAGACTTTTATGGCACTAACAGTGTGTGGGCTGTGTATGAGATCTACCTCTAAATCAGGTTATTGTAAAGAGGATTGGGGAGCAGGATCCAGCCTTCCTTCTCTGGCTGCTAGGCTGAGAATGTCACAGTGTAAGTCAAGGTAAGTTGAAAGCACCCTTAAAGGGTTGAAAACTCAACTGAGACAAGCAAGGGCAAATCTGATGCAAATAGCACCATGAACTTTTTGTTCTATCTCAGACTTTGGCACTTTGTGCCTCATCTTGCTGATGGAGCGAGTTTGGTACATGGAAAATTGTATGCTTGTCTGAAAGCTGTAGTGCAATAACTTAAAACCAGACAGGGCTAATGGAGCATGACTGCTCCTACACTGAGGCTTGTTGTTCTGAGCTGCAGCATCTTCCTCCACTCATCTGCAGAGTCAGGCACTCACAGTGTAACAGCCCTGGGCTGGCTATGAGAGGCAAAAAATAAAAAGTGGAGCCAGAACCAGGAGAGGCAAACTTTAGCTTCAAAAATGTCTCTTGTTCCTTTAGTAGGACTTGAATTTATTTTACTCCAGAGATGACCTTGGTTTGAGGTTCAAAATTTCCGCCTTCAAGCTGTGTAGAGCAGGGACTGCCTGGGAGTTGGTCTGTGGGATGCTGCCTGTGAGACTGGGGGCTGCTTCTGCCACTGGAGGCAGGCATGAAACTGTCTGGAGCAGAGGAGGTGTTACAGCACAGCAGCGCTGCTGGAATTCTAAAGCACATCAGTACCTGCTGCAGACAGACTTGTCTTACCAAGACTACTGTTTCAAAGTCTTTTTGCCTTTACTTGGAAATGAACTGAGGAAGCAAGCTCATGCCCTGAGTATAAACTTCAGCAATCTGATTCCTCTGTCTTGTGGAGTTCATTGAACTTCAGAGCTCCTCTCTGTCTCGGTGGTTATGAAGGGAACTTGGGTTGTTGACTTTTTTCTTCTGCATCTTCCACCCTCTGGGGTGTCTGTCCGTCCAGACATCAGCTGAAGCTCTGTACTCCCCTCCCTGGTGAAGCACTGTGCCCGTTGCTGGGCTGCTCATCACTGCTCAATGGTGTGAAAACTCAGACTGCAGAGGTAATACCAGTATTAACTGAGTTGCCTCCATAGGCTTAAGGCAAGTGTGCTTTCTCATCTTAGGAATGCCCTTTTTCCAGTTAATATGCAAAATGCTTGTAAGCTAGTGTGCTAGCTTCAAAATCTTCCTCTGTAAGACAGCTTTCATTACTGTATTTGTGACAGCAAGCTGCTGAGCCCCCTGATGATAGTTCAGCCAACAGATTTCAAGGGCCTGAGCAGAAGTGGGTGGTGAATTTGGGGCATGAGTCTCAGAACAGGGCAGCATAGACAAAACAGAAGATGTGACTGAAGAGATGATGTCATGCTGGGTCTTGTGCCTGCAGTGAGAAGCTATTTCTGGATCTTTAATAGATGTCCCATAATTCCCATGGGACTTACTAAACAAAAAACTCATTGAAATGCAGCTGATGGCTCAAGTTGCCCCTGCTACAAACAGATGTGGCTATGGAGGGCTTCATGCACTTCCTGCCTGGCAATGTCCAGTGAGCCAGGCCGTTCCTGCTGCCAGCCAGAGCTAGTGCACTGTTTGCTGTTTCCCAGCCCTAGAAATACCTGTTCTTTGAAGAGCCTCATCAGCACTCTGCCAGCTTGTCCTCCGCTGCTGTCTCCCAGCGGCACGAACAGTGCCACTGAAACCGAGGCTGTATTAATCATTTTGTGGAGCTGCTGTCAAAACAGTGCCTTGACCAGAATCCTACCTTGCTTCTTGGAAGTGGAGCAGGGTCTGAGCACAATGGAAAATACTTAGATGCCCAAAGTGTATGTTCTGAGCAAAAGCAGTGTCTGGAGTTGAGTGTGCTGCTCTGCTGCAGGCTGGCTGGCTGGTGACTTGCTGGTCCTTTGGGCTTCCAGGTAGGAGACTGGCCTGTGGGGGCTGAGCTTGCCTCCTGCCATCGGCTGAGGTTTGGTTGTCATGGGGAGCTTGAGCTCTGTAAGTCGTGATCGCATCATGCTGGGATCTGTCTAGGTTAATCACAGCCTGCTGGGAATCACGTCAGAGTGGCTGAATCTGGGTAAATAGGCTTAAGGCTCTATCCAGTGGCTATGCCAAAAGCCTGATGTTGGGGAAGTCATTTCTGGTGAGTGCAACACCTCTTCACCACTGGCTTCCCATGCTGAGGGGCTTGAGCTGTGTCTGCTGGTTTCCTCCAGTTAAATGACCACCAGTGTGTTACTGGCCATGGGGCTGTTGGCTCAATGGAAATTGAACTTCCTCTGTAATTGTTTTCTTGTGAGGTGCTTCATGTCTGTGCAGCCTTGATCTGTGCAGGGGAAGTCCTTCAGCAGAGCTGCTGCTTGCTGCTGTGGAAGATTTTGAGACAAGGCTGCAAAAAGGTGGTGATAAGCAAGCATGGCTGCTAGGCAAGATTAGTGGGCAGAGTCAATGTGTATTCCAGGGTCTGGGACCTAAATGAAGAAAGAAGCAGGATATGGGATAAACAGATCCAAAAGTAATCCTGTTTGCAGCTATGCTGTGCACAAGTGTTCCACTGAAATCCAAACTGAGGACAGCAGCTCACTGAACACCTCACAGCATGGGTTCTTCCCCCCTACTTTGATGCCTTGTTACTCTGAGGGAAAATAGTTAAAAGTAGGAAGTTTCCCTGACATCATGCCCTGAGACAGGGCAGTATTTCTGTGGCTGGGGAGTTGTTGTGGCTCATCACCTTGAGTCACAGCTGCTGTGTACACACTTGAAGCTCGTTCTTGAGTCATGACTACTTGTGTGAGTAAATGTGTGCATTGCAGCTGGAGAAGTCCTCCAAAGAGGACACTGAGAGATGACTGAGATACTTCCTGAAATGAGCTTGCCATGCTTCTCAATGGCAGTAAAGTTTTATTTTCAGAACTTAAATGATGGTTTGGGATTTGGAATACTGGCTTGATACTGCTGAAGAAGCACAAAATTCAGCTCTTCAGCCCAAGGAGGATGAGTGAGATGTGTCCATCAGGTACAGGTGTGTATCCTGTACCTGAAGTGGGATGTCTCCCAGTATGGATTTTGCAGTCTTGTATAGTGCTACTACAATGAAGCAACGCTTTCCCCCAAACCAGTAACTTAATTTGGAAATATCTCATTGCTTTAGTCTCCCTGTAATACAATTTAAATAGTTTTCAGCCCCATGGGAGGGGAGACAAGCATTTTAACTATGGGTGTTGGTATGGAGTACACATGTGGAAGTTGTTTTGAATTTACAAGTGTCACTTGGATTATGGTAGTGCTGAGCTAATCTTCTTAATTGTCTGACATCTCTCCTGCTTTTGGTGTTTCTCCATCCCTGTGAATGCTGAGAGAGGGTATGAGCCTCCCCAGGGCAATGAAAACTTTCCGTTCTTGTTGCCAAGACTTCATCTGAGGATAGCAGAGCTAGATCATCTGAAGCAGAGGCAAACATGATCTTCTTAAAATCATTTCAAGCTTTTTTGTTTTAAGTTCTGCTTTTCCCTGCCCTTTCCAGCTGCAAGGCAAGAATTTGGTCTATTTGTATGTGATCTGGGTAAGTTCATGAGGAGAGCAGTTCCCCAGACATAAATCCAGAGGGGCCTGTAAAAACCAGTCTTGCTGTAAGCAAGAGGCAACATACGTGTCCTCTGTGTGTCTAGAGGTGTTGCATGTGTCTCTTCATGGCCAGGATTGAGGGTCAGCTACAGGGGGAGGCTCTGTGGAAGCAGTTGCAGCCCCTTGTGCTGTATCATGCAAGTGAAGGGGTGGAAGATACCTTTGAATTGCTGCTAAATTTGCTTTTAGGCAGCCATCACAATGAGTTGGTTGTCACTTGTCCCCCAGCAAGTGACCAGGTCAGCCAGGGGAAGGCATCTGCCTCAGCTGTGTGCAAGGTGGCTCTGTGTCATGAATGAGAGGGAGACCTAACCTGAGTCTGTTGCCCTCTTTGTGGGGTGGGAGGTGCAGTGTCTTGCTCCCACGTTCCTGAGCAGGGTAATGTCAGCAGAAGGGCTTGGAGGCAGGATTTGCTGTTCCTGGCTGCTGTGCTGGAGGGTGCAGAGTTCCCAGGTGAGAGCTGAGTTGCAGCATTCCCAGTGTGGAGCTTGCTGAAGGTTAGGTAGGACTTTTTCTCCCCATTATCTAAATCTGGAGTGGGACCAGATTAGGTCTGTGGAACCAAGAAATGGTTGCTTGGTAGTGTAGCACTACTGGAGCAGGACAGAGAGAGCTGGTGCTTGCTTATCCTTTTCTATAAAGAGGAGTGGGGAGGCTGGTTGGGATAACCTTTACACTTGGCTTCCTCAGATGTACAGTTAGCCTTAAACCCTTTTTCCTTGGGCCCTGGTGCTTGGCCTGCTGTTGCCCTGCCTGTCACATTGGAGGAAATCTGCCTTTCTGTATTTTTTCCATTGACTGTCCACACCCCTTCAAAGTGCAGTTGCAACATCTCCCTTCATGCTGCCTCAACGATTAAAAAGCATGACTTAGTGGAAAAAATCCCGACCTTCTTGGGTTCGGCCTGTCCTGCAGCTGTTTGAGATAAGATTGTGCTGCAGTTTTTTTATTATTAAAAAAGCTGCTCACCACATTTTGTGGATATTTGTTTGTAAGGAAATGACTACTACTTAGTTTCTGGAAAAAAATCTGGCAGGCTATTTTCAAAGAAATTGCTCCAATTTGACCTAATGTGCTTAAAATAATAGCAGCCAAAGGTTAGTTTAATTATTATACTGCTATTTTTCTTGCATAGGAGGCTATTTTCATGACATTATCAGCTTATGTAACCTCTTGAACCACACTTTTTTTCCACTGCAGCCTTCTAAACCATGTAATGTCAAGGGTATTTTTTTTTCCCCTATCCTGGGTTTAGATAACTTGATGCTTAAGAGCCACTGACTGTACTTTCAGTAATGCACTGTGTGCCTGAAACTGCCTTTGTTTGGCCAAGCAGAAGCCACAAAGTTCCATGAAACAGTTGCTGCCTCACCGGTGCTGGGAGTCACTAATAGCAAGTAGCTCACTGCCCTGGTTGATGTGGCTGTGTTCAAAGGACCTCAGCTGCCCTTGTGCACCTGAAAAACATGGATGGTGGGAGCTGGACTCCTGCACCATTGTCCCCAGGACCAGATGATCACGTGCAACCAGCCCCTGATTTGTGCATTTCCTTCTGTTACTTTGCCTGACTTTGCAGTAGGTAGCAGCCAGACGGCTGTCTCAGCTTGGCAGTCTGTTTGCCACAAAGCTTTTGGGTGTGAGCGAGAAATGAGGCTTGCACAGTAGAAGACTGAATGTTGCCAAGGAGGTGATGCTGAAGAAGGAGTTGATAGGATGTTATTTCACTTTCTGTGGCCAGGGCTTCCCAAGGTGGTGGGTACCCACATGATTGGCACAAGGAGAATCAGGCTCATGGTTAATGCTCAGGGCTCCTGGATGGGGAACCTGCTTTTGTAACTGGAACCACAAAGATCAAAGCAGATCAGATCTTGCTCTCAGACTGGCAGTGCTGCTCCCTGCAAGGATGCTCTTGCGACTCACTTGAATGCAGATGATGTTCAAAGAAAAGTACAGCCAGATGACTTCTCACCTGGCCTACAACCTCAAGGGGAAAATGCACTTTGTCATTTTTTTCTGTAGGGTGTTTAAATGCAACTCTAATGTGAAATGAGCGCTGATAAAATAGTTTGAAATGGCAGGTGGTGGCTGTTTAACATTCTGGTTACTAACCAGGAGATCTGATGTAGCAAGTGGATTTATCACCCAGCAGTTCCCTTCTGGATGAGATGGGATTTGAAGCTGTTCCCCTAGCAAGTTACTCACAAGTAACACCACCTATTCTGTTCACATTGCAATCTAGTCATGCAAAGCTGCTGCTAACACTGCACCAGTAATTTTATTCCTGTACTCATGCTTTGCCTCGGTTCCTAGTAGGACCAAAGTGTGCATCCCAGTGGCACTGCCAGCGAGTATGGGCCCTGGGGCTGCTGCACTGCACGAGCTTGTGCATTCATGTGGCAAGCAGTGGGTAGGAGGGAATGGGTAAGGTCTGTGAACCTTGAGGGGCTGGAGATCAAGGAGTCCTCATAATCACTGCATAAGAAATACAGTGCATAACTGCTGGCTATGCCACAGGTATCCCTTTCGTGAAGAAATACCGTCTAGTCCCCAGCCCTTCCATAAAATGAGTGTCTGCTGAGTTTTGCTGCTGATGTATGGTAGCTGTAGTGTGCAGAACACTGCCAAAATTGTCTCTAAAGTGCTGCTGAGCTATTTCAGGCTGGGCACTGTGGCCCTGGAGTGATACCAGGCACAGACCCTTGCTGCAAGGGCCCTGGGTTGCCATGAGCCTCCTGCCTCCCAGCAGCAGGGCCTGGAGAACAAGCCTGTTCTCATGTGCAGCCTGACCAGCAGCAGGAAATGAGATCTCAGATTTTCTGATCGAGATAGCTCTGTGTGCAAACTCAAGAGCATTAATGCAAAAGCAGGGGTGGGGAGGAGAGGCATTTGGATAAATATCCAAAAGGGCAGATACCTATTTGCTGAGCACTATTCAAGCAAGCGCGTGCTTCAGAAGCCTCTTGGGCAGTGCTCATTTCCATTACTTGGAGACTTGAAAAGGTTATTTACAAGTTCAAGAGTATTCCCATCACTCAGTGGTTGACTCTGTGTCCAGACTAGTCTGCCCTGGAGACCTAAATGTCTCGAGCTGGATTGTGGCTGAGGCCGTGTGAATGCAGCCCCTCTCACAGCCTGTTCCTTGGCTCTTTCAGATCTTCCCTGACCCCTCGGACTTTGATTGTTACTGTAAGCTGAAGGACCGCCTGCCCTCCATTGTGGTGGAGCCCACGGAGGGTGATGTGGAGAGCGGGGAGCTGAGATGGCCACCGGAAGAGTTCCTCGTGCAGGAGGAGGACGAGGAAGAGGAGGAAGAAAACTGTGAAGATGCAAAGAAGGACAACAAGGAGCAATAAATGGCATCTGAGGAAAGGCAAGGGACTGCACCCTTCTGAAGGAAGAGCCACACTTTTTTTGAAAGTCTTTTTAAAAAGACAAGTTCAATTTTGCACCTGCGAGATCTTAGTTTTTTTGTATTCTCTGTATCGAGAACTGAAGCCCTCGGTGTCACCAGACCTCCTGAGGAAGGAAGGAAGTAACGCAGAGAAATGTTTGCTGTTCTCGAGATCATTATCTGTATTTTTCCGAGGTGGAGGCAGCAGTGAAATTCCAAGCACATGGCAGAGGGTGACCACCTGAGGACTGCTGGAGGGGGGAGCTCGGGGAGGGGGAGGAAGGTTGGAGGTGGCAGCGTTTGGCTGGGAGCTGCCTCTGGCTAAAAGCATGAGAACAGAGCCGAAATATCTCAGATCTGCCTTTCTTACAGCTTCCATTTTGTGTGTTGGGGAGTGGAAGGGTGTCCATAGCGAAGCATGGCTAAATGATCTAGTGACAAGGGGCCTGCAGCTCTCCCTGGTTTGGCACCTCCTAGGGTAAGGTGAGCATCCATAGGAGTAGTCTGGTTTCTTGCTCTCGCTATTGAGCCTGTTTTCCAGCCACTTTCCCCAAAGTTACTTTCTGCCCCTTTGTTTGCCTTTAGACTCTTCAAAGCTGAGCAGCTGTATTTGCAGGGTAGCATTAGGCTGCTGCTTGTCATCGCTCCTGCGACGCCCTAGTTTGTCTGGCAGGTGGTGAGCGTGAGGTGATGTGCATCCGATGTAAAAAGGTGCTTCTGTCTGCGGCAAGAGCTCACGTAGGTTCGAACACCTCAGATTCTTCTCTCCTATTTGCTGAGGCTGCTGTGGGCTGGTCTCGTCTTTTACCCCAAGCCCAAGGGTGGAGATTTATGCCTCCTTGCCTTGGTGTCCTTGAGCTTGGAGGGTTTTGTGTCTCTTAACTTGCTGGTCAGTGGGCTTGAGGGGGCTGGGGTGGAGGGTTCTCCTCCATTTTGTACAGCAGGGCCTCCTCAGTGTGGGACAGGCTGGTGGGGGGTGTTGTGGGGAGGGCTGCCAAACCTGGGGGTCATCCAAACACCAGATCTAGTGTAGATCACCAGTTGGGTTTGCAGGATAGGGTCTGCTGGGAGAGGATTAGCCTGGGTGTCCTTAGACAAGATGCATTGCTGCTTCTCAGTGAGGGTGAAACATTCATGGTTGTTTTAATGAAGTGCAGACTAGCTTGGGAAGTCTGTGGTTGTCCTCTCTTCACCATATCCTGCCTCAAGGAGAAGGCCAGTCTGTTGCCAGACTAGGTAACCTGCTGCTTTCCTGGAAAGGGACGATCTTGCAGCTTTGGGGACCAGCTTGGGAGTCAGTCAGTCTTGGGATAGGATGAGAGCAATTACCACCTAAACCAAATCTGGGGTCATGGAAGAGAAAAAGAAATGTCAAGGCCTTAACCAAACTTCCATAATAATCCCAATGCCACCCCCCTTTGCTTATAACTGGTTCCATTTTTAAAATCTATTTGGACATGTGTGTATTTGTATTTTTAATACCTCATGAGTAGTTAAACGCTGGTGGGGTTTGGGAACTGCTTTTAACATATTGGCAGCATTGTTTTAGTCTTGTCTTGCTTGCGTTTCAACATAATGGCAATAATTTATCAGCTCTGTGTAACTATTTTTGGACAGATTGGAGTTTGGATATGAGTTAGCACAAAGCAGGAGAAATTCAGTGTTCCTACACTGCAGCTGGCCTCTGGCCCAGCCACGCAGACCCAGTCAGACACTCTCCCTGCCCACCCTGGTGGATGGTTGATCACTGAACGACCATGATGTGGTGATACCATTTTCTCTAGCAATGGATTCAGCTGTTGTGTCTGTAACACTTGTTCTAGTCTTGCTGTCTTACTGGAATGAGCTTGTACACCTGCATACCAGCCAGTCGTCTTATTTCTAAGTGTTACTCTCTATTGGTCTCTACCATCTGTACCACCAAGTCAAAGCTCTATATCAAAGATATTACCATGTGGGCAGCAGTGAGATGGCAATCCTTGGACTTCAGACCTGCTGTCTGCCCTAAAGACTTGCATATTTCTGTCTGCATCCTTTTTTTGGAAGTATTGTGTATATTTCTATTTGTTGTTGAACGTATCTAACGAACAAAGCACTCCAGTAAAACTCCTCCTGTTGTATGATATACATTCTATATTTCTGTAATTCTTTTTTGAGCCTCAGGGAGAAGCTAGCATTTTTTTCGAACTACATTTTTGTCACTGTGACAGTTGTAAATAAAGTTTGAAAATGCTTTCCAAACATATTGGCTTTGTTTTTACTGCAGAAGTGTGTTGGGATGGTCAGCCTTCCGATCATGATCAGTCCTGGTGTTTCAGATCTTAGGTGTACTGACTTGCAAGGCTAATGCACACACCTGAAGAGACTCATGTCTATAAGTTGAGCCTGGAGATGCTGGTTTCATGCTTGTGGCTGGCCTCAATTCATGCCCTATGGCATTGGAAACCTAAGTCAACTTAGAGTGACAATGCCATAGGGCATTGGAACTTTGAGGGGCAGCACCTTTGCCTTCCATCTTCCTGTGATTGTTCACTGCTGTGTGAAAGGTTGCAGCAAACTGCTGCTCCAGCTTATTTGTTCCTGAAAAAAAAATCCATATTTATATCTGTAATCTACATCTTCCCCCTTACCTAACCTTACAGAACATGAAGTCATGGAGAGTGGAAACTATTCACAGCTGCTGTTAGTCATGCTCCCTGTGCATGCTCTTCCCTGCCCTAAGCAGCACTGATGAAGACAAGTCTTGCCTTGCTGTGTGCTTGTAGGGTCTCAGCTGAGCTACCCAGGGTTGTCTGCATTGGCCATTTTGGGTCTAGCGGTCAGCTCTTCCTGAGGAGTTGCCTGTTTCTTGTCACACACCCATAGCTCTGTGCTGCAGTTCATGGTGCTGCTGGAGGAAATGGCATTTGAGTGTGAGTCTGAGCTGGTACCAAGGCACTGTTCTGGGTGTAGAAGTCTGACCGTGCCAGGATGCAGTAATTCAAACTGTGTACTTAATGGGATTAAATTTTCCCCTAAAACCAGGTGATAAGAAGCAAATACCCTGGAATACCCATATCTTTAAGGTACATAGATAGAAGTTCCTGTGATTTTGCAGCTAACACTCTAATCTTACCAAGGCAAACAAGCTCAGCTGAGGCTGGAGTGTTATGTTTACATGAGACTAGTTTAAATACACTAACTAATGACCCTTCCATTTAATGCTTGAACTGAGGGCAGGCTCAACGGGAGCCCCACAGTTCAAAGATTAATTGTATCATGCTCAGCCCTCATGGATGTTTTATGCCATGGAAACAAATGCAATATTAAAGCTGACCTACCTCTCATTTTCTTCAGTCACTCTCTAGCAGAGGTGCTTTGATTTCTTCCTCTCATTGGGAATGGAGTTGCTTGCCTTGTAGAAGCTTCTGCAGCATTTCCAAGGTGACCAGATGTGCTGGTCTGAAATCAGTGAAGATGTTTACTCTTGACCCAGAATATTTTTGTTTAAAATACAGCACTGGTTAGGGGAAGTGCAAATGTATTGAACTTGTCTGCTACTTCCATGTGCTTCACACCAACAGGTTTTTCAGGCTCAGAATGGAGAATGAATCTTGATGGATCATCCTGTTTTGAGGTGAGACCAGAAGTACTGGCCTCTGAGTGAGGCTTACTCAGCCAGGGGGTCTTCCCTGTATCAGCCTGGAGCAGTTCTGGTGGGAAGGAGGCTTCCCTGCTCCTTTACTCCAGCTATTATGGTCAAATTGGAACTCAGATCATGAAATGAAAATAGGCTTGCTGCTGAATGGGTGAGCCTTAGTCATCCCAAAAAAGATGGGTGGCATAAGGACCTTTCTTTGCACATAGAGCTGTTTCTCCTGGCAGAGAGGCATTTGTCCTCCTCAAAGCTTTGCCCTGTAGTTGAAACTGAAGACACAGCAAGCTGTGCACTGCTTTCCTGCTTAATTCAGCCTGTGCTCACTCTCCAATATATTTAATTTGCAGTGTTCACTGTGCATCCACTGCTGTTTGGCTTCACCAAAGCCCAGAGTCACTTGAACCTCTGCACATGAACTGCTGGCATCTGACTTTGCCTACGTTTGGGTGCAGACAGGAAAAATTCTTGCTTTGTTGGAGTGCAAAGATAATTCACCAGCACTGCATGTGGTGAGCAGCCGCCCCTAAGATACAGGTCCCCTTGGTGCAGGTCAAAGCCATGCTCTGGTGTAACCACATTCTTTGTCATTGCAAGCAACAGGAGAAGCTGAATTTTCTTTCAGGTGAGCTTTCTCTTCCCAATTTTAATACCCGTAGGAAGTTCACAGCAGATGACAACATGGAGTTTTCGTTCTTGTGATGCTGATCTGCTTTGAGATGCCTTGAAGCACAAAACCAAAAATCCTCCAAATCTAGTCACCTGGAACAAACCAAGGGACGCAAGCCTGTAATGCACATGCTCTGAGCTCTCAGAAAGCAATCCCAAGCACTATGCATCTCTATATAAACCAGAGGAATTACTATCCCTAAATCCTTACTTGAGGAGAAAAGCTCTGGGTGTTTCATGGTCCAAGTGATGCCTTTCTGCTTATGTTTGGACAGCAAAGATCTATGTCTGGATCTGGAAGAGCACAGTAGAGTTTAGTTGTGCACCTGCCTGGTTGTCCCCACGCTCAGCAGTGTCTGTGTCAATGTCTCTGCAGCAGGAGGGCAGCGTGTGGGACATCCCTTGTGCCATGGCCCATCCCAGGCTTTCCTGGAGGCCAGCAGTGTCAGCAGCACAGTGACACTGCCTTTAAGCCACTTGGGTTAAAAACATGTCACTTTCTACAGCTCCAGTGATCATCCACCTGCAGAATGGGCTGTGCAAGCCTGGCTCCAGAGCAGCTCTGCTGAACTAAGCTCAAACACGTCCTTACACAAATGAAGGCTTATGAGTGCTGTTTTTAGGAGGGGGAGGGAAGAGGCTTCATGCCCATCACCTAGGGAGGAGCTGAGTACAGAGAAACCTGCTTCACCCAGGAAATGCCTGGAACTGGTGGGAGCATTGTGTGTGTTTATGTGATGATGAGCTGGGATGGAGAGAACAGGAACTGCTGCAAAGTGAGGGAGGCACTGGGGGTGGGGTTGTTAGGTGTGATAGTGGGGGGCTGCTCTGCCAAAGGTGCTTGTGGCTCTGTGGTTTTGTGCCTGAAGGGCTGGAAATGGTGCCAGGACATACCCACTGACCTCTGAAGCTCCCAACTTTTGCTCAGTGGAAGTTCACCTGGAGGAAAAGATGAATGGGGTTCGACTGTGTCATGCTGTGCTGATGGCCACAGCATGAGCTGAAAGCCTGGGCTAGAAGGCTGGGGCAGTTTGGGTGCCAGGACTGGAGACAGACCAGCTGGGGAAGAGATTCTTTTATTCTCTGGTCCCGTTTTCCCTATAATGGCTAAAAGGTGAAGGATTGGTCTTGAAGCAAGAGAAGTAATTTTTTGTTGTTGTTTCAAATCAGACCTTTTCCTGTCAACGAAGAGCTTTTTCTCCCACACCATATTACCGACTCTGTGAAAGTTGTCTTCTGCTTTTTCCACGTTAAAACAAAAACCCTCAGCCCCATGCTTGGGTCACACACGTTACCCACCGAAGACAGCAAAGACAGGACAAAAAGAGATGGAAGATAGCAGTGGCTGGCGGGCAAGGGAGCAGAGCCTGGAGGGGGGGAACCTCCGCCCATCACAGCAGGCAGCTGAGGCAGAACAAAGTCAAACCCACTGTTCTGAGAGCCCTGAGGGGTGGGAAGACTGCACGGGGAGAGAAGCCACAAAGGAAGCATGCACTGAGCACTCCTTCCCTGCCAGAGCTGTAACCACACAGGGTTACCGTAGCAGCGACCATCAGCTTCATCTGATAAAAATAAGCAAGGAAGTCGAGTGTATGAGAGGGAGGGGATGTCAGAAGCCAAGCATGAAAATGTCACAGCAGCTCTGCTTTCATTTTCAGTGCTTCTTTATTCTGCCCTCAGCCAGTTCAGGAGCCCAGGTATTTCCTGCCCCATCTGTCCCAGAGTGTGTCCTGCCTCTCTCCCAAACATCCCCTGGCCCAAGGGTGCTCGTGGCCACATGCTGTGTGCACAGTGCCCTGCCAGGATGCTGGGAGCCTCCCGCACACACCTGCAGCAAGCTGCAGGGATGGAGCAGCAGCCAGAGCCTCGGCCAGCTACGGCCAGGCAGCTCCCCACCTCCTCCAGGGTCACATCTCCCGGTGCCTTTGGCTCTGGACTGCAAAGGTGAGGCTCAGCACGAGGGGAAACACAGGAATATAATCCCAGTGAGGTCACTGCCACGCAGCAGCCCGCTCCAGCCCTTCTGCATGCTGAGAACAGCTCAGCCGGGCTGAGGGGGCGGCTCAGGCTTGCAGCTTTCTCCAGCTGCGCCGGGGCAGGGAAAAAAGGGTGTCTGCTATGCAGGGGTTTGAGCTCTTCCCCACAGGTTCTCTGCATTCAGAGGTATGAGCCAGGCAGGTTACAATCGGCTCAACAAATATTTGTCAAGCACGAGCCTTCCTGAGCGGTGTTTGACAACTCTTTTCCACTGCCGTGGTTGCCAGCGCTGTCCAGCCTGCCGTGGCTGCTGCCTGCGGGGCAGAGGAGTGACCCCTGCTGCCCCGAGGGCTGCAGCCACACTGCCCCTGCTTGGAACGGCTCCTCTTTGGTGGCCGTGTGGCAACAGCCCTGGGTCCCACGGGGTGGAGGTGAACTGGCTGAAGGTGGGTAGTGATACGGCAAGCAGCAGAGGTGGAGCTGCTTTCCATGTTCCCTCGGGTGGGAAAAACCTTTCCCGTGGGCCAGGAGGGCTCTGTGTGTGTGTGTGCGCTTGTGGGATTTGCCTCTCAGTGCCCTGCCCTCCCTTGCTCCGGTGCCCACAGCCTGCTTTAGCTTCAGCACAGCCTACTGAGTAATTGGCACATTCTGACACTGATTTGGTGGGTTTAATCCAGTAATGTTCCACCTGGTGGGATTTGGGATACCTTCACAAGAGGGGAAGACAGAGGCAGCTTTAGAGCAGGGTCTTGTGCATAAACTTGCTCTGACAGTAGGACCAGAGGGCTTTGCAGGGGCTCTTCAGTCCCTGCCAGGCTCAGCAGATTGTGCTGGGGGTATTATCCCCTGCACCCAAGGACAAAGGGACTTTGTAGTGTGCAGTCTCATGACCTGTCTTTAAACGTGGGGCTCTCAGCTGAGCCGAAATGGGATTTGCCCAAATCTTCAGCACTCGGATGTGGATTCCTGGCTGGGTCTGCTTTGGCTGCCTGTGTGTGGAAGAGGCAAGAGCCTGTGGGCATTCATATGGGGCAGGCGAGAGCCATCCTGCATGCTACTGGTGCTCCCAGATGGACTCCTGAGCTATCCTGGCCCATTCCAGGGCCTTTCTCAGCTGCCTGTTTGCTGCAGCTTGTTTCACAGGCCGTGCCCTGTCCATGAGGTCCTTGCCATACAGAATCCTTTCCTCTTTTTCTCAGCAGCAGCTCAAGCCATTTCTCCAGGGCTCCCTATCTCTGCCTCACTTGATCTGAACAACTAAACTTCTGTAACTATTCCTGACCTCTAAAATAGTATTGGCCACAGACTACATGAAGTATAATATTTAACTTAAGTGGGTATTTGGTTCTTTATAAGGACTTGCCATCAGTGACATTCCATACCTGTCTCTTCCAACAAATCTTAGACATTTTTCTACAGGGAAGGTTCCTGGTGTGACATAGCAGCAGGCACCTTTGAAGAAACCTGATCAGAAGAAATCTCCAGAATCACTGCTGTCAGAGGAGATGGTTTATTTGGCTGAGTTTTACCCAGAGAACCAACAAAACTCCAGACTCTGGAAAAAAGGACCTCAAAAGCGGCAGACCCTGTGATGCCACCTCCCACCCTGGCACTGGGCTAAGTAATGCTAAACTGCCTCCATGGTAATTAGAATCTGTGTGTTTAGTCTGAGGTAGTTGTTAGGTCTCCTCCTGTACTCCATGGAAGGAAGTAAACATCTCCAGAAGGTGAATCATCTTAACAGCCTATCTGGAAAGAATGTCCTCAGGCCAGCAAGAAGATGGAGATAACCATGTAGGTGATTAGAGGGGTGGAGCAGCTCTCCTACAAGGAAAGGCTGAGAGAATTGTGATTGTTCAGCCTGGAAAAGAGAAGGCTTTGGGGTAATCTTCAGATACCCTTCCTGAAGAGAGTCCACAAGAAAGATGGAAAGGAACTACTTAGAAGGCCCTATAGTGACAGGACGGGGGAATGGCTTCAAACTTAAAGAGAGTACATTTAGATTAGGTATTAGGAGAAATTCTTTACTTTGAGGTTGGTGAGACTCTAGAACAGGCTGCCCAGAGAAGCTGTAGATGCCCCATACCTGGAAGTGTTCAAGGCCAGGTTGGATGGAGCTCTGAGCAGCCAGGTTTAGTGGGAGGTGTCCTTGTCCATGGCAGGGGGCTGGAACTAGACTATATTTAAGGTCCCCTCCAACCCAAACCATTGCTTTTATGAGTTTGCATGCCCACCTTTCAAGCAGCTGAATTCAGATGAGCTGAGCCTCACCCCTAGTTTCTTTTGTGCTTTCACCTTGTTGGATTTGCCCCTGCACATGTCAATGTCCTCACTTCTGTAGTGTGAAAAGATTTATGCATCCATGGCCAGCCATTCTGTGTGCACCCAGTGGACTGAATTTGCTGGAAAATTCACATTTCTTGATAAATAACCCCAAACCATCAGGACATTAGTCACATGAAGTGACACAACAGGGTGGAAAAAACCCCAATGGCAAACTGGAAGAATAAGGAAAACACAGCAAGACTACAATGAAGATCATGGGGACGGAAGGAGAGGTGGCAGGCGCAAAACACCTGCAGATAATTCACAAAGTCTTGATGAGGTTCATCACACCCGAGCTGAGGAAAACAGACCAAGAAGGTTATACAGGCTCTGGGTCTTTTGTCTGCAGCCCAGCTGTAGGGCCTGATCCTGTTTGCTCCCTTGCTCCCAAAGCAAGACCTTCTGGCTGTACATGGGTCTTGCACAGTACCCCATCTTTCTGTGTCTGTTGGGGATTCACTGTAACAAATGGCAGACAAGCACAACCTGCTCACCAGGAACCACCTCAGTTCCTCAGGAAATGCTCTTATTTCCACTCCAATTTTTCATATTAAAATGTTGTGGACTTAAGTATTTCTCTGAGCATTTTTCTGTTCCCACACACATCAGTCCAAGTACTATCAGCAGTGGCTCACATGTGCAGGTTGGCTGGACAAGACCCTCACCACAGATTTCAGGGTCTTTCAGCCTCCTCTGCTGGGTCTCACAGCCAGTCTATCCCACCAGGGAAGAAAATACTAGCACCAGCAGCTTGCCCTGCGTTTCACAAAGCACAGGCTTGTGTAGCACCCTTGTAAATGTTTCATAAAAAGGCAGAGCACCCATCAGCAGTGGAAAGCAGCAGCCTGCCATTTGTGAGATGCAGCAGTATGTGACAATGGATGGGCAGTAAAGCCAGCTGTGAGCAGCACAGATGAAAGGCACCATAAGAAACATGCTAGAAGAAGCACAAAAATGGGAAGACAGTATTTTCATTTTTCTGCATAGTGGTAACCAGAAGGAGAAGTAAGAAAATGATGCCTCTAAAGTTTTATTTCATGTCTTACCTGCTATTTACCATGTTACATAAAGGCCAAGTCTAGAGCTACTTCAATGACCAAATGCATAACATGAAGATATGGGGAAGGGCTTCAGGTCTGGCACCTGTTTTTATCACTTGGCTGCCCTGGTCCTCTGGACCAAAGCAAGGCTTGGGAAATGACTGCCAAAGCTTCGCCTGTGACCAAAACACAGTGGAGGGCTGGCAGGAGGACGAGTAACCGACAGGAGCTGATAACAAGTTGACTTTGCTAATTACTGTTTTTAAAGTCCAAAGTCGTTGGAAAAAATGAGTAAAGTCAGATTTCGCACACTAACGACAAGAAGAAAGTGCACTGGAATGTCTGAGTCACCGCTCTGAGCACTCCTAATTATACAGAGATATAGTTTTCATACGCTGTGTTACATATTACAAATGTGTGCAGAGGCTTGGAGCAGCCTGGTGTCTGTCATTATGAGCGTTGTTTACCAGAAGATTTGAGGCTGGGTGAGATGACCCAGTGGGCTGCAGTGAGGAGGGTGGTTTTTTTGTAGGTGATTTTATTTGTTTTACACCAAAATGGAGCAAAGTCTGAAACCAGAAAACTGAAACAACAGGTAAGGGTTTTCTTGTGAACATTAGAGCTGGGTTTTTACCCACCCAGCTGCTTTGTGCAAGCACACGCTCACATACACCTGTGCCCTTCACCCTGTGTCTGCACAGTGCCCGGCTCAAAACCTGCCACAGTGCTGGCTCTCTTGGGAGTTACTCTAACACAGGTAACAGATTTGCTCTGTGTGTGTGCCAGCCCCTTGCTGGCAGCCTAAGAGGCATTTGGAAACCAACTCTGGTCCAAATTTCACAGTCCAAATTGAGATGATTGCACAGAGCAGGGCAAGGCTGATCCCTGCTGATGGTGAGCCCTCGGTGAGGGGCTGTGGACCTGGGGAAGTCTGGGTGGTGCCCTGGTGCATCTGGATGGGCAAGGCAAGAGGTACATCTGCCCCTGCTAGAGGATGCTGCTCTGGTAGCTCGTGGACCAAATCTGCCAGCCCTGGGTAGGAGCTTCGGGCACCCAAAGGCATCTCAGAAGGCAGAAGGTACCTGTGCACAGGCTCCCACATTCCTCCTCAGCTGTCACATGGCCTTTCTGGGTAATCCCAGGGCAGCCAACACGTGGGCCCGGTTAGGACATGAGTTTCCAATGGGGCACATGGACCCTGAGCTGCAGAGCCAACCAGTCTGCCCGGCGAGGTGTAAAGGTGTCCTCTCACTGAGTGCCCTCCTGGATGCTGGTCCCAAGGCTGTGGGCAGAGTTCAATTCCAGAGGCAGTGCCAGCCCCCGGAATTGGGGGCACTGATAGCACTTTTCCTGGATTACCTTCACACTCGTGTGACTAAGCTTTCCCAACAAAGCAGGCAAGCAATTAAGGAGATGAGGCCTCATTAAAAAAAAAAACCAACCACACCACAGGGCTTGTGACAGGTAGCTGGTATCTCCAGCACAATTACCTGATAAGCATAAGGCTTTGGAAAAATCCGGTGTGGAATGGGTTAGGAGCTCAGTTGCATAATTCCTTTAATAAGTTGTTTTGTCATAAACCATATGATAAACAGGCAGGAGCGGGGGCAGGAGGATGGGAAGGGGGAGGAGGATGAGGAGGATGGAAGTCTCCTCAACCCCCCCCCGCCACAGGCTGTGGAGGCTGCAGGTCGTTAACTGGTGGTGACTAATGTTGTTATCTATTTTTTTACCCCTTTGAAGTGGTAATGTTTCATCTGTGGTTTGGCCTCTTTATCCTTTTGTTCAAAACAAGTCTTGTTTGCCTTTTCCTTTTTATCCCCCATTGTTCCCCTCCCCTGAGATGGGAGGGATGGGTGGGGAAGCTCACCGGCTCCCTGAGGGTGAGGATGTGCAGCCCCACCCAGCAGATTGGAGGGATTGGAGGGGGGAAAAAGGGCAGTTTGTGAGTTTTGAACCCCAGGTTTGTATCCTCTCCAGGAGAGCTGGCATCCTCTGGAGCAAGGACCCCCAACCTATCCAGCTTCACTGCCACCAACATTTCCTCAGCCCATGAGCAGATGAGAGAGAGGTGACCATTGCACAGCAGTGAGGGCTTTTAAAATAATTCTACCATGAAAATAACTCCCGTTGGCTTTGTGCTAGCCCAGATTCCCAGGAAACACAGCAGTGGAGACCTCGTGCCTCCCCACTCCCGGGGCAGCTGATGACCAGAGTCGGCTAATTGCTGCAGGAGCTGTAGACACAGGCAATTGTATGTTGGCCAAGCCTCACTGAACGTGTTAGGTAAGCTGGTGTCCCAGGCTGCTCGGTTTAGTCCCCCTGGGCCTGCTTTCCACTGCACCAGGGGTTTTCTAAGCACATTTATGATATTTTCCATCCTATGTTGGGGATGGTGCCTGCTTAGCAGTGTCACCATGGCCCCAAGAGGAGGAGATGCCCTCTGGCACGCTGCACCAGCAGGAGGGCTGGAGGTGCCTTGCCTGCTTTCCAGCAAAGTCCTGGGAGAGCAAAAGGGGCTGGGCAGCATTGCTGGGCATGTGCTGGGATGTGCCCCTGCATGTTGGAGCACCTCAGCCTCTCCTGTTTGCACACACGTGGCTGCACACACGTGGGTGTGGGTGCTCAGCTCCCTGGGAGACCAGGTTTTCCCCGTGGTGACAGCGCCGGGAGGGTGTGTGAGCACACGTGTGGGGTCACTGGGTCTTCTTCCTGCTCCCTAAGGTGTGCCAGAGTAAGGCAGGGCGGGTTTCTTTGGGGGAAAAATTCTAACCAGCTTGAATAGTTTAAGAAATGACCTGAAACAGAGCTGAGACACGGTAAAGCATGGAAGATATAATAGGAGCTTTCTGGTAATGGCAGCCTGGGGTGTTTTATGGTGGCAGGTCAGTGTGACGAGATGGGCAAGAGGAGGGGGGCCCTCTCCCAGCTCATGTCTACTTTTTCCCTTTTGGAAAGGTGTTATTTTGATATTTGACATCCAAACACTTTTCTCCCAGCTGCTAAACCAAGCTCTGAGTGTTTAACCCTTCTTTTTGAAGGGGTCAAGGAGGGGGCTGAACTGTGAGCCCGGATGCAAAGGTGCAAATTCAGCCTCAGCATCACAGACCATACCAAAGGAGCCACAGCTCCCCGGCTTCTGGAGGGATAATTAATCCCCTGAGGGGGCCGCTGGCTGCTGTTTTGCAAGTCAGGGACTAGTGCATTAAGGACCAGCTATTAGAGGCAGCTGAGGGTGCAGAAAGGGAGGAATAGCTAATTTAAACAAGAATTTTAACCTTGGGGCCAGAGTGGCTATGCTTGTGAGAGCAGAATGGAGAGGGATCTAATTTTTAAATAAGTGCCACCTCACCTCTCCCTCGTGCCAGCCTCCCCCACCCTCTCCCCAGTAACAGGCTCTTTACCACCACGCAGAAGAGAAAAAAAAAAGATTAAAAAGAGAACAGGGAAATTCTTGAGATTCTTTCCAATGGAAAAAATGTCTCCACTTATCACTCAGTGTCAACAGCAGCAGACACCTGTGCTTAAACACCCAACAACGAGGGGCAAGCCAAAAGGTAACCTAAAGCCTCTGCTTCTACCTCCTCATGGGCACGTAAGCAGGACAATGGATTTGGACATTTCTCCATCAGCCCGGTGGGGCTGTGGCCAGCCACTACAAAGCTGTGCGAGGGCAAACTTTGAGGAGGCAAAGCTGGCAGCATCCCGCGGCCAAGAAATGCCTGCAGCCCGGCTGCTGGAGCCAGCCGTTATCACCCGGTCCTTAATTAGACTGTCGCCTACTTATCCCTCCCTCCTCCCCATCCTCTCTCAAGCTCTTGGTTCTGGCACTCACTGCTTTCCCATCCGGCCAGCCTGTGTGCGAAGCTCATGAATGGGGTCGATGGACGTGGAGCAGGGTGGGAGGTGGGCGCTGGGAAACCTGGCACAGAGTTTGGGGAAGTGTGGGGTCTCTGCTCCTGGGTGAGGTGATGCTCTGCGGGTGACAGGGTTATTGACACTCGAGGTGCCGCAGCAGGGCTGCTCTTGCTGGCACACCTGAGCCATGTGCTCCCATTTTCACCTGCTGGGAATTCCAGGCCCTTCATTTACTGCTGCTTTTGGGGATTTCTTGGCCAACCCACCAAAGTTCCTCCTCTTCCCACCACTCTCACTGATAAACAGCGCCCAGACTTCTCCCATTCCCTTCCTGCCTTTCTTCAAGTTCTTGTCCATGGAAAATATCACAGTTTTGGGGAAGAGCACCTCCAAACATTACAGCAGCCTTGTGTTCTATGGGTCCTATGCAATGCCAAGCTGATGGCAGGAAGCCACTACAACCTGACAGTCTGGTCAGAGGAGCACCTGCTTCCCATGCCTCTGTCCTCACCCATTTCCTGTGTGATGTTGAGCAAGCTGCTGATTTTCTACATTAATTTGTTAATTAATACTAACATTTCAGCTTGATTCCTATCTGTAAAGAATGGAAATAATGATAATGATAATAATACTACTAATAATGAGGGCCCTTCATGGAATGTGCAGAAACACCCTGCACATGAAGACATAGAGAGGGTCAATGATTAGTGAACATATAATCATAGAATGGTTTGGTTCAGAAAAGACCTGTAAAGGTCATCTGTCCAACCCCCCTGCAATGAACATACACCACCAGGCATCACTGAACACATATCCACCATATTTCCTTCTATTTATTTCTAATTTTTTAATTATATTGCTGCTGCTTTCTTCTTGGCTTGGTCAGTGCTGATGCTATCAGGATGCTTTCTAAATAGAAAAAATTATCTCTTTCAGTCAATAGGATTTAATTTATCTTGCTAGGAAGATGCATCTTGGTTAAGGTCCATGCATCCCACAGCATCTGAGCCACCAGAATGGGACATTGGCTCACACCTGCCTCCAAGACCTGGTACATCCTGGCTGATGCTTGTTAGCTTGGATTTGGTGTGGGATTGCTCTCAGCACCTCTTACAGCAACACAGATGTGTCAGGAGGATGCCTGAATCTGACTTTTCCCAGTGCAGGTTTAACTGTTTAATCCCATATTCTTTTGCTAATAGAGTTCAAAATAGTGAGAGTTTTATTAGCATTGCTTTATCAGTTGGAGAAGTATCTTTTTCTCTTGTTATCCAGCATTTTCCCCCAAATCCAGCCACTAAGCAGTGTCCGCTAAGCACTGCATAATTCAGCATCATTTGGTGCCTGTAATTCTACAATTACTCTTCAAGGCTCATTTGCTTCAAGGTCTTCAGGCTGTAAAGTTATGGGAGTGTGGTTAGTTGATTTTCAGGAATGTCTACTCTCTGGCAGGGGCTGGAGAAGGAAAGAATCAAAAGAAATGCATGCAAATTCAATGACATAGCAGAACTTTAGAGGCATTTCAACACAGCAATACCCACAGGCAAAGGAATTGTAATTATGGAGGGGAAATACGGCCTGGCCTCGCCAACTCCTACGATTTTATCAGGAGTCTGGTAATTTCCAGAGTGTCCTTAAAAGCCCAGCTGCTGGAGTCATCTCATTGTTAGGGAGTCTCAGCTTCCTTTTAACTGAAAAGGAGAATTTCCAGTCTTTTTTTTTTTTTCCCCAAGAGAAAATCTTTAGAAAGTAAAGTAAGCTGAAGGTTCAGACATGGAAGGAAAAGAGAACCCAGGTCATACGGAAACTAAACAGAATATTAATCAAAGCCATGCTTATTCAGTGGGGGTTTTTGGTTTTGGAAAAAATCAGTGCCAAAACAAAATCTATCACCATTTTTATCCAAACATCTGATTTGCAATCACTTGTGCTTGGCTGTCCCAGTCTTCCATCTTTGCTTGGAAAAGTCTTTGTCAGCTCCAACATGGGGCAGGATGAGATGATGAGGGTCTACCCTTGCTCTTTTTCTTATTCCTCTCCTCATTTTCACCTGTGACGTGCAGTTCTCCAGCTCTTGGGGCCCTAGAAGTGTTTGCAGGACAGCTGGGCCCTTAATGGGATGAGTCCTGAGGAGTGCAGGCTGCAGGACCAGCTAAAATCTCCCTCTGGACATGGTAGAGAGGGAAGGGAAAAGGCAGGTGAGCATAGGGCAAAGGAGATAAATACAGTCAGAGATGGGAAAACTTAATGGTTTTAGAAGCTTCACTTAGTACTGGATCGACATCCAGAGGTTTCGGCACTTATTTTGTGTGTGTTTGGATTTAACTGGGCCTCCTGGCTCCTGGAGGGAAAAATGAGCTCTGTCACATCATGTGTTCTGGTCTCAGCAGGCCTGTGGCAATGCAAGCACCGTGTCGATTGCCCCTAGCCCTCTGGAAGTTCTCTGGCTACCTGAGACACTTCCACAGCTGGCGACTCCAATCTTCTCCCAGCAAGCTGCCGCCTCTCACAGAGGAGGTGCATGTATGGGGCTCTCTCCATAGCTTTGCTGTCAGTCCAATATCCAAATCCCAAACTTCCAGAATGGGTTTTGGGTTTTTTATGTGAGTTCTGAAGACATTTGTGGAGGTACAGCTGTTGTGATTTGGGAAACTCTTCTACATGAAGAGCAGGTAGTGCAGTCTGAGCCCTTTCCTGCAGTGCCTTTGTGCCAGCAGTGAGGGCTGTGTGGGAAGGACTCCTGTGCACTTAGTGCAGCGCTGAGGTCTGATCCCCTTTGCTCCTCATATTCCCATGAAGTCCCTCTCTCTGTCTCACTGCCTGTGCGGTTCTGCCAAAGGTTTGGGTTCATAATGCTGCCAAAATGTCTTGCTGAAACCTAAGAGTGAAAATATTTCTGCTTCTGAAAGGTCCCATGTTGCTGCTGACAAGGCGTGAACTCTTTCTTTCCATAGACAAAACCCTAAATGTCTGTTCTGGCTCTAGCAGACATTAACTTCAGCCTAAGGAAAACAGCAACAAATCAGGAAAGCCAAGTTTCCTGCAGAAAGACCAGTGTTTGGCCGGCTGGTAACTGAGTGCTAATTCCAGGAATAAACCAGCTGTTATCCTTGCACACAGGCAGTTGTCTTGGAATTTAAAGAGGAAATAAAATGAGGAAGGGAAACAACAACAAAAAATTCTTAAAACATCATGTATAAAACCGTGCCAAAGGTATAGAGCAGCAGAAGTTCTCGTTCAATGAATTGCTTGATAGGTCAGCAAATACTGCAGGTGAAATTCAGGGTCCTCTGAAGCTGAGTGTCAGAATTGGAGGCTGGATCTTTCTCACAGACCAGGCTGTGCATGTGGACCTCATTTTGCCTAAAATGATTGCAATCTGTTCTCAAGCTGTTCGTGGGAAATACTAAGTCCCAATCCATGGGAAAAGAGAGACTGAGATGCAACCTGCATCAAGTTAACATGGTCCCTCAAGTACAGATTCAGGGAGGCTTCAAAATCTAGGAAAAAGTAGTAACCAATTTCCACTGCTGATTGAGTTGAGACAGAGTTCTACCTAGGTAGTCACTTGCACAACCCCTATCACTTTATCTTGGTGCTTCATCTTCTTCATTGCATTCATTCTTGTGCAGCACCAGGAGGTGCAAGTCTCTCCTAGCACAAGTGAAGGAAATAATCAGAGAGTTTTACTGCAGTCTCTTCACCTGGCCGTCTCGCCTATAAAAGGCCTTTGTCTTCAGCTGTGGCTTAGTACTGCTGCAGGATTTTTTCTTTTTTTACCTTTCTTTTCTCTCTGCCCCTTCCTCCTGTCAAGAGCAAAATGGTTTCCTCTGTATTTGGTAGAGGTGCTGTGCAAGGCTGAAGAGCAACATTCTGAGGTAAGACCCAACATAGCTTTTATTCGTGCTGTGCTGCTTCTTACCAAGGGCTCTTGTGTGCACAGGACCTATTTCTAGTTTCCATTTGCCACATCTGCATCACCCTCCTGTCTTGTATTCCCCTTTACTCCCCAAATTCCCTCTGTGAGACTCTTGTTTTCTTCTCTATCCTGATGCTGCTCTGCTGTCCATCCCCCCTGCTGTATGGCCTGGGTAGGGTGGGCTGATGGGGTCTGCTGCCTCTTCTTGGGGCCTTGCTGGCATCCCCTCCCTTTGTAGGAGGCTCCTTTCCTTGTCCATGCAGAAGGCACTGGGCCTCTTTGTGGCATGACATTGATCTGTGTGCATCAGAAAACAGAATGGCTCTGGAGGAGGGATGGCTTTGGACCAGCTGAGAAGCTGACATGGCTCAAAAGCCTTTAAAGCTCCTGTCATTTGGTCTACAAGAACTTTGGAGTGTGTTTATAGACGAAATCTCATAGATTGCCAGAGGGAAAATATATTCCCCTGTCCTTTTTGCCTTTTCCACTATCAGAAGACACCTGGGGAGGGAAAAGCTGTGCTCCCAGTATCTGACTGCCCTCTCTGTGTTGCCATCACCGACAGCACTGTGCTGTTTGCTTTGCCTCCCTGAAAAGTGCCACTGCTGGCAGAGAGCCACGGCTAGGGCAGCCTGCTGAGGTGCTTTGCTCTCTCTTCCTCTCTCCCTAGCAGCCTCTTAACTTCATGGGAACAATGGGATGATGTGACTGGAGCCTTATAAATACTAACTCCCCTTTGAGGCTGTCGCACCGGATGGGAAGCACAGACAGCCCCAGAATAGAAATGCAGTCCTCGCTCTGCTGCTCAGCAGAGGCTGCTCCAGGCAGTGTGTGGGCCACGCTCCTCCTCATGTGGCCGAGCTGCTCTGCCCCACTCTGTGTTCCCCAGGCCTGGTGCTTTGACTGGACCACGGTCATCAGGAGGTCATCCCCTACCTGGAACTGGCAGGCAGGTGGATTTTGGGATGTGCCTTGCCCTGGAAGGGCTGGGCCTGGCGGGTGATGTTTCCTCCAAGGATGGAGATATGTTGTGAGGGTTGCAGGAGCATTGGGAAGGTGAACAAGGAGGTGGTCCTGGTTTTGAGGTCAGATCACAGGGCAGGCTGTGTTGTGCCTGTCCCTGTTACCCCTGCTCTGAGGTAGGCTGCTTGTTGCCAGAATTGCAAATATCTCCTTGACCTGCTAAAAACTTACCCTCTCCAAACTAATTTTCCCTTTTGCACCAAACAGAGGGGCATTAGCACATGAACTTGCTGTTGCTGCTGGGGTGTTGTTCCCTCTGTAACACATTTACTGGGACATCTGTTGAAATCAATAGACCATTAGGAAGTACCCTGTAAGGGTGTTGATCCAAGTGAGGATGCACACCAGGTGGAGAGTTTGGATGTGTCAGCCGGATTGCAGGATCTCTACCAAAGCAAAACTTTCACACCTGCTTGCTTTAACTGCCCTGAGCATCCCGAGTAATCCCTTTGCTCCCTCTGCTTGTCCTTCATACTTGGTGTGTTTTCAGGTCCTGAGAGTGGGCATGCAGCATTTAAATGAGGCTTCACTCACTGAGACCTGCTGCTCCTCCTCCTGCAGTCCAGGAGTCGTGGGACAGTGCTGGATTTTGGACGTCAGAAGATTAATTTGTGCCAGGCACATGCTGCTCAGTGGTGCAGAGACAATACTGTGTGGGTCAGTGGTGCTGAGCAGGCACAGGAGTGTGGTGGTGCAGCAGGGTATCACACGGTGTTGTGGAGAGCCAGAGCCTTCCCAGGAAAATCCTGTTGTCCCCTAGGCTTTGACTGGCTTCCTGTCTGAATGAGGATCATGGATCTCTACCTGTTAGACTGAGCTCTGGCAGCAAGTGCCAACTCCCAGTGTTTGTGCTGTAATAAACACCTTGATGCTGGAAGTGAGGTGTTACCTGCAGCACTCGCCTCTGGTATAAAGGCAGGAACCATGTTGTGGCCAGAGCTAAATCTTTGGTGTTGACTTTATTAGAAAGTGTTTGGGCTGGGAAGGGGCTCAATAGAGATGTTTAGAAAAGACAATTGCAAGAGAGGTGTTCCAGTGTGTACAGATGAGTGTCCCCTCTGGGAAAAGAGCAACGCAGTGATGCTTTGCTGGAAGACATAGGTTGACTTCCTAGCTCAGGGACCCATCAAACCTCAAAGTTTCCCTGAAGACTGATGCACATCCAGGCTCTGGGTGTGTGAATGGACTATGGAGTTGTAGTCATATCCTACCTGACAGCATGGCAGGTCTTGGCTCCACCCAAGTGGAGTCTCTCCATCAGTGTCTGAATTGCTTTAGTCTTTGCCAGGTTGGGAGAAGAATTCAGAGAGCTGGGGGTGGGCAAACATGTCTTCCCTTTGTGTTATTGACATGTTCTAGCACAGTTTTAGCTGATGTTTCCTGGAGTTTGTCCTGAGCAGCTAAATGTAAGTAAAAATGGGAAATTTGACATGGAGGAAGAATGTAGCTTTGGTAAACTCCAGCCTGGTTTCTTGAATGTTTTTAGGCAGCCCTTTGAAGACCCATTTCTAGGGGCTTTCACTGAAAATGGGGACATCCTGACCTGACTTGGTAAGAGCAGACAAAACTTTGCTTCACTTTCCTGACCATCTTCTGTACTTCTGTCTCATTTTCATTGCTATTCTTTAACCTCGGCCTTGCCCCTCTCCAAAAACTCTCCAAAAACAGTAGTGATGACAACATCCTGCTTTCATCAGCAAATTGTGCTGGTATCTATTGGTAGAAACACCTACAAGATGCTGATGTGCTGCTGGTAGGGGAAGGATGTGAGGCCACTCCTCAAATGCTCTGTCCAGTTTTGGGCCCCTCACTCCCAAGAAAGACTGAGGTGCTGGAGTGTGTCCAGGTAACCAGCAATAGGACAGGAGGAAATGGCCTCAAGTTGCAGCAGAGGTGGTTCAGATTGGATTTTAGGGAACATTTCTTTACCAAAAGGGTTGTCAAGCCCTGAACAGGCTGCCCAGGGATGTGGTCAGTCACTATCCCTGGGAGCATTTAAAAGAGAAATAGATGTGGCACCTAGGGACATGGCTTAGTGGTGGACTTGGCAGTGCTGGTTTAATGGTTGGGCTGGATCATCTTAAAGGTCCTTTCTAACCTAAATGATTTTATGATTTTCTGCCTTGGCACACAGGGCCTGCCAGGCTTCCCTTGCATGTGTAGGTAGTCAAGAGGGTCACCAAGCTTGAGTTTCAAGACGGGAGCAAGGCTTTCTGACATTTTCAATAGCCAGCTCTGATCATTATTTTAACGGAGGGAGAAGGGTTTGAACTTGTAACTTGTGTGAGGCTGAAGGCGTATCTGGTTTTAGCAGGTGGTTTGTACGATAGCAACCCTCTGGGAGTTAGGCTGAGATAGAAGAACACATCACTGCATCTTTCCGTGGCTGTGTCTGAAATTTCCAAGTTACAACACTACTTATTCTCAGCTTCATGCCCCAGTGCTACTGATAATTCATGTTTCCAGCTTCTATCATGCACGAGGTTAAACATGACCTCTCCTGAAATGCTGAGTGTCTTCTTCCCTGCACCTCAAGGTGATGGGCTAGGAGCAGATATGCTGAGAAGGAAATTAAAAAAAAAACACTTAAAGATGAGGAAATGTGTTTTCACACTCTGTTTGCAAGCTGAGATTGAAGGAGAAAAAGAACAGGGACTGAACTTCTGTGTGGCAGCTGGGAACTGCATGGCTCAGGAGGCTGGGTAATGGGCTATGAAAGTCCTTCACCTCTGGGTTCACAGTGTTCATCCAGGCCAGCAGTGGGGGAATATTGTTGCTCTGGCAGAGCTGCTCAGTGGTTTCTGTCAAATTAAAAGGACTTAATTCGTCTCTGAAAAGCTTTATTCCTGCTGCAGCAAGTGCCTTAGGAAACCAAGAAGTGGTTTTGGCAAGACTGTCGTTGCCCTTTTGGAAATTACCAGGCTGCAATTAGACCAGCTGATAGAGGTGTGCACTTGTGACTTGGGCACACAAATCTCTTCTCATCTGCTTGGTGCCAGGTGAGAAAATGTGAGTGCTCAACTCAAAAGAACTGAAGAGATGAACTAGATATCAAAAAGCAGTAACTGGCCGGACTGGCAAGACAAGAAGTGAGTGAGAGTACCTTCCCATGACCAGGTCAATCCTTGGTGGTGGTAGTTGGGAGCCTGGAGAACCATCCAAGATTACGATCAACTCCCTGACCGTCCCTTCCTGGGAAAAGTGTGGCTTCACATGTAGATGCAAACTATTACACACTTGTTATCAATATGTTGCTGTCAGACCCTGAAGAAATTTGCATTCAAGATTAGAGAATTTCTGACTGAAGGACCAGTTGTATGAAATTCAGGAAGGGAGAAGTATAAAAAGCACTTGCTGTTCAGGAGAGGGTTGGGGAGGTGACATATGCTTTCGGTGACTTTGCAGGCGTCAGCAGTGACAAAGTGTAAACTTCCCAAGTCAGGCTGCGCTCTGCTGGAGGTGGTAGAAATGCTAAAAGGTTGGTGAAAACTGTGACTGCCTTGGCGGCTCTGGGCAAGGAGTGAAATAATTGGCTTGACCTCGGGATAGGTGTCAGACAGGCTGTGCTTGAACACCAGCTTGTTTCAAGAGACATGAGAAAAAAATGTTCAAAACAGCCACTGATGGAAAACCTACAGGAGGGAGCTTTGGAACCCTCAGAAGATGGGAGAGCAGCTAGCTGTGTGCTTCACTGATGAGACTGGACTAAACAGAGCTTTTGCAGGAACTCTGATGAAAACTTTTAGGAAAAAGGTTCAGGAAAAAGAGGAGTTAGATCCAGATCTGCATTTTCTTGTGCATATCTTGAGAGACTGCAATGCTTTACCCATCCTTTGTGTTTTAGGCACCTTGACAAGGAACTTCAAGTATTGCCTCAAAATCTGGCGTTGAGCTGGATGCTTGATCCTGCTCTAGCTAAACTCCCCTGCTTTTAGAACAGATCACCATGCTACAATGTACTGTAAAATTGAACTGTTGGTGCCTTCAGCATGCTTGTGCTGTGTGTGAGACAGGCTTGGGGAAAGCCTGGCATTCAGAAACTTACTGAACCGGGAAGATGAAAGATGGCAAAGCCACTAAACCCATGCAATGCATGGCTGTAGCTAGGGTGAGATAATGGGGCTGGCAGCTGCTGAGCATGGCACCCTGGCAATGCTCTGACTGGGCTGAGGGCCTGGAACACACGGGGAAGGTAAAGGACTTGAGGAGATGGCTGATCACTGAATTCCATGTGTGTGTGTGCTGCTGGTGGAGCCAATACCCAGCTGTGCTGCACAGGATGAGGCAGGAGGGAAGGGATGGGATGCCCAACCCAGCGTGTGGGTGCAGGCAGCAGTCACATCTCTGATGCTGGGGTTGGGAGGACTGTGAGCCGATGTCATGGGCTGAAATCCTTCTGTCAGCAATCAGAGGAAGGGTTGAGGCCCTTAGGTTTGCCTTAACATCTGATACCAGCTCCCCAGAGCTCCTTGGGGCTCTCTGGGCCTATGCATCTCATTATTGCAGTGACCTTTCTCGGATTGCTTTGGGCTTGGTGTCTGCACAGCCTGCCCCTGCCTATATTGAAAATAGGATTATTTTAGTTTCCGCCTCAAGAGGCAAATTGAAATCCATAGAGTAGGATTTAAACTGCTAAGGCATTCCTATTAATTAGTCTCCTGAAAGTGGAAAAGGCAGAGAGGTAAGATGCAAAGCCCCTTTTCTCTGGGGTGGGCTGTGCCTGAGTGGTTGGGGGCTTTTCTGTTTGTTCTGTTTCTGAGGTAAGTATGCTCACTAATGTCCCGTGGGGGAGAGCAGGGTTTAGCAAACAAAGCCCTGTGAAAAGGGAGAGCCAGAAATAGAAAGGCTGTGGATACAGAAGCCCCAGGCAGCGTCTTCCTCTGCCTGGAAGAAGCTTTCCTTATTACAAAAGCCACCCTCTGACTGGATCTCTGATGGCCCCAAGCAGTCAAGGGAAAACAAGGCCGTCAAGAGGCAATTTTTTTTTGAGGCACAGTAAAGACATATCCATAAAAGAAGCAGCAGGAGGGAAGGTGGGAAAGGCAGGAGGAAGAGGGAAACAAAGACGAGTTGTAGTCAGAATTTTCACTGTCTGAAAACGGTCTCAGCGTTAACCCTTTAACAGTGCTTTGAAGATCCTCAAGTCCAGAAAATCTGCTAGTTAATCCCCAAGCTTGTACAAAGGTAAAGACTTTGCACAGACCCATTTTGGACCATGTTTTGCTAAAGAAATGCTCTGCTTGAGGTTGATTCAGTGGTAAAGAGAAGTGTTGGGACCAAGGAGACAACTCCTGGGGCATAACTTTGAATGGCTGAAAGGCAGTAAATCGTTGGGAAGGAAGCCTGGGGGAGATCTGGCAGGATAAAGGTACTATCTCATGTGCCCATGTTAAGGGTATGGACATGAAGTGCTCTCTGGAGAGTGTGACAAGCATTAAAGGGTTAAAAAGGATCACAAGGCAGAGGGACTTTAAGTGGTTCTTAAAGTCTAAAAGAAACATTCCAGTTTCTCTGTTAATCTCAGGTTTTTTTAAGGAAACGTTTTGTATTTAGAGGGAGTAATGGAAATGCACAGAAAAGATGAAAAAGCTCAAACTGATTTCCAAGAAATCTGCTAGTAACAGGTTATGCTTTTGTGGGTAGCAGTAGTCAGACACAGCATGAAGATGCTTTGTAACATTCCAGTACCTTCTCTGTTAATACCCTCTAGATAAATTATGTCTTAAAAGGGTTATTTATGTATCTTTAAAGAGTTACAACCATGCTTTTTGTGTCCCAGCTGGCTTCAGACTGCCCCACACCAGCAGCAATAACCTCTGTTCCCGGAAGGGTTTGCAGGGATCCACCTTGGAACTGCCAGCTCCAAACACAACCCTTCTGCTTCCACTGTCCCCTTCCGAACCCTTGTGGCCCTGCTGTGCCTGATGCAGAGGCTGTGCTGGTGTCTTGATTCCTTTCATGTACACCTCCAATGGGGAATATTGCATGTGAGAAGGAGCAGCTGAGGGGCAAACAAACCAAGCAGAAAAGAAATCCTGCAGAAAGCTCCAAGGGGGGTGTGTATTTCGTTCCTTGTGAGCAAGGGGCTTGCTCCATGGGTTTGATCCCCTGATGCTCCATTTCTTGTTGATTATTTCCAACAGAAAGTCACAGGGTAATTCAAGACCTGAAATAAGGGACACAGGAACACACGCCTGTCTGTTGGGGCGCCACATATGTTGCTAACCTGACTTACTTGCCCCCAAATCATATCAGAAATGTGCATGGCAGCTACACACAGTCAGAGCTTCTCAGAGTGATGAGGCTGTTGAGGAAGGGTTAAATAGAAACAATGGGATAAACTGGGAGAGGGGAAATGTAGGCTGAATACCAGGAAAACATTTCTTCACACTAAGGTCACTTGGGCTGGGAGGGAGGGAAGTGGCAGCTCAGCCAGCTGCCTTCTCCGGGTGTGGGATGGCTGTGGGGTTGGGGATGCTGGGAGAAGAGGGATCAGAGTTCTGCAGAGATGCTGCCTGGCACTGTTTTCTGCCTCCAAGTGCTCATGAATGTCTGGAAAGGGGAAATGTCCCAATGCTTTTGTGCCCCCTGAGGGTTTTTGCTTCGGCCCAGCAGCAGGGATGGGTTCGGAAATAAGTAAGAAGGAAAAGCAGGGATGAAGTAAGGAAAAGGAGTGGCCTTAAAAGAATTCACTGGAAACCTTTACCTGAATAGGCAAAAATTACTGCCCAGAAATATCTGCAAAGGGAAGGAATGCATTTAGCTGTGAACCAGGCCGATGAGAGTTCCCTGATAGTAGCCTGGGATGAGGCTCAGGCTTGGCACTGCAGTGGTGCTTATGGCAATTTGGACTGCAACAATTCCCTGCAGCCCCTGTTCTGGTCAGCACATCTGGAGAAAATCCTGCCTCTGCAGCTGGGTTTTCTGCTGAGCTGGAAGTAAAACATGTTGGTCTAAATGGTACCTAGATAGGCTGCAGTGTGGATGTGCGCAGGTATGAAGGAATCTCTCTGTCTGAGGAGAAAGTAGGTTTAGATGAAAACACCAAAGGATAAATATGGAATCATGGAAGAATTATTTTTTTTCATTTAGGTTTTGGGAATATTCAGCCCTTTGTGCTGAAGACAGTTTGTAGTATATGAGTAATAGGAAGTGAGGCTCTGAAATATTCCCTTGCTTTTCTGCATTATACCTTATGACAAAAAAAAACCAAAAAAAAACCCAAAAAAACAAAACAACAAAAAAAACCCCAACAAAACACCTCACCTTTGGAAAACTGAATTTCCTCTTGTTCCTTAAGATTATGAAGGATATTTTTGGAGCAAGCTTTTCATTGTCCTTTGAGGACTCTCTGGAGATGGATTTCATATGTCAAAGCTCGACTCCACCATCTAACAGATTGCTGTCACAGCACAGAACAGAGATGGGACAGTAAAATTAATTCTGCAATAATTCACCTGCCAGTCAGCCAGCTCAGCTATGCCCCTAGTGTAAGTGGCATCCCAGTTACTAGAAATCCTCTTGAATTCTTAATTTTAGTTGCTAATTCAGATGTCACCCAAAGCTGCAACAGAAGAAAACACAACAACTACCATTCATTACTTAAAGAAATTCCTTGGGAGAGCTGATCAAGGTGTATTTGTACCCCTGGCAGTGTGAACAAGGCCACTGAACTATTACTATTACCAGGAGAACTGCAACTTCAGAAAACCATCAAATTATTTCAGTCCTTCTCTGAAGCCTACAGAAGTAGAGGCCAGACAGGAAAGGAATTTATCATGGGATCTGAAGATATTGGTATCTGGTCTCCTTCTGGCCTGAGGACAAAACGTCCGAGTTAGTATTTGAAGGCTACTTTGTGGCATGAAATTGTGTGGTGGAGACTTGGTCTCATCCCACTCCATGGTCTAACTGGCCTCCTTGAATTCAGCTGAAGTAAAGATGTTGCTGCCTGAAAGGTGTTGGGGGAACTGAAGCCTCCTTGCTCTCTGCAGAGTCAGGCAGGAGAAGGACTGTTGGGATTGTTCACTCCCAGGATTACTCGAGGCATCATTTCCACACTGTGTGGGACACAGTTGTTCAGTCACTCCTTGGCTTGGCCTTCCCAGCAGTAGTCTCAACACCTGGATGGTCCCAGCTGGTGCTGGGGCAGCTCCTGGGTGACGGTGACTGCTGGCCCTGAGTGATGAGCATGACTTTTGTTAAAGACCCTTCACTGGCAAAGAAATACAAAGTGGGCGCCAGTGGCAGGCTAGAATGTGACACTTCCATATGGATATGCTGGCACTGCTGCAAGACCCCTGCAGGGGTGTGAGCCAGGAACAACAAAACCAAAATTAGAAGGGATTGCACTGCCTGGGAAAGCATTAGGGCAAATATAGGTTTCACATTTTCTGCCACTGCTGACATCAAGGCAACAATGAGTGGCAAGGCATTGGGCAGAGTCTGCCCAACTTGCCAGACCCTCCTTCCTCCCCAGTGCTCCCTCAAGAACCCACTATGACTTCAGGCAGTGACTGAAAAGAAACGATGCAGTTAATGAGCAGGAGAAAACCAAGGTGGTGACATCTTAGCTGGTGGCAGAGTGTGGATAAATGATGATGGGGTGAAACCATCAGGATAGTTTGGGGTGGCTGTGGCTGAAGCCACAGAGTGGGTCCTGGGGCAGCCACTGGGAGCAGGTAGTGTTTGGTTGGGTGCTGCACTACATCATCATTGCTGTGCTTCCTTGATGGAAACCTTCCTCCTGCTTGAAGGTCCTCTGCCTTCCTTATTTTTCTTCTTCACATTGCAGTAATTCTGCTTGGGTGAGATGGAACTTGTTTAGCCTTTAGCAGCAAAGGAAATCCAGAAAACACCATTGAAACTAGGATGAAATATGCTTGTTCCGTAAGGCTGAGTGGGTGGCTGTGACACTCAGCTGCCTGGAGATGCTTCAGATGAGTAAACAGGGGTAGGAAATCCCTACACAAACAGAACTCAGAGCAGAGATCCAAACTGTGGTTGTAAGATGAGTGAGTAGAGAAAAAACTGGTTAAATACGAAGTTTAAAGCTTTGGCTTCACCCTTATGGAAGAGCTTTGTGGGGAGAGGGAACCCTAGCAAAGAGAGATGAACGAAATATCCAACAGGATAGGAAGTGCTCATGCCCCACGAGACCAGCTAACTGGTGGAAACAATCTCTAGTGCTCTGTCAACTGGGGAAAGCAGCCCACTGCAGCAGGAATAGTAGAGACTTTGAGATCTGCAAAGGAATGGCACGATTTTACTTTGTTTCTCTTTCCTTTTCAAATCAAAGCCAAGTTATGCCATCCTCCTCACACCACCAGACTGAAGCTTACACCCACAAAGCCACACTGACTTCAGTGTGTGAGCTGAATGCAGCCTTTCGCCCTAACCCCCACAGAAGTCAAGACACCTCAGTTCTGGGTTTGGCCAGATCGTGTGAGAGTACATTTACAGTGCAGCCCTGGAAACTGGGGGAGGAGTTGTTTGTTTGATTTCTCATACCTACTCTCCCACCAAGCTGGTGCACGGAGAGCTTGGTGCCAGCAGCAGAATGAGCACAGGCACTCGTTTCCAAAGCCAGCTCTGGCTGGAAGCAGCCCTGAGTTTCCTGCGTGGTGCGGTGCAGGAGCCCAGCTAAAAGCATCCTGTGGGCCTGACAACAGGGAGTTAACCAGAGGAGCCAAGTGGCAGTGGCCTCTCTGGAATATTTTCTGCCATCATAAAGATGAAAAGGGTGTGGTCCTTTTCCCACTTCCCAGTGTGATAGGTGATGCTGAGCAAGGAAAGCCAAATTCAGGCAAAGGACTGTATTCAGGATCTGGGGAAGAGGTTTTGGGAATCACAGTTTATAACTGATAAAACTGAGATTTCATTGGCCTGATTTTTTTCAGAGATATGCAGAGCATGTGGCCCCTGTGTGACTGCACTTGTAGCATGGGCATTTGCCACAAAAGGATGGGCATGGATGTGTTGGGCTAGGAGCCTGGACACACAGGAACCCACCCTGAAAACCTTCCCACAATAGCTCAAAGCATGAAAGTAGACAACCTAGGAGAAAACCTAAATATCTTCAATCCTGTTCTCTGTTTTGGTTATTTTGCCTTTGAGGAGTCTGTGAAGCTCTGAGAGCAAGGGAGTCAGGACCTGTGGGTGACAGTACTCAACATATTCTCCCAGCTGGCATATGACCTTTAAGAGTCTTTGGGTAACTTTGTCAAGGAAACACTGAGTTCTTGCACTGCAAGAAGGATGAGCTGACAGGCTCTGATCGAGTACTGGGTTTGATTGGGAGGTTGGGTTGGACAGAAGTGTCCCCTCTGCCACATATAACCACTTAATTTCTGGCCCTTCTTAGTGCAGTGACAGAACTCTGACTTCAACAGGATGGGAATTTAGCTAAATAGTTTAGAAGTTTATTTATTTATTTGATAATTCTTTGCAGGAAGTGGCATCACATGTTGGATCTGAGGTCTGTACAAGCTTGTGTCTCTGATGCTGGCAGTGAGAGTTTGGGGACAAGGACAGTCACTTTTTTTAACCCCTTAATGTGCTTGCTATTGTTTTGGCAACTCCAGCATTTGAGTAATTCTGTTCTTTCTGTCCCGTGTGGGTTATCTCTTTGCTGCTGGTGAGATGATTTGATATGCAGCATTTCAAAGCCTTCTTGCCTCTGCCTGCCTTCCTCCCATCGTGGTGAACAGAGTCATCACCCTCTCCCAGACTTTGAATAAGGTGCTTTCAGAACAAGCCCCGAGTACCTGGGAATATTTATAGCAGCACACATGAGAGTTGGTGGGGTTTTTTTTAGCTCTGGATTGACATTCCTGTGTTATCAGCCCCAGAGCTTGTTGCTTTCATAGGAAGGAGAGCTATGAATGGCCCGGGAATGTGATGTTCCACTCAACTCTATCTCTTATCAGCACACATAAGGCTGCTGTGTCTTGTGGAGAGTTTTTCCATTGCCATTAGCAGTTTGTTTCTTCTCCTAAAGTTGCTTTTCATTTTATATATATCCTGCCTGCTCCCCTCCTGAAGTACCCATCCATCTGAAATGGCAGCCACCTCATTTCCTTTGAAATCCCTTCAGCCCTGCCTGCTCCTGCAAGCTCAGGGCAGGCTATTCCAGCTTGCTCTGGGGGCACTTAAGCGATGCCACTCCCCACCTGTTCAGAGGATGCTGATGGGCAGGGGGCTGGTGCAGGGAGCAGTTCCCTGCAGCCAAAAACCAGTCCCAGGTGCGCCCCCTCAGCACAGTGGTGGGTGACATTATATCTGCAATAAGCAGGTATAAATACATAGGTAGAAAGCTGTAGGGAATGATGTCTTCACAAGCCGTGCCAAGGGCACTCCAAGGGCCAGATTTTGCCTTGAGCATCAGTTGCAGCTCAGTTACCACAGTGAGCACTACGTGGACACGTGGTGGTGCTTGGAGAACCTGACCCCAGAAGGAGCCCTTTAGAGACACTGATAAAGACAACCAGGCCATAAAAAAAGAGATAAAAATAAAACCATTTTTTTTTTACATGCCCTTTGGTATTTGTTTAAGATACAAGATAAGCTGACAATAATGCAGAAGACAATTGTTTACACACACACACAGACACATACACCAGGAAGAAAATTCTTTTCCAAAAATAGCTGCTGACTTTTTATTTATAGACTTTTTTTCCCTCCCCTTTCTTCTGACATGAAGCAGAGCATTTACATAAGGGGCAAAGAGATCTGATGATGAATAACTGTTTCTTGAGCAGACCAAAGTCCTCATTAGACCTGCCAGCAGGGACAGATGTCTGGGCCCAGGGATAGCACCAGAATTAGCAAGTATCATTTAACTGTCTGAAGTCTTCAGCTGACAGTAGACAATCTCCTAGAAATTCAGTGGGATTTTTTTCAAAGCATCAAAATTATGGCAGGTCTGATTTATTCAGTTAAAAAAGTTTCATGGAGCAGAATAAAAGGTTTAGTTTGGTTCTGAGCTACACCTTATTCAGTTTGGCTTCTGCTCCCAGGCCCTTGACCACTTCCTGGCCAGCAAGAAAAGTATAACTTTGATACTGGGTGAAGTGGGGCTGTGGGGCCATCTGAATCTTACAGGGGGAGGAACTCAGACAAGCGGACTTTTGCCAAAAGTCACCATGTCCCAAAGGCCTTCCTTCTCACCTCTGTGGATCTGTCACTAAGACACTGACTCAAGATCATTCAGAAAGTTTTGGGCAGAGAAGAGAAACCATGGTGCAGCATTTACCGGGTCATCTGTATGTGCTGCTCTGAGACTGGAGTATGGACTGCGGGAGACTTGCTTCCTTCTAGCGCTGACTTCTGCTAAAACAAAGCAGCTGTCAGCCATGTAGCTGCCTCTCCTCTCCCAGGAGCTCACAGCCTCTTGTGCTGCCCTCACCTGCCTGCCAGGACACCTTCTTCCTCATCATCTGGGGGTAATAACGCAATGGCTTTGCTAAAAGGACTTTGCAGCTGTCAGGTGAGGGCTGCCGCAGATGCTGAACACATCTGGCCTCAGAGCTACAGCAGTTGCCTGTGGGGACCTTAAGGCAGCCTTATTTTCTGCTCACATACCCTTGTGGTGGAAGTCCTTGTGGAGGCTGGAGTGCTGGACTGTGGGCTCAGGGGATGACGAAGGCAGAGGAGGAGGAGGCAGGTGACAAAGGAGAAGCCTTGCTCTTTGCAGTGCACATAAAACCAGGTGCCACCACCAGGAAGAGACTGAAGGGAGCAGGGGCACAGAGAAACACATTCTTTAGCTTTGTGTGCATGTATTTTTAGTCTCGCAGAGTGCAGAACCAAACTTTGGACAAAAATAGCTATCCACTTACATAACATCCTTGCTTCCAGAACTTCCCCCCCGGAAGCCCTGGGAGGCTCCTGGAGCAGGGGGCTGTCAGTCAGAGCACAGCCCTGACTCAGTGCAGATCCACATCCCAGCACTGCAAAGTCAAGATTTGTGGTGTTTACACTGCACAAGGCGTGTGATGGCAAAATGCAAAGCAACATCCCAGCTCCATGGTCCCAAGGATTAGGTGGGGTGTTGACCAGGACAGAGAGATGCAGATGGGGCCGTTCTTCCCCTTTTTTCCCATTTGCCCATGACAAATGGGCAGGATGAAGAGAGGAGGAGGGAAGGGTTTCCATTCCATGGGTTCCATTGTGGGGAATCACAAAAATTGAAAGGCTCTAAGGTGTGAGAAATAAAAGCAGGTTTCAGAGAATTAAGTCAGAAAGAAATTAGAATTCAGCTTTGCCTGGGAAAACTAGAAGAAGATACAATTATAGGCAGCAAGGACACTAAAGACAATGGTCAGTTCTTAGGCTTGCCCTAGATGGATGTTGAAGTTGCAAAAAGTAGACTTAGCTAGATAGATAAGTTTAAGCTTAATAATGGAATACTGCTTATTGTTCTATTAAGGCATAACAGAAGAGCATTGTGTGTAACTGCAATATGTGGACTATTATAGATTGGTTAAGACAGATGTCTGTAACTTTTAGAAGCACACTATTGGCCAAAAAGCTTTTCAGAATACCAAGAAATCAACCAACAAATCTTTGGATGTTTCTTGGACAGCGTGAGCTCTGTACCAACTTTGTCTCAACCCTGTATGTAAGACTGATAATATAATAAAAAGCTCCTGGAATGCTTGTCTGGACTCCTTGTCCTGTTGTAGATGCCACACCGGCATTCCTGGTTTTGCTTTGTTAGATTTTCTTGAACAGTAGGCAGGCCAGGCACTGAGCCCTTGCTCTCCATTGCCTTGCAGTGGGAGCTGTTGGTCTGATGTGGCCCAGTTTTAGTGTCCCTGTATCCCTGCTGTGATTGACTCCTCAGAAGTGAGATTCAAGCTCAGAAGCTCTGTAGCTGAAGAGGTCTGGAGTCACAGGTCACCCTTTGACCCTCTCCTTAGGACAGAGGCATACTCATGCTCAGGGGAAAGTTGCCCAGTCTCATCCAGGGCTCCAGTTATTCTGGTGATAAACAAGGGGAGTGTGGTGTCGAGGGTGCTCATTCTTTCCATTTGCACTTTGAACATGCACGGTTAGAGATTAGTAATGTGTCATCCTTTCTTCATCCTGTTTTTCCTTGGCAGCCATGCTGTAAGTGGATGAGCCTGGGCAAGTAGGTGATACTGGCTTGTTTGCCAAAAGCAACATTACGTGGTGATAGCACTCGTTGGCTCTGAAGGACCAGTTCTGCTGAACGTGCTTGTTTTCCTGAGGCACCAAGGTGGAATGGGTTTCGGTTAAAAATAACTGACCTCCCCATGCTGAGCCTGAGCATTTCTTCCTGGGAAGCCATTTTTAACCACAGATGGTCACCAGATGCAGTGGCTATCCGGGAGATCAAAGCTGGAAGCCCACCATGGGGAGGAGTTGAATTCTTTCCTTTTGCTATCAGACCTTCTCAAGTGGAACATCTTCCTGGTTATCCACTGGTGTGAAGGGGAATGTTTGGGGGGAATATGTGGGAACACTGGGTCAACGAGAGACGTGCAGTGATGGGTGTATGTGTGCATGCTTGGGAACAAACACTGACTGCTGATGGATTCTGAGAAAGCCAGGGCTGTCCACCGTGTCCCAAAATAGCTCATGTAAACAGGTGGCCTTACACTGCATCCGTGCTCTGCGATGGAGATGTACAGCCCTGAAACGTAATTTGTTATGCAATTTATCAAAATAGTCATCCTCCAGGGGCTTTTTCTTAGCAAGAAGAGACAAGGAAAAACTAGAGACTAGCTTGCTTTCTTGAGATAAATAGTAAGTTGTTTTCTAATGCCTTGGAGTGATTTTACTGGGAGTCTTATGAGACGTCAGAATATAGTGATGCATTTATAGAAATGTTATTTTTATCTTAGCTATGTGGAGGGGTGGTGCTAAAATATCCCTATTGTTAGTGGCTGTGAAGAAAATATCTTCCAACTCCCTGTCTTTTCAACAGCATCAGCTTTGGGTGTTGCTGTAGGTCAGGACCCTCTGTCATTCTCCCAGAGGCACATACATCACATGTAGGATGCAGAGATAGTCTGTGGGAGTATCTGTTGGGGTGAAAGCACAGTCTGGCAGCCTGGGCAGCAGACAGATCTGCTTTCTGCACCACTTTCCTTGACTACATCACACCAGGTGCGCTACTTGCCCACATTTCAATGCTGAAATGTGGGGGGCCCTTCCCCATGTGTCAGCTGTGATGGCAGAATCCACTGCAGCTTTGGAGGTGCTGGCATGGGGTCCTTATCTCTGGTACAGCAGAGCTGAGCTGTCATCCATGCAGGGACCATCACGTGCTTCCCATTTGCTTCAGCCTCAGCCTGACATATCTTACCTTGGCAGATTCTACCTCCAGCTAATTTTTTTATTCTTTTATTTAGAGACATTCAGACAATTCCAAAAATAGAGGGGGCAAAAATGCAGTGGTTTTCCCCAGTTAAAATTGTGGCCAGCTTTTTCTAGAGTAGCTTTAATACTCATACTGCTGGGAATTATGAAATATTTTGGGACACAGTCTGTTTGCCAGCCCTGTGCTTCTAGGTTATGCTGTGTCAAACCTTGGAGGGCAGGAAAGTAATTTGCATATGCTCATATGGATTTTACAGAGAAATTCCCAGAAGATTTTATATGCTTTAAGCAAGTCCAAGCCAGGGAGTGAGTAAGACTTTGGCAGCTGGCAAGTCTGTCCAAATACCTGAGTTGGAGGCAAGAAGAATGTCTTCCTGTGCTGTTAGTGCTCATCCTGTCAATATACAGACAAAGATCAAACAAAACCCCTGAGAATATGAATAAAAGTGTCTTCAGAGCAGAGCCTGGCTATGGCACAATATAAAAGGCACATGGAGGGGCATAAAATAAAATCCAGAGTTCTCCTTCAGTGAATGATCATGATCCAGAACAGGATCTGAATGTGGGAGGGGGAAATGGTCTTCAGTCATGCAGTTGGTGGTTGTGCAGTACTACCTGCACAGTGAGTTAAGGAGTTAATACCCCTAGAGACCTGAGTGCATGTTTTGCTGTGCCCCCATTAGTCTGCGTTGGATCTTTATGGAGATCCTGATCTGTCCAAGTGCTGCCACAGTGGCTTAAATCCATCCTGCAATCTCCCTTGGTACCTCATTGTTGGAGGAAACAAACTCTAAAGGCCTTTGGAAGCTCCTGAAGAGCACTGGTTCCTTTTCTCCTGGTAGCTTTTCTCTGACTCTGGCTTTTTCTGCACAATTTGCTCTTCTCATGGCCTGGCATCAGTCCAGAATTCAGGAGGGTTTTGCTATTGATTTTTAAAGGACCAAGATGTTGCTATGGGTGTTCCACATCGCTGCTGTGGCTGTACAACCTGACATCTCTGCCTAGACAGGCTGTGGGAATTAAGTGAAGCATTTGCCCCAAAGGCTTTTCCCCACCCATCTGGCATTCATTGTGTCTGTGAGGACTTTCTGCCCTTGCACAGCAGTCTTTCCTAGAACGTTCAAAGTACTAAAAGAGGGCAGGTTTTCATGCAAAAGCAAGTCACAGGCAGATCTGATCCCTAGCACTGCTTTACAAACAGGAGAGCTAGCAGGGAAATGTAATTCCCTTACCCTTGTCAAGCAATGCCGTGAGTGCTTGCACAGGGCGGGCTACTCAGGGGACAGGTACCACTAGGAGTGGCACAGGATGCATGACCAGTATCTCCTTTACATAAAGCCTCATGTACCCAAATGAGTCTTTTTCAGCAGAGGAAGGGCAGAGAGATACGTGCCGAGTCTTGTTTGTACCCACAATACCACGCACATGTTCCTAACTTTATTTATAGAAACGCTTTTGGTTCTCTGAGTGTGTGTTGGTTTGGGTTTTTTTCATCTGTGGGGATTTGTCCCACGAGTTGGCCCAATCAGCTCCCAAAACCAAGTGATCATGGGAGGCTGTACAGTGAAAATAACTCGTGAGAACTGAAAAAGAAAAATGCTCAGGACATCCAGGCTATTAATAAAAGTGAGTGTTGCAGAGCCCTGTATAAGTTTGCTGCATCAAGGACTCAGAAGTAGCTACCCAAACTATTTTGGCTCTTTCAACCAACAGAGCACTTGAGCTCACATTGAATTTGTGACATTTTGGTGTCCATTCTGTGTAAGAGGAACTGGTGCAAACCTGCCTTAGGGGCCTGGGTACAGCACCATTGCACTGGAATGCTGTGGAGCATCCCGTGGTATCTCTCCCATGGAGGCAGTGGGCTTGCCAGTGATTTTGGCATGGCTACACCCACAGGTGGCTTTGGAGAACCTCAGCCTACAGCATGGATGTGTTTCTTCCACTCTTACCCATGAGCATGCACACTGCTTTAATCCAGCGCCAAGAGCTTCCTACTGGCTTCATAAAGTACTTACAGCATTGATTTCCAGTCTTTGCACTATGGGAGCAATAGCTAACTGAGCTGTAATGTTTTCCATTGCATATTTAACTCTGTATGCACAGTGTGGCCTTGCCAGAGCTTGGATCTGCAGTTTCACCGCCTGGGAAATGCATGCATGAGGTACATCATTAGTGAGGGATCCCCGTCAAAGCGATGCCTTCTCCACCACAATTTTAAAGATCAGTGCACAAACAAATTGCTGCGCTTCCAACGGAGCCCTTCTATAAATGTAGGAAGAGCTTGCTCTGCTGTGATCCACATCTTCCAGGCAGATCTCAGCCCCCACCCTCCGCTTCCCTCCGTATTGTGCTGATGCCGGATCAGCAAATGTTCAGAGAAACAGGATAGGCCACAGCTGTAAACCAGCGATGGCATCCTGTGCGTTGGGCTGTTGTTGTTTTTTTTAGTGTGAAAGGCTGGAGTAGTGCACCACTGAAATTGCATTGGCTAAGATAATAAATGGATCAGACAAATATAGCTGGGCATATGCTGAGTGTGGGTATGGGTTTTTAATTTCCCTTCTTCAAACCATGATCTATAATAAGATGTTTCCTGGCTTGTGAGTGAGTGTTTTTAATAGCTTCATTTTTTTTTTCTTGCTGGATATTTCTGGACATGGCTGTACTAGCCAAGCCCTGCACAGCAGCTACAGTGAAAATTGTTTTACATCTCTGAGTTGAGAGTGCAGTAGGTGCCATAAACTATTCTTCAAGTCTGCTCTGTCAACGGGTGAGCACATTAGCAGCCTTTCTTTGCAAACTGAAGCAGTGTTGAGATGGCAGAGGAAAGAGGTTTTGTTTGCAGAAGAAAAGCACAATTGTCAGCTGGCTCCTTGTTGGAGCAAGGGAGAGTGTGCTTTTATTTTATCTCCCTCTGAAGTCGCAACAGGTAATGGATTTGCTCCTTGATCTTCTCCTTTGCCAGTCCCAAATCCAGTCTAGTCTGGACACCAACTCTTCTCTGAGGGCCAATGAATCCCACAGCCATGCAGCAAGCAGGAGGTGCTGCAGGACTGAGGGGCAGAAGGAGCTGGTAAGCAGAAACTTCCCCCACCATCATGCACACACACACCAGCAGCAGCTACAGCCATGGATTTGCATGAAAACACACTTCTCATAAGCTTTGCCGAGTCCATACTGTGCCCACCATCTCTTAAGATGAGCTAATTCAGTTTTATATTCTCCATCTCTGTCCCACATTACAAAGGCAGGATGCTCTGAGAGTCACCCTGGGGAGCTGCATTTCTCCATCACTGCAAGAGCTGGTACGTCACCTGTGGATAAAGCAGGGCTTTGGGGCCAGAGTGAGTCATGTATGGTGACCACTCCTTGTGCTGGACTTTAAAGTTTACTGGCAGCTTTAAAGCTGTCAGTAGAGGAAGCTCATTAGAAGCCCTATGAAATGTGTGTACTTGCTTAAAATCCCATCATCAGATGTCATCTGAATGATGAATTTCAGCTTCCACTCAAACAAAATGATCCCACATCCAGCCTTAGCAGCTTTGACCTAGGTGGCTCAGAAACCTGAAGGAGTATCCGAGGTATGCTCTTATTTTAACCAACAGGATTTATTTTTAAAGTCAGCATCATGCCTGGAAGAGGCCTGAACTGTAGCTATCTTCAGTTTGGAGCCAGCTCCCAGATCTCAGGGAGGATATTTCTAAGCCTTCTGCATAATACTTGAACTTTAATTTGCCATGAGTCAGCATTGCAGTGATGTTATGGGAAAGGTAAACATTGGACTAAGGAAGTGTGTTCCACAGGAAAAGATCAAACTAACCCGACCTGCTGAGACTGAGGGGAGGACATTTCTCCAGGGCACAAGAAGACAGCTGAGAGAGACAGAAATGTTTCTGATAAGACACTTGCATCCCACCTCTATGGAATCAAGTACAGGGACATCCCTGATTGAAAAGGGAGACAACGGAGCAGTGGAGCACTAGCTCCTTCTCTGACTAAGAGTTCAGTTCTGTATCTCTTCTCCTCATCTCAGGGATGGGATCATCACCATGTTCTGCCTTATGCACGTTAACAGAACAAGTAATCAGACCTTATCATTTCAGGGCCATGTCAGTCCCTCTGATAAGCAAGTTTATAGCTCCAAGAAGCAGCAGTGGCTTTAGGAAAAACTAAGCATAAATGTGGGTTCTTCCGTGGGTGGAGAAGGACACCACCCTGATTAGTTCTGGCTGTCTTCTTCTGCAAGCATTAATGCACATTCTTCCTGGACCTCTGAAGCAGTTAACAGTGGACAGGGGAGGAAAATAGGACCCAAACAAGCATTTCCATCAGAATGCAATTCACTCCTGTGTCTTAAATACCAGCTCCCACCTTGATTTTGCCACTTCATCCCCAGTGTGATCCCAGCTCTAATTAGTTGAGCCCTAACAGGGTGCACATGTAGGGCAATATGTCTGGAATCAACTTTACAAAGGGAGTCTGTCCAATCCTTCCCCCCCGTCCAGCTGGGCCATGCTCAGCTGTTGGGACAAGGAGTGTTGGGAGCAACTGCAGGGGCAGCTGCACTGCTGAGGAGCACACGCCTCACACCCCTTCTGCTGGGGTTGGAAAGGGGCTGTCCCACTGCTGGTCCCACCATGGCTGTGCCACCACCCCCCAGGCTCAGCTCCCATTCATTCAGACCAGCTGCAGACCCAGCTATAAGTGCTCAGAGCTGGGGAAAGTGCTGCTGCTGCAGCTGCAGCAGAGGTGGCTCAGCAGTGGATGCTGAACAGTTTCTGCCTGTAGAGAAAGGGGGTTTCTGTGCAAGCTGCCTGAGCTGGCTGGTGTGTGCAGTGTTTTACTGAGGGCTTTGCCCTGCTCAGCCTGCACTGTGGCTGCAAGAGGCAAAACTCACATTGTTCTGCAATATCTTGAGGATTTGCCCCCATTCCTTGGACTTGTTGGGTACCAGGTCTGCCTGGGCTTGTGTTCCACCTTTGGGCTGAAACATCCCATGGCCAGCTGTCAGCAGCGTAGTCTGGCTGCACTGACATTTATCACAACCTCAGTACTTCACTTGTCCTAATTTTTTATCCTATATATACCAGGTGGAATGGCCAGGGTGTCTCACGGCAGGAGGCAATCCTGGGCTGCAGGTGCATCCTCATCCTGGTACAAAAGGCGGGAGGCCTGTGGCCATGGCAGAGCTTCTGCTGGGGGTACCAACATCCTCTGCCTGCAGGAACAGCACACACCTCACTGCCTCATCAGGCACCCTACAAACGGGCTTTTACTCCCAAACATAGCCATGGTGCTTGTGTTCCCTCCCTCCAACTGTTCTCACTTCCCAGGCATTACCGACACATCCATGGATCCAAGCAAACCAAGGCTGAAGGGGCCATGAGGGTCTCCCAGGTTCCACAGGGCCCCACAGATGTCTCTGTGTCCATGCAGATGGTGCTTGGCCCATCTCCTCCTATGGATGCGGTGCAAACCAGGAGTTAAGATTGCGTGACACTTGCTAAACAACACAGAGACACCTCTGCTTTGGGAGGGTGCTTAGGAAATTCTTCTTGTTGAAACCAAGCTGCAGCCGGCTGCTTTCCTCCTGTGCTGGCTTGTGCCGAGTGACTGCTTCCCATTTTCCTCAGATCCAGCTTTGCAGCTTTGCATGGACACCTCCGCCCAGCCTGAGAGATGCAATGAGACCATTGTGTCTGAGACAGTCTGCACACATAACATCTTATATAAACAATGATGGGCTTCGTGATTGCTTCTGCTGCTGCCACGGCATCATCCCTTCTCGCTCGTCAATCACCATCTTCCCCCAGGGAACATTCCGGTTTCCCAGGAGGTTGTGAAGCTTTGATTGCACGCCAGGGCAGTGGGATGGAGCACATAACCATCCCTAAGCCCTTCCTACGCTGACACCCAGCAAGATGACCCTGAACCTGGCTGGCAGTGGGACAGAGATGCACAGGTCAGGGTGCACTTCACGGTGCCTCACTTGCCTGAAAGGAGATGGGAGAGGTTTTCCCTGTCCTTGGAGCAAGTGGGGTTTGTAGCAACATCCTTCCTCTCAAGCCATGATGGGAGAAGGAGTTAATTCACCCCTGACACCAAGTGCTAAGATGTTTGTTCTGGCAGCCAGTGCCAGGCAACAGGAAGGCACTTTTGACAAAGAGATATTAGGTAAAATGTAGTGGTGACCCAAGGAGGTGTAATTAACTCTGCTGTCACATAGGAAAGGACATGTTTGTACAGATTATTTCCAATTTCTAGCAACACCTGCTCACTTGCTTTAACCAGGTCTCTCAAAATAAGGACTAATTAGCACTTCCTTGGAAGGCCAGCTCTCTCCAGGCAATGGCTTTACCTCTCAATCGGTATTCCTTCTGCAGGAAGGCACATTAATTACTGTATCAGGAAAAGCTAATGGTAGCAGGAAACCATTTCCATGCCTAAAGCTAATCCAAGGAGAAGGCAGAGCTCGCTAGATCTGGACTTCCTTGCTCATGCCAGGGGTGAGGGCTATAGAGTGTGTTTCCTTCTCTGCATCCTTGAATGAGAACAGTATTTTGCATCTGCCTGATTTCTATGTGGTGCTGCTCCCCTGCTTTGAGGCAGCAGCTCAGGGCAGTGGTTGTGCCACCCCAGCAGTGGCACAGAGCTAAGCCTGACCACCGTGGTGGCTTGGGGCGAACGAGAGCTGCTGTGGCATCCTTGGAGCCTTCTGAGCGAGCCCGTGCCAGGGGGTGGATGAGGCTCCCTGTGCTTTTCTCAGCAAATGTAACTATGAACAAGGCTCTGACCACAGACAGGTATTAACTATAATTTGAGATTAACAGTGTTAATTGATGCTGCTGTTAATTGATGTTTGTAGAGTACCAGTGTAGCCAAGCCCCTCCTAATGCCGGGGGATCGTGGTGAAGCTGATGAAGTCTCCCTGGAATTGGCTGAGTGATGCTGTGATGCTGCAGGTAAGAGTGCCAAGGAAAAAGAAATGTGTGACTGGCCAGGGCAGTGCTCCCAGCCCAGCCCTTCATCCCTGCTACTAACCACCAGCCTGCTGAAACTTCACAGCAAAGAACCCCCTTTTGAAAACCTTCTGCTTTCCTCTCCTGCCTGAAGGGATGAAGTGCAGCCATCAGCTTGGCTGTCCCCAGCCCTTGTCTCCTTGTGAGTGATGGGGATGACCTTCTTACTCCATGACGTGTTTCTGGAGTGTTTTTGTATCCTTTCAACCTAGTTATCTATGAAATCAGTCCTCTTTTAAAAGCTATGGTTTGGTGGCTTCCACAGCGCTGCAGTCTTTAGGAAAAGAAGTTTTTTTGGGAAGGGAGTCGTACTGAACGAACTCCTTGCAGCTGCCATACAGTGCCACAAAGCACAAGGTGACAGGACACTGTTAGTCTCACCTTCCCTGTGCTTGAGGCCATCCAACCACACCTCATCCCTCATGCCCTGAGCCTGTGAGCTTGTTTTTTGGCTAAAACATTCTTCCACAGAGCTATCCAAGCTGGCTTTGAGTATCTCAAAAGATGAAGACTCTGCTGTTTCCTTTGGTGCTTGTTTCCAACTCTTGGGCTTGTGTTGCTGATGCATTTCTTACTTAACTTCTCCAGTTTTGGCCTACAGCTTTTACTTTTTGTTCTCCCTCTTTCTGACAGAGCATTTTACTGCCTGGAGTTATGTGTTCATGCACTGTAATTGAATCCTCTAAGAGGAGGGTTCTCCAGGTACCTTCCGATCAGCACCTTCTCCAGCTCTTTTTGCAGCCATGGACACCAGGACATGGATGCTGTCTCTTAATTCCAGGTTAAAAATTCTTCTGAATGTATTTTTAGGACCTGGTTAATGCTTTGTGCTAGAACATCACTTGCTGTTCATCTGCAATTTCCCTGTATCTCCTTCCCTGCTTTCCTCTCCTTCCTTTGTTGCACTGAACTCTTGAACACTAAAAGGAACACAAAAAGCACAATTTCAAAACTCATTTAAGGAATTTTTTTTTCTCTACCCAATCTATGTGGAAGTCACAGCCATAAAGCACAAGTGAGGCCAAGCAAGGACCAACATGCACAAATAACAAAAGATGTCTTCAGGAATAAGCATATTTCAAATATTTTTAAGACTTTTCAGAGAGTTTTAAGGCCTTGAACCCTCTGGCAGCCTTAACTCATGGGGGCTTCAGAGAAGTTCTGCCTTGGGAAGGTTGTTCAGGAGGGGTTGTGCAGTGAAACATCTGCCTGTGCCAATTGCCAGGCCAAGGTAGAGCAGGCAAAGGACCAACAGCCTGAGCCAGTGGGGTAGCTCCTGCATACCTGTGCTTGCACACCAATGTCCCTTGGAGATAGATGTGTGTCCTCTCAGTCAACAGAAATCCCTATTCCCCAGCTGACCTAGTTCAGCTTCACACATAATTTAACATGCTTTATAATATTTTATGGACTCCACTCTGTAACTTAGCATTGAGCTATTATTTAATGAAATGACACCCAATAGGGACCTTAGGAGAATTAATTGTACATAAAAGCTTTCAAGGGTGGGGTGTTGGGAAACATCCACAAATGCTTTAAATACTGAGTTTTGCTTCTCTTAATATTTATTCATTTATAACATCTATTCTGGTTGCAATTCTGCAGATACACTTCAGCATGATGTTGATTAAATCTGGCGCCAGTGCAAACCAGTATCAGACTCAGGCCCAGAGAAGCACAATTTTAATTGTTCTATAACCATTTTGCCAGCTGGGACATTTTTTAATGGCACTTGTAGATGTGTGAAAAAGCAGTTGCAGGAGATTTCTAAGGAAAGAAATTCAAGAAAGTTCCCTTGTATGTGCATCCAAGAATTTGGATGTTCTTCCAGTCAGTTTTGCTTGAGGTTTCCTTATGAATCTCAGTCCACATCCACAGCAGCAGGAGGCTGATCGATGGCTTGGGCAGCACTGAGGGGAAACCCCTTGCAAGAAAGGAACATCTATTTATTATTTTTTCCTGTTTATTCTTCTCAATACTGAATCTACAAAATAAATACCATCCATTGGGTTTTGATGTCCACTTGAATGCTTTGCAAAAACACGATGCCTTATTTTATTATTACATTATTTTAAATGTTCTTTATTGTTTTATTGTATCCAATATCTCAGCAGACCTGTCAGCTTGCAGCAGACTCCAGGGAACTCCAGTGTGTTGACAGAACTTGCAAAGGATGACACAGAGTCGCCCATCGTGACTTTGCATTGGGGACAGGGGAATGAAATGGAGCAAGTCTTGCCCTCAAGGGCCTGGAGAACAAAGAAACTTGAGAGGCACCTGAGTGCTGTTGGTGGTATGAAGGGCAAGAGGACATGGGAGCTCTGGTTCTTGTCCCCCAAAGGGCTTTATAGCATGCCAGTTCTCATGAAGGAGGACAGCTTCTGGTACAGGCTGATGAGTAATATTTTTCCTACTGCTGCTGAAGCCACTGGAAAAATCTGGTTGATCCAGGATGTCACGTCAGAACCTAATTCCCGTTTCTATGAACACCCCTACGCTTGTGTTTAGTGCTTAATAAAAGGTAAGCTCCAGTCAATGGGAAAATGTGCTTAAGAGCTTTATTCCCTTTCTTAAGCACTCTGCTGGGTCTGGCCCCATGCAATGTGTCAAGCACTCATTACTCTTATCTTTTATTGTTTTAATACAGATAGCAGTGTGGGAATAACCCTCTCACCACAAAGGTGGGGATTTTTTGGAGAGGAGGCCACCCTGTGCATATGCACTTAGTAATAACAACGTGTTTGGGTGATGTTCTGGCTTTCTGCTCTGAGGAAATAAAGGGGAGGAAACATGATTGTCTTGGAGCAGGTACAAAGCTGTGAGGTGCCTGGCTTGGATGAAGTTGCAGAAAGTGCTTCTCTTTGTATTGCAAGGCCTGGCAGCCCGGTGAGATAATAGAAGATAAAGCAAATTGCACGACAATGGAAAATGCTGAGCTCCCTGAGTAATTAAAGGTTGTGTAAGACGGTCGCATGGCTTGCGAGGATTATTAATGCAGTCACGTTTGCATTATATAAAGGGTAATTAAAATGCAGCCTGCTTACCATTGATTACACCCTTTGCCTGGCACTGGTAACAGCGGCTGCACAGCCAGGCAGCAAAGGTGGCTTGGGAAGCAGCGACTGTCAGCAAAAGGAGAGGCTGTGGGGTGCAGAATGCCCAAAACTGTGGCACCACTGCTGTGTCATGGCTTTGGACAAATCTCCCAGCAGATTGTGTCCTCTCCCTGTCACACAGGCAGGAGGGTGCCTTCTGCTCCCACCATGACACAGCCACTAAAGCTTCCCTATAAGAGTTTTTGCGGGTCTAACATGGAGCAGTGGTGGGTTATAAGCAGCTCTCAATAGATACCTAGGCTAGCCATGGACTGTAGATCCGTGCACCTGAAGAAATTTTGCCAGGGTAACCTGAGGAAGCTAGGAGGTGAGGGAGGAGGGAGGCCACTGGCAACAGCCACTGCACAGCTGGGAGCCACCTTTAGCCCTAAACAGGCTTCCTTGTTTTTGCCAGCCCCGCTCCATCCATGAATACCTCTCAGGAGCACGGGGTGGCACAGGTCAGAGAAGGGCAGCTTCCTGAGGCAGTGCAGAGAAGACCATGCTGAGGATGCCAGCTGGTCCCACCAGGATTCCCAAGCCCAGTTTCATCAGCAAAGAGGTATGAAAGATGGGGGGGGGGTTGGGCTGACCATGGTTTTCTGGCAGCTCCACCTCCAAGATGAAGGGCAGCGTCACTCATATGATGCTGCACATGAAAGTGAACCCCAAGAGGGGCCTGAATTATGCGTGGAGGTTGCAGTGAGTATTTTCCACTAGTCCCTACAGCAGGAAGAGACAGAGTGCCCAGACCAAGGAGAAAGGAGTGTAAACTCCTATAAGCCCTTGAACCCCTGGCTGCATGGTCTGTGGCAGAGGGTACTTGCTGGAGCTGAAGGGTTCAAGCAGAGCTAGGGAGGTCTGGGCTCTGTAGGATGCCCTGCTTCCTGGGGCCCTGTCTGTCTGCTCCTGGCAGGGCAGGCAAAGGGGATGCCTCAAACCCACATCCAAGGCTGTTGGGATGCTGTGAGCACACCGTGTCTCTATGTTCCGGATTATTTTTCTGTGTTCGTGATTTTTTTTCCCTGGGACTCCTGTCCTCAGTGCAAGGGTGCTTCTTGAGCAGTGACAAAGGCAGTGCCTCCAAGGGAGCTGGAGATAAGGGCACACAAGAGAATGAGCTGAACCTACTGTTTTCTCCATGGAAACATGATTGGCACTGAGCTGCTAGGCCCAGTAAATCCAATTATGGCTGTGGACAGAAATGTGTTTAAAGAAAAAACGCCAAGCTGGTGTAAATGAAAATATAACTGTGTGCTGTAGAATTGTTTGGGCTCACTCTTTGTTTCTTTGCAGTCCCAACTACTTACCAACTGCAAACTTGTGGGATGTGAGTGTTGAGGGATGTTTCCTGTAAAGCCATGGTACCCTACCCCTGCCTGAATTATGGGGCTGGACAGTCAGCCAATGCCCAACATTTAAAGAGTGAAATACTTCTGGAAAGTTACTTTCTATGCAAGGGACTTGAATAACCAAAACCTGAGCTCCTGGAGATGTTAGCCAGGAGCCTTTAGCCTTCCTTCCATCCAGTCCTGCTCCAACAGCCCTCAGGGGCTTTAAAATACACATTAGCGTTCCTTGCAATTCATAGGACCCTTTTTAAAGACACCTGAGCTACACAGAGAAATGCTGTGAGGTGAGGAAGACACAAGTTGACTTTGAAAACCATGGTTACAGATGGATGTCTGTCCCAAATAGCCACTATGAGTTTTCTCCCTCTGTTTTTATAGTTCCTCATCCCCACAGGTGATGTGCTCTTGTTTTGGCTGGTATTATATGAAATTATAAAATAATTTCTTGCATCTAAAAAGCTGCAGCTGGAATCTGAACACAAAATTTTTCCACAAAACCCCAGGCAAATTAAGAACAAAAGTTCTCCAACTTCAGCCCCACCTAGACGCAGTGTTTTAGCTGACTCAGCCTCCTCCACTCAACTCTGGGTAGTACTGTTGGCATCTCCCACTCCCCAGATCATCCTACCAGGCAGGGCAAAAGCCCTTCATCCCACCTTTTCTCATGGGGAGGAATCTGCCTGCAAAGATACAGACTTCAAAACCATTTTTTTCTCTCCATGGAAGGAATTAATTGCTTTAGCTGCACATTGTGGCAGGTACAATTCAGCATTTTTTAAATTGGTGTCTCACCTGAGTTTTCTGCATTGTCTCATGAAATCTCATTATTAATTTGAGATCTGTTTTGCTTGTTTAGTCCCTGGGTGGCAAATCTGTGGAGAAGTTAGGAGACATGGATGGCTTTTCCAATGTTGCCACCACCTTTGCTTGACGCGCTTTTAGATGCTTATCCAAAACATGATTTGTTTCCCCATCTGCAAAAAAGAGATTGTTGCTCAATCACCTTTAAAAATTGCGCTGAGAACTTGGGGTAGAAACCAGCCAGTGGGCTCCAAGATGAGTGAGTTTCCATTTTTCAAATCCATAACAGTTTAAATTCCATGCTTTGAAATACAGAGAAGCGCGGAAATGTTCGACTCTTCTTCCTGTAGAGGTGGTTTTTAAAAACTCTGTAATTTTGGTATGGTGGGAAAGTTAAAAATAAATTCTTCCCACAAGATTTTAGCCTTGCACTGGACCAGATCTTGAAGGAAGCAATATTGCTGTCGATTACAATTGTCAGGCTTTGGCATTTCTGTGTTTCTGTGGAAACCAAGTACCAGGGCTTGGGCACGGGGCCTCATCCCAGCCAAACTCTGCTTTCTCATCTCTATTATTCCCCACTGAAAGCAGTAAAATGCCTCTGGTCTGAAGGGATACATTTCAGGCTGCCCAGGGAGGTGCTGCCAGGGCCGTGGTGAGAGGCAGCTCCCTCTGCAGAGGAGCAGAGAGGCACAGCCAGCCGGGCGCTCTCCTGAGCGCTCACACGTGGGGAGGAATCACCTGGCTCTCCTGTGTGGACTCTGCCCACAAAAATCAACTCCGAGTGACTGCTCTGGAAAAGTCATCCCGCCCATCCTCATAGTGCCAGGCAGGGCAGGGCGTCATTCCATGGATTCGGGGAGAGCTGCACAACCCCCTGCATCATTGATGCCCTTTGCAGGCCTGGAGCAGGTGGGGCTCCTCTCACTTCACCAGCAGCTGGAGCAACCCACAGCCCTGGATCGTTGCTGAGACTGTCCCCCTGCTGCCCTGGCAGTGGGTCGGGGCTGGAAGGAGACACCCTGGCACGAGGGGAAGCAAAGTTCTCTGGTTACGCAGGTGGCCCCACGCAGGTAGTTTTGCTTAATGGTATTAAACAGAGGAGGGTAATGTTACCTCGGGGATCAAGTGGTGAGCTTTGTACAGTGTGACCTGTGGCAGCAGTGGGAGCCTCTCCTGCCACGGACAGGCCTGGGATGTCAGCAGGTAGGGGGCAGATTTACTGGGGAAAGAAGCTGGTTAGGTGCACCTGGAAAGCTGGTTAGGTCACCCGGACTGCTCTCAATAAAATACACCTATTCCCAAGAGTGTAGCCCCTCTGTTTGAGCCCAAGGGCTTCACTTAATTTTATAATATTTTATCTATTATTTTGGGATTACCTCCAAACACACCAAAGCCATTTATCCTCCTCTATCTCCTCTTGCCCAGACCTATCATCGGTCCAGGGCTACCTCCAAACATGCTGGAGCCATTCATCCCTCCCCATCTCCTTTTGCCACTGCTTTCCACCACTGCTGGAAATGAGCTCCACAGTTAAAACCAACCCGTTTAGAGGTGGCCATGTGTCTGCAGCTGTGTGAGTCTGGGATAGGAACCAAGTATCAAATAACAAATCAGAGAGGTAGTATCAGGATCTGCTTGCTGGCACGTGGGCGGAGGACAGATGGACAACGTGCCCAGAAGCTGCTGGCCCAGCTCTGGTGACACTGGCAGCTTGTCCTGTGCCCTCCCTGAAAAGCTGAAGTGGGAGCCACAGTTGCCTGCTGTCACCTGGCCAGGCTTTGGGTGGTGCCTCCAAATATAGAGAGAAGATGCTATAAGGGGGAAGTTACAGTGGATATATAAAAGTACCTGTACATAAAGGGCTGCTCATGTCCATTGTCAATCCAGAAAATGGCAATTACAGTCACATTAAACCATTGGAAGAGGCACTCCCCTAACTTCTGTGAAGGCAGGACAAATTTGAGGCGGATTTCTGTTGGAAGGGAGAAGTGATGAACTTTTGATGAACCAGGGCTGGAATCAGACAGTCGCTCCTATTGAATCAGCATCGTGTAAGGCTGGCCTCATTAATGAATGTCAGAGAGCCCGCCTGAATCAGAGGGTTTGGGCCTCTGCCTTTTCTCTTTTAATTGCATTTTCCAGAGTTCACAGGCCAGAGCAAGTGGGGAAATTTCTGATGGGTCAGAAATGGCTGTGGTTTGGAAAGAATTTCAGGCATCCTTCATGTGACCTCCTCCTCCTCCCTGCGCACAATTGCTGCTTTTAAAAGAAGCATCGATAATGGGGAACGAAGGGATCTGCCTTGCAGAAATCTTGCCCTCAGTCCTGCTTCTGGCAAATCCCTACTTTAACCAGTGGACAGGGAGAGGCCAGGAAGATATCCCAGGCTAGAGGGCTGAAAGCCAGGCACCCCTTCCCCTGCTCTCCTGTGTGAGCCAAAGCCTACAGCAGCTTATGGTAGCAGCCACAGTTCCCATGCCATCAGTGGAGTTTGGGGTTAATTTGGAGCCAAGTCAAGGTTTGCAGAACCCCAGGAGCAGATCAGAGTCACTCCCTTAACAGAGATGGGGGGAAGCCCCCTGCACTCCCTTGCTGACTCAGCCGGCCCGGGCAGCTGGCCTGGCTGATCTTAAATAAGCCAATTAAGGCTGCACGGTGGGAATGCCTCTCAGCTGAAGGCTTGATTGAATAAAGGCTGCAAGATTTAGCTAATAGTGCCCCAAATCTCAGCAGAGTGTTCCTTATTTAGCGAGTCGGTTGTGCCCCCTCAGCTCTTTCCTTGCCATGGGCAGGACATGACTTAGTTGGCACAAACCCACCAAGAGTGAGTGGCAGACTGAGCCTGGAGCAGGGCAGTGAGGGGACCAGAACAGGTCTCCCAGCCTCAGTTTCCCCACCTGCAAAAGCAGTGATGCTCCTGAAAGGTGCAGGGCACTCCAGGCTGTCCTGTGATGGATGTGGGTTAGTTGTAGCACTGGGTTAAATCACAGGTGTGTCTCTGGGGGAGACACAAGGCGTTATCACCATGTGTGAGAGGGGAAATGAGCTGGGCTTTTCAGAATCCTCCAGCAGCCTGGTGGTGATCTCTCCATGAAGTGTTTCTGGCTTCCCAATGAAAAGGGGATGATCCTGCATCCTCAGCTCTGGCTGACTGCATTGTGCTTCCTAACATGGCTGTGGAAGAAGCTGGACACAGCAGGAACAGGTAACTGTTATCTCTGCAAAACTCTAAAAGAAATTGCTTTCCTTGGGCCCAAGACCTGACATCAGGGCTGGCTGCAGCTCACCTCTGTCTTTGGTTCCCAGGCAGCAAAACCCTGCTGTGGCTAAATCTAAGAGGCAAGATGATATGTAAGGGCCTGGATCCTTACCTACATGCTGTGTTGCAAAACAGGAGGGTGTTTTCAAGACAGGGAGGAATGAGGATTTTTTTTTTTTACTATTATTATTATCATTTTAATTGTAAGGAAAAAAAAAGCTCTCTTCAAAGAATACCTCCTTGTGAATTTATAGTGTTCCAACCCAGTATTTTATGATCTCAACAAGAAGCTCATAAAAACAAATATTTGGAAAGGGGGAGGAAAAGAAAGAAAAAACAGGGTAGAAAAGAGGCACTGGCAAGTCTCAACTGAAAACATGGAGGGAGCTTTCCTAAGGCAAGAGTTCCCATAGAAGGGGCTGGGCTAGCAGAGCAGGAGAGGATGTTTTATGGGATACCTTTTACTCAGGCTCTCCTCAGTGCTGGTGGGTCAGGAGGCTTGGCAGTGAGTCACCCTCAGCCCAGGGGCATCCTGCAGAGAGGAAGCAGGTGGGACACAGTGGGCTTTGCTTTATCCTCTGGCAAAATCCTTACTCATCCGGGGATCTGCAAGGGGATTGCCGTGCTAGGAGAGGGAGTGACTTCAACTGGAGGAGGCGTGGGTCTGGAGGATGTTGTTGTGGGGAGGGAGAGGCACATGCAAATTGCTCAGAGGCCCTAATTTCTGTAGGAATTCAGGAAATGTGTTCAGTTTGACCTGGAGCTGGAAGGGGTTCACAAAGTTGGAGTGGCCCTCTGGCAGGTGGGCACAGGCTGTCTGCATGTGGCAGAGAGGTTTCTCCTTAGAGACACTGACTGCTACAAATGACAAGGCAATACATAGCAAAACAACAGAGAAGTGTTGAAAATCTGGTATTCAGCAGTCTCAATTTCTGTGTGAGGTAGGGAAGTTATTTTTTTGGGCTTGGTGGTTTCTCTCTTTCTTTTTCCTTTTGCCCTTCATGCTCCCCAAAGGCTCTGCTGTATTTTACATGTTCTGGTTCAGCAGCCTCTTAGCACCTTCCCCTTCAGGGCTGCTGGGGAGGAGCAGACTTGGTTCTGCAAAAAAGATCCCTTGCTGGGTCTGGTCTCCCAAGCGCAGCCTGGCCACACAGCTGGGCTGCCTATGATCCAGGGAGCTTGAACATCAAATCTGCAGGTGTCTACTGTCTAGGTAAATTCAGTGCCCCTTCCAGACATGTTAAAGGCATGGAATATCTGTCCCATCCTCTGCCCTACAGCCACAGTGACTGGTTTTCTTGTTTAGTCTACCACATTTCTGTGCTGGATTCAAGTCCTCCAGGACAGCAGACAAGCCGTAACCCAACCACCTTCCAGGATCACCTGTGTCCTTTGGGGTTCTTCCTTCCTTTCTCCGGGCTATTCCTGCCTTTTCAGTGCCCTCTCCAAATCATAGACCTCAGCACCCAGTGCAATCAGTATGGGCTGGGTAAAAGCAAGCCCTGCTTTCCCCTCTGTACCCCCACCATTAACACGTTAGGAGGTCATTTGCCCCTTTTGCTGTAGAGGTGTGCTGGGAGCTTGGATTTGCTCCTCTGCTCTTATGAGCTGAGGGTAGGTCTATGGTGTGTCTGTGACCTCTGGGTGAACAGGCAACTGTCCCCTGGAGCCAGCAGCAGGGAGAGGTGGCCTGCAAGCCATGGCAGCAGTGCCAGATGCTCTCCAGAGCTGTTCTTTTTAGGCCATGTGAGGATGTTGTACCTAAGCAGGCATTAAGGACTCACTCCTGACATCACAGAATCACAGAATACACTGAGCTGGAAGGGACACACAAGGATCATTGAGCCCAGCTCCTGGTCCTGCACACCCCCAAGAGTCACACCATGTGCCTGACAGCGTTTTCTAAATGCTTCTTGAACTCTGTCAGGCTTGGTGCTGTGACCACTGCCCTGGAGAGCTTGTTCCAGAGCCCAACCCCACTCTGGGTGAAGAACCTTTCCCCAATATCCAACCTAAACCTCCCCTGACACAGCTTCAGGCCATTCCCTTTGGTGTTGTCACTGGTCACCACAGAGAAGAGATCAGTGCCTGCTCGTCTGCTTCCCGTCATGAGGAAGTTGTAACTGCAGTGAGGTTTCCCCTCAATCTCCTACAGGCTAAACAGACCAAGTGACCTCAGCTGCTCCTCACACAGCTTCCCCTTAAGGCCCTTCATCATCCTCATTGCCCTCCTTTGGACTCTCTCCAATAGTTTAGTGTCTTTCTTACACTGTGGCACCCAAAACTGTCCCCAGCACTCGAGGAGAGGCCGCCCCAGTGCAGAGCAGGACAATCCCCTCCCTTGACTGGCTGGCGATGCTGTGCCTGATGCCCCCCAGGACACTCTTGGCCCTCCTGGCTGCCAGGGCACTGCTAGTTCATGTTCAACTTGCCATGGACCCCCAGGTCCCTTTCCACAACGCTGCTTTCCAGCCTCTCATTCCCCAGTCTGTCCATACATTCCAGGCTGCTCCATGCCAGGTGCAGAATCCAGTGCTTTTCCCATGTTGAACTCCATAGGGCTGGTGATTGCCCAGATCTCTGATTTGTTGAGGTCTCTCCTGCCTTCAAAGGAGTCAACAGCTCCTCCCAGTTTTGTATCATCTGTGAAATTGCTTAGTATCCCTTCCAATCCTTCATCCAAGTCATTTATGGAGATGTTGAAGAGCACAGGGCTGAGGGCTTCCCTCCTGAAGCCATGCTGGCTGTGATCAGTGACTGCCTTGTCCTTCAGGTGTTTTTCAATAGCTCCCAGAATAATCTCCTCCATAACTTCAGCAGGCACTGAAGTGAACACACAGCAGTATCTCTTGCTTTTGCTATTTCTTTCTTAATTTTCTGTTAAAGTCATAATCAGTTTAGAGATATGTAAGAGTGGTTCTTTCACAATTGGCACTTTGGAAATGGGGAAAGTGTAATACTTCCCCTACACTTGCAGAAATGTGTTCAGTTTTTCCAAAACAAGAAATTTACTTCCTGGCCAAGATCCAGAATGGAAAATTTAAGACTAGTAAACACTTCTGAGTGTGTGTATGTGGGGGGAGGGGGCAGGGGGCGGGTGGTGTTGGTTTTGATTTTGCATAATTTTTTATTTGTTTGTTTGGGGGTTTAGGATTTTGTTTAAGTTGTGGAGGGTGACTGTCCTTTCCCCCAGCTCCTTGCACAGCTGCAGCAGGATTCCCCTATTTTGGGAGGTACAAGCTGATGTGATTCTCCTTGGGTTCCCCCATGCCTGACTTGGGGACTAGGAGAGAAATCGGTGGGGGATGATAGTCTGTGTAATTCTGGCAGTGCACACACTGTAACAGGAGAGCCTGGGAGGCTGGGCAGGGCTGTGGCAGATCCCATCTGTATGTGTGTATGTATAGAGGACCATGAAGATGAGGGCACTTCCCTGCACTGCACCCATATACATATAGGAAGAAAGAAACGTGTTTTCATAGGCTTTATTTTCTCTCTTATCCATGCATGTCCTCAGAAAAACTAATTCCTGAGTGCAAATTGTTTGGAAACAGCTGCACAAGTCTGTCCATTTGCTGGTAGACTCATTTCCTCTGCATCCTTCCACCCCTGCATTTTAGAGAGGAAAGGGATTTATTATAAGGCAGCACTGTGGAAAAAACTTCCTTAGAGAAACCCGCTGGATAATCTGGGAAAGGCTTGAGTAATGGAGTTTTTTGTGAGCTAACAGAATAAAACTACTCCACAAAAATATTATCGTTGGGAACATGAGCTGAAAAGGGAATGATTCATGTGAAATCTGGGCTGTGCCTTTGTCTCCTATGAATCAGTGCTATGAAAAGTGGGAGAGGGCTGGGGCAAGATGAGCACCTGAGACCTGCCCTGAAGCATGGAAAAGACGAAACACCTTTATTAAAGGCCTCCTCAGGAAGTAGCAGGGAGTGTGAGACAGACTTGGGAAAACCACAGGATGAAGAATCCCTAGAGCTAAGGAGAAAGCCATATGAGGAGCCTGCATGATTGCTGAGAGTGTTATGATTAAGGGCCAGCAGGCAGAATTTCCTGTGATATTCCATGCAAGTGAAAACAAATCTCTTCACCTCCTGCACCTACACTACCTCATCTGGGCACACAGAAAAGAAACTGCTGCCAAACAGGAGCTTTGTGGCCTATCTCTGCACTTCACAGGGAGATACTGCTTCAGAGGAGGCTTAGTGGAACAGATTAGGTAGAGAAGAATCTGACCTAGCAACCTTTTTCCAATCTTTCTTAAGAAGAAATTAGTCCCATCCACTATTTAATGTTTCATAAGCAGCAGAACTTGTGCTCCTGACTCTCCAAGGGCTTTTGAAAACCACCCCTTATTTCTTCCCTGATGTTGCCATTGGTTGAGGTGATGGAGGAGAAGCAGGAGGTCTGGCTTTTGTGACATTTTTGCTTTCTTTGTGCCTTGCCAGAGACTTTGTGGTAGCACTGAGGTTACCTGGTGGTGAATGCAAGCCCTGGGCCCCAGGGGAGCCACAGGGCCAGAAAGCTGCTGCATTTCCTCTCCCATACCTGTGTGGCTGGGCTGCTCCTGCCTCTGACAGTCCCCCGAGGTGCCATGTTGCTGAATTTGGACTGGGACTTTCTGCCACGCACTATATTTAGGTTGTGGATTTGCATTGTTAACTTGGGTGTCTTAATGAGCAGGCACTGGCTTGTGGCACCAAACACTTGCCTCTCATGGGCTGTGGCACTCTAGTGTGGGAGCATCTCTGTTGTGTGGTCAGGGATGCTGGAATAAGGGAGAGAAAATGGAACAAAACATGTATTTTGTCATAGGCAGGTCTTAGACACCCCTGTGTCCAAAGCCTTTGGCAGGTTATGGATAATGGCTGTGGCTATAATTCACTCCTTGGAGGTGGCACAAGTGTGATGCCACCAGGCAGGTCTGGGGATGTCAGATACAGGGGCCGGGGGGATCCCTGACTGCCACGACTGCCCCTTCCCTGCACACTCATGGCTTGCCCTGCTTTGTGAGGTCTTTTGCTGAAACAAAATGGTCTGGGTGACAAAATGGAAAAACTGATCATCACTTATTCACAGATAGATCCTAAAAATATATGGCTATTGTTCCTTTCCTTATGACCCAGCTGGGATGAGTTGTTTTATAGAGGAAGCAAGAAGATAAACAAACAATTCCAGCATGGGAGGGTGAAGGCTGTTGTCCAATTTTTTTAACTTCCTGAATCTGACTCCTAGATCATTCTTTGCTATCAGGCTTCCCTTCTCCAGCTCCCCTTCTGAGCAGGAAAACAGGAAAGATGGCTGAAGCTGTTCTTGTTGAAGGCCAGGCTGGCATAACTGCATGTAGGGAGACAGTGGGGCCCTCAGGCCATAGTGCTGCTGCTCCCCTTGTCACTGATTCAGCTGTGGGTCATCAGGGCTGGGGAAAGGATGCATCGTGACCCTGGCATGAGTCACATGTTGGGAAGCCATAGATGGGAAGCCCACAGGTGGGTGTAATTGCTCTGGATGTGATCCTTCTGCAGCACCCATAAATCTACCAGTGCTGTTGGTAAGGTCTGATGGGGAATTTTTCTTGTTGACCCCAGCCTGGATCTATGGCTCCTGCTTTCTGTGCTAACCAGGATATTCCTGACTAGCTCAAATTGAGTCACCCTTTCTTCCCACCTCCCAGCTTGGCTGTCACCCTGCTCAGCAGTTTAACCCCATCACCTCTAGTTTGCTCTGAGCACAGGGAGGAAGCTCAGCACTCATAAGCCTGGAAAAAGAACAACCCAAACCAAAGCATATTGCAGGTGGCATGAAGGTCTGGGCACCAGGATACAAATCTTTGCTCATTTTAGCAGCAGGTTGATCTGTGACAGCTCATTTCAGGTTTGGTGGTGTGTTTATTTGGTTCTATTCAGAGGGGGTGCTGGTCCCTCATGTGGTTGCACACGCCTGCGTTTGTACACATTTCCTAAATCACAGTGGGTGATTTAGTGCAGAGCCTCATATGGCCTTGATTTGCCCCCTGACATGATACAAAATAAGAAAAACATGGAATGAGGCAGCACTGCTTCTCAGCCACCAGCTCTGCAGCTGGTGTGAATCAGCCCAGCTCCTTGGGTTTCTGTGGAATTACACCCCTACACACCAGAGATGGTGCAACTCCTCACATATGAGGGTTCCTCTCAAACCTATCTCAGTGTCAGACCCAGCTCAAGGACCTGGACAGCAATACTGAATTTTGCAAGCACTGTGCTCAGCTGCTGCTTTGCTTTTTGTGCAAGCTGGCCATCCTCAGCAGGGCAGGAACAGGATGAGCAGGAACAGCACATCTGTCTCTGGGCTGCCCGAGTGCCACTTCGCTGTATTTCGGCTGGGAAATGGCTGAGAGGAACTGGGGGAATCAGGCTGCCTCAGCAGCTCCAGTCTCAGGTTTTTCTCTCTGAGAGCTGCTTGCCAGATGGGGACATAAAGTCAGTGTGATCACTTTTTCAGGGTGATGGGGACAAAAATCTGAGCAAGAACCTCAGACCTGAGACCTCAGCCCCTCTGCTCCAGGCACATCTGAGCCTGGAGCTGGAGTTTGGTCAGGGGTTTCCTGATGCTCAGTCAGAGCACCCCCAAGTCTCATGGGTTCACCAGCCCAGACCCTGGCTCTGCTGCTGAACAATCTGTTCTTGTGCTTGGGTTAAACCAGTGAATTCAGGATGCAGGTTGCCTGGTGGGCTGCCCACGCACCTCATCGTGTTTGAACAGGAGCATCCAGGATTTGAGAGATTTGCCCTTAGCCCTCAATAAGCTGAAAGAAAACCCAAGTGTATCATCGCATAGCTGTGAGTCTGTAACGTTGTTTTAATTCTGTTATGTGAAAAAAAGAACCTGCTGTTCTGAAATACTTTTAGCAAGCTTCAACAGGCTGGCAATCTACATGTCAGGTGGGGCTGGGCTGCAGGGCAGGAGGTGTCTGACCCCTCCAGTGCAGCCTGCCCTTCATCACACAGCACTCCTCACCTGGAAATCTCGTTTCGATTCTTCCTCTAAAAACCTACATGTGACACCATTCTAATGGCATCTGGAGTGCCACTGGAGTGTTACCTCAGGACCTTCTGCCCTGGTCCACCCCTGCCAGGGCTGCAAGCACAGAGTGGGCTTGGGGAGCAGGTCATGGGATGGGATATGGCAAGGGAGAAGCCATCATCCTGACATGGTGCCTGGGTGCCTTGGGCAGTGTGGGCACCTCAGGGAATGCCAGTGATGGGTCTGCGTCCCTCCAGCATTCGGGGAACAAAGGTCCCTTTCCATCAAGTTCCACTGTGGTGGATTTCAAGTGAAACTGAGACAGAGTGCTCCACCAAAAGGCACGGCAAGCAGCTGCCCTTGCTCAGCGTTTGATCCCAGCCTCCCCCCTGTCTCTGGCTGGCTGTTCCTTTCACGGAGCACCTGGAAACAGCTGACTAATGGAGATGTGCAGATGGTCATCAACTTCTGCATTATACAGCATGTGGCTAAAAATAGCCAAGGTTGCAGGTCCAGGCCCCAGCTCTGCTGGGAGAGATTTGCAGGGCACAGTCAAGACGTGGTTTGTCCCCTGGTGCCATGGCAACAACTCTCAAATGTGAGCAGCAGGACAGCAGCAGCATGGTGCTGCTCCACTGGTGCGCGGGATGACCTTGGAGAAGTGGGAAGCAGCAAGGTGGGCCATTGTTCCCTCCCACAGCCTCTTCCCCCAGCCTGCAGCCATCAGCCCTGGCACAAGTGAAGAGACTTGTGAAGGATGGACTAAAATGTGGAAAATGTGCCTTGTTGCATTTGCATTTAGATTCCAAAGATAAGGATAATTAGGAATTACAAGTGATACAGGGAAAATGCAATAGAGAGATTTGTGGCTATGTCACTGAAAGTGCTTGTACTTTTTTTTCATGGGCTTTCTCTGTTCTGTTTGTTTTAACTTAGCACTATGCTGCCTGTTAGCTGTGGTGCTCTGCTGGAGCACGATTTAAGTAGACTGGTTTCACTAGGAGATGGAACTGAAGTGTTGTAAATGCTGTCCAAACCAAAGAGGGCAAAGGTCCATCTGCAGCTCCTCAACAACAGCTGTCTTAGCACATTGCAGCTCTGCTGTTTGTCACGTTGTCACACAGTCTCTGCAGTCTGACAGGTAAAACTTCACTTTTCCCTTCGCTGCAAGGGAAAAGGAGATGGGAACTGAACAGAGATAAATGATTCAGGTACTTTTGCAAATATTCTTTTTGCAAAGGGCTGAGGCATAAGAGTTTAATTCTGTTCTTCACTGCAAAATTACCTTAAAAAAAAAATCAGCATTTGCTTGCAGAAAGTTGTTGGGTTCATCTTTGTTTTCTACTCTGTTTTCACATGAAGAAGCAGACTGGATATTCTGGACCTTATTTTCATGTGTGACATAACCTGTTTCAGTTTTCAGGGGGTTATGATTAGGTTTTTTTTTTTAGGTGCTCAAGGTTTTTCATAATCTCAGCCCCAAATGGCCTGGTTTGTATAGGGCTCAGCATCAGGGCAACTCAGGCCCCTTCAAAACCTCCCTGTAGGTACCCAAAATGAGACAACCCCAAGCATCAGACTTACATATACAGGCTTTTAATAAGACTCCCATGAGTATGTGATGTCCTCCTTTGAGAAAGGGAAGAGGTGTAGGAAAATTGAAATGGAAAGGGGTAGAGGCCCAAATGTTTTGGTACAGGAGAGGAACTGAAGCATAGCCATGTTTCACAGTTCTCTGTCTCCACCCATGCTTGTGCTCAGCACTGTGTCTTCTCCTGCACAGAGAGCTGCTCTCCTAGTGGAGGTTCAAGGCATTGGTTGGAAACCGAGTTTTGAGGCAGGTGAGCTTGATTCAGCTGGATTAAAAGACAGAAACCATTCAGAAAAAATATAATCCATATTTGGGTTTAAATTTTATGTGCATATTTGAGTTTGGCTACACTGAATTTTCCTCTAAGCAGGCTTCTGTCAGTAAGGCTGAAGAAAAGTCCCTGCTTGATTCTGTCAAGCTCTTTTATGGGAAAGTTAAACAGATGTTTACTTTTCACACCATTGCTTATCAAATGTCTGCAGAAGGACAGCCCTGCCTCTGAGAGAGGGACCGCCCCTTTCTCAGAGTGCGCTCTTGGGCAGGTGTCCCAATTCCCCGGCCGGGACTGAGCAGGAAGCATGGAAGGGAAATGAAATAAAAGCAATCAAATATAGTCGGGAAGTACAGTCACCAGCACTGCTTCTGGGAGCAGGCATCCCCTAACTCCCATTCTGATGCTAGAGCAGGTTTAACAAGGTGGGTTAAATAATGAGTTGCTTGAAATGAAAAGCCTCTGCCTCTGATGCAAAGAGCACTGCAAGAAGAAAAAATTCTGCAAGAATCAGACACCTGCAGGATTCAGATAGGTGTCCAGCAGCTCTGACTCCTAAGCTGTTGCATGAGAGTGTTTCTGCAGATGCACCTTGAGAAAAGAGCTCGTGGAGGTGCCGTTCCCCTTGGCTAGAGGAGATCGCACTTGTCCTGGGAAATGCTGGTGTCTCTCAGCCCATGACCAGAGCCAGCACCTTTGCCCAGCTCTGCATCTTTGCCTGCACCTCTCAGTGACCGAATCATGGCCCAGAGCTGGCATTGTCCTGGAACAGTGGCACCTCCCTGCTCTTTCTCACTCATGTCTTGCATTGCTGGATGGCCTCTAACAAAGCAGAGCTCAGTTCCCACACAACCCAGATTTTTCCCAGCGATACCAGCTTCTTCCCTTGGATAACAGGGGTCTGATGAGATGGGAACCATGTGTGAAATTGTGCCCAGGGCACTGGGCAGGGCAGGCAAGGAGCTGTGATGCCCTAACAGGCACCTACAGGAAGGGTGATGGAGCAAGCAGAGTGCCTGCAGAAGTTTCCAGGCACCAACAGCCCACCCTGCCTTCACAGAGATCATCCATCACAGCAGCACGATGGGAGAGGATTTACCAGGCACAGATTTGGCTGCTCTTTGAGCTGCTTGCCGAGGCAGTGGCAAGTTGGGTCATGGCTTTCTGGCACTCCAGCCACGAAGGCTCTGTGACCACCCACGTTTCACCCACGGCAGAGCAACCAAGGACAACCTGCACTCTTTCCTCCTTCCCCAAAGCTGCCCCTGCACCCTCCACAGTCAGCCAGCCTTGGGGATGGTTTCCAGCTCAGGGCAAGCAGTGGGTCTGGAGTGCTCTTTACCCATCCCATGGAGACCACGCTCCACAGGAGGTGCTGCTCTAAACCCACCATTCTTAGCAAGGCGTCGCTGTACACTTCCCTCCACCACTCTAACAACACAAAGTTATTGCCAGGGGGAAAAGGTTCAACAGGTATTGCTTTCAGGTGGGCTTGGAGCTGTGTCTGCCCTGCAGATCCCCCTCCCCAGCGACTGCAGCACCTGGTGCTGTGCCCTGTGTGGGCAGGGGCAAGGCTGCTACAGTGGCTATTAGAGGCTCTCATCAGTCTTCAGTCAGGGTGGATGTGAGACAAGGATGTGATTAGGAAATGGGAGCATGAATGAAAAGTCATCTATCAATTGGACTTATTAACCTAAATGTGTCAAGTAAGTCTCCACCAAAAGGAGAAAATTTATTTATTTTTAATTTGGGCCATTTTAAAAATGGAGAAAGAGACAAATTTGTAATTTTTTTTCTTTTTTAATGTAAGCAACATTGCTTGTCAAAGCTTCAGAGAGTACATGGTTATTTGTTAACCTGTCTCCAGCCTGAAACAGCTAGCAGCAAAGAAGGACATGTTGGGATCACAAGAAGAACAGGGTGAAGAATCTAACTTTTCAAAGAAACTGTCTTTCCAAGGATCATTATGTGCTTTCTACCAGACTAATGCTGCTGCAGCACTCTGTGTCTGCCTCTTGCCTTCTCTGCCTACACAGTCTCTTGCAGGCAGCTGTATTTGCACTGTCTGTGCCCTGAACTGGGAGGGCACGAGCCAGCCCAGGCAGAAAGCCACCTAGCCACAGTTAGCTTGGTTCCCCTCCAGCTGGCCTGGTGTAGTGAGAGAATGCACGTGTCTGTCACCGAGGACTGCAGATAGCACCTTGTTGCCTTTTGGTGGCACACAGATAGGGAATGGGGCCTGGAGGTCTTCTAGGAAAACTCACCCAGCTCAGGGAGTCACCCCTGGGTCAGTCTCTATATCAAAGTGTCTCGGGGCACGTGTTACTGAAGAAAAGCAGTGAGTTTTGAGGTCTGGCATGTCATGTTAGCAACTTCCCACAGCCTAAACCTACTAAATTAAAATCTGCATCTGGATGTAATATTCTTAAACTCATTTCTTCTTGGAGTCCACGACTTTAGTTTGGCCATTATAGAGAGGTTTTTAAGAGAAGAGGTCCTTCCATATATTTCAAGGATGTTCATACCTGGGGTCTTCATTTTAGACCAGTCCTTGTTTATGATCTCTCTGGACAGGACAAGTGTGGGATTTTTTTGTCTCTAGGGAGAAGAAAAAGCAGGAGTTCCATGTGGGAAAGATTTTTTTCTTCCCCTCCATCAGTCTTTATTCTGTTCAATACACAAGTGAAGTAAGTCAGCTTTCTGCTTTCAGTGGCAACCAGGACCTGCTGCTTCCCTCTCAGGAGCAGGTGCCTGGTAGTTCCTTTTCCAACAAGTAGGATGCCTCTGCATGGCCACTGCCTTCCTCCTGTGGCAGCTGTGTACCCTACAAAGTCCCTACAAAGGGAGAGGGGTCATGTTCCTTCTGTGGAGGTCAGGACTGTGCAGAGGTGACCACTGCCAAGGCAGGAGGCTTCCAGGGCTGAATCCTTGCTTCAGAGTCACACGTCTGTGAGAAATTAAGCATCCTTCTAGTCCTGTGCGGCAACTTACTATGAAACCAAAAAAGAGAATTAACCACAAAGTTGCAAAGGTTGGAGCCAGTTCCTGTTGTACCCCTCGCAAATTCATTCCTTCCCCAAGCAGCAAAAAAATAACACAGCTCTTCCGCTCCCTTTGACAAACTCCAATCCTTTTTATAAGCACATACTGAGAGCAAATAAAAATATTTTGGAGGTTCTGAAATGTTGATTCATTTCATGTTCCAGCCATAAAGGAAATAAAGGGCCGGAGATCAAAACTGTTTTCACAATCTTGTCTAAAATGGGAAAAGGAATCATGGCAGCCCAAATGTTTTTAGATAAACTTTGTCTCCTTATGCCTGGCTACCACGTTATTTGACAGGTGTTAATTTCTGTCATTTAATTAGATGCACAGTTACGATTGCTCTTCTGCCGCTGGCTTTGTCCAACCTTGACAAGACCAAGAGCGATCTGCCCTAAGCTTGCTGGACCACTGAAGCACAGAAGGTTGGGCACTGGAACAGGCTTCCCAGGGCAGTGGTCACAGCTCCAAGTGTGACACACTTGAAGAAGTGTTTGGACAATGCTCTCAGGTGCGTGGTGTGATTTTGAGGATGGTGCTGTGTGGAGCCAGGGGCTGGGCTCGATGATCCTTGTCAGTCCCTCCCAACCCAGCAGATTCTGTGATTTTACAGTGAGGTCTGCAAGGTGCTGTCATGGATTTGGGCGCTTGCTGGAGCAGGGTTTGAGACTCGAGCTCTCGCATTGTGTGTACCTGTTCCTGGAGGCAGCCACCCCCACAGGGTGTCCCCAGATCACACAGGTATGCGGTGGCTGATGTCAGTACCACTGGAGGTTGAGTCCCAAAAACTGCAAAGCTCTTGGCTTAGGTCTCTCCTGGGCCACAAGCTGTGACCTTGACATGTCATTATTAATATTCTGCGTGGTCCCTTTTTTCTGTCTTTTTCTACCCCCTAACAAAGCTTGAAAAAACATCTGTGGGGCTGCTATAGCCAGACAGGCTGGTGCTTTCATTATACAGTGATACTGGTATGTGCTGCATGCTTGGGGTTATTGTGTGTGAATACTCAGAGAAGAGGTTAGTGAGGGAGGTCCTGGAGGAGGTACCACAACTGGGGCCTTCCACACCTGTATTACCTGCTTCATGGGAAATGTAGGGAAACAGTCCCATCAGCTGTGCTTGGTTTTCCTTCTGCAAGGAAGTACTTTGAGCAAATAAGGAAGAGGTTGCACAGAGAGGTGGATGATGCCCCATCCCTGGAAACATTCAAGGCCAGGTTGGACAAGGCTCTGAGCAACCCGATCTAATTGAAGATGTCCCTGCTCATTGAAGGAGGGTTGGAGCAGATGATCCCTAAAAGGTCCCTTCCAACCTCTACTGTTCTATGAACATGTGGTATGGATGACCACAGACTTAGGGCCTTGGAGAGAGGTACAGAGCTAAATCTATCTGTCGGTGTAGACTATTTACATTTTAAGCCGGAATTGTATTAGTGGCTTACAAACAAAAGGGGAAAAAATGGATTAGTCTTCTGGATTCAGTGGCTGCACTAGAAGAGGAAAAGAGGAGGAAGTGACTTATTCCTTCTGAAAAGGTGGTGCAGTAAAATACAGTGTGAAGTTCAGCAGTGGTAAATATAGCTAAATCAATTGAGTTTAGTTCATATCCTGAGAGCCATAAATGTACACAGGTGAAATTTTATGAGCTTTTAAAAAGAACTTTATGAGCTTAGAGGGAGAGGCAGTATAATTTGAAACTAGCAATGGAAAAATAATGTAATATGGATTGTGGCATATCTAGAAAAACCTGTTAACTTGCCCTATAGGAGGAGCATAAAGCATAAGCAAGGAGAAAAGATCTAGGGATCTCTTTTATTCTTCTCCAAGACCTTGATCCAACCTTCTTTCGAAACTGTAGTATCCATTGAAATTACTCTCTGGGCAGTCTAAAAGACTAAAGGACTCCCAGGAAAAAGTCTCAAAGGGGAAAAAGTGAAGAGAGAAATGTGCAAGTCTTTGGTAGGCTCTGCTAGTTCTCCATCACTGCACTCTCTGGTTTCCCTCCGGGGGATTGGAGGTTGCCCTGCTGCACCCTTGATAATAAGCAATGTTCTAAGACATGTAAAGGTGCCCGGTCTTGTCTGCTTGGTATAAGAACGGTGGCCTGTAGCCTCACCTGAGGTATCTGAAAACCAAAATATGCTGTCTCCAGACGCTCTTCTTAATGAGTGGCCTTAAGTGCAGAGGACTGATACCAGCAGAAGGCTCAGATTTGTGCAGGTTTTCCCATTTAAGAAACCAGAACACATGTTCCCCTTACACCTCCTGGTTTCCTGCTGAGCTCTGCCAATACCTGGAGATATCTCCTCCTCTGTGCTGTGTTTCAGCAGAGGGTATCCTTGGGATTGCAAGGCAAACTGAGGAAGCTTTTGGGGAGGGGAGGCCACTTGTGGCTTAGCTTAGTGACAGACTGGTGACCAGTGGCAGTCAACTTCTGTTCAGCCACGGTGAGATAGGACTGAGCTATTCTGATAACTGACAAGGCAACTGATCAATTTTAAATATCAGCATTTCCACAACTTCAAATAACACAGTGTTAGTTGATGCTATGTGAGTGGGTTGCTTTGATTTGGTGAGGCCTTGCTTGCTCCTGACAGCATTTCCTTAGACCTCTTAGTCTTTTGAGTGTGGTGAGACAGGCTGTGCCCTAGAGAGTTGCACATCAAAGGAGAAGCCTTTCTGACTAACCAACCCAGTCTGGTTCAAAATCAGATGTCTAGGAGTGAATTTTCAGCAGACAGCTAGGTCTAGAGAAGTAATTAGGTCAAGAGCCTATTACTGACCTCTTCTCACAGGCAAGAATTTATGCAAGAACAGGAGTAGCCATCCAGCACCATATTTGAGACATGGTCTTCTGAAACAAAGGCTTTATTCCAAATGAAACATTTCCCCCATGTCAGCAATCAAATCTGACTTTGATAGAAAAGTCATCAACAGGATCCTCATATGGTGCTAATATCTTAGCTTTTCCTTCAGCAGTTGTGTTTGGTTATACATAAATTATTTATATATATATGTATTTAAAGCTCCTCTTGTTAATGCACCAAATATGCATAGGCAATTAACAGAAGATTGTGTTTGGTTGTGGCTTACAAGAAAGTCTCCAGAGAAGTTACTGTTCATTACTCAGTGAGCAGCCCTTTCAGCCATGAACGGTGACCTTGGCAGAAGGTTCTGGAGACCACAGAATTAATTGAGAAAGTTTTAATAAAGGCTGGTGCATGGAAAAAAAAAAAATCTATATGACTAGTGCATTGTTGGCTGGTGACGATGTGTTTGGCAGATACCTATCCCGTTACAAAGTCAGATACTGAGTTCATTGCTTCATTGTTCTTTCAGGGTAGATTTGATGACAAGCTAGAGAAAGGCTGCTTTAAAAAATGTTCTTTGTTATATTCTGAAAGATGTCTTGCAGTTTGACAAAAAGTGTAGGCTCACTTAATGGGAGTCTTGTATTTAGCCAGATGCTTTCTTGGAATAGCATTTTTCCATGGCATTATAGTTACAGAAGTGGTTGTGAACACATTCACTAGCTCATGTGGCCTAAATGAGTTTTCTAAATGAAAAAAAACAGCCTTATGTGTTGATTCCAGTTGCTGTTGTTCCTCCAGTCACAGTTTGTTGTTTGTGAATGCTCTGAAACTCTCTGTGTCTTTGAATTCATCGAGCCTACCTAAGGGGGCAAATATCAGCGTAGATGTAACTTCTTAAGCAGGCACAGCTAAACCTCAGGAGGGGCTTGGATCTTCTGAGATAACACCATGGAAGCACAAAGGGCTGGCACACACTAAGCTGGGGTATCTTTATGCACCCACTGATTCATACCCCAGCAAATGAAATGATGGCATCAGGCGCTAATTTCCCCAGAAGTGAGAGTGCACTCACTGAAAATAAAGATCGAAGGGAGGCTTAGTGCCATAACTTTCTCTGAATCAGAGTATATTGGAAGGACTGCACTATTCTCTCTCCTTGTGAAGCCATAATTAAGCAGTTACATCAATATTTGTTCTGAGATCATGGCCTCCGCAATTACGGGACTGTGTCATCTTGAAACACATGGACCATGACTGTGGGGAATATTAAGCAGTCCTCAATGACGTGAGATTTTAATCAAAGCCCACTGAAGTATTTGGGACTCTTTATACTGACTTGGATGGGTTTTAGATTGAGCTCTTGAAATCCAGCAAGTTTAGGTAAATAGGCGTGAGTAACAAAATGTTTCTCAAAAGCTCATTTTGTCATCAACAAAAAAAACACACTGCAGATGCTCAAGATGCACAATTCAAGCAATTAAAGCAGTTGTTGTTTTCTTTCTTTTAAACAGAGAAATTTTTCTCAAGAATACTGAAACTTTGAGGGTTCTATCAACTGTGAACAAAGCTGCCCCCACTTCCCCATCCCTCTTCTGACTGAAAACTACTTTTTTGTTACTATTTAAGGTGAAGGGAGATACGCTGTTAGCACAGTTCGTGAAGACTTACTCCAAAGGGGATAACAACCTGAATGTACGGGTTAGACTGGAAGCCAGCATGTCATTGGCAAGCCAGCAGCCTGCTCCTCTAGTGTGGGCTCAAAATTATCCTGTGTGGTTGAACTTTTATGCTTATTTTATTTTAAACATTCTCCTCAAACAACACTGACAGGCTAGAGAGGAGCCAAAATATCCTGCCTGAACACCTGCAAACTTTGGATCTGGAAGCACGTGGGGGGGTTGGTGCCAGCTCTCTGCTGGAGTGATGGATGGGACCGCAGTCACGGCTGCCGGGTTTTCAGGGGCTCGGGGCCGGGCCTGGCGCTGAACTTTGCCTTTTAGGAAAGGTCAGCTCCTTCCTGCCGTCCCACCACGCGCCAAGTGGTGGGATGAGCCAGGCGACGGGGACAAAGCGTCACACAGCACAATGAAGAGTGTTAATATGAGTAATTATTGCAGTATGTCACTGCACTATTTTAAGGCTGCTCGCTGCATGCCAAAGAGTGCTCTGGGCAGGGTTTTCATTACAAAATCCTGCCAAAACACTTCCTGAGGGGATCGTGATAAATATAGATAGCAGAGAGCCAGTCTGAATCCACTGCAGCGAATAGCAAGAGTGCACATGCCTTAGGGTCCTCAAGGCTCATAAAGCAGAAGATACTTGAGTTGGCTGAAGTCCCTGTATAATTCAGCTGACTCCAGTGAGGGATTTTCAGGTAGCCTTTTGATATGGTATATTAGACATGCTCAGGAATCAGCTCCCCCTACCAGTGCAGTGGGGGTCACTTTTATTTCAGGCCCTTGATTAACCATGACAGATCCCAGGCAGATGTTTTAGGACAACCACTTTTCTCTTTTGTTACACAGCTTCATTGTTGACCATCTGTAGAGCATTGCTCTTTGCCTCATGTCATGGCAGAAACAAACAAAGAACAAAGGAAAAATGTCTGGCTGTTTTTAAACTCTCCCTTTATAGCATGACCGTTCCCAATTGCACATGCGTGCGAGAAGCACTGCTGCTGCTGGTTTTGCAGGCAGCTTTATGCTCTCTTTGCTGTCCCCAGGGCTGCCAGGTGTTGCATCCATAGTGTTGTCTGAGGACCACTTGAGTGACCCTGATTTTCATCTCCCAAGGCTGCCAGACCTTGAATTTCTACTCAGGCAGTGCAAAGCAGTGACTGCATTAGAGCACCTGTACACAGGGGTCTGAGCAGGGTCACCTCACCTGGACCAGCCAGCCCAGGAGCCCCAATGCTGCCGCAGTAGGGACCACTGCACAACAGTGACCCCATGCAGACAGCAAAGACTGTGATGGCTTTGGCTTCTCTGAGAACAATGCTCACATTCTGAAGCAAAATGGCACACCTTGTGGGATGGCCATGCATTTCCTAAAGGCTGGTTTTCACCAGCAATCCTACTGGACAACAGCCAAAGCAGCCAGGCCAGGAGGTGTTTTGTGTCTCAGTGAGTAGCAGAGTTGGGGCACAGAGTGTCCCAACAGTGATGTGGGATTGAAGACATGATGGACTGTACTGCTTCTGCTTGGAAGTCTGTAATCCTTCCTTCAGGCTCTGTCTCTTGGGGACTGGTGTAACTTGTTTCCCATGTTGTTGTCGGGTGGAGGCTGTTGCCAGAGTGTGAGATCGATGTTCTAGGTGCTTGCCCTGGACTTCAACTCCTGTTTGGCAGCAGCGTAGCCTCTGCTGGCCCCTGTCTTGCTCCAGACTCACTGACCAAGTCTGTCATGGAGTGTAACTTTTGGAGGTCTTCTGCACTTCATATGTTGCATATGGATTTGCTTTGAAACTTTCTCATCTCTGTGTCTGACAGACTACTCCATGGAATGTTACTCCAAGAGAGACCTGTGAGTCCTCAGCCTGGCCTCATAAGTTCCTGCAGCTCTTCTCCCAGCAGAAACCAAGGAGCTTGCTCAGCTGAAGAAGTCATGAGGAGCAGTGGGGAAAGCTAACAAAGGGGCCCCATTCCTCCCACAATCCAAAAGCCTTGTCCATTCAGAGACAGCAAAAAGCCCCTTCTGTAGTAATTCCCTGCTGCATTTTCCCTTCTCACCTAATTTTCTGCCATGTTCTGGCTCCTGGAACCACCTGAGAGAGCCCCAGGGCAGGCTATGTGGGCTTTTTTCTGCCATTCACCTTTTCTATTCCCCCGTTCTGACCAGCACATGCACAGAGCTCTTCCTGGTGTACACACAGGGAATGGCAACATCACAGCAAGTTATTCCCACAGCTTCCAGAGAGTGTGGCCTGTTTCATATGCTCTTCCAGAAAATACCTCTGGGCTTTGAAACTAATTCTGCCATGATGGCTCTAAATGCTCTAGGAGAAGTAAATTCCAGTCAACTCACTGAGAGGAGTGATGGTTCATAAGCAGTAAATGAACTTTGGTGTCGGTGTCTAATAGACCCCATAGCTCTGAGGGCTGCAGAAAGACAGAAATCTCTTTTTTCTTTTAAGGTGTAAGGCTATCATAAATTCAAAATTGTCTATGCTAGATAAGGGGTGTATGTGTGTTATGTGGTTACTGATGTTTATTTTTTGTTATTCATGACATCAAATGGATCAAAGTCAAAGCCCTTTCTCTTATCTCTTGTATTATTACATCTGTAAAACAAACCCCAGACTGCCTTGTTAAAGTATGAGATGCTGATTTGCTCCTCAGTTTGTTTGTTACAGGGCAATGCAGACAAGGTATTCAGCAATAACTCTGAACCTGCAGGAAAGGGTGTTCTAGTAAGGTGATGTCTCTTTGCAGCATCTGCACTGCTTTGGTTGTACAGCATACGAGTGACTATATAATAGGGAAAATGTCTACTCCAGCAGTTTTGTTCCTCACAGAGAACTCCCTGTACCTGCTGGGATGGCTGGATCCGTTGACTGCTACCTGCTCTATTTAATCATCTGTTTTTGTGAGTTCCAAGAGCTGGAAAACAGGAATAACAACATGTTTAGAGGTCTGATCCTTTCTCACGACCCACAAGGACTGTTTCCATCGCTCATTCCAAAGGGACAGTTGCAGGTAGTGGAAGTGGAAAAAGTTATGAGGAAAGATAACTGTGAAGGTTTGATTTGGACATGTTGATCTGAGCTAAAAACAACAACTATTTCCACTTCCCACCCTCCCTGTCCCACTCTCATTGTTCCCACCCTCAGCAGACTGACCTGTGGCAGCATGTGAAGACACACTTCTCTGTAATGTGCATAGGACAAGTCATGTGAAAAGGGAAGATCAGGGATTCCCACCTTTTTTCCACCCTAACACTCTTCTTTTGGCTCTCTTCTCCTCTGTTCCACGCTTCAAAGGAGCTGTTCAAAAACTGGTGAGTTATTCCAAGCCCCAGAAGGTACCACCACAGCAATAAAAACAATACCAACTACGGCAGACAACATGCACCAAATAAAGTGCTGCCAGAGTAGCTCCTAGGACCTGTCATAATAGTGTCATTCCTATCCCATTTCCATTTTACCCCTTGTTTTTACACAACCAGATTAATGCAGGGGTGGACCAGGTCTCAAGCACAGGGAAATGATTTTGGTAAGAAACCCTGATTGTCGCCAAAGGATGCTGGTGACCTTCAGACTTGCGTAGCTACTCAGTCTGTGACTGAGAAGAAAAGTTTCTTGAATAGAAAATTCCAATAATTGACCTCATCAGTACAAAATTCATATTTTGTGGAGGGAAAAAAAGGCCCAACAGTAAAGAGCTGCAATCAGAAAGCACAACCTTGAACTGTGACCAAATGGGAATTGGAAAAACCTGGAAGTTACAAATGAATGTCACATTTTTCCCTTACACAAAATGTAGAGTTGTCCCTAGAGACTAGTGATTTGTCTTTACTTCACAAAGCTTACAGCAGCAGACCCCAGTGCTGCATTCTTGAGCATTTTGATTTGTGGGGCCTACATTTTTCCCAGCAGCACAACTCTCATAGTTAATCCAATCCTCCTGCCAGCACACCCAGTTCTCTCTGCCTTGTCCTGCACCCCTGCAGATCCTCCAAGGCCCTTGGGGACCTGCAAATGACAGGGTAAATTGCTCTGTCCTCCAGCTCTGAGTCAGCACCCCAGTTTGAGGGTTCTTTTGTAACCTGCACAGACTGAATGGAACTTTGGATTATGTTAGAGAAGGTGGTGCTCTGCCTCCATCGTCACCTGCCTAGGAGAACCATGTATTGCTTAAGAGTGGCAAGAAGGGAAGCAGCAACTGCTGTCATGGCTCAGCATTCTGAAAACTCCCCAGGGGCAGAGAGCTCCTCCCCAAGCAGAGTTCAAACTATGCTTGAAATGTCTTTTTTTATTATTATTAATTAAAAAATACTGTTCTGATCTGCCTTTGGTACCGCACAGATTCCCTACAGGCTGAGCAGATTCTATCCAACTGAAACACATGTTCAACAGCAAGTACATGCCCTGCCAGTGATTTAAGCAAAATGCCTAGTGAATCTGTCTGTGTGGGAGCTGATTTGGTGCAGACAAGCCTGGAGCCCGTCTGAGAGCTCAGGGTCCATTTGTGGAGTCGCTGTTACACTGGCTTGGTCACAGCCACTCATCTCTCTGCACCATCCTGATACACATCCAAGCACAGCACAGGAGAGTTTCCCCTAAGCCAGGTAGCTCTTGCTGCTGGGAACAACTAGTTTGAAACCCCACGCCTGACCAGCTTAACCAAGACCCTTCATGTCTGAGAGTGCTGGTGACCCAGAACTAGGCTGAGCTCCCATGGAAACAAAGCCAGTGACCTGCTGCAGTTCTTGGCTGAGTGATGTAACTTCTCAGCAATTTGGTTTCCCCAATTGTAAAACTTAAATAAAAACTTTGAGGTGTTTTCTGACAAAGAGCTGTAAAAGTCTATGGAACTTTGACTCCCTCTGCTCCAACACAGAATAACCCACTTCAGTTAACTATATCACATTTTAAGGTTTAGTCAATATTTGTATACATACAGGAACGTATTAAACACTGTGTACCTGCTAGGAAGTTTTACCTCACTTTTTTTCTTACTTGTGATTCTTTAGATTTTTTTCTCTCTTTTCTCCTTTCCCCTTTTGCACAGTAGTAAGCATAGAGAAGGTATAGGAAGGGCAGAAGAGTAGCAGCAGAGCCTGTGAATAATTTCAGCTCTTCATCTGCTGGGGTGATCCTTGTGAAACTCACATGCAAGTGAATGGTTCCCTAAACCTCAGAGAATTTAAGAGTGCAGAATCACCTAATAAGGAGCCAGGTTCAGGAGTTGCTGGTCATAGAAACATCCTCTTTGCAAGGAACTTTCTAACCAAAGTCTGCTACCAGTGGGTTACTTTTATCCCTTCCTCATTTCACTTCAGTAAATTGTTGTCAAGAGTCATACTAACAATCAAACCCCAGGTGAACCCACAGCTCCTGCCCTGTTCTGCTCAGGGTTTCACTTCTTTTGATCTCTCTGGGGAAGCAGCCTAGCTACAGTCCACATGTTTTTCTTTACAGCAACAGAAACTGGTGAGCACTTTGTTCAGCACAGTGATGGTAAAGGGCAAAGTCAAAGCAAATTTGGCTTTGTCTGTTGTGGAAACACCAGACAGGGGTGAGGTTCCTCACAGGGATGGGTAGGAAGGGCTGCACAAAACAGTGTCAGATCCTGGATGGCTCTGGCAGTTTGGCCAGTGCAGTGATCAGCTCTGTGGGTACTACTGCTGGGGAAACTTCAAAGGCCATGCTTCCAGACAGATGGGGATCTGAGCAGTCATTAGGTAACTAACTTTGCTGGCATCCTTTAGAGACTGGGAGAAGGACATTGCTCCAAACACATACCCCAACATACACAGCCTTTGACAGAGCAGAGATGCTGCCAGGAAGTTCCTCAGCAATACCAAATTGCATGCCCAAAGCTAAGTGCCTACACCTGTATTGAAGGACTCTGTAGTCAACCAGCAGCCTGTTCATCAGAAACATTGAGTGCCTATTACTTTTATTGTCTTCAGTAAGACATAAATTTTCCTAAAACGAAGCAAAGGAAGTCAGAAAAGAGAAATTGTGTAATGCACATATCCATAGAATCACAGAAGACTTGGAGTTGGAAGAGATCTATAAAAGTCACTTCCAACCCCACCACAATAAGCAGGAACATCTTCAATTAGGTGAGATTCCTCAGAGCTCCATCCAACCTGTTCTTGAATGTTACCAAGGATGGAGCCTTTACCACCCCTCTGGACAACCTGTTACCATGGTTCACCACTCTCATTGTAAAATTATTCTTCATTTTCTCTAAACAGAATGACTCCCTTTTAAATTTAAAACCATTAACCCCCATTCTGCTGAGACAGGCCCTGCTAAAAAGCCCGTCCCCATCTTTCTTGTAAGCCCTCTTTAGGTACTGGAAGTTGCTATAAGGTCTCTATCAAACCTTCTCTTCTCCAGGCAGAACAACCCCAGCTCTCTCAGCCTGTCTTCATAGCAGAGGTGGTCCAACCCTCTGGGCATCTTCGTGGCCTCCTCTGGACTGACTCCAACAGGGCCATGTCCTTGTTATGTTGGGGCCCCAGAGCTGAATGAAGCACTCCAGGTGGGGTTTCACTAGAGTGGAGAAGACAGGGAGAATTACGCCCTTGAGCTGCTGGCCATGCTGCTTTGAATGCAGCCCAGGATGCAGCTGGTTTTCAGGGCTGTGACTTCACATTGCTGGTTGAAGTCCAATTTTTTGTCCATCAGAAACCACAAGTCCTTCTTGACAGGGCTGCCTTCAATTCCTTCATCCCCCAGCCTGGATTGATACCAGGCATTGCCCTGACCCAGGTGCAGGAGTTTGCACTTTTTTCAGTGGCCAGCATGCAGGGTTGCCATTCCCCCTGCCCGGCCTTGTGTGCAAGCCTGAGTGCCCCTGCAGCTCGTGCAGTGGGAGTGAGGCCAAAGCTCATTGCTCGTGGATGCTTGTGGGATCTTGGTCCAGTATGCTCTCACTGCACACTGGCAGCCTGCTCCAGCTGCAAACAGGTACTGATTGTGGTGGCCAAAGGCTTTCCCTTTCCTTAAGGGGTTTTGGTAAAAAAGTCTGTGATGGTTTTTTCCAGTCACGATGGGTATTCCTGGTATACTCAACCTGTTCCTCTGCCATCCTGCATAGTCACATTCATTGGTTTGAACTTGGCCTTAGGTGCATTTCAGATTTCTTTTCTACAGCTGTGTTTTTCCCGTCCACTGGTAGCTATCATATCCCTTCACCTTCTGCCATGGGCTCTGCCTTCTGCAGTCTGGCCCTTGCCTAATCAAGGGAGACAGCTTTCCTGTTGTTACTGTTGAAGCTGCAATAAATAGCATATCCATTTCTCCATTTATCTGCTTTTTGAAACCTAGCCTGTAATGCCAGCAATAATTACTCTGTTTCTATATTTAGAGATCATCAGCACCTCATGAATATCAAATTGTACTGTTATTATCTCTGTACAATATGGGCCAGTCTCCTATCAGTGTAAACATTTATAACAGTGATTATCAGTAGGACTGCTAGAGATCCCAAAATAGACAAGACTGAACAGGAGTCTGCCTTTATTTGTTTACTGGAGGAGGCAGGGAGAGAGGCAGAAGAGCCAGCTGAAGCACAGAGCCCATCTAGCACCAGTGTGGGAAGGCTGGTATGTGGGGAACTGCACCTGCTGGGACCATTAGGAGCAAGTGTGGAGAGTCTGCTGAGCCCAAGCACCATCTTAAATCCTTGGAATTAGGTTTCCATCTGCACAAACATCCTGCCCCACAAGAAAATTCCCCAGAACACTTCCTAAGGGTATGTTTTTAGTGTCTTCATTTGTCCAGAAGGTGATGTTTAGAGCTGTAGTCTGACTGGCTGGGTAAATCATAGAAACAATTTCCAAATTATGGATTCAACTAATTTTGCTGTCAGTATCAGCTCACCAAGGGGAAATGGTTGATGTGTCATCTTCTGTGGCGCTGAATGGCCTCATCTGAAGGTGTCTGCCCCTCCCCAGGCAGTGCTTGCTGTTGGCTTGAAATAAAACTGTGCTCTGAGCTCAGGAAAATGGCAGGATGCACAGACAGGAGGGTGGAGAGAAGCTGCTGGTAAATGTTAAGGGCATGGGTGAATGCCAGTGGGTTTTTGCACTTGCTAACTTGTTTGTTTGGGTTTTTTTTGTTTTGATGGACATGCCACATTGCATTGAGAAGGGCTGATCTAAACCTCTGTCAAACAGCTGAAGCTCAGTGATCTGGCTGCCTCCTGAGAGACCTTTCCCCTGCTCTGAATCTCCAGGAGGCTTCCAAGGAATGGTCACTCACCATCATCATCTTTCAGAGCTGTCAAGATGCTTCAGTAGCTCAGCTCTTGGCATAGTTTTCCAGCCCTTGCAAGCTCTGCTGTGGCCCTGGCCATGTGTAGAGTTTTCCATGCAGATCCATATCCCCGCACCTCAAAGGCTTTACTACCATCGATGACTACAGTGCTTAATACAATTACCTTTTCCTTTCCCTCGTTTTTCCCAAGAGTTACTGCTCCTGAGTGTTTACTTTGCAGCTCCATGGGCCACCTGGACATGGCTAGGCAGAGCCACCTCCTGGCAGGACAGTAAGGAAAGCTCCCAACCTGCTGGCCCAGTACTTGCCACTGCACAAACATTTGGCCACCATCAATGGCATGTCTGCAGCCTGAGAGAGTTGAGTTACAGCTCAGTACCCAGCTCTTCCCACCCATAAAGGGTCTATCTGTGCTTCGTAGCAGCTGTTTTGTATTTAAAGTGAGGGTGCTATAGTGCAGGTAAGAGAAAACTACTGGCACTTGGAAGGAGTTGGGCAGGAAAGTGAGTGTATGACTCAAGTCTGGGCAGGTGTGCTGCTTGGAGACAGGGCTGGAGGCACTGAGGGACACCAGGAAAGTGATAAAACCTTGTGAACACAGTGGATGCTGTGCAAATCCAGGTCCTGCTCTCCCACACTATTTTGCCTCAAGACAACAGTATATCCCCACCTAGGCACATCCTTTAGATTCTAGCTGAAAACATTTTAGTGACACTAAAACCAAGCCCTAGAATCATGTTTTCTATTCTGAATAGAAAAAGTTAGTGAATAAAGCTGGATTCTTATCAATTCCTCATCCCTGAAAGTGCTGTAATACACCACTCGACAGTTTCTGTCCTAGCTAATTTCTAGAATCAGCTCTCTTTCAGAGAAACCGCTGCCAGAAGAGGACATGACTAAGCAAGAGAGGAAACTCAACTGTAGCAAAATGTGAGTGAAACAGAAAATAATCACTGAGTAAACTAGTACTTGTCGGTTCAGCAGGGAAACAAATCTAGATCATTCTCTGCAGCTTTGGAGAGACCTCGCTGGCTCTTGCACAGCTGGCTTGGAGAGGCAAGCAGAATACAAAACAGGAGTTAAGGGAGCCAGGGCTGTACACAGCACCTCGCACTTTCATCTCTTGCACAAGGGGACACATCCTTCTGACAAGAGAGCTCTTGTACACGTTTGTGCTGCGAGAATGCTGTCTATGTTTGGTTTGGAAAAGCTATGCTTGCTTAACAAAACCTGAATTTATCCCTCTAATCCTTCCCTGCATCTCCATGGCCAGATTGGAGCAGCCTGTGGAAAAAATTCCTGTCTATTTTCAGAAATAGATAAAAGCATTCAGATTACAGAGTGCAAATCTCATCTCAAAATGGCTGGAAAAATCCATTCAGCGCCACTGTCACTGACCCTGACAACCTCTCCAAGTAATGAATTTCAGTTGCCTGTGTGTCTCCCCCATGCTGCCTCCTTCTCCTCCTGCCGCCACTGCTGGAACTGCCCGCTCTCCCAGCATCTGCAAAATGTCAGCCTTGAGTCCCACTGTTTATCCCACAGGGAGCAGGGAGGGAAGTGTTATGTAAAAGAGCCGAGTGTGGAAATTATTATTGATCTCACTGCTTGAAGCCACTGGTGGGATCTTTTCAGTCCCGTGTCCATGCTCACAAATTTTGGCAGAGCACTTATGTGCCAAGGAAGAAGGGCACAAAGGTAAAAGTGCTGGGAATCTGCCTCATTGCCCACATTCATCCCAGGGCTCTGCTCTCTGCCTGGAGCTGGGTACGGTGTCATCCCTTCCACCACCAGGAGATCCCAGAGCAAATGAGCCTTTAGCATCACTTATTAGATCATGAGATGGAAGATTCCATGGAGGAGATTACTACTCATTTAGAGGGATTGTGTGCTTTAGGCAGCCCCTGAGGCTTGATGAACTCCTGCTCATAGTGGATTAGATGCCCTGTTAGCAAGTAAAATATTAAAGACAACAGCAGCAAGCTTACATGTCTCTCATATTTTGCTTATGGATTAGGGTCTTTGTAATTAATACCAAGGAAGAAGGCACCCAGATGGACTGTGGCTTTCGAAAGATTAACCTTGATGGAATTTCTTTTTTTAATTTAAAACTTTATTAGTCTTTCTGTGATGTTCAGAGCAGACCTGGGATGCTGACAGCTTTGTGCCTGGCTCATCAATTGTCCAACAAGAATCCTGTGGTCCTCCCTTGGGATTCACACAGCTGAAAATCACCACACTTGTGTTCCCTCTGACAAAATTAGGCTGAATCCTGGGAGGTTCTGAACAAACCATTTTCAGAGCTGAGGATGCTTCAAATGTCTCTCCTTCTGATTCAGGATGATGAGCAGGATATGAAAATCTACAAAAGCAGTGTGCAGCAAAAAAGAGATGTTGGAGAGATCACCAGCTCTGATGATGAGTACCTGGTTTAGGGCAACACCGTGGGTGTTGCTCCTAGCACTGCTAATCTTTCAGGACCTTTGGGAATCAGCTCACTTCACTAGAAAACTTATAAATATGTCCACTTTGCAACAGTGACAGGAGGCTTTGTTGTTGCCTATCTAGAGTGGACAGAGAGAAGCACAGAAATGAGTGAAACGCGTGAAGAGGAGACAAGGTACTTAAATGACTTCCAAATACTTTGAGGTCTTTGATTGCAAGGTAGCAGGTGCAATACAAGCAAAAATTCTGCATTTATTGCTCATGCATGTTCACAGCTGCATTTCTCTCTGTGTGCACACACATGAATGTGTATTTGCATGCATGTCCTTTGAAGCCCGAACAAAGCTCAGCTGAGTATGCAAGTGCAGAAAACTGGGCAGCATGTAGGTATCTACAGATATATATATACCTTGCACATGGAGTACAAGTGCCAAAACACACTGGAAAGCACAGCACACATATTACAGTCTGCCTGAAAGTCTAATGCTAAGATCAGAATTTGTTTTATTCCACTGCCTTATTTTTAAAGCCTAGAGAAATACTCACACTAGCCAAAACAATCTGACTCTTGAGCTCAACTTTGGTATTTTCCACAATTTTCAACCAGCTGTCAGGTGAAACTTTCAGCAATTGTAAATGGCTGTTGGAATTTCTAGAAATCTTCTAACTGCACCATTTTAAAGAACTGCTAAATGGTTCTTCTTTTTAAGATATTATAAACACTTTCTATCATCTCAAACAAAGCCAATATTGTTTTTGAAAACCATATGTCTGAAGCAAAGGGTGTAACTTCATTATTTCAGATAATGGTGAAAAACAAGGATATCACAGGAAAGGTCATTATTGCCTATAAAGCTTAATGAATTTAGTACTTCTTAAAGTAGTCATGAAGGGATACATATTGATTCAAGGTTATTGGATCTATATTTATGGAATACATAAGCCTGACCTATATTGATATATAAAAATGAAGGTGTTAATGAGAAAGTAGTTCCAAATTGCAGGTTATAACAAATTTGTTTTAAATATCTTCAGAAAATCTGGAGGTGTTTCTGTTGTGATCATGAGTCTGAGAACTACAGCAATGCCTTCTCCAAGCGAAAATCCAACTTGTTAAGAGAAAATGATTGTGGAAATCCAGTAAAAGGTTCAACTCTGACCCATTTGGAAGACAAAAAAAGCCCATGATATCCTGTTGGTTCATCAGGGAGTCGTACTTATCACTGAATTGTTGCAGCTAGACAGAACACAGGTATTTATATATTCTGTATGATCCAAGTGCTTAAAATTGCTTTCAACTGTTGACTTCACTGGAGATGAATGAAAGACATTAATAGGACTGCTGCAATCCAGCCTCTTCCAGCATTGTGTAATGGCCCCAGGAATATCTCCTGTGTACATCATTCTCATCCGTTCCAGGAGTTCCCATGGCATTGTGCAAACCCCACAGCAGAGAGGTCACTGCAGTTCCTGCTGCCAAGCTCCCCCACCAGCTGCTGCCAGCTGATGGCTGATCTGCAGGAAAACAGCTCTATGGCACAGGCTCGTGGGGCCACTTGGATGGGTGCCTTCTGGAACAAAGAAAAAGAGGAGAGGGGAAGGAATGGAAAAAAGAAGAGAGAACTAAAATGAAATGCATGGATATGGGTGGGAAAATAAGTTCTGTTCCTCGCCAAGGCTGTCCAGGAAGATTCTCTTACCTGTGTCCATGTCACACGATGTGTTTGGCTAGCCAAGAGGACAGCTGGATATGTTATCCAAACACCAAATAATGCTCTTCACTGCTCCATTGGGACACCGACCAGTCAACACAGCTTCCCCCTGTGATGGAGGCAGAGAAAAGTGAATCTGCCAGGAAAAATGCCCATGGACAATTCATGTTGCCATCTTTGCTTCTGCTTGGAAAATCGTTATCTTTTCCATGTAAGTTTCCTCCTTTATTACCCCAATTCCTGTTTCTTGCTCTGCATTCAAAGCTACGTATTGTTTCAATGGGGGATTTCATAAAGGAGAAAGCACCTTCCTTTTCTTCCAGGGAAGGTAGGTTTAAAGGGGATCTCAGAGGGAATATAATAATCTCAGAGGGATTAATTTAGGTTTTCTGATTATGTTTCTAGGTTTAGAATGGGTGTAATGTATAAATTAGTCAGACAAAAGGTTGAAATACGCAAAACCTGGAAAGTGTCCAAATCCCTCACACTTAGCACTTTCCACATATACCTTCCCAATCATTTCTAACTCCACAGCTTCAGCTCTGAGAGCAATGCTTAGTTTTGAACTCAGCTTTAGCTAAATGTGGTGAAGAATCCATCCTCGGCCTCACTCACTTGGTAGTCAGCCCATGGGTATTTCAGTAAACTCCAAATTGACTCAGTAAAAGAGAATGGAAGGGGAGAGTAGTAGACTCTGTAATTAAAAAGCTGTCAGTCTCCTAAAGCAGACTAAACACATTAAATCCTCTAGGACTTTCAGACTGAAGATCAGCATTTACAACTTCAGCCCCAAATCATTCATAAGCAGTTACAAATGATGGCACCAATGTAGAAATCCCTCTCATGGTAAATGCTGCCCTGGGTACATCATAGTTAGCATGAAGGAGCAGACTCCAAACAGTTTGAATTTATAGTACTGGGCAGGGCAGCTTCCACAGTGCAATAGATCAGAGAGGAGAGATTCCCACCTCCAAAGTGGCATGATGCAACCTCCCGGTAAAGCACAGCTGAGAAGACAAAACAGTTCTGGAGACCACAGTGATTCCTTTCCAGGCATCTGAGGCCCAAAAGCCTTAAGGACCCTCATGCTCAGGGGACACTGAAATTAAATCCTGACTTTTATGGTAGTGCCTTGGAGGAAGCAGCATCACAGTTGCATGGGAAAGTGGTCTGTCCTTTGCATACCTGGACTACTTTCATGACATGCCATAAAAAGGGCTGGAAGAGTGTTTCTTCCTCTACCCCTGCCTGTAGGCTTCACAAGGATGCAGAAGTGTGGCTACACCACATTCCATCACCAGTTTGTTGATAACTGGAGGACTCGAGTTGATAGCACTCTGCTGCCTGAACTCCTGCCTTGCAGCTCTATGCCACTCTGTGGCCTGATTCACCCTAAGCTGTACCAGTGTGTGTTCTCACCAGGTCTTTGGGTGGTTGTGCAGGCAGCTGAGAGCTCTTCTATCCATAGCATAGGCAGCTCTGATCCTCCATGGCTCTTTGGGTAGGATTTCTCCCTGATCCTGACCTTGGCTGAGGTGCTGGAGCCATGGGGCTCTCTTTGGGGCACCTTTTCACTAAACAGGGGGAAGGAAGGTAGAGCTCTGCCAACAGATTTGAAAAAGTGGGTTCTTTTGCTCATTATCTGGATATATATGGCCATTGCTGGCTTTGCCTGGCTTTATGACTGTGCTCCCTCTTGCCCAATAAAGATCTGGGAATGCAAGTGAGTGGTGGAAATCCATCTCTTTAAGAGCTCCCGGGGAGGGTATGTTTAGTTTTCTCAGGTTTCTAAGTGGAGATTGGAATTTAGTCCTTTATCAAGAGGGGCCATGGGTATATTAAATCCAAACATTTTTCTCTGCTGTTAACCACCTGGCAGAAAGGTTGCACTAATTACATCAGTTTTCTCAATTTTTCCTGCTTCTATTATAAGCATGAGGCTTATGACAGGGGAACCAGCCTGACCTCTGGGAAATGCAACCTGTCTTATTTACATCTCAGTTCCCACATTAACCAGGAGACAGCAACCCTTATGGGAGGCAAGGTATGGGGACAGAAGCTGGCAGGTCATGGGAGAACAGCACGGCAGAAATGACTCAATTCTATCACCACAGAGCTCCAGGTCGATATGTATGGGCAGGGAGTGGGCTGGCACTGTGTCAGCAGAAAGTGCACAAGACTATGGTGCTTGGACCTTGGCTTGGTAGGAGCAATTAAAGCAATTTTTATGCTGTGCTAACGGCTCTTTACCTTCCTTCTAACAATCAACAGACATTTCTTGGGGTTGCCACTGTGAGAATAGTGGGAATGGTGATGCAGATGTTGGCTTGGTCTAGAGAGGGAGAAGTAGAAAGGAATGAGAGGTGGGAGAGAGGCCATGTTTACGGCACTAAAGATAAGCCCTCATACTCTCCAACAGATCTGTGCTCCTCTGGCAAATGCTACAGCATGGCAAGACATCATCTGCAACCCTGCAACTCCAAACTGGAGTGTGTGGCCTTTTATCACATTGTCCTGTGTCATATCTTTGCTAAGGGTGTCTCAAAACTTGGATTCGTGGGCCAGGCTTTGGTGGAAACTCGTGGTGCTAGGATTTTCCTGGAAAGCAACAGTGTTAATTTTTATCTCCATCCAAAAACAAATTGCTCAGAAGTGACAGTGGTGAAAACAGTATTTAGTAGAAAAACATTGTCCTACTCAAAAAGAAGAACCACACACAAAAAACAAGTCACCGTTAAAAAAGTAGAAGAGTAAAATACGATTTGACCTTCTTCTTTCAAAAGAGACTCAGGCACTAAAGTGCACTGGAGGCTGAACTTCTTACATTTAGAGACAGATCTTCTGACATGCTCCCACCAGATGCTTCTGCAGATTGGAAATGAGCAACAGGGAAGAAATATGGTAGGTTTTTTTTCGAGATGCAACAAGATGTTGTACTTCCTGGCCACATGTAAAATGAATTTACAACGGAAACATGCCAGAAATGCCTGAGGGTAACACTAGCCATAGAATAACGCTGAGTCTTTTTTTTTTCTTCTCTCTCCATTGAAAAATGGTCCTGAATGTCATTTTTCTTAAAACAACACCAGCATGGGTGACTGGTGAGTGAGATCAAGTTTCCACGTTTCATAGGGCATATCGGGAAAAAGTTATTGTGCAATCTGATTTCAACTGCACATACGTCCTCTGTCACACACTAAGATAACTTTCAAGGTTATTTATAGCAACAGGCCCCTAAAATGATGACATTGTGAAATTAATATTATTACTAGGAATAATTGCATCATTTTCTCTGACTCTAGTTATTCTTGTTTTCTGCTAATACATGCATGTCACTGCTGTTCATTGCTGAAGTGACTGGAAACATTTCACATGGTTTGGAGAGAATAGTTTTAACATTTTACAAGCAAAGGGGAAAAAAGCACTTTGACTCTTTTGGCCTCAAAACTGTGCAAAAGATTGCAAAATATTTAAGCACTGGGCTACCAGGTTCCTGTCAAGGTCACTGTAACCTTAAAAACACTCCCCCTGATTTCATTAGGTTTTCGATTACACTGGAGTGACCGGAGCTGCCTCTTAATTCAAAGAAGAGACAAGAGGGACAGCCAATCTCGTAATGCAGGTACAACAGTAAATTACCCTGCACCAAGCCCTCAGAGGACTGGTGGCAGCGCTGAGCTGTGGGTGATGAAGGGCCAGAGGGGCAGATTCAGGCACTGGTTACAGCCCAGCAAATCTCCCTTTCAAGGACAAGCAATGCTTTACACTTCACAGAGGGAACAGGAGAAAATACCACTGGGGAGTAAGTTGAGAGACCTGGAAGATCTCTATGTCTTAGTTAGGGCTCTCAGCGTTAGTGTCAGCTCTTCCATGCTGATGCACATATGCTTTCCTAACCACAATGCTATCCAAAGCCTCCATCTTGGTTAGCATTTCATCATTCACACTCCGGGAATTATCGTTTCCTCTAGACATGCTGACAAAGCTCATTGTTTATTGCTCACAGCATGTCAGAACTGCTGGTTTTGCTTTGGACTGCAAGATGTTTGGAAAGCCACATGCCTCTTCTGAAGCCAGCTCAGTCCCCTCCGTGCCAGCTTCAGCTGCTGCGTTCGCTTTCGCCCAGAATGCCGATCCTGTCCAGATGAGCCAGAGCAGAGGAGAACATCAGCTTCAGACTGACCAAACAGCACTGGATTTCGTGTAACCATGGCCAAAATCTTCCTGGCAGCCAAAGGTACAGACTTTCCAGCAGAGATGGCTGGCACTCTACTACCTTGCTCCCCTCTGGACCCACAGATAAACCTGCTGGATGAGTGAGCCAGTGAGTGTGACCTGGACATGTGCCTGTTGTGCCGTTTGCCCAGCCCAGGGGAGATTATAGCTCTTCCTGGCAGCAGTATTACCCATGGAAAGACTATAACAGGGAAGGATGCCATGCACCACTCCTTCTGAAAAAGAAAGCAATCTTTACCCATGGTCCTGTGCTCCAGGTCTCCCCAACAGAAATGGGGGCAACACCTGGCTGCTCACTGACCTGTTACAACACTGAAGTCATAAGCAGTTGCTAAATGTTGCAGAAATGCAGATCATTATTTATTAGTTACTGCATTTCATATGACAGGACTTGTATTTTTCTGTTAAGTTCCTGAAAGCTGAACTAACACAGAAAACACAGGACTGGTCCTACAGATCTGAACAGCATTACCTCTGGCTGCATGGCTCAGCCCTCCTCTCAGTCCAGGAGGGGTGAGAGTTGAGTTTTTGGTGAAGGCTCAATTTGTCTTGCAGGAAAAGTCCTGAGCTACATAATCTGACCTCCCCAGATAAAATGTCTCCTTGGAGATCTGTCCTGCCCACAGCAGTACCATAGGCAGAAGAGAGGACATGGCACAGGAGCTCCCTGTCCCAGGAGAAAGGGTGCAGCTGCACCCATGAGTGGAGGCAGAGTGGCAGGAATGGACCAAGAGCTGTAAGACCAGCAAAGCAGCAGTCAGGGGATGTCCTCAACACACAGCAATCAATGGCCAGGGACGAGCAGGGTGATCTCAGCACTCCTTATTGCATGGGGCAGACATGCTCAAAGGCACAGAACACATCCTCTGCTGGATGGAGGTCCCTCTGCATCCAGCAATTGCTCCCGAGGTTGTTACTCCCCCCACAGTAACCCCTAAGGGACTAGTCCAGTCCAGGGAGGTAGTAAGGAGAGGCGGAGAGTCTGTTGTCAGTGGGAAATCAACAAGTGGTTTGAACAGTTTTTTGGGAGGGCAGACAACTCCTAAGGGTCCCTGGCACTGCTGACAAAGAGCAGCTTTACCACAAAGACTCCCGGCAGATGCGTGTTCCTGGGAGCGCTGCCCTTCCTCACCTCTCACCTGCACCTCACTCTGTCTCACTCTGCTGCTTTGGCCTGACAAGCCCCTGTAGATATGACTTGCCTCTTGGAGCTTGTTATCCCACATTTTATTTGCATCATGCCGGATCTGTCCAGGTGATTAAACAAAAGACATCTTTTCATTATTGTTTTTGTTTTTACTGTGCCATGTTTTACTGTGCTATGTCCTTTATTACAGCTTTGCTTTTCCTGTGAGGAATAATCTCTGGAAACTTGGATAGAATCCTTTGGCTCACACTAGAAAAGGTAATAAAATCCTGGGAACCCAAAACGTTTCTCTGTTGTTTTCACCAAACATCTTTTCCCATCTTGAAAAATGCATTTCTTGTTTCTGATTTGTTTCCTGATTTAGGGAAAATTTCTTCCTAACCTGCCAGTTTTCCTCCTGTCCAGCACACCCGGGCATTTGGAAGTCTGTGACCAAGTGCTCAGAGGGCTCCAGAACCTTTCTCTTGCTCCCCACCACAACTCTGACTCTCCCTACGGTTACAAGGAAGCCACTAATTTCCTCATTGCTCTGGTTTCTCCATCTGCCACCTGATGATATAATATTTACTTATCTTTTCTAAGCATTTTAAATCTCTGTAGGAATGCATTATAAAAGTGCATTAGTGTTATTACTTTACTCCGTTGTGTAACTTTGAGAAATGGCTTACATAAGGCTGGCTCCTCTATCCCCTCTCTGACCCCCATCCATTGTCCTGCTGCTGCTGCTGCCTCCTGCCATGACAGCAATAACGAAGCTCTGGTTTCCCAGTACCCCCCTGGGCTCCTACCCAGACTTTGGGGAGTAACCATCCAGTCTCTTCTACACCAGTCCAGAGATTGGCAGCTTTGGATTCAAAGGTTCTGGCTGCTTCTCTCTCCACACCTCTGTTTCCTGCATTAGGGTCACAATATATATTTTCAGAGGCTGCAGAATTACTTGTATGAATGCAAAGCTTCTTTTTCTGGCATCTGAAAAGTACCCCAACAACAATAAGCTTTGAAATTTCCTTATAACTCTGACATGATTTTTATTGGGAGGACATTTGTAACCTCTTAGCCCTGTACTCTCTCAGGCTCAGCCTTCACAAACCAAGTATAGCAGGACCACAGGAGCAGTCCAGCAATGACCTAAAGAAGAATGTATTCAGATTGTATGGTGAGAGGACTGGAGCTCCTGATGAGAACGACAGCTGACTCCTGATGTGCTACTGTGACCTGCTTTTTTTCCCACAGCATTTTTCTTTTTAGTAGGAAAGTTAAATTTTTTTGTTCCTTGTATCTTCTGTCATGCTGAAACACCTATTTGCAGCAAGATAAAAGGCTGTCAAAAGAGCAGGTACCTGAACTAACAACACTGTGTAGAAGAGCTTTCACTAAAGGGGCAGATGACAGGAATATGAAGAGTGCAAACTAGTAAGACTTCTCCATGCTCTTCCTCCTCTTTCTCTTCCTCCTTTCCTGAAGGATATTGGTCCACATCCTGATCATTTTATGTGCAACAGCTGCCAGGTTTCATGCCAGAGGTGACTACATTTCAGAGATGAGCAAATGTGCTGCTGTATTACTGCCAGAAACTGACTTCATGTGCATTACCCTTGGCATTTCAAAGGGCTCTACTGGACTTTGGTGGTGCAGCTCCAGCCTGACCCCAGCATAAAAGAGATCTGAACCCATTCCACTAATTTTTGGCATTCAAAAAAAGGTAAAGTATGTGTCCTGTAACAGTGTGTCCATACATGCTGCCACCCTCCTAACGCCCATCTCACACAGGCTGTCTCTCTCTCATAGTCAATTATTTGGACAAGAACTGGTGACTTAATAGAAGCAATTTACAGAAAACATGCTGTTCCCAAGTGACCAGCAGCAAATTGCTAATGACTGACATTAGAACGAGCATTCTCCAAAGAGTAATAGTTGAAAGCCCACTGTGCACAGCACTGAGCCCATTTAGCAACAAAACAACCCCTCCTGATTCTGGCATCTGCCATTTATGCTGGCTACTGCTTGCTCCTTTTCCCTGGTACATCCGTACAACCAACTATACTGAAATTAAGCAACCACTTATTATTTGTTGACATAAACATGAAATGTAATGAAATGCACACTTCACTAATGTGACCTTATAAACTTGATGGACAAAACATTAAAAATACAAATGCACTGTAGGGAGAAATTCTGCATTTTTCGGTTGATGGATCATAGGGCTTAATAGATCATTTCCATCTCTGAAATTTCTGAGTTGTGATGAATGGAATTTCTTAGTATTTGGAGCAAGAAAGGGGCATGTTTAAACAGACTGGAGAGGACTGCAGTGTAAAATCCTTGCACTATAAAAAAGGCAGCCTTGGATTTTATTGCCCCTGTGGGGAGTCTCCTGTGAACCAAACAGCAACTAAATCAAATAAACATTTCTGAATTAACTCCATCTTCTCTTCAGCTTTGGAGAGTTTAAAAAACCTTGTAATTTATTGAATCACCTTGTATGGTTGTACCTGCAGATGTCTTTTGAATTCGATAGTAAAAACATTTAAACTCATAATGTTTCCCAAATCAGCTAAATCCATTATATCACCTGTGCCAGTTACTATATTTGTAGGGCAGTAAACAGTGGCCTTTATTGTTTGCTGTTCATGGGGCTGTGCATAAGAATGAGCTTAGTCTGTCTCCAGAGATATACACCTACCTTGCAGGCACCAGAAACATTATACCAGCTTAAATCAGTGCAAGCTTTCCATGCTGTCACTGCTTCCCCTGTTTTGATTTGGTCACGGTAATCTCTATTCACTGCTGTGCTGATACCCTTCGAGTCAAGGCCCCTTCTCTACTTTTGCTGTTTCTGGAAGAAAAATTAACAAGTGCAGCTTAGGCATGTTATGAACAGTTAGCAAATTTCCACACCTAGGAGGGTATGTGGGCTCAGATATCTGATTTTCTTTGCAAGCAGATGGAGAGGTGAAAATCCTTATGCAGTCTTGTCATATCCTTATCTCAAACCCTCCTGAAAAGTAGGCAAATGGAGGTGAGACGGTGAATGATCCAGACATCAAGTAACTTAGCTCTTCTCACAGGCAGTGAAATTTGCTTAGGAAACCCAGGAGAGAGCAAAAACCCAGGTGGATGTGGAGTGTGGCAGTTTCAGCAAATGAGCTACTTGAGGGCTGTCAGGGGAGAGCACGGGTGTGAGGGCAGAGACATCCCAAAGTGTTCATGGAGTAAAGGCAGTAGAGGATCACATCTGCACTGGGCTCTGGGGTGGAGGGCTTAGGGGAATGCATCTCATGACCTCCCATCTCTGGCATTTAATGACCCCTTCTCATCTTTCCCTTTCTGTACTGCAATCCTTTCCTCTTCCTCTTCTTCCCCTCCTTGAATTTACCATTAAACACCATCTCTTGGGCTAATTTTGCAACTGTTTACATGGGATAGGACCATTAGGAAAGCATGTAACACATTCTGGTAAGATTTAGGAAGTGGAAATAGCCATGTAAACAGCAGATCCATAAGTAGCTTGTGAGTCTTAATTTGGAAACCATTTGATGCAAGCCCAGCTCAGGCCATTTCTTGACAAGAGCTCCTAGAAAGTCTCTTTATTCGAGTGACTGAGGCTTTTCCAAGGAACAGGAGAACATGAGTTATCTTTCTGCTGTTCTTTGGCAGTTATAGAGAGGCGTGACTGGCTGCCTAATGATATTTTCCATATTGTTTATCTTTTCTTCCCTTTGAGTGCCACATGGTCTATCATTCTCTCAGCTCAGATATAAGCCCCAAGGGGACTTAGTCTACAAATAAAACACAGAGCTAAGCAATAGTGATTAAAACTCAAAATGTTTTAGGAGTACTGCTGTTGTTAGTAACACTGGTTTCAAATGATTTCCCTCCTCTGTGTCCCCTCTTGTAGAGTTGTTATGAGCTCCATGATGCCACTTGTCAGCCAGCTGAGCTATGCCAACACAAGATGAATGGAGGGGTCCCACTACAAATCACATCACCAGAAATATTTTGTAAAGCTAACCCCAGCTATAATAAAAAATTTCTTTTTTCTTGTGTTCCTATGAAGATCTTAAATTCTTCATGCCATATGTTTCCAAGTCCTGTCAGTGGACAGACAGTAGCTTGTATAATTTTGTTTTCACTTTCTATTTCTCAGGTGCTAATACAACTTGAAAGACACAATCATTTTCAATTTCAACCCCTTGCAAAAAGATTTACTGTTGTGAGGTTTTTTTCCCCCACTCTGGGCAACTTTTTAGTTTTTCAATCTGTTTTCTTTCATTTGAACTTTGCTTATGTGACCATGCTGCTTTTCAGTCTGTCTGCAAGTCCCTCTACAAGAGCTTTTGAACCTTCTTGATGAATTTTGCTCAGATTTGACAGAAGGGCAGAAAGACAGAATTCTCAGAAACAATCATGCTCCTACAAGATCTGTTAATACAGACATTATGATAGAGGAGTGAGAACCAAATTCATGCCCTGACTGAGCAAACATTATTGTTTCTCTTGGCAGCTGATACTCGCTGGCCCACTTACACCTACTGCTTCTGGCTTTGCAGGGATGCTGTCCCTGGAGTGGGAAGGAGACAAAATTAATGCAGTGGAGATGGAGATGGGCTGAGTGGCACAAGGAGCAAGTCTGTTGGGAATCAGGCCTTGCTGCTTCCAGCTCTACCCACAGGAATTGTTTTGTGGCTAAATTAAATATATATTGTTTTATTTCAAACACGTGGAAAGCTTGACTTTGGCATTAAATGGCATTATTTTTGTGGATGTAAAGCCAGTACCTTAATATTATTTTAACAAAGCCTTCTGAAATGCACATACATTTCCAGTCAGCCAGATTCTTCCTTTTTGCTGAATACTGAACATTCTTTTCTTCCCCTCACTGTTGTCTTTGGCTGTAGAAATTGTACTTTCCACTTTCACAAAAACTGTAGGGGCATTATGAATGCCCGTATTTTTCTCGAGCAGACTTTTTGCTTTCTAACAAAATGCCTACACTTACTCACTCCACACAAGTTCAGCTTCCACCGTATGTGTGTAAAGCACAAGGTGCTTATCTACTTTGCCTGTGTAGTTGCAACTGAAAATTAAATTTGCCTTTGTGTTTTCTACTACAGTGCTATGGAGAATGCTTGAAAAGATGTCACGTTCTTCTTCAGCTGCCTGAATGCCAATGTGATAGACAAAGAGATTTATCTCCAAATGGTACAAAAGTGCTCTGGGGTTCTTAAAGAAAATAGGAACACAATTACTCATTATTGTTTTCTCCACAGTTTTAAGTAAAATATCTTAACTGAAAGTTTATATAGCGAGGTGTTGGCATTATAAGGAGTGCTGTATAATGTTTCACATTTTCTAATCAAATTACAAACTTTGATTATCATCTCCTGACAGCACTCTCAGCAAGAAGAAAATGTCATTATTCCTACTATACCAACAGGAAAGGGAGGTGATTTATCCAGGGTCCCCCTGGAAGTGGCAGAGAGTGGGCTGCAGTAAGATTCTGGCCTACAGTTTGGTGCACAGAGTGCCAAAGTTCCTCACCTAGCTACTTACTTACAAAATCTTTCTCAGTATTTTATTAACCCCTTTTAGCATGTATTTCTTCCATGCAGAGAGCTTCAACCCAAGAGGCAATTAGCCATATGCATTTTTGCTCAGTCTGTCAAACTAGTGAAAGAGCCGTGGCTGCCCTACAATACAAATCCCAAAAGCCACACATAGACATGGCTGCAGTTTCAGCCCTCTTGCCTTCCTAGACAACAGCAGTATAATAATTTGGGGACAGCTTTCCATTTAGCATTACAGGCTTGCACCAGGAATTTTGCAGATATTGCAGATGCCATCACTGCCCTGTTTCTATTCAAATTTTTGAGGCTGCCCAGGAGCCTGGCCACAAGTCTATGGCTGACAGCCCACAGCACATGTTACCCTTGGAGACATTCTGCTGATGTTATGTCTTTCATGCTAAGTTATTGCTACTTAAAATTCAGCAGTTTGCCTTGCTCTTGTCCTTATTTTCAGGAGGCACCAGAGAGGATTCATTTCACCTGGCTTTAACTATGTCATGAGCCAGAGTGATCTAAAGGAGAGCCATTTCACCTCCCCATGTGCTGAGCTCTTCTAGACATCCAGTTTGGGATGGAATGGGTCACTTTTTGGAGCTGCCTAGAGGAGTGAATCTTGGTGACTAAGTCTGACTAAATGCCTATTCCCTGGTTAGCACAAGTCAGCTGAGGTGAATCACACGACAAAGAGCCTCCAGACACAAGAGGCAGAGCGCTCCAACGGGGAGTTGCCTTTATCTCTTGAGCTAAGGAATTCTGGAGGATTAGGGATGCTGTTGGTACTTTTACATAGGGCCCTGTCCAGGCTGGGTTTGAGACTGTACAAGGTCTTTGGGAAGCCAGTTGCAGTGGTTGACTGCTCTAGTTTTGAAGAATTCCTTCTTGTTAACTAATTGGGATTTCTCTTGCTGCAATGTGGGACCAATGCCTGTCATCTGTGTGCTCTGCACCTCAGAAAAGAGTCTGGCTCCATTTCCTCAATTACCTTCCATCAGTTGTAGACAGCAGCTAAAGTCCCCCCTTAGCTCCTGCTTCTCCAGGCTGAATGAACAAACAAGATCCCTCAAAAAGTGATGACAGTGGAATTTCCAATGTTTTTATGACTTTTAGTTTGAAATTCCCCAAAGGCTCATTCGCTATTTATTTATTTATTTTAAATTTCAAGTATTGACCAAACTGATGACTGATTCTACCTGCAAAGGTATTCTCTAAGGCAATAAATTCTCACTGGATCATTGCAGGCTCGCCAGAAGAGATAATGTTGTCCTCAAAACTAGCTGGAGTGGGAAAGAAGGATCGCAGAAGGAGAGTAGCTTTTGGGCAATATATCCCTAAGTGGGTAAGGGATCATGTTTTGCCCCAGCATTTGTACTTTGCAGGAGTTTTGCAGAGGGACGCGTTCATCTATGCACATGGAATGGATGTGGAGTCAGGGAGGAGCCCAGGTTGCTTTGGTCCCAACCCAGCAGCTCTTGTCAGCCGGGCATGGACTCACTTTGGTTTCACACAAACATAAAACTTTACTTAAGACCTCCTGGAGTTTCCCTTCTTGGACTGGGGATTTCACCAGGTTTGTTTGCTTTGTAGGAAAAAAAACAAAAAACGTGGAAAGAGTATTAAAGAGGTTAACTCTATCAACAGTGTGCGGCGGCAAAAGCGATGCAATAAAAACTGAAAACATAGCCCGTTTCGGGGAAAGTTGAGAAACCATCTCCTCACAGCAGTGGAAATCATGCACGGTCTTTTTCCACTACTCTCCCACCCGCCAGGCTGTTTTATGACAAATTCCACAGCTAAACAGTAGCACGGTTTTCCCCTTCATGCAGCGCTGTGGGGCTGATGAATCACTGTCCCTTTTCAGCTAATCCCCGAATTAAGACGCGTGCTCTGCCTCCCGGCACGGAGCGCACCCCACACGACCGCTCAGACCCGCTCTCCCCGGCGGCCCCTTTAAGGGAGGCCGGCCCCGGGCGCTGCCATGGCAACGGCGTGACCGCCGTGACCGGAAGTGAGCGGGGTCAGAGGCCGCGGGAACATGGCGGCGGCCCTGGCGCCCATGGGCGATGGTGGCGGCGCGGCGGCTCCCTGAGCTCCCCCCGCCGCGGCGCTGCCCCGTCCCAGGTGAGGGAGGGAGGGACGGACGGACAGAGGAGGGGCCGGGCCGCGGTGCTGGCGGCCTCGCCGGTTCGTTCCCGGCCGCCGGGCTCTCACCCGCCTCCCGTTTCTCTCCAGGCATGGTCGCCGCGCTGTGAGAGGGCCGGGAGCGGCGGCGATGGAGGAGAGCGCTTGAGCCTGTCTGCGGAGGCGTTCCGTGTGCATGAGACGTGTACGGTACCCGAAACCTCGGTTTCAGTGCTGCTGTTTTTGTTGCACCTGGAGGAATAAATAACCGGAGACCTGTTGTTATAATCTCATCCTTAGTAGCTTTCCTTTTGGAAAAAAACAGAGTGTCTTGTTTTGACTTGCACATACACAGAAGCCAGTCAGTTTTGTTTCCAGCTGTAGCTGGTGGTTTTCCCTGGTTATTGTGTCTGTTGTCACTTTTCCCGTTAGTATTGGCGTGAGTGCTGCTGTCTGGGCTGGATGTGCCCTCTGGCAAGGCTAAACTTTGACCTGAATGGTCTCTTGTGCAGTAAGTGCAGGGTGAGTGCTGGAACAAGGCTCGTAGCTTTGCACAACCGGGCTGTTCAGCACATAGCTGTGGCTGCAAGAAGCTGCACACTAAAAATAAACACTGGAGTTAAACTGGGCATGCAGCCTCACACTGGTGCTTATGAGTATTCATTGCAATACAGTTCTTGGTCACTGGACTTCTTCAATCTCCACTTTTGCTAGTGCACAGAGTGGACTACACTAATGGGTAGTAATGCATTTTGTTTCTTGATTGAAAGCATCACCATGTCTCCCTTATTTCATAGCAGCTGTCTTTTCTTTTCAAGACATTACCTAGCCTCTGCTTTTGGGCCGTTGGACTTTTCAGCTGTAGATAGCACGGTAGTATTTTGATGCTTCTCAAGCATAAGATTATTCCACTGTAAAACAGAGAGATTAACAGAAGGGTCGTTCTCCATCCTGCTTCTTACTTAACAAATGGGGAAACTAGGTTAAAAAAAACAAAGCCAAAATATGTCTTGAATTGAAGACAGAAATCTAAAATGAGTTAGTTGACTTTGTAATCATGTTTTATAGTATTATCTAACAGTGTGAATGCAAAGCTGCAGTGGAAGCTGTACCTCAGGAGTTCAATGTCCCCTTTAACAGTGTGAATACATAGTTTGGTCAGTGTGTGGGCTGCAGCTGAAGAGTGTGGTCTCACTCCTTTCCATCGCTGGCCATGGGTTCTTGTTACTCTCTTTGTAGTGGATTTAGTGGTTGGATGATTTCAGGGACAGTTGATCTAATAGTTTTATGGAGATGGAAGTTATTCCAGTGAGTGCTTGCTCTGATATGAATGAAAGCTGTTTCTTCTTCTGCACTAATGTAAACCAGCTGTGGGTCAACCAAAATGTGAAACTGTACCTCAAGAAACCAAATCTCAAATTGGTCATTCAGAAAATCAGAACTCCACCTCAAACTTCTGAAAAGCTTTGATTTAAAAAGAAGAATCAGCCATGTGTAGGGAATATGTGGTGGGAGAGAAGAGAGTATAAGCCTGTGAAGGAACTTCCATGTTTCCAGAGTTTTTTCTCCATTCGCTGCTTGCCAAAGTGTTTCCGTGCTGAAAGAGGGAAGTCACTTACAAACCTTCTTTTAGACCACAGGGGCTAGTCCACTGTGTGTACTCAGTGAGGCAGAGTCTTGAAGGAAAGATAATTTTGTACCCTACTGTGAAAGCCGGACTGAGGTTGTGCAGGGAAACCTTGATTCCAGTATGGTCCAGCTCCTCAGTCTCAGTGAGTTTTGTTTTTATGGAGTTGCCTGCCCTTCCTACAAAAAGCAATCTGGAAAGAGGATTGGACAGAAGTGTAATGAGGTGTCATCTTCACACGCATGTGGAGTTTTAGGGGTGTTAGGATTTGCTGGATCAAGTAACCCTTTTTCATGCTCATGTGGGAGGCTGTCATGTGTTTTATCTGTTCCTGCAGAGCCTTTACTCCTTCAGTGGCTATTTTTAGTAAAGCCAGATTTTTAATTCTTAGATTCTTAATCATCTGAACTGCCTCAGGTGCAAATCCTCTTGTCCTTCTGCTGGCTTTCTACCTGATTCTGTCCAAGACTTTTCCCCACACAGTTTCCTTCTCTTTATATTTGTTTAGACAGTCTCATGTATGTCTTTTCTATCATTTGTCCCATCCTTCAGTGTGCTGCTAACCCTTAGTCCTCCCAACTCTGCTTTGCCAAAGCACATTTTTTTACTTTTGCTGGCTGCTTCTCCCAGCTTCTTGGGACATGCAGAGTCTTTGTCTCAATTTATGCTTTCCTCTTACCTCATCATTATTTACAGATGATCACTGTTTTCCTCTGTCCTTCTTTCCTTATTTCATTTTCTTCTTCTCCACTTATGGTCTTGTTCAAGGCTGTCCCTTCCTTGTTCCCTTGTTTCTTCAGGTCACGGTACTGGGAACACACAGACATGAGGCACTGAGCTCCAGTGTCTGGTTAAATGTTTTATTAGCACTGGCCTGAGGAGAGCTGCCTTGTTTGTGTTGTGTGTGTGGTGCTTGGTCAGCACTTAGGGCTAAGAGAGGGGAAGATGGAACCTTTGGAGAGCTGCATTTTTGGAATGGGTCCCTGCTGAAGGGAAAGGCTCACGATTTGATTTTACTACTTGTTGCCTTGGCCTAACAAGTAAATTGCTCCTGAAAGACAATTCTGCATTGTGAATTGTCCATTTTTTTGCATCAGTGAGATGTGATAAGAGCTATGTTAGCAGAATTCTTCAAACATACCCAAAATGTCTCTTCATTTTCCTAGCTTTTTTCTCTTAGCTGAGATGGTTTACATGTGAACTTGAACTTGTTTGGATACAATAAATTTAAGTTACCTAACTAGATTTGTTTGTGTTAAAGTTTCTTATATGCTTAGGGTTAAAAACTGGGAGAGTCTTTACTTGTCAGTGTAAAATGAGTAGCTTCACTAGGTTCACACATTATCCTTTCATGAGTTTGAGAAAATTAATTTGCCTTTAATATATCAATAGGCTGAAGTGATTTCTGCTTGAGAACAAAACTTGTTTTTCTTCACCTTGCTGCTTTTCAGCACGCTTTTCCAAGATTTTGCATGTGTGATACTAAACTTCCCCTGACTCTTGAGGAGCTTGTTTCAGGCATCCTTTGGTATAAAGTCTGCTGATGATGTTATTTTAGGTACCAAGGGAGCAGGTATTGCTTTCATTCCAGTGTTACTGAAAGGTATTGCTTAATCTCAGGTGCTTTTTCATTGATCTTACAATGGTTTTGCTATTTTGAAGGCATCCAGCATCTCTTACTGTTGAGAGAAAGTTACCTCTATTTGCTCTTCTCCTTTGATGGCAGTTCCAGAGGTGCCATGAAGGCTAAATGAAGACTGCCTCATGAGTCTGTGTGAAGCAGTTATGTGGATCACCACACATTGCTTGTAGAAACAGAATTAATTTTTCCTGAAGAGTTTCTTTGGTCCTTTATAGAATTACTGTTTGAATTATGGTGGTCCTATGAAGTGCTGTGTCCCCAGACATGCTCACTGTTCCTGTGTGCTTTCATATATTAATGGCAGATTGTTTTGTACTCCTTTCACCAAATCAGTGAAACAACAGACTGCACTGTAGTCACAAGAGTCAAAAGATAACTGAACACTCAGGCTTTTAAAGGCAACCAAGCAATAGAATACAACCAAGTCATTAATTTTTCTTCCTAAATCAAAAACAGACAATAGAAGGCAGTGCAGATACTGACAGGTATGTGCAATCATGATTTTGAAACAAGAATTTAGTTACTTTGGTTTCTTGATATCCTGCTAATTGCATCAAACTGTTAATGATTGTTGCAGATCAAGATTTAACTTACTTTTCAGAGTAACTGGAATTTACACTGGTTATACATGGAACAGATGAACAGACCTGGGGTGAGCCTGTGATTATGTTTAATTTCTGTTTCCTTTTAACTTTTGCATGGTCAGTATGGTAATGATCCCATACAAATATGAATGTTAATTGTGAAGCAGCAGAACATCTGTTATATGACCCTTCAAATGTATTTGAAGACTCTCTCTGGTGTTTGAAGGTAAAAATGTTGCTGTCTTGCCGCACGTGAGAGCTTGGGTGAAATGCCTCCTGATGCAGTTTTAACAGGGATAAAAGTGCTGAGGATCCTCTGTTCAGCTTGAGCAGCCCTAGGAGAGACAGAAGCAACAGATAAAGATTCCAAGCCTTTTTTTTTTTCTCGAAGAAAGTTCTTGAAGTAATTAATTCCACATCACTTAGTAATTCTGCTCTTAGATTTCATTATGGTTACTCTTATCTAGTGTTGGTATTGATGTTTAACATTGATTTCCTCAGTCTTCACACGAACAGCCTGCATTTGTTCAGATCGAGTATTAGCATTATGTGTTTGAATTCAAAAGATAATTGCATATCTTGCAAATTACCCAATGGCTGTTTCATCTTGAAACATTTAGAAATCCATTTCAGTTTCTCGTAATTATAATGTTTTAGTCAGACAGCAATCTAAACTTAGGACAGCACTTTGGCAGTGATATGCTTGTTTTTCTAAAATGAGCACAGTTTTTGTGGTTAAATTTTCCTTTCATTTAAGTATAGATTTTAATCAGTGTAGGCCAAACTTTTCCAACCATCTTTAAAATTAGCTCAAGCCATATTTTAAGAACTATGTTCTCCTAATGTGATTTTGCTCGTGTAGAAAAATGTATGCAGAAATTAATGTTTTTAAGCTGATTAATGCTTTTGAAGTGTTTTTATCATTTCTTTATAGACGTGCTCAAATGGGATAGTAGTAGTCTCTTTGTAATAAATACCACTGAAAGAACTTCATGCTATATTTCTGAAATTTGAAAAGTAGCTGTTCAGAAAGAAACTGTAAATCCCACTCATCGAACAGCTAAATTACAACATCAAAACAAAGTAAAAAGCCTCTGTTTTTCCAGACTTCTCTGTAAGCTTTGTTTTGGAGGTTACTGAAGTTTTCATTGGTCCTCTTGTATATCCTTGGGCAGGGTGTAGTTCCCCATTTTCAGTTGGTGAGTTAAAGTTGTAAACAGATGTATGGCAAGTGTAAAGCTCTGGGTAGAGGATATTCAGCATTGTGTGTATCCCCATGCACGTGTGGGAAGGAGTCTGAATTGCATCTATCAGGTGACTGTTACAGCTCTCTGAGTTACTGCTAAACATTTGGTAGTTTCAGTGTCTAGAAGAATGCTAGAAAATCCCTCAAGTGAAAAGACCCCCAGAACTGTTACCAAGCTTATAAAACTGGTTTTTACCCAAATGTAGAAAAAAAGTCTTGACTATACTGAGAAAGGTTTCCGGTTGGCAGAATGTTCAGAGATCAAGGGAGTCAGCAGACTTCTCTTCAGATAGGCCTTCTGATCGCAGGTAGAGTGACTTCCTTTCCCTAAATGTGAGGACAAATGTAAGAGAATGATGAGTTATCTTGATTTCCATCATGTGTTTTTATATGAGATGTGCAGGTTAGCTTTGATCAACTCTTTTAATGTAAAAAAAAAAATCTCTCTTGGAATAGAATCTTGAGAAAACTCAGTTTTTTAGATGCTTTATTTTATTACTCAGATGCTAGAAGGACTAGATCCTTCTGATTTTTAATACCTAATCATGCATCTGTTCAGCTGATCAATTCCCTTTGCTATCAAGATCATGGTTTGTGATCTGTTTGAGTGTAAAGAGCATTGGTTTTGAAAAAGCAGATAATACTTTAGCAAGAATAAAAAGTAATGAATTTATTAATGACTGATAAAGCTTCCCTTTTTTTCTTCTAATTGCTGCAGCCTGTGCTATTACTTTTAAGAAACTTACGTGATGAAACACTTTTAATTTAACTCAATGATTTTTTCTCATAAACTTGACTAACTCTTCCCCAGAATTCTTGTGGTACAGTGGGAATCTCTTGAGCATTCAACTCACTAAATAGCAGTTACATGTTTTGTCCTCATTGAAAAACAACTTTTAGCACTTCTGGCATGATAAGCCAGGAGACAGTGGTGATCGCATGCTGATCCATGGAAGATTAGCTCTTCAAAGTGAGCCAAGCTGCAGATGGGCTTTCAGGCTCTGGTCAGAACTTGGAGCTTATTTCTGGTTCTGCTGGATGAATTTTTGAGATTGTATCAGCTGGAGCTGGGGGCCATGTGCTCCGGGGAAGTCATTGCTTCGTTCTTGACAAAGCCAAGGAGAACTGCAAAAGATTTCTCAAAGACCAAAACAAGTAAAAGAAATATTTACCTGTTAAGTCTCTGTTAGGAACCAGTCCTTTTAATTTTTTTTTTTTTCTCTTCACTCATGGAAATCCTCTTTTCTTGAGTACAACATTTTAGAAAATGTGAGGTAATACACTCATGCCAAGGTTATTGAGACCTTACCTGTACATTCTGGTAAGGTAAGGCTGATCATTTCCCTTCAGCCTCCTACGCACACAATAGCTTTCTTCTGATCCTCCCTCTTCAGTGTGAAAACATCACTAGATCTGTCAGCTTAACTCATGGATTCCTTCAAAAAAAAAAAAAACAATTTTAGCAATTTCTTTTAGGATCTCTTGCCCAGGTCAGTAGATTTGTCCTTGGGACAAGTAAAAATGATGGGCTGCCAGTGAGCCATTCATGTGTAATTCATCATCAGATAGTGGAATTCCCAGTTAATGTCCTGGGAATTGGCATGCCTTTCACAGTTGCAAAGGGGGTGTTTGGTTTGTTTGAATCTCTCTTAAATAATTGCAGACTCTCTAGGAAGATGGAATGTAGTGTTCTGGTTGTGTTTGATCTTTCTAAACTTTGGTGATAGACTGTTTCAGAAAAAGATTGGTCTTGCTACATTTTGTGCTGCCTCCATGAGATGGATGGATTGTGCACTAGAGTTTCCTTAAAAAAATACTCGTGTGTCAATATGATTTACACTAAATGTTTTGCAGACTCATCTGTTTCTAACCATTGGAAGTGACAAAGGGTGTGTCTCTCCCAAAATTATGGCTTTGCTCAGAGAAGTGTGTTCTTTTATTAGGAACATCAGGTTTAAATTTTCTCTTGAATACCAAGTCTTAAATTAAATCCTTACAGTTATCCATTATTTCCAGTGATTGCATGGGTCTACCATTCATTACAAAATGAATACTTCATTATTTTACCATAAATTATTCTATCTTGAGATGCCCATTTCCAAAATATACTTAGAATAATAATTCCTGTTAAAATGCATCTCACAGAATATTTTCACTTGTGTTGTAATAAAGATAGGCATTGTATGTGTTGTATCTCAGTCCTACTCTGAAGAAAGAATCTTGGTCTTTTCCGTAAATATTGAGAAGTATTTAGTTTTGCACCTCTGTTGGATACAGGGTTAGATGTTGAACAGTGTCAACTCCAGTAAGCAATAAAAACCCCCACAGTTCAAGACAATGCTTGAACTGAACAGCACTCCTCATTTAGATTATGACAGTGGGTAAAAAAGCTGTATGTTTATCTTGTCTGCTACCTTAATAGTTTTTGAAAGACAAATGCCTGCGAAGTTGTCAAAGGTCAAGCAGCTATTTTTTTGTGTGTGTTCTAATTACAGCAGACAATCAAAGGACCTTGAGAGATGACTGAGCTGCAAAATTGAGACAATGGCTCTGTAGTTATGGAAGTATGGAAATAAAGTTTAGGCAGAAGCAAATGTGGCTGGAGTGGTCACAACAGGGATATTGCTAAAATGGTTCTTGATAGCACAGGAATACATATTATCTGCTGTATAAAGGGAAAAATAGGTGAAATTTTGTGGGTTTTGTTGAAGTAATTGCAGTAGGCTGGTCTGCTGAAGAACAAATATGATGTTACTCAGCACCCCTGTGCAGTAGTTCTCTTTGAAAACATACTAATAGCAATTATTTTTAATTGGAGAAAGAACCTTATGAAAAGTTTAGAGGATTTAGCAAATTTTGTTATTTCAGTCACATGTTAGCTGGGTTTTCTGATGGTCTTTCTTCTCTCTGTGCCTTTGCAGCTTGGCAGACCTTCACCCTCCTGCAACAGCACCAGGCCCCCAAAGTGGCTGTAGGAAATCCTTCCCCTTTGTAAAGGGAAGTTTTTCCCATGTTGTCTGTGACTCTCAAGTTCATTCAGCTCCTTGTTCATTTTACATATAGTCAGTGGCAAATAGAGATGCTAAATGCAGCTGTTTTTTTTGTTTTTTTCTTTTTTAACTTTATGTAAGGCATCCATAAAAATCTTTTGGGCAAACTGGCGCTGCACATATTGTTCAAAGCTTTGTTATCACAAGCTCTGGGCATTCAGCTTGCCTTCAGAGCTAAAGGTAGCATTGCTGTGAGCAGAAAGCTAGAATGAGTTTGCATATTAAAAAGAAAGATTGTATTTCCAATCTCCATGATCTCGCTGGGTCTTGAAATGCAAAAGTAGCTGGAAGAGGCAGATTTTGGACAGGCTTTTGTTGAAGTTTAGAAATACATGATTTTTTTTCATAAATACAAAATAGGCAAACCTTAAAATTTGAGGAAACTGGTAACTTTGGATTTCAGTGCAAGATATTCTCCATGTACACAGTATTAACACAGATGATAGTGTTTACTAGAAGTGTCACAAAATGACATATTGGCTCAGAAATGCCCAAAAAGTGGGAAATAGTAATTGCAAAATATTGCACTTTTAGCTTCACAGGCTGCAGAATATGTTAGAATAAAAATCTTCAGCAGTACAGAAAATTATTCAATCTGTTAGAAAAGCAATAGTTTAATGAATGTTTATAGCAGAACAAGTGGGAAAAGAAATTATCAACAGGTATTCTTTATCACTTAAGGACTACTCTTACCCCTGTAGCTCTCCAGCCATCTAGCCAAAAGTTTACAACCTTTACAGGGAATGTATATTACAAGCTGCAAACCCAATACCTTTGGCCTCAATAGCCTGCAAAGATTCCTTTGCCCCCAGGATTTTTGCATGTGGAACCTTAGTTCTTCTGCATTCAGCCAGTACAAGTCTCCCTCTTAACTTGTGTTTTGGTGTTCATGTGGAGTGTCCCACCTGCATCTACTTCTTTGAGACCTCAGTGTCTGTCCTCCTTCTGAGACAGATTGTAGTGTGCTTTTCTGCTGATTTCAGTGTCTTGAATGATTCTGGAGTGAAGCTGTAAGACCTTTCCTTGCTGCTTTGGGAGCTATTTGTTACAGAACTACCAGTCTGTTGTTCTTAAAAACAATCACCCAGTTAACATCTCTCTCCCAAGCTGAACCTTACTAAGATCTGTCAGATTTCCACCAGACGTGGGACTGAGCAGTAGAACATAAAAGAGAAGTTAATGTTGGAGAGGGATCTGGAGAGAAGCAGCGTTGTGGGCAACTATTTTTCCGTTTTCCAAATGTTAAGCTTCAACCAACCACGTTAATAATATTTCTACAAAAACATTACTTGGCTAATTTAAAGCAAAACTCCAGAACTGTTATATCCCACATGGCATGAAACATTCCTTGGGGTTTTTTTTGGTTTTTTTTTTTTCTTGGTGTATTAACTTCTTACACAGAAAGGAAATGAATTTTAGAAAGAATGTTATACATAAACCATTTGAGACATTCTCTGTTAAGGAAATACCATCTGTCAAGAAAGATGCAGCCAATGTTGAGTTATATTAAAAACATTGTAAAGGAAATATTTCTCAAGGAAAAGTGGTTTAATTAAAACATTTTACATTTTAACTGTTTTTACTCTGGAAAAAGCTTAGGAAATGTCTATATAAGCATTCTAAATGCAATCATAATAAAAGCTTAATTAATTTTTTCAGAAGGAAGTTTGCTTGGATAAGTTGTTCCTTAATGTAGAATAAAGAAATTTTCTGACTGCAATGTAACTAGTAGGAAAACAAAGGAAAAGAAAATACTTGAAATTATTACTTTATTACCTTCAAATTCTATAAGCCTGCTTTCATTGGTTCTTCTTGATGGACAGAATTTGTTTCAAAAGGAAAATAGGTTACATTTTAGGGTTTTCCTTTTAATGTTTTTATTTGAAAATTAGTTATTTTATGAACATTTAATAGCACTAGAAGACATTATTTTGCTTCTGTAGAGGAAAAATAGTGTAGTACTCATGAAAAGGTACCTAGATCAGGCATGAGAAGCATTAAATATGATAGGATTTTTTCTTTCTTTAACCCACTCTAGCCTGCTGGTTTAAGGAATTGTACACTGACTATACAGATTTACTGTAATTGCTTGAAATAAAAGCATTTTCTTTAATTAGCACTTAGCTCCTTCACCCATTAACCTGTTGGTGCTATCAGACCTACCCTGAAATGTAGCGAACACAGAAATAGTTATGTCCAATACCTTTTATAGATAATCCTCCAGTTGTTCTGGATTTTTTTGTTTTTTTGGTGTTTTGTTTTTTTATTTGTTTTTTTTTTTTTTTTAATATAGCTAAAGAATTTGAAGGAAATGTTTGGAAGTTATGGTTTTTGGCCAACTTAAATGCTGAGGTTTTGATTTTTAGGAAAGCATGCATCTTGTACATGGGAATGTTGGGTCTTCCTCTGTTTAAGATATCCTGCCTTGTAATTGGAGTGTTTTCCTTTCCTTTGTTCCTTGAAAGTACTAAAATGACATTTCTTAAGTTACATGATTGCTCTTAGAGATGAGCAGCTGTTATTCTCCCAAATTCTCTTCACAGTAGGCTCATGATCTTAGACTTTATTAAAATACCACCAGAAACCTAAGTGACAAGTGATATATGGGCTAACTTTTTTAATGTCACCCATGTCTCCAAATTTGAATTTACAGGATATATTTCCAATAACACAAACTCTTTTTTCCCCCTTAAAAAACTTGCTGTTTACCATGGCTTGTATTTCAGGAATGCTTTAAAGTTTTGAAGAATGTGGCCTGTAGAACCCATTTTACTTGTTGCATGTGCTTGATGTTGTATCCTAAACTGAATAAAGGATTGTAGATGATCATCTGAAGGTTTCTGTAGTTAAATGCCACTGAAGACTTGGATTTTACTTTTTACTTAAAAAGCAAGATATTTAACATTTTTAACTGTAACTACTTGTGATCCTTGTATTTGAATAGTAAAGTTCCAAATTGGACATCTATAAAATAAAGAATTCAAAGCTTTCACAGCTGCAACTGAAGCTGATAACAAATGTGCATTGTGCGTGTGATGTACTGCACAGTGACAAATATTCTGAAAAAAATGTAGTATGGAAACATTCCAGATTAAGCAGACACAATTCATATGCTCTGTGCTGTAGGCCTTGAGTTATAAAAATATAAATAGGCTCTTTTGTGAAAATAAATTACTGAAATACAACACTTTCAGATAGCAGTATAATAAACATAAGATGGAGGAAAAAGGGGGAAAAAGAGTGGGTTTTGTCCTAGATTTTAATATCTAAAATATTGATATTATTATTGTATGAGCACGCTACTGTGAGAAGGGGACAAAGAAATACAAACTGATTTCTCCTTGTTCACCCTGCTGTCAAGGCCTGTGCATTAGATAAGGTGGGATTCCTGTGTGAAAAAACAAACCATCCAGGAAGCAACAGCCTTAAATTTGGTGATTTATAATTTCTCTATGTTTCATTGTGCAGCTTCAGTATCCCCAGTGTTTTTTTGAGTGGTGCTAAATCCCCTGATCTCTGCTGTGAATGTAGCAAACTGTGCTTATGCTGAGGGTGACCCCTTGCTAAAGGTAATGTTCTCCCTCCTGTAAATTCCAGTGGTGCTGTATGTGACCAAAACACTTTTCAGGCAAAAACTAATCACTGTGTGTTAGACTTCCACAGAATCACATCATCTGTGGTCTGAAACTATGATTTCCTGGCAGTCTGTTTTATTGTAGGCAAATGGTAGATACCCAAGATCAGTGCTGACTCCAGAAAGAGGTCACTGGATTCAGTTCCTGAATATAGGATCAAGAGCACCAGAAAAAGAAATCTGTCATTATTCCAAATTATTTCTACAAAGCCATTTACAATCCAAATGATTCCGAGTTTGACAGAATTCTGCTTTATGCCTCTCACTTAAATCTTGCTTTGGTCCTGAGTGAAATGGTTCCTTGTCTATTTACATATGCATGATTGAGCACATGGTTATTGTTCCAAGAAGTAATAGGAAAACAGCCTGTTTGAATTTGTCAATGCACATTCTGAAATTTTCCTCATAGTAACTTGAGAAAATTGTATTGGCCATCTAGGACATCTTCTTCCAGTTTCAGGCTGATACCTCTGCAGACGAGATCAGGGATGTTGATCAGGATGCTTCTCTCCCAGGGAATTAATACTCAACCTCTGTGCTTTGACTTTACCATCTAATTGGTGATAGAGAGCTTTGACTAATCTTTGTTGGCTTTCACAGTGAATTTCAGCCTCCTAAAAGTGTACTTGAAGTTACTTGATATAAATGTACTTGAGTCTTTTATGATATTTAGAATGAGACAAAGCTGATTTAATGAACTGGCAGACATCTTTGCAGTTGATAACTTGGAGATATGCATTTTAGATAAGGTGTGAAGCTTGGAGTTTTAGATTTATCATAGTTTACCTTATTTGATGATTAGTTAAATCTTTTTCAGCTTTTGATCGAGGACACTGGTCATCTTTATGGGTATACCTGATAACAAATTACAATTAATGCCTTGAATTCCCTGCTAATAGAAAAAAAAAAATATTCCTCTATGCACCAAATAAACTTTGGTGGGAAAAAGTGTTGCCATTTCAAAGTGTATTTCTGTTATCTGGTCTGCATAATAGAAAGTGACTAAATTATCCTATCAAAATGTGTAACAGCTTTACAGAAATTGCATGTTGGAGATGTTACTTTATAGTGTATCTTGCAGCTGACTTGAGCTGGTTCTTAATGTATAGGAAAACCTATGTTCAGCTTAAAAGACTCAGTTATGATATATCTTACAGTAGTTTCCTATTTATATGCTTGATATCTCTATCTGGCACTATAGAAGCTAGAGACAGAAAGTTATAAAGAGAAGTTATTTGACTAGATAAAGTGTTATGGGAGACTTCATATGGTGTCCCATTAGCCATGTTGTGTTGAACTGCAGCCAGACATTTTGAAATACTTTAAATCCTGAGCAACTGGAGGAGAATCCTTTTCTAATATTCCTTCTAAAAAGGATTATTATTTATTTTTGTTGTAGCTTGGTCGAAGAATTTAAGTAAAGTATCAGGAAATTGTTACATTTTTCCTTAGTGACTAATGCAGTCAAACCTGATTTGAAGCTTGAAATCTGTTGCCAGTAAAAAAGACTTAAAAATATGCTGTTAGAGGTTTTAGATCACTTTCAATTTTTTGTTTTCCATAGTATACCTAAAATCCCATTTCTTGCTTGTTCTGTTGCCATTAATCTCTTTCTTCTTTGCTACAGTGTTGGTTATTAAAAATTCTGACATCCTAAGGAATGTTAATCACATAACTTGTCATTCTCTTTGTCTGTTATATCCCTTTTTCATACTGCAGATTACTGTAAATTGCTCTGGAAGCACTCTGAAAGAATAATGGCTTAATATAAATAAGTGTAAAGGAACTTTCAGTTATTGCTCATGTCTTCTAGTGCACCTAGTTATTTGGTATTGGGTCCTCTTACCAAAATGTGGAGGGAGAAAAGTTGGAAAATTAGTGAGCTTTTTTGTTTATATATATTTACTGTTTCCTAAAGTAATTTGAATTATTATGATAGGTCATACTATGACACAGAGCTACTGAGACCTTATACACGTTTAAAAAGCTTTAAAATTGGAAACAGTTTTACCTGTTTTCCTACTCTCATTTATTTGGGCAATGATTGGTATGAAAATGACACCTTTATTAGCTTGATCTTCATGTTTTGTCTTTTAATCTCATGCAAGTTTAATTCTCAGCCCTGCAATATTTCACAACAACATTATCAGCTTTATTATTTGCTTCATGAAGCTTAAACTGAAATGAAGCTGAGGACTGATGAATTTTTAAGTGGCTTTATAGTCTCTTTAATTTTGCAGCTAGCAAGGAGATAGTTTCAGACATAATTCAGTTTCCTAAAAGTTGGCCTTAATCATTCTGTGCTGAGTTAGGACCAGGACCACAGCTTTTATTCTAGTGGCTAAAGAAGAAACCCCTTCATGGTGAATTTGGAGGGCAATGAGCTCTCTTTGCCTTCTTGTAAAACCTTGTGCAGCAGCTTAGTTGAAACTTTTAACCCTTCAGGCTTAACTTCCCAGCTACTCAGGATACTCTAGATTCTTCCAGAAATTTTTAGGACTGAGACCCTGAACAAATTCTTTCTGGCTATACTGGAGAGAGTTCAGTAAAGCTCCACAAAGATGGTGAGGGGGCTGGAGCATCTCTGACGTGTGAGGAGAGGGTGGGAGCCGGGACTGTCCAGCCCGGAGGAGAAAAGGTTTGAGGAGGGACGTGTTATCAGTGAGTGCAAGTACCTGACAGGAGGATACAGAGAGGATGGAGCAAGGCTCTTCTCGGTGGTGGCCAGTGGCAGGACCGGAGGCAATGGACACACACGGAGACACATCAGAGAACACCTTTTTTTGCTGGGAGGGTCAGGACAGGTTGCCCAAGGCGGTTATGGAGTCTCCCTCAGATGCTCACAAGCTCCCTGGATGCAGCTGGTCATGCGTGAGCAGGACAGTTGGACCAGAAGACCTCCACTGGTCCTTTCCAACCTCAGCCATTCTGTGTGGATCTGTTGTCTGTAACGGTGTTGTGTCCGTATTGGTTTGAGATGACTCATGGATGGTGCTCTTGAGAAGAAAAAGATGCCTTATTAACTCCTTTAAAATTCTCAGAGGAGATAACTGTGGATGTGCCTCTCCCTGAAATCCCCAGGGGAGGGACCCTGCAGGGTACGAGTCTGTCCCTGTCCCTGATCCCATGTCACGTGTGCCCCATACCTGTCCCTGATTGGGTGGTTTGGGTGCCTGGGGCCCGGGAAGAGAGGGGTCACAGGAGTCTGCTTGGGAACTCCAGCCATGTGGCTGGAGGAATAAAATCATCTCTGAACATCTACAAAAATACCACTTCATCTTTCCTTCCCAGTCCATCTCTGTCTTATATATGGTATTAAGGATTCCCCGCACTACAACAGATAACTTCTTAGCTTTCAGTAAGCTGCAGAATAAGGGCTGTTATTTGGGAAACAAATTTCCTTTCCACTTTTAAGTCTTGGGAATCCTGTGAATTGAAAACAGAAGCTGTAGTTTTAGCTGCTGTTAGAGCAACTTACTTATACATTGTAACTAAGCCACCCTAGGAAAATAATACTCTTTCCTGACTACACTTGCTGTGTAGTCTTGCTATAGGCTGTTTATCCTCTTCTGTTAATGGTCTTGCCCTTTAAGAAGGGAAAGAAGCACTTTAAAACACATGAAAATTTGGTTATTAAGCCACAAAAAAAAATAAGTTTCAAGAGTGGTTTTGATACTATTCACAATCTCTCTCATTCTTGATTTTTGCTTTCATTTTGATAGTGATAGTTTAAAGAAAATTATTTTAAAAAGTGATTTTCCTCAAAGTGATATAAGTTTGCTTTTAAATCATTTTTATAATGCTCCCATTTTGAAATGCTGGTTTATTTTCACCACTGTAAGTTCAGTGACTTCAAAACGTGCCTGTACATTTTAATTGGTCTTCTTAACACATGCTTTGTTGTTAAATGAAACATTTTTATTGGCACAAAAATATTTACCCCACCTATTTTCATTTTCTAGTGGTGGGAATGGTAACATTAAAGGCTGTTTAAAATACATGAAGTGAGTTCTGGGGTCGTTCCCCACCTGTTGTTTATTTTGGTTTATGCAAGAACAGTCAGAAGTAATCATGTTGGTGAAGCTCTCTCATCTAAGTAGTGGTTTTGGAGACTAACAATTTACACATCAACAGGTTTGGCTTCTTCAAGCAAAACTTGGGACTTCTATGTTAGTGAACAGTGAATGCTGGCAAGAGAGGTCACAGCTTTAAAGTAACCTAGAATACATTGTACTAAGTTATGGAACAAAAGACTGTAAATACAGAAAATCTTTGATTAACTTCTCCTTTTCAAAGTGTCTTGACCTTTATTGAGTTCCCCTAGCTGACATTTTTAGAAGACTTTTAGTATTCCTTTCATTATAAAGGGTTTATTTGTGTATTTGCTCCTACATATTTCATTGTCATCTTCTCTGCCATTTGGTTTTTTTTAGTTACAATGGCATCTACATTTCATATCAGCATGGTTTCTGTAGTAGTGGAGTGATGCAGTCCTCTTTTGTACAAAATTCTAGAAATTCATTTGTGTGACTAGATGTTATCTTGGTATGCAAAAGAAATATCAAGTAAAATTGAGTGAAAAATAAAAAAATTACCAAAGCTGAAAGCACCTAGGAAAACATTTGAAAGACAGCATAATATATTCATGTTAGAAGTAAATCACATAGGATTCACATCATGTATCCTTCTATTTTTAGTTTTTAAATTATTAGTTGCCATTTCTATTTAAAGATAATGACATATTTAGTCAGACTAAATGCAAGTGAATCATAGTATTGCATTATTATTGTATTAAACAGTGATTGTTGGTTGTGTTTCTTATACTCCTTATATTTTGGAGGGCAAAAATAACTTCTTGGTGCTCTCGAAGTTGCTCAGACATTTCAGTCCGGGGTGGAGATGAATAAATTATACTCTAAATGAGGCAGGCAACAGGAATTCATATTTTTATTTTCTTAGAGTAGACTTCTCCAGCTGGCATCTTTCCTTCTCTTTACCCTCGGTGGTTTTAGCCACATAAGCTATATAAGATTACAAATACTTGTTTTACAAGGAGTCACTGCAGTCTTGGTCTTTTTACATGACTGCTTGTGCTGCTTCTGCTGTCTGAGCTGGTGGCTCCCAGCTGTTCTTCAAAGGGCATGCCAGGGGTGCCTTTTAGTATGGCTGTGTCCTTCTTTTGCCCAGTTCCCCTCCTGGGGTTGCTGCAGGAGGATGGGAACTTCCTCCAACAATTAAAGGCAGATTAAATCTTAGTAGCTGGCACCTTGGACAGCTGACCAGCTCAACCAGACCTCCCTAGCATGGAGAGACAGCTTCTCAAGAGCATCCCTTGCTCTGGAATAACTGAACAAATCCCAGATGTAAGATTTCATCTTGTCCTTACTACTTTCTTCCTCTTTAATACAGTGCTCCCTGAAGCCTTTAAACTGTTTTGCAGACTCCAAGCCACCATTCACAGCTAACAAAGCCTTCTAGTAAGATATTCCATAAAATGGGAACTTTTCCTTAGAACAAGATACAGCATTTAGACTTGAAAATAAAATTACAGGATTTTAAGCATGGGGCTTCTGACTGATTACCTGCTACTCACTAAGTAAACCCGAAGGTGTGATTTGTGCCTTTGTTGCTTGAATGGGTAGGTTGTCTGTCTGCTGTCAGTCCTTTTCCTTTATGAATTTAGGTACTCAGCAAGAGTGAAGAAGGCTTAAAGATTGCTTGTAGAACAAAAGGATTAGTAGGTCTTTTTATATAGAAGACGAGATCAGTCTGCTAATGAATGAGTAATATAGGGAAGAATGTAAGCCTGAGTATTTTATGGCATAAGATAAATGTTAACAGAGGCTAAGAATAAACTCACTGTCTCTGTCTCTTGTAGGCTTTCTCCTTGCACCTTCTTATCAAGGTGTCTGACAAGACACTATCAGACAGGCTGACTGATAGTGCACTACTGCTGATTGTTTGGCAATTTCTGTGTTTTTTCCACTGGTCATTTCTTTGAACATCATACAAAATAACAAAGTTTCCTAGGTCAAGACACTGGAAATATTAATTCTCCATAAATGTTGTTCTGTTCAACACAAGTCAGATCTGAGTTTATAGAATACTTTCTTTCTTCAGCCTCGGCAGTTTTCCAGTTTTTTGAGGGCAAGCAGCCCAGCAAACACTGCTTCAGACAATCCCTCATCTTTCTCCTTTTTCCAGAATGAAAATCCAAAAATATTGGCAATGGGGGCCAAAATAACAAAAGAAAAGTGCATGTTGCCACTTCTTGCCAAGTTTTTTTGTAAATGTTTCTCTCCTTCACTGTCCTAGCATTATAGCAAAACTTCCCAAAGAATCCACAAAATAAACCAGACTCTTTTTCAGCCTCTAATTCAGAATAGATGCTGTAAGACAAATTGTAGAGAATATATGTTTTATCTGTGCAATAATGTTTTATTCCTCATCAGTTGAGGTTGCAGAAAACTCTAGGGCAACAGGTCCTTGTTGATGCTCAGGTACTATTCTTGTTTCTAGGCTATCGGTTGGGTTGGTACCAGTTGCTTTTCTTTTACTTGATAGCAAGGAATCTTAACCTGGAGCGTGAGTCGATAGATCTGTAGTTCAGGGCTGACAGGAGTGAAATTCTGTTGCAAAGAAGTGGAAAATCGGGGGATACAAATCCAGAGAGTGATCCTAGGCTGTGGGGTTTTCTGCTGCTTGTTTGTTCCTCCTCCAGTGTCAGTGAAATGATTAGAAATAGTAGGGAAGGGGGAGGGGTTATGGTAGGTAGTGAGATCCAGGAATTAGTGTTAAGCAGACCAGAGGTGGGATTAGAAACCAAGGCCGTGCTGGCATAATGAGTTAATACAACTGAGGGGGCAAAGAGCACTGCTGGATCAGAACCTAAGACCAAAGGGCAGCAAGCAGGACAGGAATCAGGTTCTTAGAGCAATAACCAGGATGTTAGCTACAGCTACAGAATAAACCCTGTTTGGGTTTCTTCTGTACCCAGGAGTGTGTGGCAGCCTCCACTGATGGAGTTCACAAGGTCAGCGCTTTGGCTCCTGCTGTGCTGGTGGCTGGCTGCAGCTTTTGTCTTGAGGCACTTGTGCTGCTTTTTCTACATGTTGTTCTTATTTTAATTGAAGTTCTTGCAGCTACAATGAATTCTTAGGAGAGTTTTAAGAGATTCCACTCTCTCACCGCCCTGAGATGTTTTTTATCAGCAAACCATTGAACTTAAACATGTTCACAATGTGATAGGTAAGAACAGTTCTGTCATCAGTGGCTTTACTAGAAGAAATTCTGCTGTGTGAATTTATACATTCAAACTGTTGAGATTGCTGCCTTTTGAAGTGTCAGAGCTGCTCGATTGATCTGTATAATGAAATGACTGTGTATGAACTGTGTCATGATACATTCAAAGAGCTAATAATTGATTCCTTGAAACCATCTCTATGTGTGTGAGTCATGGTGGAACTTGTGACCTCCCTAAAATATTTTGGTTTTTTTGACAATCCTAATTCTATCCATTCCCCAAGGGGATTAAGTATCTATAAAGTATTTCCAGATCAATGACTGTCAAAGTAGAATTCCAAACCAAAGGGAACAGCCATCCAAACTAAGACATAGTCTGGAATCTGAGTACCATGTCTGTGTAGGAAAAGAACTTCTCAACTCCTGCGCTTTTGCTTCTATTTTGATTGCTAATATAGTTTCTTTTTTTATTTATTTTGGAAAGTGCTAAAGCTAGAAAATTTGATTCACTGTGTCCAGGCTATGTCTCACTGAAAGACTCCTGGAAAACCACACTTGTTCAAGACAAACATGATGTCATTTCAGTAGCAGAATCCCTTTGTGTGCCTCCTGGAAACAAATGTTTTGCATGAGGACTCAATTTTTCCTGTTATGAATTAATTCAAACAAATTACCCTGCAGACTGTATTTGTGATGAACTTTTATTGAGAAAGCCTTTTCTTGGGCCATGTTTAGAATCAAGACTGACTCTGAGTGATGTTAAGAAGCTGCAAAGTTTGTAAGCATGTGAACAGGTAAATGTACCAAGCAGAGCAGTGTGCCTCAGTCTTCTGAGCAGCTGGGAAGAGCAGTGTCCTTCAGAGCTTCCAGCAGGTGTTTCCATCTGCTCTCCAAACTATTGTGCTCTCCATAAGAAAAGTATATTGGCCTGGAACAGCAAAGCAGCTTGCTTTTCTTTCTTTAATTAGGTGATGACTTAAGATATTTACAGAGGAAAGAAGATAATTTGCTTAAGTAAAGCCAATTTACAGTAGGGATGTTGATGACCTATCTTTATCTCTTGGGATCTTTTTTCCCCTTATACATCTGAGCAATCCCAGGTTTCTGGTTTCTCTAATGCAGGAGCAAAGACAGAAGGCTGCCTCTGAGTGTCAGGGGAGGGACTTAAGATATAAATGCAAATGACCTTACTGGGACTTTGGCACATTTGCTTTCCAGCTGATTGAGAACATAGCCATGAGAAGAACGTGCTTGGGAATTTTCCACCTGCCCCTTTGACGTAGGAGAAGAAAGAAACCATTCATTTCCTGACAGAATGTCTGAAAACTGGAGATGGAATGGTTATTTAATGTGTTTGGGTTTTGGCAATCTGATTCACAGTTTTTGAATGCTTGTAGTTGCCATTTCTTGATGCAAGACATTTTTTTATTCCACGAATAAAACGATGCAGCAGACAAATCTTCAGAGTGTCAGAGCACACTGTGGCCTCTTCTCTGTTTTGTTCTCCTTCTAATAGCAGGATAAATAAAAGTATTTTGAGGCCTGTCCTCTTCCCCCAAGCTTCTGGGAAAGAAAAAGGAAAGGACGGGGGGAGAGGAGGTGAACAACAGCATGGAAAACTTTATGAAATTGCTTATGGGTTTCCTTTTCATGTGAAATTTCCCTGAAATTTTCCCCGTGACTCATTTCCTTTTTATTCCTTTTTAAGTCTGTAATTTGGGCTTTTTAATTTTTATTTTTTTTTTTAAGACAAGTTGGTAGCTTTTTCTGGCCCAGTGTGATGTGGATTTTGCAATGGGATATATTCATATGGACCCTGCAGTCTATTCTCCATATGGGCAGTTGTCCTCTTGTCTCTAATTTCTCTGTACAGCCAAGACAGGACGCACAGAATACACAGGAAGCAAGGAACACTCTTCCACAGAAAACAGATATTAATCACGTGTATTGTGGGAGGGAAGAGGTGGTTGGGAAGCAGGTTTTACATTAGCAGGTGTGTATTGATGCTTGCAAAGGTCTTGTGCTGAAAGAAGGTCAGTGAGGGAATTTGTAATGGTTTCGTAGCTTCTGGCTTGCAGTTTTCAGTTCATGCTGATGTACATTCCCTGCTGCAGATAGAATTTTCTAGAACTCCTTCCCTGAAATGTGACCCGCCATCTTCTAAGTTATAAAGGCTGCTCTTTTCTGGATTGAAAACTTAAATAATTAACTCCTTTTCCTTGTCTAGTGTGGGAGATTCAAAAGCTTGATAGAATGCAAATTTTTCACCAACACAACTTTATTGCTACTCAGAAATGGAACCCATAAATACTTGTGTTTACCGTGCATCCATCCAGTCTGACCAAACTCCTGCACATACTTAAAGCTCTACAATCTAACTTCTCTTGCAAGGGAAAAAAATCAACACTCGGTGTTCTTGTGCTGCTAAGATAAGGCTTACTTCTTTAGTAGAAGTAGTCACATAAATGTATTCCTCTTGTGCCATCAAGGTTTAGTAAAACAATTCAGTGCATCTGAAGAATGGTAAGCTCTTGAGGATCTTGGCAGTGTTTCTCGGAATATCTGATTCCATAGAAACTTGTATGGTCAGATCACCAAACTGAGTGCTCCTCACAGTGAATTAAGGTTGCTCCTCTCCCTACCCCAATCCAGGGTTCAGATAGATCAGTGTGAGTATTTGAAAAAATGATGTGATCTCTCTAGTGATGCAAAATTATTGAAATTCCCAGTCATTAATTTACTGGAAAATAAAGCATAAATTCTCTATGTAAAATTGCCTGTAGAGGTTAATTTGATTTTGATCTCTGCACTGGTAGTATGTTTGATTTACACAAACACATACCACTTCTATAACTAACTGTTCCCTTTTTTGAAACATAAGCAGTCAAGTGGAGAACCTTGAAATGAGAATGTCACTTACTCTTTAATTAGAAATATACCCACCTGCTCTGCTCTCAAGCAGTAAAGTCCTGCTAAATGTTGAAAATTTCATAGTTCAGCATCCTTATCCTTTATTAAAAAAGAGCTTATCTTGTAGAGAAATTAAGCTGGCTTCTTATCTAGACCCCTTCTACATCATTATTAGCATAATTTCTTATGGTTGGACAAATTGCTACATCTAAAACAAGTTCAGGATACACAAAAAGAGGTCTCAGGAACAAACTGGAAACTGAAATCCAAAATAAATCAATAAAAAATATAAAACTACCCCCACAAACCTTCCTGTCCCAATATAACCAGAGAAATATCCTGTGAATTAACTCAGAACTACTACATGATAGGATCTTGCAAATACTGAAAGAAAGTGGTATTTTCCTCAGCTGTGGCAATGCTGTCTTAGTTCCCCTTTCTAAAATGAAGTGAGTTTTCTGTCCAGGAATAAGTAGCTGTGTTGTGGCTCACTTTCAGCTGTGTATTTCCACAAGTAAACTGTGAATTCTTAGCTTATTTTGGGGTATCAATACATCTAAGTGTTGATAGATGCTCTCTGACTGTTCAACCAGACAGAAACCCTGAGCAAAAGCTTTGCCATTTCATTTCTGTGTTTTTGTCTCTGAACATACAAGTAAAGGTAAGGAGTAGTTGTTGAAAGGCCAAGTTCTTCAAAATTGTATACGTGCTCAGAAAGTCCCTTGGTAAACTAGGGAAACTAAATTTCTGAGCTTGATCACTGTTTATTCTTTTGGATTACATATAATTTGACTAGAGACAAATGTGGCTATTCTTGAGCCATGAGAAAAATTATCCACTAAATGGAGCTGTCATGACAGAAGGAAAATTTTTGGAGTCAAATTGCCTCTTTGATGGCTGTACTAAGTAGTCCATTATTAAGGACTGGCAGAGCCTATTACCAAAATATGATATGTATTTATATATAAAGAGTATGTATGGAGCAAGAGGTTGGGATACTCATGGCATTAGTAACATACTTGATTCTTGGGACTATTAGAGAGGTCTGGCTTACCCTCACACCATAGAGAGTACAGAATCTTTGTCTGATACATGTTTCACATCTGTAGGTTACTTATTTTCTCTTATAATTTCTTTTGAAAATAGAACTGTGAAGCTGTCATGGCAGTGTTTGCCCAGTGTGCATCTTGCCTATGATGCTCTTTGAATGCATATGATGATATGCAGAATAAGTTTGGCTGAAAAAATTCAAAAGTGTTTGTAATGGGTTTTCCTTGGCTGTTCATGATATATTTTTACTTTTGTCCAGTTTCTCTAAATGAAGACTGAAGTTTTGTGGTTAGCTTGCAATTCTCTTTATAGATCAAAATTACTACATCAAAATACAGGGAAACCTTTTTGCAGACCAACTATTGTTGAGTATTGTTGAATAGCATTCCATAAACATTTGATTAAGTGATCTGATGGTATCTTCTGGCTTTTAACTTTGAGGAGGACAAGTCCATGATAACTAAAATACCGCCTCAATCTAACACAGTTTTTCCAAACTTGTGGCATTGATGGAAGGATCTTCCTTTGTATGTTCAAATCCGCAGGAACAAACTGAAAGAAAACTGAAGAGGGAAGCAATTAATTTTGCAAACATTTTTTTTTTCCATTACTGAAGTTTGTTATAGTTCTGCAGATTTAGTAATTTCTTATATATGTAAAGAAAAAAATAGCAATTTTATTGTCACTTCTTATCCTTGATATATCTCAATGTTAGTGAATCTGATGACCTGGCTCTTGAACTGATCTCTGAAACAGCTTGAAAGGGCTAAATTTCATTACATTCTGAAATTCAGTTCAGAAATCCAAGCTGTTGTGGGTCTACAGGGGTAAGCATGTTCTTGTTGAAAACCTTTTATTCCTAACAGGAAATTCTTCCAGGGCATCTTGTACCTTTTTCCTTCACTCCCTTTTCTCAGAGGAAAAACTTGAAAAAATATTGCCTGCACAGTAATTTGCATTTGGAGGGTCCTAATGTCACAAAGATGTGAGGCATACCTGAGGTTAAGTGTCTCTTTAGCTTTTCCTACTGTGATTGCAAATTTTACCTCGGAGTTCTAATATATTAACCCCCTGTAGATCAAGCCTCCATGAAAATAAGCTGTATGTATATTTGCTGCTTCACAGGGAGAGAAAGTGCAGTTTTCTTTTGTGAAATTAGATTATAGGATGAGCCTACTGAATGGTGTGGGATGGGATGGGGAATGAGAGAGAATAATTCCAGTGACCCAACTTAAGATACTTATGTAAATGCCCAAAATGAAATGAAGGAAATCCTTCTTTGATGGATTGGTACTTGGCTTGGCAAATTCAAAATTGCATAAGGTAGTTTTGATCCAGGATTTTAAAGTCTGTACTACTTTGCTGGTAGAAAGCAGAAGGCAGCTAATTTCTTTTCAATTTAATCTTTTCTCAGAGATTTTTAAAAAATAGAAACAACCAAACCGTTACTCCAAATACACAGTAATGTATTGTAATATATATACAAAAGAGGTGAAAGCTGAGTTAGAAGGCAATTCTTAAAAGTACTTTAATATCTATTTAAGCTAAAACACTTGAAGAAACGTGCTCCTTTACATAAGCAGGTCTGGTTGTGGAAGCTGCTTGTGGTTTAATGTTTCATCACAATAATGGCAGCTTATATGGGCTTGCCAAGAGACCATTACTTTTTCTTCTCCTGCTCAGGCTCTTCCAGTGAAATACCTTTAAGGTGAGAAAATGCATATTTAACAGAAGCTGTCATTGCTGCCTGTGCAGTGAGAGAGCTTTGTGTGAACTTCTTACCCCATTCCACCAAGCATAATTGCTGATGTGTCTGTGGAGCAAAGTTTAATTAAAAAAAAAAAAAAAAAAAGAAAAGAAAAAAGGATAAAATAAAACCAAGTAATAGAATTAGATGTGGTTCACAAGGAGAGGTTTTAAAAGTGGCTTATGTAAAGAATAAAGTTTATTTGATGGTAAATACTGTAGGATTCCACAAAAAACGTTTTCCTTTCTGTAAGGAAATAATTGAGATGTTCATCTGATGTTGTTAGAAAATGGGTTGTTCTAGATACTTGAACAACTTGTTCTTGATACTTTGAATTTTTTATTTTTATGCCTTAATGATATTCCTTTCAAAGAACCAATTGTACCTTTACCTCGACATCCTTTGCCTGATGGAAACAAATCAAAGAGCAGCGCACACTGGGACTAATGAGGGCTACCCATGTGCTGTTTGACCAGTCAGCTGCTTCCAGAGTTTATATGGCTATGTTATTTCATTGGGTTTGTATTACATTGGTTATGTATTTCTCGTTGAAAAGGGTGTTAAATTGTCAAACCATTAAATTAGTGAAGGTGGAGGAAGATCTAAAAATGCTGTGTTTGATGACTATTGCTATCTTACCTTCCACAGCAGAAATTCTCAAAGGTGTCACTTTTTTGTCTGTTCCCAAATCTCTATAGCAAAAACCCCCAAGCAAACAAAAGAAAACTTTGATTGCTTAGTAAGTGTGCTAGTAATATCACTATTTAAAACTGAATTTACTGTATGTATTGCCCATAAAACTTTTCTAAGTATTGATGAAGAATGTTGTTTGCATTTCTTAATATCCAGATCCAGAGCAGAGGGAAAATAAAGACTCAAAGAATAGTTTCATGAGCATTTGTCTTCAATTTGTTTTCCTCAATACTCTGTTCTGAAGTTCTCATCAATACGTCAAAATTAATAATCGGATTTAATTGCCCAGCAATCCTTGACCTCACTTAGTCCAATGATTGATTCCTCTTGCGGGCATTGCTTTAATAATATATCTCTTTGATCTCAAAAGAAGAGAGCTTCCTAAAGTTGTTGTGAAAGCTTCTTTTCTTACTGTAATGGTTCAATGAAATGTTCAGCTGTGGCTGAATTGGAAAGGAAACACACGCTGTTTTAGCTTGTATCTATGTGGAAAAAAATTTCAATATAATAAATCTTAGCTGTTGTTGAAAACTCTGTGCTCAGCAGGAATCCATGTTTCCTCAAGTTGTTTTCAAATTTTCTCCTTACTGCATTTTGAAAATCCTTTTACAAGCAGCTCTACCCCTCCTTCTGCAAGTTAGTCAAGGATTCTTGGGAAATATGGGCGGTGGAAAACTCAGGCTCATCTACGCCTGAGTCAGTACATTTATCTTTTGGGTTGTAATTGGTTTCAAATTGTCTTTGTTAGAAGGCATGTTGTTTTGCCTTGCTTAACTGGAGTACAGGGCTTTCCAATAGCTCTAGGCTTCCCATTTGACATAGTGTGTTCCTTCATTCCCAGTGCTGCATTGTTTCAGTTCTTTCTGTCCTCTCTCCCTGACTGTTCATCTGCCACAACAGCAGGAGCAGGTGAAAATTATTTGTGTGTGAGAAGAAAGTTTTGAATGTCAAGCAACTTCACATAAAATTTAAAAGTATATGTTTTAGCCTTGAGAAATTATGTCCTTCTAAGTTACTTGTGTTAATCCAAGTATGTAACTGATACTGTAACAGCCAGAGATTTTTTTCTCACAGTGTATTTGTAGATACCAGTAGAAGTTGCAAAACTTATCTTCTATTTAAACTATGAAAAATGCATTAATAATCTTTAAATAAAACAATATCATACTCTCTGCATTTCTAAGGAGAGCTTTTAAGGCCATCTACATATTAAGAGCTACCCTTATGGGAAGCCAGTGCTTCTGTATAAATTCAGATAAAAGTATATATAAGAAATCATATTTGGTATTAGGAGTGGAAACACTCAGAAGTGTCCTTGTATGTTCCTCTGTGGAAGTTGGATTTTTTAGCTTAACAATCACAGCTAACTTTTTCAGAGATGTCACTGTCTTAATTACTGTTCAAGGTGGACCTGTCTAAGGGGAGAGGTCAGAACTATGAAGAGCAAGGCCTTGCTTGTCACTGGGGCTCTTATTTCTGTGCCATTGTGGAGAATTAGGTGTAAGATCCTGCTCAGTAAGACTTAAGACAGGAGTGAGTTATCTTCATTTGATGCCTCCACTAGAACAGAAATTCCCATAGTATTCGTTCTGTCCCTTATCTTGGAAATTGGCATCCCTGTGTGTTGTCTTGAGTTTATGCCTCTGGGAAAGACAGCTGGTTGACCCAGCTACCAGTTAATTAATTCATAACATTTTAGTAAAGGGCTGTGTGGTGGGTTGAATCTGAGTTGACAGACAGATTTTTAGACCAGTTATGCTTCTCACAATTTATACATTTAAACTGCATGGAAAGGCAGGAGTTCCTCTTGTTCCAGCCCGCCTGAGGGAGGTGAGGAGGCCTCGGAGCCTCCGGGCCCTGCCGGGCTGGGCCAGGCCAGCCCGAAGCCCCAGCCCCTTCTCTTCTTCCTGATGCTGCAGCACGGACCCTGGGCCACTGGGGAAGGAGCCATCCCAGAGCCCAGGCAGCTAAACTCAGACATGGACTGCTAAACTCAGCCATGGACTGCTAAACCCAGCCATGGACTGCTAAACTCAGCCATAGACTGCTAAACTCAGCCGTGGACTTCTAAACTCAGCCATGGACTGCCAGACAGCTGAACCCGTTCATGGACTGCTAGACAGCTAGACCCAGCCATGGACTGGTACACAGCTAAACCCAGCCATGGACTGCTGCACAGCTAAAATCTTTCCAGATCCTTCTTGGGACCGGCGGGTCCCCCCTGTTCTCCACATGGAGCCAGCGGGAGCCTTCTTTCTGCAGCCAGCAGCACACTTTGCACTGAACTGACGAAACCCCATGCAGCCAGCAGCACAAAAAGAGCGAGGCTTTCTTCACCATTAAGCTTGAACAAGAACACTCCTCAACATAGAAGTTTCGAAGTCAGGGAGAGAGTGAGCCATGTGAGATGGAGCTGGAAATGGCAGCGGAGAAAAGGGGCGGTGCCGCGTTCCTCGCGCGTAGCTTAAAAATCCTTCTGGCATGCGGTGGTAAGAAACTGTAATATCTCAAACTGTTTGTCTCTTCAATCCATTTGAAGTACATGAGGGGATGGAAGACTTATGTGTGGCCCGTGAAGATTGTGAAGAGTTGCCTATGCCAGGATATATAGAAACAGTGAGAGGCTTTTAAGGATTTGTAGCAGAAAAAGCCTTTGTGTTCAGGCCAAAGTGACTCATCCTTAAAAGGTTGATAACCCCATGTGATGGCCCAGGTGTGGCAGTGTGAAAAAACTGATATTTTTTCCTAGAAAAGATGCATTACACCACAGCAGATTGTTTCTTTCCGGGCGGGTCTGTTGTTGGGGGCAGCTTGAGAAACCATGTGAAGCAAGAAGAAGAAACCCTTTCTTCTTTAAGCATAAGAAAGAGATTTTTCGAGAACTGTAACCGTGACTAGAATCCTATGTTGTGTTATCTTTTGTGCTAGTTAAAAAGGAAGAGTAAAGCGCTGAGAAGAAGGGAGTGGGGGGGGGGTTGTTAGTTTTAATTTCTTGTTATATCTTTTAACTTTTAATTCTGTTAGTAATAAAATTTTCTCCTTGTACTGCAACCGTTTAAGTTTGAACCTGTTTTTTGGCTCGCAGCCATCTAGTTTTTCTCAATATATTCTTATTTTGTTTTCCTTATAAAATAACTGATATTTTAGATGCTTGATGCTTAGTTCTGTCAAGCCACAACAGGTTGGAACAATTTTCCTCTCCCTTATTTGATGAAGATTTTGTAACTATAGTTTCTCTAAATAGTTTCTCTGTATTTACTTATGTTAGTGTAAATAAATGGTGTTAATAGGCTCCAAGTGATAGTGTGTAATTTCAGGTCTTTGATCTCTGTGTTGCATCATTTGCTTTCACTACTCTTGCACTTGTTTATCAAGCTGCTTTTGATGGTCTTGCTGGCACCAAAACATTTCAGACCTGAACATCTCAGTGTGGGAGAATGTAGTTGTCTCTTCCTTGCTCAGATGAAAAATGTCACTTAACTCTGGAACATAAGAACATAAGAGCATAGTCAGTGCTCTTATTTTTAATGCTGACATTTCTGTGTTAACTTTGTATCTGTGTTTGTGATTTTTTTTCTTAACTTGAGCATGCCTTGCAGTCATACCTGAGGTGGAGTAATTTTCTTGTGGCTGTAGTGTTTGAATGCAAAGTGTCCCAGTAAGTAAAAGTGTACTGTCCTTTGATTATTTGAAACCACACTGAGAGTTCCAGCATCGTATTTACTTTCAGATGACACAGGGAGAGAAGCCTCAACCTGATGAGGAAGAGAGGGAAGTGGAATGTCATAAGCAACTAGTTTTGACAAGTCCGTAATTTATAATTTCCCCAATAAAAATATCACTTCCTCAATGCCCATTGCAGTGAACTCAATAAAAGCATTTCAAGAGCTGTGATTACATTTGAGAATCCCTCTACAAATGCAAGTAGAAAGATGTGCATGCTTTCTCTTATATATCCTTAATCAGTTGCCTAGTTATTTACTAATGAGCGTGTTTTATACCTTGAAGGTGAGTTCTTGCTTCTATTTCTGTATTACTGTGCTAATCAAAAAGAGCAAATTCTTTCCAGGAATTCTGTGTTTTTGTATAATCTTTTTCCTGAAAGGTCAGGGCCCTTGATAAAAGGGGAAGCACACACCAGGGTGTGTTCCCACTTGGAAATAACTGAGACAATACTAAGTCATCTTGAAAGGGATTCTTGTAGCAGAAGAGAAAAAGGAAAAAATATCCTTATAATGAATTGGTAGATCATTAAATCTTTCTGTCCCTAAAGAAAAGTCTAGATATGGCTGCGTTAAACTATATAAAATGACTATAAAAAATGCTATGGGGAGATTCTTATTTAGATACTTCTGGTAGCATGACCTGCACAGTCAGATTTGGACAGTATCTTCCTTTTTCAGATAAGATTTATCTAGTGCAAAGATTGACTCGCTGCATTTCCTCTTGGATTCTTCTTTTATTGTTATTTATTTTAAGGGAGAGAGGACATACCAATAAATAATCTTCTCTAGACTATTTTTACCTTCTCTAGACTATTTCTACCTTGTCACCTGTTTTCTTTATCTTCCACATATTAGCTTTGGTGTAGGTCAGGGTATTACTTATCTTTTGGCCTCTCATTCTCTAGGTATGAGCAGTGTAGTTTTCGGAATGATCCAAACAATTTTTTTTTTCTTCTGTAGTCGTTTAAAAGTTGTTCTGTCTTTTTGTATCTTTCCCCTATCACTTTTCAGCTTTTAAGGCACTTTTGTAGCAACATCAGTGGTACTGTGTCAGAGACTGGAAGGGGGGTCAGATGGTCTGGAGTGATGCCCCAGATGTTGTTGGGAAGCTCTTTATCTGTAGCTCTTGCAGGCTTTCCTTCTTCCCCCCTCCCTTTTCCCTAATAGCTCTTGTTAAGCCAGAGCATTGCTCACATGTAGAAAATCTAGTAGTCCCTGAGTAGCTGTAGCTGTAATCGGTTATTTCCCTGACTAGGTCACTTGCTGTTCTGTAATTATTTCATGGATACTTTGTTCTTGGATTGCTTAGCATCTCTGTGTCTGCCACAGCGTGTCTGCCTAAAGAATCTGCAACTGCCAAATGTGTTTGCAGCTGACTTGAAGCTCATTCTTATTGTACATTGACTTGGTCTTTGGGATGGGAAATGCAGCACCTAGTAGACCACTTCTAATTATTTTTATAAGCTTCTTTCTGTCCTGGCAGACTTTACTAGAAACTGAGTTTGTGTTTCAAATGAGCTACTATTTCACATAATAAAAGGCTAAAAAGCTAAAAATCTTAGTTTTAGGTGTTGATATTTTTTTTCCTGTTTGTCTTTTGGCAGCTTTGTAAAGTATTGCATAAGCGCTGGCAGATAAACTTCCCTGGTTGTCTCAGCATTGACTTACTTTATTTAGCTTCTTAGGCTGGTAATTTGTTTTAGGCTAAAATGACCTTGATAAATGTTCATGCAAAACATTTTGTTACTCATTTGTCAATGGCACTGGATTCTTTGCATCTAAATGCCAAAAAAATTACAAGTTAAGAATCAAATGGTCGCTCATATCTTTGTAGGTGTTTGAGGGACCAAAGCCATTCAGCTTTAACAAGGATTGTGAGTTGCTTTATTGTACTGTACTGATGAGACATTTTCTGGCTTTGAGAGCATTTAAGTGAAGAACAATGTTTTATTGAATCAGATTCAGTAGCCCTGGAAGCAGAGGCAGCATGTCTGCATCGGGCTGCTGCTGTGAGAATCCCTGCTGAGCCACGGAGCTTCGTTAGCACAAGTACAGATAGACCAACTCAGTTGTGCGTCTTCCCAGGCACAGCCTGCACCCGTGCACAGAACAATACCGATGCTTTACACCCTGAAATGCTCTGCTAGAAATGGCTTGGAAGACTTCAATCCACCTGAAGCCCTGGGGACGTCCCTTCGGAGTTCTGTCAGGAAAAGGCTTCCCATTGTAGCTGGAGGAAAGAGGGAATTACAGAGCTGAAGATGGGGTTAAAGCTACCCTTCTTAGCAGTGGTTTGGAATGTAATCTTAGAAATATCCAGATATACTGCTGACTGATCCTACTGGTGAGCTGTGCAAACGAGATATGAGGGCTGTTGTCTGGAAGATTGAAAAGCACAGGCAGATCTTCATCTCTGACTGTAGGGTCCTGAAGCAGAAATAATATCAGTTAATAGTGGGACGGTAGCTTGGCAACATGTGGGTTTTGACTATTCTTTGGATATTGATCTACACCAAAGCATAATAGATTGAAAACAGGATTTCATGTCCAGAAATGGAGCAAATGCATATAAACTCTTTCTGCTGCTTCTGGTGGGAATGAAACGTTTATAAATTTTCTGCAGAACTGCTGCATTTTTCTTCTTTGGCTTCGGAGCCTGCCAGGTAACCCATCTATTGTTTGTTCTGTGCTTACCTTGGAAAGCAGCCAGCCTGTAAGCACAGCTCACTAGAAAACTACAATTTATGTGACTTTTAAAGTTGTTATAAACTTGTGATACTTGCTGATGTGTAAGTATGCTTCAGAGTGCTGTTGTATATTCCTGACACAAAGGCAGCCCTGCAAAATTTCAAGTTCTCAAATGGAATTTTCCAATTGAATGGCTAGAACATTTTTAACATTATTTGCAAACTGGTTTTTTCTTTGATACTTGTGTTGGAAATACATTTTTTAAAGCCTGAGGCAGTTGCACAGACTCAGAGGCTTGGCAGAGTTATATTCCATTGATAATAATAATTTATCTTTGGTTTTGTTTTTTTTTTTTAAATAGTGACATAAATTTGTCTTTAGGTGCTGTTCTCCATCTCTTGTCTAAGTACTGTTGAGCCAGAATGACTTACATGGTGGGCAAATGAAGATAAATGGCTAGTCTTTCTTTTCAGCCATTTAACAATTATGAGCAGATAAAATCCATAATCTGATCTTGGAGCTGATTTTAGATGGAAACTCACTGGCTTCAGTAAGTTTGCTGTTGGGATTTTTAGCATGGGGCCACTGAACTTGTGTAGCATATTATGTGCTACTGAGAAAAGCAATAAAGTAGTTTAGCAATTGTTGTTACTCTGTAGGTGATGACTGTCACAGTATAAAATATACTAAAAAAGAACAAAGCTGCATTGCGTAAGAAAACCAAACCACACTGCAGTAATATCCATCCAGAATCACATTCATTTGCAGTATACATTATAGCTAGAAAAGGAGTAATTATTTGGATTAATATATTCTGTTTTAAAACTGAGACAGGTTTTTGTAAAGGATGGTCACAAACACAGAGCTCTCACTGAAACTTTTTCCAGGTTAGCTACCTTGCTTAAGGCCTCTGAAAGTCTGCTTTTACATTCCCCCTCTTTATTTTCATTATTGCACTTCCTGAATAATATGAGTTAGCATGAGCTGTCATGCTGTTACTGTCCTGGTGATAGTCACTGGTTTTCCTAGGTTATAGGAGTTTTATTCATATGCCTTTCCTGTATTTCTTCTGAGTTGTTAACCTGATGTGAAAATTGTGTCTTGATGAGGGCAAAAAAGCCATTAGAAGTTTCATGGATGTCTCCTTCTCTGAAAGAGATTTTTAGTTCAGTGCCAAAGATTTAAAGATACTTCTCTGAAAACTACTAGTTTTCTATTTGAGTAACTGTTCTTCAGCATGAAGTCCTTTATTTCTGTTCCCCCACTGAGGGTTTTATTGTGAAATAGATACTTCTGAAATTAAAAATGTCACCCCTTCCCAAGAATAGCTCTGAACTAAAGTGTTGGGGTGCTGTTATGCAGGGGAATAAGAAATTGATTTATTGGTTTGTTTGTAACATCTCCAGTTACAAAGTGGAATATTTTTTCTGTTTTTCATAATTTTTACTTGGATTTGTTATCCATCGATGTTGGTCAGCTTTTTGGTCTGCTGTAGACTTTCAAAACCAGAGGACTCATTTGGCAGCTGTTGACCACAAGTAACTTTTCTGAAAAATAGACTGGGCCTTGAGCAGACCTGCAGGTTTTATATAAAGTACTTAATAAACTCCTAAAACTGACACTACTCCATGTTTGTTGCAAGGCTATGTTGGTTTTTTGTTTGTTTCTTTTATTTAAAGATGAGATGGGAGGAGTACAGCAGCTGTTTTTCATCTGCCAAACCTATTCTTGATGTCTTGTCAGCCAGGGCACTCTGTTTATATTGGTTGTTGTTTAATACAGGCTTGTGGAGCCCCAGCAGCTTGATGGATGATGCAGAGCACAACTCTATGCATGGAAAGCCATGAGAAGTAATTCAGAATTATTTGTGTCTGTGCACTATGCATAACAAAAAAAAATGAGGTAGTTTTTGGGAGTAAAAGCTCTTATGCAGTTCTTCCTAAAGCAAATTTGTCAATTCATCTAGATTTTCTGATTATAGTAAGGAATAAAAACAAGCTACTTTTCCATAAATCATTGTTTGTTTGTTTGTTTTTTCCAGGAAGCAGCTGTAGCTATTGTATGATATCCTCTTACAAATGATTTCAAATACCTTAGCTCATGCTCTCCTTCAAGCTTTATTGGTGTAATGGTTGTCTGGAGCAACAGTGGAAAGAGAACAGGTAAAGGAGGGTGAAAAAGCTGATTTGATGTCTGTACTCTTGACTGAATTATCTGCTTACAGTGTCTAAGGGCTGTACTGGATAGAATCTCAGCCAGGATTTTTGCAATTGGAAAGACACAGTTACTTGGAAGAGCAAATTAAATATTCTGTTAAATTTTTTATTGAATTACAATAGTCATATTAAGTCTTGGCAAATAAAAGAGATAATAAATTCTAAGATGCAGCAATAATCATATTTTATTTGTAATGTTTACGGAAATTGCTCATTAAGTATTGTATTTTTGTGCATGTGTAAGCTAATATCTGCAATACTGTCAGGGGTGTGGCTTGTTATGATAATTACATTTTATTGCCCAATCCAATATTGTTTTGTGATCTCTCAAGGTTTTTAAATGCAAGAATTGAATAAAAAGGAAGTAGTTTTAGTGCTCAACTGCCTGTTTCTTCACATATCTTTTCGGTGATAGTGATCTGTGCCATATTTTATGTTCCTTAAAATACTCAAGTGCCTGAGAGAAGGGTCAGAAATAAAATGTAGTTTGTAAAGAGTTCTGTGGAGACTGATGGAGCTTCTTGCCTGTGTTGCGTGGACTTCTGATTGGACTGGATATCTCTGCAATTAATAATTCAGCTTCCTCCTGCCATTGCTTCTCCTAGAACCTCTTCTATTTCTGCAGTTCTTTTAACTGAGGCACAAGTGAGAAGTTATGTGATCAAAGAGACAGGGTGAACTGTAGATCTGGAAATATGACTGAGTCAGTCTACACAAACTTGCTGCGAGCAAGTTTCTTTTTAAATATGCTGCTGCATAGAAACTAGTTTCTTGCTCTGGGTGCAGGAATTGATAAAAATTTCCTTTGAAATGCTGTTATGGAAGAAAACCATTAAATGCTCAAATAGAAATGCATGGTGATTTTGTTGGACTTGAAAAGTTCTGCTAGGATGTGTCATTTCCACTGAAACTTTGTTTGCTTGGCTGATGTTTTGTTGATTGGACACGTGCTCAGATGTCTCATTATTTGCATCACTAAAGCTGGGAAGAGTTGTCCATCTGCCTTCTCTCTGGTCTAGATGATTTTGTTTGTAACCTAAAAAAACCAGTGAACAAGTGTAAATTTGGGTCATTCATTTGCTGGTTTGTTTAATGGACAACTAAGTAGTTGGCAAACTTTGTTCCCCCCTTGCCCACCTCCTGCAACTTCTTTTTATATCACCCGGATCAAAGGTTTTAAAAATTGTTGTGAAAATTGTATCTTCTGATTGGGAAATTATGTTTCTGAATGCAAAATTGAATCTGGGAGCTGGAATTTCCAGCTCACCTGTTTCACTTGCCCTGCTTGGAGGAAATGCAGACGTCAGTTTGTAGTAAAGTGCTGGCTTTCTTTGCAGAACTCTTAGAGAAGAGGCATCACTGGCTGGATTTTAATTGAAGATATTTACCTTTTCTTCTGGAAGAAGCATTAAATCTGCTTCCTAGTATTCCCCATTCAGTTTTTTAAGACTAATGAACAGTTTTATTGCCCGTGCTGATTGAGTGGAAACGTGCTGACCAGTAATCATACACTGTTGTTTTTCTGGCACTGAAGAGAATTTATTTTTTTTCAATGGTGTAATAAAACCTGATTTGCTCACTTCTTAGTACTAAGTGCTTGAAAATTTCTCTAGTTATCAGGCAGCTGGCTCTGTTTGTCAGGTAGTATTGCTCAATGCTATGCTGAGGCTAAAACCTTGTTTTACATTGAACCTGGAAGATGAATTAACCTGTTTGTACAAGAACTTCAAATTACCTAGGAGCTGTTAAGGAAGCATGAATCGGTGAGTCTTGACAATTCTGAAATTTCTAGATCTCTTAAGTTTAGAACTTCTTTGTTGCTTATCAGATAAACTTATTTTGCATCCTTTGCCCACCTACAAGCCACAGAAGCAGTTGTGAAGAAAAGTTTTTTTGTAGAGAACAGGCTGTTTAAAACCTTTTTGAAATCATCATCATCATCATCATCACAATAAGCTGTGGTTTATCTGTCATTTCAGCTGTACCTTCAAAAGCATTTAGATGTTAAACAAAACAAGCCAAAATCTGATCACAGGAAGGTACCTTTGCTTTATGTTACTACGCAAACGTTTTGTTTGCATAGAATACCAAAATAATTTCAAGTAAATATTCTAATAAAAATGAAGTTTACAAAAACTGTTTGGGAAAGTATTTTTCTCCCCTTGTACCCAAGATTTTTTCAAATTAACTGAAATAGAAAGCAAAAATTGTATTTAAAGAATTATTGTTTCCAGTTACCTGGAGACAGAGCATGTTTTCCTTCTGCTATGGCAACAAGAACTTGTGAAGTGCAGTACCCCAATAACTTGGAGTTCTGCCACGAAATAGATGAAGAAGTACAAGCCCAGTATGAGGGTGCTGTCTTTATCACTGTTTGCAGCTTTCAGTCTGAATTGTAAAATACTTTTCACTGTCTCCTTGCAACTCTGACTCACACAGCTAGTGGAAAGTGGCTTTAAGATACATAAAGGCCATCCTACATGCTAAATCCAGTGTCGAGGGTGATTGCTGCATTAGAAGGAGATAGTTGTCAGCAGCAGTAAGAGAATAGTTCTGTACTTTGAAAATACTGGGGTTCTATTCAGGCTTCCTGTCAAATCCTGTAATTCATTTCTTGGGTGTCTCATGAGTCAGCTCCAATTTTCTTTGTTTGGAGATTTTTCACATTTGTGTTAGATCATTTTCCAAGTCCTCATTAAGTACTCCTTCTTTGGCTGGGTTTTAATCATGTTTTGAGGTTGCAGGCGTGTATTTTGCATTGATTTGTAGCTGTTACTTGTTGAATGCAGATATTAGATTTGGGATGGCTGACATGTCTCAGAGACAGTTTGTTTCTAAGGCAGGTATTTAAGGGCTGAGAAATGCAAAAGGATGAAAATAGAGTCAGTTCCCTCTTGTCTTTGGTGGTAGGGGTGTGGAATGTTAGACTGGGTGCAACAGCTTGGGTGTGCAGAGCCTGGCCTGGCCCAGCTGTGGGCCAGCCTTGCATCCTCAACCCTTACAAACTTGTGCACTGCACTCCCAGTTGGATCTGCTGAAACTTTCTCCCTTTCTCCCCTTCGTTGTGGTGGAGGTAATTCAGAGACAAGGTCACAGTCTATCGGTTATCCTAGGTAAATGCATGTGGAAAGATATACAATGTGTTCTATAGAAGCAATAAGCATAATGCGGTATTTATCACACTAAAAATGTGGTTTTAAGAGTGATAAATGGCATTGATTGAAAACACACGTGGTATCTTTTGTGTCTCGAAATAAACACCACAGTGTTTAACCCGCTGGAATGCGCTATAACTTGTAACACATACGCTGGAATGTAAAAGTACTGCTGGGTGCAGGTTGAAGAGGAAATTCAGAACTTCCTCAGGTCTTTTTCAAAGCTCAGACACTTTCATCTAAAACAAAGAAACAAAAGAAAGTGTTTATGAGACAATCTTTCACAGAAAATACAACATTTTTTTTTCCTTAAATCTTTGGTTGTGTTTAATAATTTGAGGGAAGGACTAGTTTAAACTGTGAAAAGGACAGCCCCTAAATAAGTGACCCACACTGCTTTTCTAAGAGTCTAGTAGGATGACAGAGCAATGTCTCCTCTCATTAGCTCTGGGGTACCTGTGTGCAGCAGTCAGATATTTGAAACTGCAGCATGTCCTCCATCCCTGTTGTCTGGCAGCCTTTTGGAGCCGGGGTGTCTGTCTGGCAAATGTCACTGCATCTGACTGATGGCTCTGAGAACCTCACAGAGGACCAGCTAAAGCCTAACAAACTCGTGTTGTGTGTCTGCTAGTGGGTTTTACCTGTCTTAAAGCTGTTTCCAGTTGTTTAGATATATTTGTTACTCAAAAAATGGCTGATTAGATCAAGCACATAGAATTTTAATTCTGTCTGCTGCCTTTTGCAGTAGGTCTCAAATCTCAATGACGAGAGAAGGCTTTTTCTTCTGGTCTTGCTGCGACTCATGCTTCTCCTCCCCACTACCTCCCCACCCCTGCCCTCCCCTTTCTGTTGGTTACTGTTTTTTTCTGAGTTTTTGATTTGGGGTTTTTTTTTGTCCTCCTCTGCCTTTATCTTGGACTTTCCCCAGAGAGGTTTGCAGTAACAAATAGAAAAAGTCAGGTGGAACATTTCCTTCAATGCCTTACTCTTCAAGGTTCCCATGATGTGTCAGAATTGATGATACTTAGTGCATGCGTATGTGCAGACATGATTATTTAGTTCCTGCTCTTCACAGAAAGGAGAGAGCTCTGTAGTCCAGCCTATAAATAATATGTATTTGTCTGAATTCAAATTTCATTGTATCAGAATCTTTCTGATACAGCTGTCAGCAAACATTTGTATTTAGTGTTGCTGGTTTTACTGTGCTGCAGAAGTCGAGTTAAATACAGCTTCCTGTATCCTTCTTATATTAACAAATTTGCATGGCCTCTTGTCTCAGCCTTTATCCACATACCATACAGTCTAGGAAATTGTTTAAACCTAGAAGTATCTCAGAGTGGAGCTACTTTCTTGTTACTTGTCAACATGAAGTAGCAGAAGCAAATTTAATCTGTTGACCTGTCTTGACTCTCAAATACTTTGCTGTGCGAACATCATTGCTATGGACATTGTACAAAACATGCTTGAGATAAATCATGTATGTTACAGTACACAAGGCTTAATGGATTACTTTTCCATTGCTCATTTTAAAATTAAACCCACCAGCTTCCTGTTTTTCTTGTCCTGAAGTCCTGTCTATTTGAGCTCTTAGAATTTCTAAAATAGCCTGTCAAAAAAAGGAATTCAGTAAAGACTAAAAAGTGCTTCTGCTTAACCTTTGATTTTATAAACAATTGGCTGAGTCCTAAATAGATGAAAACAGTCTATTTTTAGGCCCTAATTTAGAGAATTGATATTTCCACATTTGCTTTGTCATAGCTGGTAGTAGTTGCTAAATTGTGAAAGCTTGTAGCTATTACAAATGCTTGGAGGATTGCTGAGTGTTCTGCCATAAGGCACTAAGTAGCTCAGTGTACTGTACATTTCAATTTATAATAAGAGAGTGTAGCTGATAGCACAGACACTGAAATATTTCAAGTCTAGACTGTGCCTTAAAACCCAAAAGCTATTGGCTTTTTGGTGCAGCAAGTTGGAAAATAACTGATAAGGGCAGTTGAAGTACAGCAGACTTCAAAAAGTGATGAGCTCTAAGCCAGAGGGGGTCGGGAGGTTTCAGCCAGTGCTTGCCTGCCCTGTTGGGATGAGAATGGAACTGGTGATTGAAAGGGCTGCTCAGGTTTGAGTGGGTTGTGAGGGAGGTGACATGCAGACCCTTGTTAGATGGGGAAGATGAGTTTCTGCCATGCTGTGTGTTTAGCAAGAAGAAAGGTGATGGAGAAATAGAAAAGCAAAATTTCCTGTCTTTAGAAAATGGCAACATTAGTACTTCACCACAGACAAAGATAATGGCCAAAAAGTTTAATGTAGCTGGTGTTCTGTTATATAGCCCTTTTGTACCTTTGGATAATAAAAATAGCTTGCTGAAGGTTTTTGAGTGGAACTACATATTGTAGTAATGGGAGGAAATTATTATGTAGCTGATACTTTTATGGCTCCTTTAATATCCCAATTCACCTTACAAATCACTGTGTTTATAAAGTCCTTTTCTTACTGCTGTTTTGGAAGAAGAACATTTTGGTTGTGTTTACTGTTGTCCTGTGTTGTTAGCCATGGAAAAAAGGAGGAATTACCTCAAACTGGGCTTGCAGACTTGAAGATTTACGTAACTACTTTCAGTTTGTCTCTCTAACGTAATGCCAACTGTGTTTTTCAGAGCCATGGTGTCATGGAAGGGGATGTACTTTGCACTTGCACTATTCTTGGGAAGTTTCTTTGGAAGTATATTCATGCTGGGCCCTTTTCTGCCTTTGATGTTTATCTCGCCAGCCTGGTACCGCTGGATCACCGACTGCATTGTGGCCACTTGGCTCACACTCCCTGTGGTAAGTGGCAGTTTGAGCCAAGGGCTGGGCAACTGCCCATAATCCCACAATTTAGCTTGCTCACTAACACTTCAGGTTTTATTTTATGGGTTTTAAAACTATTTATACTTCTGTCTAAACTGGCCCTAACACACTTACTGTCTGTGGAAACTTAAGAGCTTAGGTCAGTGTTGTAAGCTGTGTGCCTATTTACAGTCCCTCTCTTTCACAGTTTATTTTATATATCAGCTAATGCTGCGTGTTAATTTTATGCTTGAAAAGGCCTTTTTGTGATATCTCCATCCAGTGTCAGTCAGATGCAGAGAAGAGGAGGTGAAACACTACTAAACAGAAGGAGTTTTTTTTAAACTGTAAAATTCCTTGTAAGCTCTTTCTTTGGACTCTGCTCCAAGACTTTTATTAGGAAAATTGTCCCCTGTCTGGTACATTGTTGTCAACCTTCACTGTTCTGTTACTTAATCTTTTTAGAATTCAGCCCCTGTAGTTGAATTAGAGGTAAATGTTTTCAGGTGAAAAAGAAGAGCTTCCCCTAGAAACTAGGTGTTCCTCACTTATAATGCATGAACTTTACAGCTATATGAGTCTGGAAATCAATAACAAAGCTCTTCCCTGAATAGTTCTAAAGGAAAGGCAATGTGAATGGATCTGTCTCTTCTTCTGTTCTCTAAAAGTGGGGAGACTTTGTTCCTCTAGGCCTGTAGAGATTTGATTAACTTTTTCTGAAGTAAAATGCCATATTAGTGTGTAAAAGTATATATCTTGTGACATAAAGGAAGTTTTATCCTTATTGTATATCAAGTAGTTTCTGCTTTTGCTGTTTCTGCCTTGTGTGTTTTAAAGGGGCCTCAGCTGTTTCTTATTCTAATATTTTTGTTGTTTTTATCATTACTGAGTGTAGTAAAATTAGGAGGGCAGATGTAATCACCAGTAAAGGAAATAGATGGTTATTTCTCGTCATGATGAAATTTAACTGAGTACTGAGAGTGTCACAAAATAACTCTTTCTCTGTTTGTCTTCAAATTTTTCTATAATTTCAAACTCCCCAAAATCTAATATCGGTCTTTTCTTTGATTAGTTGCCTGGGCTTTATAATTCTGGGTTATCGCAATTTGTTTGTGATATTTTTGCAATCTAGAAGTTGGAAGTTTTAGCCCACACTAGAGCTAAACCAAAACAATTTTAATATCTTTGTGAAAAGGATTCTGTCATTTAAGAATCTTGGGGATTTATATTCAGGAAAGGAGTCTCAGAAAGATTTTGTATCCAACCATTTTGAGGCTCCGACCTTCTCCGCCTTAGTTTTCTGTTCTTACACTTGCTGCATTCTTAGTCAGGAGAAGCAGGTTCTTGGTTTGTGTCTCCAAACAATAAAGTGCTGTTGTACCACTTGGACTCCAGCAGGGAAACTCTGACCCTGACCTCTGTGATGTAAGAAATTTCCACCTTCCTCACTCTGCTATCACATTTTATTTCCTTTCTAGGCGAGTCAGCAGGATGGGACAGTGAGGTGGGTCTTAGCTGTTTCAGTTTAGTTTGGCTTATACTAGGCACACACAGAGTTGGCAGAAATGTGAACAGAAGTTGTTTTACTTTCTAGAGCTCTGTTTAAATCCCCCGTGTTTGTTCTTTTTCTCTCTTTTTTTTTTTTTTTTTTTGAGGAAGAGTGGGGAAGAGAGGGTAAGGAGGTAATTTGAAGCCTTTTTATGTTAAGGCCTACAGAGGTCCTGTGGTATTCTGCTTGTTTCATTTTCTGCTCTGTCTGGATAGGACAGTGTGCTGCCAGTGACCCTGACCTTAGGGGCAATAGATTTGTGCAGCTGATCTCTCCTTAGATTACCTACTAAGTTATAATCCATGCTGTCTCACTTAGTTATATTCCTACAGGACAGTATTCCTGGAAAACCAGGGAAAGATAAGTTTAATGCAGTGATGGCAGTAAGAAGTGCTGCTTAATTGTTGTTTCCTCTTCCATTAAACAGCTATTACTGCAGGGAAGCTGGCTGCTTTATTAGAAAACAGAAGTTTGTTTACCAGTTGTAATGTGAGTGAATAAGTGAAATTATGTAATTCAAATTAATTTTGTAATTCAAATTAATTTTTATTGCTAATGGGGTGATGCTTTTCTTCTGGGAGTAAAGCCATAATACTGCGATACTATTTCTAGGCCTTGCTGGAAATGGTGTGTGGTGCCAAGGTGGTTGTCACTGGAGATGGATTTGTTCCTGGAGAAAGGAGTGTCATTATCATGAACCATCGTACACGAATGGACTGGATGTTCCTGTGGAACTGCCTGCTGCGATACAGCTACCTCAGACTTGAAAAAATCTGTCTCAAATCCAGTCTCAAAAGCATTCCGGGATTTGGTATGTCACTAAACCCTTTAATTTGAAAGGAAAGCAGATTTAAATTATGTCCAGCACAGTTCATAACCTGCTAAAAGACATAAGTTTAAATTCTGTTTCAGTATTTAAAAAAACCCATGTGTAAAATATGTGGCATGTGGAGCGATTAAACCATAAATCTCCAGAGGATACCTGGACTACATGCCTAAGCATTTCTTTTTTAAGATACTACATGTGCTGCTGTTGCTTGTAAGTAAAAATATTTCTGCTTTACAGACCAAAAGCATTTTTCAAGATGATTTTCAGTTTTTTCAAAGTCTTTTTCAGCATTGTGGTTTGGGTGCCATTTCACCCCACATTGCAAATGCTCTCATCAAGCTTCTTTCTTCATTATCCAGTGTATACTATTGTGAAGATAAAAAAAAAAAACCTCTGTAGGCAATTGCAAAGTTAATGGTTCATTTTAATAACTAATTTTAAATTGAACTTGGCTATGCAATATATGCTGTGCAGGATATGAAATCATCAGGATTTATAGTGATGTAGGCTGGAAACAGATCTGAGTTGCACATATTCAGAGAAATTGTTTCAGATAGTCCAAAAATTGTTGCACAAATGGTTTCTGAATAAATAGGCAGACTTATCTGAAATAAAAGCATCTCTGCATTTCATTTATCTCTTAGATTTATTTGCTGTTTTATACAAAACTAGCTCGGGCAGGATATGCGTCAACTTTATGATGTCAAAAGAGTAACCTTATTTATGGTTGCCTTTTGTCAGGCCATTTATCTGAACAGATAATTTTGGCAGGATTCCATCCTGAGGAGCTCTCCTGCAGTTGCATTGTATTGCATTCACTGATGCATTGTGTTGCATTTGGTCCTCTTAAGTAAGAGCAGCAACAGGGTAATGTGCTTTTTTTCCTCTAGCAGCCAAATGTTAAGGTCAATTTTGCTTGACAAAAGATAAATCTCTTTTAATGTGACAGGAACTGAGAAGATGCATATTTAGGTATCTTCATTGTACAGCAGAGGTGTTTTGAAATCTTGGAAAAGTTGCATATGCAACTTTTTAAAGCAATGGTGGAAGATGAAATCAGGCATATACTGGGGAAGATTCATAGCTTTCTCTCTTTAAAAGTAACATATGCTTTGTTATTAAAAACAACATTTGTAGGAGTGCTTTTTAATGCCTTTAATAAAACTGGAAGATCACCTCCAGGAGCTTGGATGCTAAACTATGCTTGGTAAAATTTGCTTCCTGAAATAGTGTTAGGAGTTCTTCAGAGATTTTTTTTTTTTTTTTTTTTAATTCTCGGTTCTCTGCATAAACTGAGCACATCTAATAGATTTGATCAGTGGGCTAAGGCAGATGGATCTGTGTCAGGTCAATATTAACAGACCATGATGCCATCTTTGTTCTGATGAAGCAGCTTAAACAAAATTCTGGGCTCATGCTCCACTTTGTGATGTAGAGATGGCACAGGCAGACATTTGCTCCTGTTTGCATTACAGGATGACAATTTCTGGTGGTAGAGCTGACACCTGGGTCTGTAGTGTTATAAACCACTATTTTTATGCCAGATCCCCAAGAATGCTCCACAATACATGGGCTTTGAGGACTCTGATTGCAATTCTGTGAATTATAGCTTATTTTTCAGTAAACTGTTTATTGTTGGGTTATTAATCACAGGAGGGGAATTCAGCTAAACTGCATCCTTCACCGAAGCCATAATTTGATGTCCTAAAATTCTGAAAGATAAGCTTCTATTTTAACATAGTATGTCTAAAAAGAGGCCTTAGAAATGCATGTCTCTGGTTCAGTCGGGCTGTGGTTTGGGTGGCATTTTCCAGCAAAAATAAAGTATTCTGTATAGCCATGTAATTAGGGTATTGTTGGAAAGTGACACTCTTGGATTAAATGGAGATTGATGGGGAAAGGTGAATCTGTATGAAGTTTGTTGGGGCAGGATCACTGCAGAGAATGGCATCTAAAGAGGGCAACCCTGATTCTCATCAGTGACAGTAGAATTTCTCCCACTTACTGCTCCCAGCTTTGCTGTGTTATGTGATAGACCCTTAATAGTGTTTATCAGGTTTGAGGGTTTTTCTCAAGTTGTGTCCTGTGGTTTTTCACTAAAAGTTTTATAAGCTTATAAAAACCAGAAGATCACTTGGAAATCAACCAGACAATTTCAGAGCACTGCATCTGTAATTGATACTTTACATGTTGGTCATTTAAGATACAATATTTGTGGAAATTCATCGAGCTACTCTCATCATGTCTTCCAGTTTAATCTTTTCATATATTTATATTGATTATTTGTACATAGTCAAATGTATAGGATTAGGGAAGTTTGACACACTGGCTAAATGTAACTTCTAATGAACCTTAACCTAGTTGTAATCATGCTTGGAGTTTCAGAAATATTTGAGTGAATATGCCATATTTCTTTCAGTGCAATATTTTTGTGACCTTTCAAAGGCTTTCTTTTTTTTTCTTAACAAGCATTAAATTTTAAACTATGTTTAAGATAAGGTTTGTAATGCAAATCTTTCATATCCATATTTCTGAAAGCCTTGCTGTATTCAGCATAGCATATTTGTTGTCATAAGTAGTTTCCCATTTGGGTGTAAAAATAGGTCTGTGAGAGATTATGCTCTTTCCAGTAGCACATATGATAGGTGAAGGGCAAAGCTGGGAATGGAAATAGATCCAAGAGTTCTTGTGGCCCCTTTTGTAGGTTAAAAGTGTAAACGTATCAGATTTAATGAGTCTGTATTACAAGTGGGCAGTTATTTTCTAGTTAATTATAATTAAAATCAGGGGATTCAGTATTTCAAGGAGACACATTGAGTCATTTATCTAGTTCTTAAGTTATTAATTCTTTGCATTCCAGTGTATGAAAAAAACCCTTAAAATTGATTAAAGGTGAGCTTTAAAAAAAGAAGTCCAAAGAAAAACAGATGGTCCTTTCTTCCTGGAACTGTAGCTTTGACTTGATGAATTGTGTGCAGTAAAGTTTTCAAAAAGAGATATTACGTTTCAGTAATCTCAATTTCAGAAACATTCTTGCAGCATTTCAGTACATCTTGCCAAAGCTGGCGTCTCGAGGGAGCACTACTCTGCTCTTGGCTGTTGCTGCAGTTTCTCATCTGACATCACCAGAAGCTACTGACACATTCTGCAGTATCAGTTTTCAAGGAGAATTTCTAATGGCATTGACAGTTTCCTTCATGGTCTGACATGATAGGGCTTCTCTACAGTACTTGTAATAGATAGGAACAATTAATATTCTTATCTATTCTCAATTAATGAGGAGTAGTTTTGGAAGTGATCATGGTGCAGTCATGTTCAGAATGTGCTGTGGAGTACTGTTCCAGTAGGTACCAAGGAACCTACAAGATAGTGTTAGATGACACGATAATGGCTAGGAGATAGGGTTTGATTTTTTCTTAATAGTTCCATTTGTGAAAGTCTTCTTGTGGTAACCAGTAAGACTTCACTGGAAAAAGGTATGTGTTTTAATGATGGACAGTTTGAATGTTTTGGATGAGCTTCAACTACTATTTAAATTTTAGTGGTTAAATGTGCCTCAACATGTATATGAAAAGTAAATTGAAATTTGGGGTTAATTTGAGTGTTATCAGATAAATTTTTGGAAAAGTGAGAGAGGGTAACTAGAGGGACTAATGTCAGTGCATGGCTGCCACGTGAGATAATATTAGTTCTAGTTTTGCTTAGTGCAGATGGAAAGGATAAATACCATCATAATTCAGTGTACAAATGTAAAATATGAAGGTGTTGCAGGCATTGATGGACGTATCTTGAAGACTTCCTTGTTTTGAAAAGGCTCACTAAGGCTGCTAAAGGAGTTGAAGCACACTGGGGCAGGAACAGGTAAGGAAAAGACAAGGTGACAAAGGAAAAAAAAAGGAGAATAAGCAAAGCTGAAAAGCCTGGAGTAGTTAGGAGAGCAGAGATAACTGAGTAACTGTCCAGATCTTTATCTTTGGATTCAGGTTGTTGTGTGGCTAACACTGCTCTAGGAGAAGATTGCAAGATGTAGGAGCTTTTTCGTTGTTATTTTTCATTCATCTGTTCACTCACATGTTGTAGCTCTCAAAGGCTCAAGTTAAGTGCCAGGGGAAAAAAAAAGGACGTTTGCTCTATTTCAGCACTGGGCTTAGCCCCACCAATCTTTTACTACACGTCAGTTGATCCATTATAGCTGTCCAAGTGTGCGAGCCTTGCCTGAAGCAAGCTCAAAGTAATTTGAGTCATCTTAGTTTTCAATGAAGCAGGGCAAAACAACTCAAATTATCCTGCCTTTGCCACGGGCTAAGAGCATGCACACCGACAGCTATGATGGATCAGCTACCATGAAGTAAAATATTGTTGTCACTAAGCCTAGAAAATTTTAACACTTAACTCAATTGGAGTATAGCTAAACCAGCGTGCTGCAGAGGATCTGTACACATTTATATTGGCATGGAAGTGTTCGTGCTGCCACAGCTACTTCCATAGGTAGTTGTGGAAATGCTTCAGCATAAAGCTTCTTTGTTCAGGCTATAGCTGGATTTACATTAAAGTTCTTACCAACAGAGTGTATTAGTTAAAAAAATTAAAACTGTAGCCTACTGAACTTTATAGTATAGTTCCTGTGTCAAGTATCTTTCATTAAAATAGGCTGAGAATTTTGAGGAGCTGTGATGTTTTGTCTTCTAGCAATTCAATTACAAGCTGCCAGAGTTAATTACCATAGAGTTGTTATCCTACGTGATTTTGAGAGTAGAAGTTGAAAAGCAGGCTCTCTAATGGCAAGCACAATTGTTGTTCTACCAGTTACTCCTGGCGAAGACTCTCTTGAAGGAGTTTTAAGTGTGAATGAAGGGTTATTACTTTGCAGCAGAAATGCAGCCTAAGTTGGCTGTAACTTTGTATGCTTTTTTTTTTTCTTTTGTAAGGAAAAAAAGCTTAGGGGCCTGTTTCCCAGCTTGTCTCATCCAGCAGAGGCTTAATAGGTTTCTCCCACCCCTGTCAGGGAAAAAAATAAATCCCACAACCAAAGCCAACTAGCCTGTATTCCATTAAACTTTCCTTATCCTTTCTATGTAGAAAGGACTCCATTTGCTCTCTAACCCTTTGCCTCTCCAAAATGCACAGCAGAAGTGTGAGATCAGATGCTAACTTTTTTCATTCTCCCCATTTTACAAACAATAAGTGATGGAGGGAGAGGTTATTTTGTCCAAGCTCACAGAACAAATAAGAGCAGAATTGGGTTGGTGCATTTTCCCGACTTGCATTCCTTTGCTGTTATCAATGGGTTATGCAGCATCTGAACAGCTCAGCTCCTCAGGCTGGGTTACCTTCATGGCCCTCCATGGAGGAGACAGAGCATCTGAAGAGGATGCAGGCCTTTGGAAGAGCTACTTCGTTGTAGGATCTCTCCCCGTTCCTGACTGGCAGTTCAGATGACACATCTGTGGGAGAGTCTCACATTTTGGTAGGGCCTGCTTGTTCTTCCTCACAACTGGAGGTTGTTTTCTTCATGTCTTTGGAGATTTTGGAGTGACGTGGGGCTTTTCTCCAGATTGGGCAAGACTCATCTTTTTTAATATTTAGGTTTTCATGTGCTGTTCCACTCTATTGATGTATTTTTAAAATGCATCAGAAAAAGAAACTTTCCAGCCATCCCAGAGCCTTTGCTTTAGTTTGCTTTCCTTCTGAGTGATGTTATGTAGTTCTGATTTTACACAGTGCATCAAATCAAATAAAATTCAAAGTATTATTTTAAGATGGATACTGTAACTGAAGAGGTTTAATAATCCGTAATGACATTTATAGCATTTTGTAAGTAGCCCTAATATAATGGTAGAGTTAATCATCTAATTGTCCATAATCTATAAAAATGGCATAATTTAGGAAATGAAATGAATTTTTGAATATGAAGTGTCCAAATAACATCCTTCTGAACCACAAGGCACTGAATATTGAAAGAATACTTTCCCAAGAAAATGGTCTATCTCTGTGTGCTTTATGTACATACATATCCTGCTACTACTGTAATGAGTTTTTCCCAGATTCTTTCACACACTCTGTGTGTGTTCCTTGGCTGCAAGATGCCAATTCTTCAATGGAATATTCTTTCTAGAAGGTTCCACAGTTGTGTTTTCACAGGTGAGACATAGGCTTCTGTATCTGACTAGCTCATTGACAGCATTGTTCTTGCCCTGACAAGGAAATCTTGTACTGCAAATGTTGTTCGAAGAAGCTTCTTACTGTGTTGTAAGTAAACAATAAGCTAAAGCAGGGGTTTGTACTGGCACATCCCATATTCTTCCACAAGAGAATGAAGCAGAGTAAAGGAAATTCAGAAAGTGTTAATATTTGAAATGAACGTAAAATTTGGAATAATTTGGTACTGAAACAAATGCCTGAGAACTATGGGGAAATCAAAGATAAAACTAACTAATCAGAGCAAGACCAGGATATTTTTCTTTTTTTTCAGTTACCTTGAAAATCTGTATTTCTGACATTGCTTTTTGTTAATTGTTTTAGTAAGGAAAAAAAGGTTTAGGCTCCACATACATTGGAAGAGATGATTATCTGTAGAATACATGGTAGACTACATGGGATATATATGTATGAAATATGTAATCTGAACATAAACTGGACATGACCGTAAAAATAATTTTAAAACACTGTTGATTAATGTTCAGAGTCTGACAGGGCAAGGCAGTAGCAAAAGCATGGTGGTTTTTAGATGGACACCTCACAAATAGATTGAATCAAATTAACAAATAGACTAAATTAGATGATTCACTATAAAACAAGAAACACTACTGTTAATTTATATTTGTGACTTTTATCTCTTAGTTTATCTTGTAATTTGCTCAAAAGAATTCACCCAATCAGATAGTAATCATTCAATTCATTATACTCCTATTAACTAAATTATTGGAAATGAGCATGGTTAAAGAAAACTTGCCAGGAGCAGAGATTACAAGATTTATTTTCCTAGTTTGTGCACTCGAACCATTACATGAAACATTTTTTTAAAAAATTCTGCTTTGAGCTTTTAGACAGAAAACTATCTAGGAAATAGGAACAACAGCAAAATGCCCAATTCTAATTAAATTTGCAGAAATGTGCTTATTGGTCTATACTGATTAAAACTCAGCAGTGTATATGCACAGTAACTTTACGTCCTGGCTTCCTGTGTGATTTTCTATGTGATTTTCAATACCCACAGATCTTTGAAATAGAGAACATTCAGAACTGCACATTCGTTGCCTTGTGGTAATTTTATGCAGCTAAACACTTGGAGTAACAAACTGTTAATGGGCCCAATTATTGGTGTACAGTGGGATCATGAGCTTCCAAGTGATTTCCCTTATGAAGCCTGGATGTCTGGTTCCCTGATGCCTCTAAAGCCCCGATCAGGACAAGAACCCTACTGAATTCAGGCACACTGAGTAAGGGTGAGATAATGCTATGAAAAAACCAGTGAATAATGCAGTGGAAGAAAATGGAGAAGATGAATGAATATAATAGCAAACCCCATAGCTGGGCCTTTTACCTTCCTACTTGTTTCTGTAGTTTTGAATCATTTGTTGAATTTGTTTGCAGAGGGTTTAGTATTATTAGTTGTTCTGTTACATTGCTGTAGGTAACATACATGGGTACCATTTTCTTGAGGGGTGTTTTTGTATGTTTGCTTTCAATATCAGTTGTAATACCCCTCTTTGAGATGTGACATTTTGGGGAATATCTAATTTCTGAGGTTATGTATATAAAGTTCTGATACAAAACCAAACAAAGACACTTTTTTTTGGCACAACTCAGCTCTTTCTCTCTTTTGTTCATTTCCACATCCATCCTGGTATCTGCTTACTTTCAAAGTACCTTTGCAATGAAAACACATTCAAGAAATTTCAGCTTTGAGTGTTGTTTTCTTCTAAAGGATTTTGGGGTGAGGAAAATAGAAATGCAGGGTCTTAGAATTTAAAAAGCTTTAGACTTGGAGCTAGCATTTTTGATACAATGCTGCAGATTCTCGACCTGCATAAACTGGAGTTTGCTTTATCCCCAAGGCAGTAAGGGAATTCTGATGTACAGCTCATCTCTGTTTCAATAGCTGGCTTTTCTTTTTGTGCAAGCACTTTTTTTTCTGTGTAGAATTATATCCTAATAGGATACATATCATTACCGTGTCTGTGTTCCTAGAGATTTTAAGACGCCTTGTTTATTTTTCAGCTCTTAAAAGTTGATTTAAAGGTCGATGTGGCTAGCTATTCTCTCTGGTAGGTTTTTGCACTGCTGTTTGGCAGTTTTGAACAAGAGCTATGCAGTGTGATGCTTTTTGTATGCTTTTCCAAGCAATGTTAGTCATCGAAAATGTCAGCTCCTATAAGAAGATTATTTTAGCAAAGAAATAGATGTGCATTGTTATGGTTTCTGTAGCTTTGCTGTTTCTTTGCTGTGTTTTTGTCATCAATGATTTTTTAAGAATCTGCAAATCCAAAGGCAGCCATTTCTCGCGTCACATAAATGCTGCCTTTGCTCAGAAAATTGCTGTTGTCCAGGAGCTTTTAGACAACCCGAAATGCTGTGCAAAAAGAGTAAAATATATTTAATTTTGGCGAACAATATGTTGACCTAAACTGAACAGCAAGTCTTACTGCAGGCTGCACATGAGAAGGGACTGCCTCTGCTGCTTATTCATAAATCTTACTGATTAGCAAAACCTTTCATTCTTCCCATTGATTTACTGAATTCCTCCCGTTTCCTCATGCATTCCCATTTGGCTCCCACATCATGTCCTGGACTTGTTACGTGTTGTTTCTGCAGCAGCACAATGCAGACAGACTGGAATGGAAATCAAAGCAAGAGCTGCTTTTGCTTTGTTCAAAGGCAGACATCTGTGAGGAGTTTCCTTTCCCACTTCACACTGGTGGGATGGTGAGACACGTGAACAACAGGCACTGTCCCCACTGATGCATGAACCAGGGCTTTACAGAAATCAGAAATTCATGGGTTTGTTGCCTGGAAGCCTTGAAGCATGAGCAAATGTGGAAATTTTTCCACTGTCATAGATGGTAAAATAGCTTTGTCCAGCATGCTGTGCTGGAGTAAGTTGGGAGGAAACCTGGGTCCTTTACTCTTAGTCATCTATCTGTTAGATAATCTCTTCTTATTTGAACAGTCAGGACTGTTTTATCTAATTAGACAAACACTTAAGGATAGACACATTCTTCCAGAACACTGGATGTTATTTATTGGAAAGGTTAGAAAATCAAACCTGTTGTTTATCTTAAAAACTGGATGCCTCCCAACTCCTTTCCCACTCCTTCTCCCTGACATCGTACTGTCATTACATTACTGCCTCTCTTTAATTATTCATAGCCCATCTATAACACCACCACTTAGAGCAGGAATGGGAAACTACTGCACTATATCCTCGGCTTTATGCAGTTTGGTCAGGTAAAGTACAAGTCACCCAAGCAGCATATTTTGTTAGCAGCTAAAGGTGTTGATTATTTGATGCTCACAGTGCTGTTGAAGAATGATAGCTAGAGTGAGTTTATGTGCAAGTTTTGATATAATTTAAAGCTTTGTGCTGCATGAAGAAAGGTAGGAGAGAAGATGGGATCTGACAGTTTTTTCCATATTCCCTTTGTTATGGTCCAAAATCACTCCTAAGGAGCTGCTGACCTGGGAAAGTATCAGCAGGCTTCCTTAAGTAAGCATTTCTTTTGCTTTTTGCTTCCATTCTTTCAGCCTACAGACTCTGATGCAATGAGAACACAAGGACTGAATAATTTAGGCCTGATGTGTGATACCACACAATAAAATGGCTTGGTCCAGTGCAGGTTTCCATATACTAACTTAGGTGTAGTGTCCTGCCTGTGAAATGCGCAAAAGGTCGGGGCTGAGGACTAAGGATTGGAAAACACCAAAACCACAGCAACTTTCCTAATCTTTCTATTTTCCCACTCTGTCTTGTGGAGCATCTGCATTCTCACAGTTGTAAATGCTATAGTTCAAGGCATCTCTGTTTCTGCTCAGAGGGGTTTTGTCCTTTGCAGTGTCCATTTTTATGAATTTGATATCAGGTGAAGTATCATAGAATATCTTAAGTTGGAAGGGACCCTTAAGGACCATCAAGTCCAACTCCCTGCTTCTTGCAGGACTACCTAAAACAAAACCATATGATCAGGAGCATCTTTGCTCTTTGAACTCTGCCAGGTGAGATGCTGTGATGACTTCCCCAGAGAGCCTGTTCCAGTGAGTGACCACCCTCTCAGTAAAGAACCTTCTCTTAATATCCAATCTGAACTTCCCCTGATGCAGCTCTGTGCAATTTCCATGTATTTTCTAGAGGAACCAAATGCTTAGGCACCATTTGGCATGTAAAGATGTCCTCTTTATGTAATACTAGTGTGGAAATGAAGCCCTGGTTAGTCCAATTTCAAATACTGCTTTGGCACCATTTTCCCGCCATGTATTGTAGCAGTAGGAAATGATTACATGCCAAAAGATAGCATAGTTAAATTACATCAGTTATTTTAAAGTTACTGTAAAATGTACCTATTTTTTTTCATGCAAACAATTTGTGTAAACATGATAGCCTCTGTTAGTAAAGCTGTACTGACACTTCTTGATACTGCAGGTGTGGGAATGTGATATGTACATAAATGCACATAAAATGTTGTGGTCAAAGTTGAGTTTCCTTTACAAAGGGTTTTCACAAATATAGTGTGCAGATTTGAAAAGATTTGCTGAGACTGCATTCCGGGCATTTCTTATTTCATATAACCACTTCTAGTATTCAGTTATCTGAATGTCATTGATTATCTGGATATCTGAGATGCATTAGGTCCAGATTGCAGAAGGCATGCAGATTATGCATGTTCCATCTATTTAACTGTTTTAAAAATTAGAAGTATTCACCCAGTGATATAGGTCACAAATCTTTAAGAATACAATTAATGTTTCTAATCAATATAAAAGAGATAATGCAGCAGGTTAATGTATTATCCAGGCTGAGTGACTTAGAAAGTTGATTTAAAAATGAGTGACTTTAATAAGTAGTTTCCTAGCATACAGTTCTTGTGAGATACTGCTATGAACAGAATATAAAGGAATCCTGTAAAGAGGAGCTGAAGCAAAGGGCAAGAATAACATGCTGTAAGTCACCAGCAAAGGAAAAACAGGCTTTGAGAATGGTGGTGAGCAAAGAGGAGAACAGGCAGCCGTGATGTTTTCTCTTTGATGTGCAGCATCTCTCTGCAGGTTTTCTGATGAGGTACAAGCTCGCCAAGTACGGTGGCAAGGCAGTGTCGTGCTCTTCTGAGCCCTGTTTAGGAAGGGAGCATCTCAGGCATGTGGTGGAGCTGGAGCCCTGATTTTTCATCCTGCTGTCTGAGCTAATGGACAGAATTCCTAATATCGTGTGATATGCTGCATACTATATACTGTGCCAAAAAGAGCCAAGAACGCTTACTGAAGATAATGGGGTGTGACCCCTGAGCTGCAGGCTCAGCAGCAGTTTCACTTACTTCACTGCATTACGTTGTCAGTTGGATGGCAGGCTGCAAATCTTTGTGTGTGTTAATACAAACAAATAGATAGGCATAATGTTTTTAAATTCTATAATCAAGTGTAAAGGAAAGCTTCATATTTTCTTCTATGAGTAATGAAAGTTATAAGGAGGTATATGTAATAAAGCCCTCAAAGGAACAGATACTGTCCTGTTTTAAATGCTTCACTTTGGAGAATCATAGCATTGTTTAGGTTGGAAAAGACCTTTAAGATTGTCAAGTCTGAGCACTTCCCTAAGCACTGCATCCCTAAGCACCACATCTACAAAGCTTTTAAATGTTCCCAAGGATGATGACTCAAACACTTCTCTGGGTAGCTTGTTCCCAGGGCTAGCTGGACAACCTTTTGGTGAAGAAATTTCTCATAATATCCGGTCTACACCTGCTACAACTTAAAGCCATTTCCTCTTGTCCTGGTGCATGTTATCTGGGAGAAGAGATCAACCCCTACTTCGCTACAACCTCCTTTCAGGACAGAATTGACTCTATTCTTGCTCTGGTAACTTGAGTTTTGAATTTTGAATACATTTATGCATTCTTTTTTCTACCAATCTAAAACTCTTTTTACAAGGTAACCAAGTGCACTTAATCAGAGTTGAGGACAGAGGGGCAGCAGATAAAATTTTGTGTCTAACATAATTTAGAAAATTCTTTGGAATAACAGACACTGTGGAAATATGAGAATGAAATGTTGCTAAAGGTGTATTTTTTTAAACTTTAGGCTGGGCGATGCAGGTTGCAGCCTTTGTTTTCATTCAGAGAAAATGGGAAGATGACAAGAGTCACTTTGAAAAAATGCTGGATTATTTCTGTGACATTCGTGAACCACTACAACTCCTCATCTTTCCAGAAGGAACTGATCTCACAGGTAGGCTGCATTTGTCACCTTCTCAGGGAATGTTCAACATGGAAATTCTTTATTGTTTATGGAAAGAATTTAAGCAAGTCCAAGGCAGGAGCAAGACTTGGTTCTCATGGGTAGTAGAAATGATGGTAAATGATCCAATGATGTGCTGATTCATGTGAGAGGCACAAACGTAGTTCCTCTGAGAGACTTTGCCAGTCTTCCTGAAATAACTTACATTTCAGAGCATCTGGTGATTGACAGTGCTTTTTACTGGTCAGTACTGCACATAGCACTGCATTAGCAAAAGCAGGTTTCAAGACCTGGAATATATCACTTGCATGCTCCCATTTCCTGAATTACTGTGACAAAATTATTTCACAGCTATGGAAGAGTGACTGCAAAGGGCTAATGATTCTATTTGATTTCTTGCATAATGTTTTAAGAGAGGAACATAGAGATACTTGTTCCTTAGGCTGTGTAAGCACTGTAAAGAGTCTGTATCTGCCTCTGTTGTGGAAATAACTGTGTAAAACAAATGTTGAGATTATCATAGGAGTAAATGGAGTTTGATCCTGTATTAATTTTTCATCAGATATCTACCTTAATACAGGTATTTTACGACATCAGTAGCAAGCTGTTACCCAGTGCTGAAGACAACTCAAGGATCTATTAAAGAAAACATTGTATGAATGTTCTGTGGTGGTTCATGCCTTCAGCATGATGCCTGATTTGATAAGCCTTATCTTTAAATAGCAAATCAATTGCAATTAAGCTTCTAACTTTTAGCTTTTTAAAAAGATTTTTGCTATACTTCCCATTGCATATATTTACAAATCATACTTTATTGCAAAGCCACATCGATAAGTACTAGACATGGTATAAAAATAACTAGCATATCCTGCTGTTTTTTCTTCTGTATTCCAAATATCCTTAAAATGGGTATGTATATAGTATTCGGATGCTGTCACACAGTAGGGAACTGTCATCACTTGATCAGCCTTCCTAAAAGAGGATAAATTTATTGAACATTCCTGGACTGCTTCCCATGATAGCTCTTGTTGAGTTGGTTATCTTGTATCTAAAGTTAGGAAGAAGGATGGAATTTTCTTTACTAAAAGAGTGGTAAGGCAGTGGCACAGGGTGCCCAGAGAAGCTGTGGATGCCCCATCCCTGGAAGTGTTCCAGGCCAGGATGGATGGAGCTCTGAGCAACCAGATCTAGTGAGAGGTGTCCCTGCCTATGGCAAGGAGTTGAAACAAGACAATCTTAAAGGTCCCTTCAACCCAAACCATTCTGTGCTTCTATGAAATTATCTCACTTCAATTTTTTTTTTTTTTTTGAGTTCAGGAGGAACTGTCTCCTCCTAGCTCTAAATTATGAGGTGCAATCTTTATCTTACTCAGAGTCAGGAGGCACCTCCTTAGAGCACTCACACTCTCTGAACAGTCATTTCCATCTCAAGATGTCCGAAAGAGTTGGATTGTTTGTAATTTATTCCATAAATTATGTATGCCTTCTAATCTCTAGAGGAATTAATATTCCTGAGAGACAACAGATTTTTAAAGAATTGAGGAAGTTTTGTACTGGAGCTTTAAAAAAGATTTGGCTGAGGACTGAGACAGCCACAGTGTGTTAACACTTGTGCTGCAGAGTCCAAAAGACAGTGGTGAGGATGCTCCCACCTCAGTGTAGAGCTGCTTAAGGAAACACAGGGTTTTCTCTGTGCTGTAGTTACTGATATAAATGACTTAGGCTAAACTTAGCTGTATGCTTTTGATACCATCCACTGAGAAACTCATGGAAACGAGTTTCTTCATTTAATATTAAAAAAAAATCTAATTAAATTTTTGAACACAGGTTGTTGACAGGTTTTTTTTTTTCCCTTTGGTAAGATATTTCTGTACTTCTGATTACCCTTCTTTATATCTGTACTCTTTAACTTCACAATGCCCAAAGGAGAGCTGCACTAACTGCGCTGTTCTGCTGAGGCCACCACGGGTGGGTGTGAGCAGCCCCAGAGGAAGCAGAACTGTGGGAAGGAGGGAGTGATGGGTAGGGCACTGCTGTGCTGGTTTCTGACATGTTAAACTGTCCTGTGTTTACCAGTCTTAACTTGCCATCAAGTATCAAATGCCACTTTAATATTACATTTGTGCATAAAAGGAGGAAGAGACAGGCAAAACCCTGGGATGTTTTCTGTGGAATTAAATAGCTCTCCCTCTCTGATTGTCATCACAGGAAGTATTGCTCATATATATTTTAAAATATTATAGGAGACAGGGAAAAATCCCTTGACAAGCCAGTCTTGTCCAAGCAGCAAATTTATGCCATATGAGAATGGTAGAACATAATATATGTAACATTTTGAAGAAATTATTATCAAAGAACTGTTGCATTATTGACATATTAGGACCTATTGCAACCTCATGTTCCATCCTTTAGAATAAGAAATAAACTGTGATTTTGTCTGAACAATTGCTCAAAATTCTAGGGAACATTTTGCAAAAAGAGAGGCAGTGACTCTTGTTTTCTGACCAAATGGCAGAACTGCTAATTACTTCTGAAAACAAAATTCCTCTGATGCTTAAAATGAAAAGTAACATTCTACATCACTGAATAGCAGAATTGCTGGGCAGCTCTGTGCAGCTGCTATCATTTTTTTATCCTATCAGTGGCCATGTGACAATGATAGATTTACTCCTCTTTGTAATATTTTCAGGTATTTGAGAATAAGATTTCAAAGAAATGTAAAATAAGACTGTATTTTTATATGGGCTACTGCCTGACTTTAAGGCGGTGAAGTACTTTGCAGTGGAAGATGCTACATAAATAAATTTTAGAAATAGTAATGCCATGAACCCTGAACATTTTATTTTCAGATGGGATTGTATAGGGGCTGAGGTAATAATTGTGTAATTATATACTTATTTCTGATAGGTTGGCCATCTTTTCACTCTGGAGTACTTGAAGGTTAAAGCTCAAAGGTATTTTATTGTAATTGCTTAAAAAGAAGCCCTCAGCAGGTAAACCATGTAGCCAGACTTTCTGAAGCCCTGAAGAGGACAAAGCAACCATGAGTTTCATGCTTCCAGAAAGCTGGAATACAACCCACCATACTGCCTGTTCTTTTGTTTTTCTTGGTGTTCCTTACAAGATTGTTTGTAGTAATTCTTGAGACAGCAGTGACAGAAAAAAAAGTTGCTGTGTTGCTCTGTGCCTGGTAAAGCCTCATTTCCTCTGGATTTGTGTTTGCATCCCTGTACATGCCACCTGCTCCTTTTTCTGTGTGTTCCCTTCCGTGTGACATTTCCTGCACAAAGCTCTTGCCGCTGCCTCGGCGAGAGGCGTCGTGCTGTGGCTGCCCCTCGCCAGTCCCTGTGTCACCCAGGGGACTCTGCATGCTGTGCTGAGAGCCCTGGCACGCCAACAGCCATGGACTCTGCCCTGGATTCTCCCTTGCTCACATCTGTACTCTCAGAAGCTTCCCTTTACCCAGTTTTTTCTGAAGCTTCTGCTGGGCTGGATTATCTTTGAATCTCTTGTCCCTGTTAGACTTTGTTTGCAGGGGACAATAGCTTCAAAAGTCAAGGGGACCAAACAGGTGGACAGAGTGTGATTGCACAGAGCTTTTTTCCTTGAGGAACAGCTAAAAATCAAGTAGGAAAGCTTGCTGGAGTTCAGATTTTGGCAGGAATGTTGTGATGTGGATGACAGAAGGTAACAATCAACTGCAGTTGGATTTTTAACTTTGCTAGTAAATGTGATGTGCTTTGGTAGTACAAAGAAAATATTGATCAGAAGCACTGGTAGGGGTTGCTCTAACATGAAAGTAGTACAAGTAAGAAAAATGGCTTCATTTTTTCTTAAAATATTGACTGTGAGCCAATACAGCTTTCTAATTTCTATACAAACCTCTAATAGATGAGGATTTTGTTTATTTATTTAGTATGAGAGAGTATTTTTGGAGTACTCATTTATTCTTTCACTGTCTGGCACTAATATAATTTGAGAGTACTTGAAGTCATAGAAGAACATGCATGTTTTTATCAGCGGGTTTGTATCACAAATGAAATTAAAGGAAAACATAGTACTTAATAACAAATTTCATCTCATAAACTAAAAATGTAATTTTACTGAAAAAGAAAGAGATTTGTTCATATTATGCACAGCTTTTCAGGAGCAAAGGTAATTTAACTTCTTTAAAATCTGTAACTCAAAAATCAAGAAAATGTGTTAACATCGTTTCTTCCTCCACTTTAAATGAAATTTTGAAGTGGGGTGCTTCTAGAAGATGCTGATTTTCAGCTATTCCAGTAATTTTACAGTGTGGCAAATGGGATTTGGAGAAAAATGGGCAAAAAATGTAATCAAATTATTTACCAAAGGTGGCACAGGAGAAAAAAAAAAAAAAAGTAAGATGTTTTGGCCAGAACCCTTAAATTCTTGTATTTTTGTGTAGTTTGATAGTTGCAGAAGTGTCTAAAGACTCAAATAAACTGGGTGGTTGTACCTGTTACCACCCCAAAGAACATGCTCTGAGAGGCTGCTTGAAGGAGACGGGGGAGGAGAGGCAAGCTGGTGTGAGACCCGAGGAGAACAGAGCATGAAGCAGTTTGGAAATGTCCCACATCACCCTCAATTGATAAACTAGTGGCTTTCCATAAAAATAGCTTATTCTCCTTATTCTTTTTCAACAGCAAACAGAATCAAGGTGTTAAAATACTCCTAATAGGAATGATGAGGAGAAACTTGGAGAATAAATTTGCTTTGACTTAAATACAGTGTAAGAAAGAAAATATCTGTTCCTAGAAAGCAACACTTGCTCATGTTTTCAGAGATGATAGGGGACATTACCTGTAGCCAACCAAATGATGTGAGTGGCCTTTTGGGATTGAGGAGACCCAAACCAAGTGCATTTCCAGGTCCTGTTTCAAGAACTGTTTGATGCTATTTGTTTTGGTAATTTGGAAAAAAAGAACATATGTTTCTTCTTTTTAAGGAAGTTTTTAGGCATCTTTCACTTTTTTTTATTATTCCACCTAAGACTGTTATAAACTGGCCTGTGGAATAATAAGACATCTGCATAAGTTTTGCAGCTCTAACAGTGCAGCCTGGTCTATTGATTAAGGGCTTTTAAAGAGGCATTTGTTGTGTCAATTCTCCCAAGTTGCAAAGGATATAAAAATGGGTTTCTAATTTCCTGGATTGGTTTTCTAACCTCTGGGTTTCGTAAAATGGGGAGTATCACATGTTCTGCCTTTTGTTGGCTCTGGTTCTGAGTAGCAGAATTTGCTCTGAATTTTCCTCCAAAGGTTTGGGCGCTGGTGGCTTGCACAAGGATCCCAAACAGCAGTGGGCACGAAGGTCCTTACATTGGATGAGATGGGAGTCAGAGCATTTAGTCATAACTTATAAAAGAGTAAGAAATTGGTTTTTTCCATTGCCAAGATTACAGGAGGGGGGAGAAGGGCATCATTCCTACTTTTTTTGTAGAGTGAAGGCTTACCCTATCCTTGCTTTCAGTATATCATCGAAGCACATTGACCTTCCTGACTTGCTGTAATAAATAATGTTTAATGCACAAAGACCTATGGCTTATGGTGGTTAGGAAGGGGAGAGGGAGATGATTTTTCCAGATGACAATGATCGTTGTATTAGCTGGGAGCATTATTCTAGTTGTAAAATCCCATTACACTGGGGTCATGCAAAAGGGGAGGGGAACAGTCTCTGTTATATAAAACTTACAGTCCAGAGGCAAGACAGGCACAGAAATGTCAGGAAATAGCTGAATAGTGTTGGCCAGTGTGCCGATGTCCAGCTGTTCACACATTTCAGAAAGGCAGTGTAGTAAAGGGAAATTTGGAAGATGTTTTGCAGATGTTGACAGTGAGTTCTTTCCAAGTACAGGGAGGTGCTCTTAGAGGATGTTTGAAGATGATTACTTCAAGGCAATGGGCACTGGAGGTCCCAGATCTTTCTTGCAGCATCAGTTAGGTCTTACTCAGAGAACATAAGTGCCCTTTCCCTCCTTGGTTATTCTTTGGTGCAAGTAGGAGTGTTTTGTAAACACCAAGGAGTTCATTTTCATGTTCCCTCTGAAGCAAAGTGCTAGTGAGCAGGCACATAGAGTTTTTCTGAGTGCTCATTAACTGTATGCAGTTTGAGATGCTTAAGGCTTCAAATTTTTTTTTCAGACTGCTTAACTTTATGTAGATTTATATGGCACTTGTGTCTCAAAACTGTTATTGACTTGATATACAGATTGCAAATTTTCTGAAGTGAAACCCAAGCTTGGATATGCAGAGAATGAAGAAGATGCTACTTGTATCCTGTGGAAACTACAGTGTATTACGTTAGGAACTTTGTGATAAATTAATTTAAAACATTTTACTTGAATCATCCCAGAATCTGGTAAAGAACCCTTGATTTGGGTATTTTTGTAGGAACACGCTTGGTCATCGGTGTCATTTCTTAGAAAATAGTTTTAGTTGTTCAGCTAATACTGGTACATCTGAGAGGTAGAACTTGGGTTTTTTTGGAGGGGCATTTAATAATTAGCAGATTACTGTTGCTTCTTCCACCATTCCAAGTCTTGCTTATGGCTCACTTTGCAAGTTTTGCCATTGCAGTGGGAGTCTGCAAGGCAAGTCCCCCTTTGCTGATTCAGAATAGTCATTTGCAGTATTGAATGGAGAAGTAGTTGAGCAGGCAAAAATAGATATTCTGACCATGTGGTTAAAGACATAATGTATATGTCCAAGGGAAGATAAATTAAAGTTACATAGCCAAGTGTAATTTTAGTATTTCACACATTCTGTAATTTTAGCAATGCTTTTTGAAGTTGTAATATTTTTCAACTATTTGTACATTTTGGCAATTTGGCAAGAATTAAATCTTTGGATCCTCTTTGCTGAATCACTTGCTTGGCTACTGTGCAACAGCTTTCCTTTCCTCCAAATCACATGGTCAGGCAGCCTGTGCAGTGAATCTTAAGGCTTGCACATATGAAAAGCATGGAAATAGTAGGTCACAGGGAAAAAATATTCAGTGTACTGATATGTTATAGTATTTATTAATTGGTAGACAAACCTTTCGGAGGGGCACCAGCATTTTTGATAAAGAGGTCATGTAATTTAGGGGAAAAAGAAAGATGGGGAATGTTGCATTACAACAAAAAGGAAAACTCTCACTGCTGTTGATTTGTTCATTCATGATATTGTGCCTTTACAGGAAAAAATTATGAAGATTGTAAGGGGAAGGATTTATCTCTAAGTATCCCTTCTGTTAAATGATTAAACAGCAATATGTTTTCCATTACTTTATCTCCCATCTCTTTTAAGCTTAACTGAGGACCCTTAAAAAAGATCTTCTGCTTTAAAAATAAAATAGATTACTTAAGCAGTGATTTTATTCCATAGATCTGTTGCTGGGATTTTGTATTTTAAGCAACTGTAAAACTTCATAAATATGAGTTATTAAATAATTATTTGATCAAATTGATTTTTACCATGTTGCCAAGGGAACACTGTATATGTCCATTGCCTTTTGGCCCCAGGGGAGGCACAGCAGGGCCCACAGTAAAGAACTGAGTGTAGCCAGTGAAGTCCATTTGGCTGCAGGCTGAGGCTGCTTGGAAGAGCCTCCTGCACATCACAGGAGAGCAAATTGCCTCCTCTCCACCTGTCTCCAGAGGTTTTTGCTTTGGTGTCCATGTCTTCCTTGCTTAGTGCCCTCTCTTAGCAACCAGCCCTGGAAGACCTTTGGTTTTCTCACAAGAGGTTTTTGATTACCAGAGGTTTGAAACAAGTTTGTCACAGGGTTTAGCCATGCTGCTTTCCAGCTGCCTTGCATGTACTCTGTGTAGAGTGACAGGTATGTGCTGTGACTCTGAAGTGCTTGGTGAAAAATTAAAATGGGATAGGTGTGTGCAGCACAGGTTGATGAATGAAACATGGCAAGTTCAGAATGAAGATGTAAAATACCATTTTAATGTATTAGATTAACTGGTTTCCTGTATTTAGTGTTTTCTTTCTGAAATAAGTTTAACATGCCTAAACACTGCCTTCAAGATGTTTGTGTTCATAATGTCAAACCTACATTGCTATATGTTGTGCCTTTTGAGTTAAAAAAAGCCCAAAACGCAATTGAGCCAATTAACACATTTTACTATATAATCGATATTTAAGTGTACAGAGAACTATTAACAGGCTATTAATTTTAAAATGTCAGATTCCATTTGATAAGTATGAAAGGTTTGCTGATTTTTTGCTAAAATTAAATGAGAGGGTAAAAAGGCTTTTCTTGCAATCCACATGGCTCTTCCTCATACCATGGTATGGCCAACTGAAAGCACACTTGTGTCTGCCTCTACATCTGTACTGTGTGAGCTGTTGTACCGTTCCTGTCGTGTAATCATTCCATTTAATCCATGCTCTGCATGCACAGTGACACAAAGTGGTGCCTCTCCTTCTCTCCTCAGCCAATACCAAAGCCCGCAGTCATGAATTTGCTGAGAAGAACGGACTTAAAAAATACGAGTACGTCTTACACCCGCGAACGACCGGATTCACCTTTGTGGTTGAGCGTCTAAGGGAAGGTAATCTTGCTCTGTCCTTTTTTTTTCCTTTAAGGTAACAAATCTTACCCAAGCTGATGTTCAGAAAACTGCTTGAAGTAATTTCAGAAAAACTGATCACGAAGCAAGGCCTTATTTGCAACCCTCCTTAAAATGATTGTAACATGGAGAGATTTGAGAGAGTTGATAAGAGGCACTAATATCATCAGAAGGTATGCAGTGAATGAAAGCAACTTTTGTTTTATTTTAAATATTTTAGCTTGTTTAGTGATCTTACCTCAGAAAGCTAGTAGAAAAAATCCCGAGAAAGTTCAGCCTGTACCATCTTTAACCCCAAGTGGATGGTTGACACTGAGCACACAGGCATGTATGTCACTGCCCTTTCTGAAAAGGCTTCTGGGTTTAAATCTGATAGCTGAGTAAACAAGTTGTTATGTTCAATGGACAAGAGGAATGAGCAGCAGTGTGGAAATGCAGCAAGTTGGCTGCCCAGTGCTGCCAGATGTTTTGGGTGATGGTGACTTGGCGAAGTTGTCTGAAATACGAGATGGTGGGTAAGAGAATGAGTGATACTTGTTTTTCACCCTGAAGTGATTTTCCATCCCAATATTAATCTGAGGGTCAGGGTTGAGTCCCTTTTATCAGGAGAACAGAGAACGAAGATGTGACTGTTAGATTGAGATGTCTGGGAGTTGTTCTGGGAATGGGCGTTTTGATGAGGTTCGAGGCCATCGGGATGTAACCTTTAAATTGTACAGATGTGGCAGGGATTCAAGTACAGATGAGTGAATATTTGCAGGATATATGGTTGAAGAAAATAAACATGTACAGTAGATATGAAGTGACTTTTTTATAGGTAGTCTCTTTGGGGAAAAGCGATTCTAGATGTTTAACACATGCTGGTTATTTTGACTGCCAAAGGAAGAAGTTTCAGATTATTAAAAAGAATAGGGGTCTGCTGGTAGGTTTTTTTGCTAGCTGGAATCCATGCTTGGATTTTAGATTTGGCTTGCATTTTACCTGCTTCCTACTAAAGCAGTCATCCTAAAATCACTGCAAGCAGTTTGGCATTTTGTCCAGGTGGACAACCCCAGTTGTACCATATATCTATCTGACCCTATTTGTATTTCACTTTCAGTGCTGGACACCTTAGATTTTCACTTCTCTTGAATGTTTATTACTCAATTTGCTGTAGTAAAAAAATTTGCCACATACACAATTTCAAAAGCTTGCTTTACCTAAAACTTCACAACACTCAGTTAACCTACTGCCTAACCATATTTCAAACCTGGAACAAATTTTCAGTTAAAGAAATGTTTTCCACTCAACATATTAATAACTTTAAAAAAATTTCTATATTTGCTACAGGAACAAGCTTTGTGGTTTACAGTAATTCTTCCATTGCTCTATGAGCAATCTTTTCAAATTAGGCTATTGGGTTATAAAAAGGAAAATATTTGAGGCTGATTAACTGATTTTATGCAGTAGAAAGCTGAGGAAAAAACAATAACAGTCCAGTCTTTGAAGTGGTTTTATGTCTCCCTTTTATTTAAGGCAGACAAATATTGTGTGAAATATTAATGTCCCTTTAGTGTTGAATTTACTAGATATTGGGTACTTGGATAGGCATCGTAAGTGATATCTATTATAACTGTATGCTATTATGTATTAAATTATATGTGAGAAGGTAGTTCAAGTAGCATTTTAAACTACTTGGTTATTATGTATTAATTTAAGAATTGGTTTTCAGCTGCTTCCAAGTGTGCGAAATGAGGACCATTTGTGTTGAAAAGTTTTGGGGTTTTTTAATACATACACACACACACACACACACACACACACATATATATATAATATGTATGTATATATATATATACACAACCTAGCTGTAGGTGCTGGACTTTAAAATACTTCAGTATATTATGTACATATGCATATCTCTATCTTTTTATGTGTACAATATAGATGTCAAGGTTGATATTGAGATGGAGATGGCCCGGTTGGTACCTGGTGTTATTGTGCAGCTCTGGTTTGAGTTACTACTTAAACTGATAGAATGCCTTTTTTACAATCCTAATTTGTGATACTGGCAGTAATAAAAAAAACAGGACTGTCAAGGGCTATGGTGTTAACCTGAGGCCCTATTTCTGAAGTGTCTTAATGGTACAATCATAGTAATAATCATAAAAATAGAATTATTTTCTTTTTTTACTCCTCATAACTGCAGGCACACAGCAGTGTGTGTGACTTTAACATGCAGGAGGGAGTGATGGAGATTTTAACATGATGTTTACATCTTTGAAAGTATTTTTGTGCATAGATGGCAACCTTATTGCCCCACAGCTCTCCTGTGAATACATTTTGGCTTGTGGCTGTTTTTCATTCCTGAGGCTCAAGTGTCTTTTCTTCAGGCCTGAGTACATTATTTAGCTCCAAAAATAGGTTGATGAAAAGAGGGGAAAAATGTCATCAGAAATTTAACTGCTTTTTAAATGTTGAAGAAACTAATTTAATTTGGCAAGAACCCAAATGAATATGCATCACAAGCTGTAGCATGAAAGAGTTACCCATTATTATATAAAAATAACTATTAGTGACCCTTCCGAATAGGAAATGAAGAATCAGGCGAAAATAACCTTCAATAAAATTTTGCCTGTATCTCTGTGAAGGAGTTTATTCCTAGAGAAGCACTGTCTGCACCCTGCCAGCATAAACTGAGCAGTTATCTGTTCTTTGCTTTCCATAGGTGGCAAAAAGCACTCAGATTCCTCTGGCTGGCTTCTCTCTCTTACGTGGTCGTTATTTCAACTATTTGGTCTCTTTGGCCCACAAATGCTTCTGTGATGGTTTCTAAGTCACTGCTGAGATTATGGGAGCTAAGAAAAAAAGATCTATATAATGTCCACCAAAAAGCAATAAAAGTTGTTTAGGTAATACATCTCCTTGGCTTTTGAGTCACACCCTTTCTTTCCCCATTCTGGTTCTTCATGAATGGTAGCTCTGCCCTCCTGAGCTGGCTCCTCTAAACAGAAACCCATGTAAAAGCTGACTGGTTTTTCCTTTCATTATGTTTAGGTGCCAAAACAGTGAAAATATTATTTTATTTGTAAATGATCACGTTGTTTTCTCATTCATAGAAACCATAGAATCACCCAGGAGTAAACACAGACTATGAACATGCTTTAGATGTATAATTGATAATGAACTCAGGAGAATAAGGACTGCAACTGTTCTTAGTTTTCAAGCAGGAGATACCTGATTGGATGACTATTGATAGAAAGCTAAGAGAAATAAAATAGGTGATTTGCTTCTTTCTAATTCTGTTCACTTGATCAAGTAAATCATTTGTCTTGTCTGAGCTGTAAGGAATCCTGATTTCAATCAGCACCTGGTAAAAAAGTACTAGAGATTTTCACTGTATTTCTTTGGGGAACAAAGGTGAGCATTTGTTGAAAGATGAAGTAAGAACGTGTGAATGAGCAACAGAAAGTGAACTCCAGGCACCAAAATGAGCATTACTTTTTTAATTCATCCCTCTCTTTAACCATCTCCTAAAATAATTTTTAATCCTATTTTTTTTTTAAGCCTGAAACTTTGAGTAGATGTTATATATGGAGTAATTTTTGGCAGAACTTGGGTTAGGATAACTCATCTCCTTTTACAAAATGTGGGACTTTGAAAAGGGCTGAAATGTGCAGGAATACGACTTTTATAAAAGCATGTCTTTAACAATGTTAATTGAAAACATTTGGAGTTTACATAATGCTCGTGAAGATCCAGTTTGTTAGATCCTTCTACAAAAGGTCTAGAGGTTACTCAGAAAAGACATATAGGTTTTCAGACCTGTTTGTATTTTATAAGGTTTTTTCTGAAGTTCCAAATGACATTGAAAGTTCAGCTGACTTGAATGCTCAAAGAGATGGAAAATAATACTGGTTTGATTTGATTCAATATTGTCTGGATTCATTGAATTACATATATTATCTTGGCATAATATCTGTAATTGTAGCCAAATAGTCTGTCAAGAGAAAATAGCTGTTTACGAATGTTTTCTTAAAATTGCTTCATGGCTTTTAAGCATTTTCTCTGGACTAAATAAACAGTGTTAAGACAGAGCTAAAGCTTTAAAGCATCATTAGAAGATTATTCATGCTTTTGTAGACAATAATTTCTGCCAACATTAAATTTAAATTGACCTTTTTGACACTTCGTCTACAGCCATCAGTCTTTAATAGCTGGATACATTGGACTGGATGTTCCCATTATGTGGTTTATATTTTACTGGTTGTACAGTATAATGACTAGTCAGAATGAGTTGTTGTATTACAGTATTTCGGCTTTGAATTTATTTCTGGTTCATAATTAGCCAACTGAAAAAAATATTGCAGATAACATCTGCCAACTGCAGAATCCCAAAATAAACAAAGATACAAATTTAACATGCTTGCCTTCATTGCACATCCTTACTGTTGGAAAGAAACTGTGATTCTCATCCTTTTGATTGGTTCAGAATTGATAGTTTTGCCCTAAAATTAATGCTTACACACACAGAGTCAGAAACTAGTCTGTATCTTCTAATGTTCATACCTGGTTTTACAGTTGTTTCAGTAATTACATGCAGGTATTCCAACCTGTTTCATTGCTAAGGCAGGAAAGTTTTATTTAGGTGTTCAGTCCAGGTTATCTCTATATCAAACTATGTAAATGTTTTAATCCTGGGATGCTTAGTGACTATTACATAGATTCTGTATGCTTTTCTGAGAGTTAGAGTATCCAGATATGCATATTTATATTTATGTACTGAACTCTGAACGGCATTTTTTTGGGTTCTGGTGCAATTTGCTTACACGGCACTTAGGAGCTTATAATGTAGGGAGACAGTTTGTGATTTTCAAATCAATACAGAAGACAGTCAATAGGAGAGGATGATTAACAGTTCCTGAAAGCTGACACAAGGTTTGGCTCCCCTTTGCTGCAGTATGAAGTACCCAGCGTTAGGCAGCAGGTCTTTGTGAGCAGTGCCTGGACGTCCTCGCTGTGGACCGGGAATATTTATTAATGAAACCCTTCAGCTTGAAGTAGCCAGAGTACATGAGCTCCCCGAGCTTTTTTCCTACTCTGACTTTGAAAGAGAGGCAGGAGGTTGGTTGTATGCATTGATGAAATGTCAGTGAGAAATTCTACTGTGATACTGCCAAGGGCTTGTGTTCTGGTATAGATGACACTTACGTCCAAAGCACCTACAGCTTACAAGACAGATGCCCTTCGTTCTTTCAGGCATAAATCAAAGTAATACCAATTTGTGTGTTACATTTGCTAACGAGAAAATTGATGCAAGTGTGAAAATCAGGTCTATTCATTGGCTGAAATGTTCAGGCTGTGGTAGGTGGGGTGTATGAATTAATAGATGTGCATATTAAATAAACTGCTTTTTATTTTGATTACATAGTTTCTTTCCTCTTCACATAAATACTGGATGAGGCATGTGGGTCTCGATTACAGAAGTGTTTGCTGAATTACCTGCAGAGTTTTTATGTGCTCAGACAGAGCCATGTAGCGGTTTCCAGGTTTGTGCATAATTGTCTTATGTTAACAAATGTACAGGATGTAGAAAGGCCCCACATCAAATGACAGAGAAGGTTAGATTTGTTGTTTCAACGAAATGTAGCCTCCCTCTTTGTGACTGAACAGATTTCTGACTCCTAGAATTATATGTTGGGCCACTGCCAAGATTTCTGTGGGTTTTGGCGAGGCCGGAGCTTGCACACTGACCAGCATTGCCATCTCTCAGAGGCAGCTCCTGCCTGTTTGTGCTGGTTGCTCAGTTGTGTAAACTAAAACCAGTCTGTTTTCGAAATAGGAAAATGTAAGTGTCCACATCAGCCTTAGCTTTGGGTCTTCAATCAACTAATTTCACCCGTATGTCCATCAGATTTGCAGAGATTAAACAGCAACTCTAAACCATCATTCCTTAATGCAAGGAAATTATTTCTTCATGATTTTTTTTTTCCTCAGTGCATGTGTTCCTCCCAGAGTCATGTTACTAAGTAGACTGATACTCTGAAATTACTGAGCCATTGTGAAAGAGCTCTGAGCAAGTTTTTGGCTGAAAATGCAGTATTAGAGCTTCACTGACTGCTGTAATTGATCTTCTGCTTTTATGAGAATTGGATCCTGTGCATTAAATAGCAGAGCCTTTGATATAGAAATATCAGTATGTAAATTGAAGCTTGCATGCTTTTTATGCCTTTTGTGTGTCAGTAAAAAATTCACAACATTAGTTATATTAAAAAAAAAAAAGGCAGGGACCTTGTTCAAAAGCATGCTTTTATTGCTGGGCATGTCTGTGAAATTCAGCAATGCAGAAAATCGGGTGCAGGCTGTTGTGCTTTATTGCAAATGCTGACAGTTGTCTCTGTACTCTGGAACATGGGAAAGGGCAGCTCGACTTTTTCCAGAATCATGTTAACCGCTGATGATTACCATGTCTTGCAAACATCTGCGTGTGTTGGCTGTGATGTACTTCTCAGAATGAGCACCAGCTTTCTGTTAGATATTTTCTGGCCTTTGGTACACGATGAAGTTTCTGTTTCTCTTCTTTCATGTCTTACTGGAGCAGCATTCTGCACTGCTCGCCCCACCTCTGTGGAAATCAGTCCATTGTTTCAGTCCTCCTGGGAAGGATTTGCTTTTTCCTAAACACTCTTTTCTCTCAGCCCCCATCCTTTCCTCTTTCCACCTCCCACTGTTATTGAGAAGGGAGCACAGCCTTTCACTGGAGGGTTTATGCTGTAAGAATCACTTCCCTTTAGTGTTTGCAGGGTGACATGTTGCTGTTTGTGTCACCACTCATTTGTGATATACATCGGAAATATTTCAGGTTTTATATTCTCGAGCCTATCGAGATCCACTTACTGCAGTAATTCCCTTGCAGTCTCTCACGTGTGAGTCATGGCTTGTGACAAGCAGATACACCATGCAGTGGATCATTTTCCATTTACCTCCTCACAGGTTATTAATAGTTGCAGTGGTAACCATACTAAAAAGTTACTATTTGCCAGCAGTTACCCCACAGTGGTATTAGAGGTTTCCACTGTTTTCCCTTGACTCAGAATACACAGTATCTGTGGTAACGATGTGGTAATGTTTGGCAAGTGAGGACTTTTTTAATTGCTTCAACTGGAGGCCTGGAACGATGTTAGCTCATCAGATTGCATATGTAAAAACGAAGCTTGGCCACAGATGAGTTCAGGAAAAACGATTTTTCAGGAAAAACTAGAATTATTTTCCTCAGAATTATGAAAATGTTCCTGCCCTTCGACTTTAATCTAATGTTTATCTCCTCTTGGAAGTTTTTTTTAAGAAAGGTTTTTCTGGTAGTTGATGTGCGTTGACTGGGTGGTGGACCACGAGTGTGAGTAACAAGGTGTATCTGCTGGTCCAGACTGGGTCAGCATCTCTCTGGGTGTGTGTTTTAAAAGGTCGTTCATCTGATTTGAGTATTTTGAGTACTGAGCTTTATGGTTGTTTTTAAAGACTTAAAACAGGCAATAGGTGAGCCTCAGGTAAAGTACAAGTTCATTAATTACTGCTCATTCTTGTCAGCCAGTGATCCAAGAATTTGCAGGTGATGTTGGTTGTATTGGTAGCATATTTAATTATTGCTGAAGTTGAAATTAATTCCTCTAAACAGAGGAATAGTATTGGCATCTATTTGTTTCACATGCTATTACCAGATGCTTTACACAGCTTACCCATTTCTCAGCTGTTTATTAGTAAGGCAGATAATTGCCTCAAGCAATCTTGAGTAGAGAGGAACCTCAACATACTTTTTCCATACTCTTTCTTTTTTTTTTTTTTTTTTTAACTGCTTTAGTTTCCGTTAGGAGATGATGTTTCCTGATGTGTTTTATTAGAAAAATAGCAGCATCTACAGGCTGAATAGACTAATCCCAAATCAAGAGTCTTATTGTACAGGAGATTCTCAGTCATATTTTTTGGATTCTCTACTCTTCCACATTTTGCAGATGCTAGCTGTTTTTATTTCCAGCTGCATTAAGGTTGCTGCAAATGTGTTTTGTGTATTCCTGATACCACTTTTCTGTATGAGTAATTACTGGCAGGGGAGAGGGTCCGTGGAGTATCATTCCAGTTACTGGAAATGTTGGAATCCTCAAACTGTTCAGATATAGCCTCCAAATCTGTAAGACAGTAATAAAACTTCCAATCTCATCTACTTGCAAAATATGCTGCTTATGTATCATTAAATGTTAACTAGTTTGTTTCTTTCATTCCTTTCTGCTGTTGCAGCTTCAAGTCTCCTTTCCTTTGCCCTCCTCCCAGTCCCCTGCCACTATTTTCAGGATATAAAAAAATGAGCCCAGCAGCCCAGTCAGACTTGTCCGAGCTGACTCAGATGCCTGAGTTTAGCAATCATTTGCAAGGCTCTGCTCCAGGGATGTTGTGAGCAGTGCCACAGCCATGAATCCTGCATGTTGCTATGGGACTGATACTGAAAAACGAAAAACATCAGAGGGCAGAGGAGCTTGGGAAAAATTGTAGTAGAGCATAAATGCTTTTTAAAATAGATTTTTATCAAAACATAAACTTCAGCATAAATTCAAGTCTACACCTCATTCATCACTTTATATGTAATCTGAAATATTCCTGTCTTTGGGACTTATTTTGTCAACCTTTTTCTGAACTGCAGGATTTTGGAGGGCAGGAAATAAGGTCGTGGCTCTCTGTGTTCTCACTAAACACTGGTGGGATATAGGAAGGGTTTCCCTTTACTGCCTGTGGGCCTTGACAGTTACTTGAAGTACAAAATGCATTAAGTGTCGTAATTAAATATATTACAGCTATAGGGTTTGAATATATTTTCCCATAAATTCATTTATTTGTAGAATGGGTACCAGTTAAGAGTTGGAGAACTCTTGTAATATACATTCAAGACAGTAGTGTCTCTCCCTAACTCTATTTCATACCATTAAAAACAAATAATATCTTAAAATAAGCATCTCTGAAATGCCTATCATCTATATTTAGACTTATGCAAAACTGTAGTTTTGTTTGCATAGATAGTCATTGTTGCCCTTGCAGCCTAACAATAAAAATAAATGCTCTTGATGATTATAAAATAATTCCAGAAGTAAGCACCTGAGCAGGGCTTCTGCTCACTGGTCCTTCACTGTGCTGCTCTGAAAGGAGCCAGCCTGACCTGATGGATTCTGGCATGGCAGAGTCAGTAGAGACATCTATTAGGAGAAAAGAAGAACATGAACAAGAAATAAAAAAGAAGAGAGGCATTCTCAAAATGCTTGAGAGACTTTGGAATCTGTGAGCAATGGCACGTTTGTGTTGCCTGGAAGTTGCTATGGGTACTGGCGTTTAAAAGCCAAACACAGAGGGCAGGCCTTAGGGACATAAGTCCCATTTAAAATCCTATAAGAATTAGTGTTCTTTTAAATCTGCTTGGATGCTTTTGAAAAATCATCCCTCAAAAGGGTTCTTTGTCTAAGTGCTCTGCAGGTTCATCCTGTCAGCAGCACCATTGTGATTTAACCAGTTGGCTTCTGCCTTCACTTATCCAAAGAGCATTCCTTCCAACAGACCTGAAAGCTCCCTGCCTTCCTCTATCAGCCTTTTGCTTGGCTGCTCTTATAGCACGTATCAGAGAATTAAATGAAACATATGCTCAGCAACTCTGTGGCTCCTTCTTTCCTCCCTGCTGTTCACACGCTGTCTGTGAGGCCTGTGTCTCTTTCAGGAAGGTATTTTGTTATGGTACCTCTGAAACACCCATCTCACCAGTGTATAAGCTTTGTTGGAGCAGGTAGCAGTTAAGCCACAGCTGTCTCAAACAGTGCACTCTGCAGGCCCACAGCATTGCAAATATTTAACAAACCTGTTAATAATACATCCCAAACCATAGAGGCTCTGGAGATTCATCAGGATTTCTACTACCTGTGGTGCTGACAAATTCAGCTGACATTACACACTGAGACACACACATAAGCATGCACTCAATGTTCAAATATATACATAATTTCTGATTTATAATAGCAGTGTTGTACATTAGGATAGAATGTTTTCAAAGGATTATTCTCCTCCTTGAAGGGATAAATTCTCTTGATTTTCAGTCTTGTGCTTTTCTGTATTCTGGCACATGTAATCAACCAGCAGCGTTTTCTTCTTCATGTCTTCTTGGTTGGACGGCAGTGGACAGCAAAGAATTCATTAAAACTGAACAGCCAAAATGCTGATAGAATATAATGTGCCTGTGACTCAAATGGTGGATTTTTTCCTGTGAGGTCTGGTATATTGTGTACATACAGAACGGTGTGTATGTATATAGAGGAGTTTTGGTCGATTTCCATCTTTCTTGGCAAACTGTCTAGGATGAGGATTATGGTCTAAAACCCCCATTAACACAGAGAAAACAAATCTTGCTTAGCCTTTGTGAATTTATGCATATGTGCCCCATGATTTTTTACAAGCAAAATGGTTTTACTTTGCCACCCCCTCTTAAGCTGACTGAAAGCACCATGGGCAGACCAGGGCTGCTTTACACCCAAACTAAAGAGATTGTTGTTCAGAATGAATTTCATGGGCCTCTTGCTGAAGGCCCATTGCTGCCTCTTAGCTGGCTGAGAGGAGGAACTCAGCTGAGTAGGTACGCACTGCTTGGAAACTATCTAAGCACCTGCTATCAGGATGCCCTGTCTTGATCTACAAGTGAAACAACCTCACAGGGCACTGCTTCTTTTCAAAGTAACGCAGGAGGAAAGTGTCAAGCATTCAGATTGCATAACTAAATACTGAGAAGTGGGAATTTCATAAAGGGAGATTGAATGCAGCCCTCTTGTGGTGTTCACTTTGGAACAAGAGAACCAAATGTATTTTGCTAGTTTGGTATTTTCTTTGCTTAGAATGACAAGCTTCTAACTATGTATTTCATGCTTTTTCATTTCACACAACAGTAAAAAAAAAGTCAGAATGGAAAGCTTTTGCTGGCAGGGCTTTGAAGTTGATCTGCTGTGTGAGAAGCTGTGAAAAAATAAAGCAAATTCCATAATCTGTAATGTTCTCTGGAAGAGCCCAAGAGGTGTGAACCTGAGGAAATGAACAGTTTCTTCCTCGGAGAAAGGTGGAATTCGAGAGTATCTGGTTATAATTCCAGAAATGTTGCCTTCATTTTCAAATATTCTGTAGTAACTCTTTTACAGCTGTTATTTCAGCATTGTTTTCTCAAAATATTTTGCTATCCAGAAACACATTCCTAAGATACTTTCATTATTTTAGTAGAAGCATTGTGGCAAATGCAACAGGATGGAAGTAGTGGAGATAGATGAAAGAAATTAGAGGATTGAAGATTTATACTTTGACAATAGTGCATACATCCACATCTTGTAGATACAATAATGAGGTTTATGTCCATGAGTAGTCCAGACTACACTTTAGCAAACAGTAGTCTGTCAAAGGGATACTTGCACATGGTTACATAATAGGCATCTAGCTCTCAGATTTTGTTCTCTTAAAAAAGAAATAAGGACACCCCCCCACCCCCCAAATAAACAAAGAAATAAAAAACCACACAAAAGTTTTTCTAGTTTTCAAGTGATGTTTCTTTGTTGGTTTTCATTACTAAATTTTACTTCTGCTTTATGGAGCAGAAATGTCATGTTGTTTTTTCCTCCGTGGAATCTGCTATGTATACCTGATGTGGAAAAAAATCAAGAGCTCTCTTGAAAAGGAGCACCAGCATAGTTTTAATCCCAGAAGTATGACACTTCACAAAAATCCTTCTCTGAAAAATATTAAACGCACTAAGAAACCAATTATAAACAAATAGGAACATGAGCAGCATGCTGGTCAGGCTTTTGTCACAAAATAAACAAAGACGGTTGAGACCTGCATGTAAAATATATTTTGTCTGCTACTTAGCACACACTGTAGCTAAAATGGAAAATTCTGTAGAGCTGAATGATAGCACTAAGTGAATTGGCATTTGCAATTAGTTTTCCAGTGGTTTGGCAGTATTAATAATGCAGCAGAAGGACAGGATATCCTTCAACTAAGTCAGTATGAAAAAAGGTTTTCATTAGCATTACAATGAACTCTGAGAACCAGGTATTCTTACTCACAGGAAATAAGGTTTGAGGAAATAAATTTTGCGTTTGAAACTGTTGGGTGAATTTTGGAGCATATCTAAATATGACTATTATCAGAAACTGGTTTTAGAATAGTGTAAGGATAAAGTGTCTTTCTCAGGCTGTTATTATAATTCATAAGATAATATTTTCAACAGTGTTTATTATACAAAAGAATGTTCAGAACCAGATAAATACACTAGGGAGCCTGGTTAAATAGGAATAAACCAAAGGAGTTACTTAAAGTTACAAGAGAAGCAAAATGCTGACATAGATAAGATAAATTATTCTTTCTGTTGTTTTTCCATAGTAGTCTATTTTGGTCAAAACCAAAGAGCAGTAACTAATATATTTGCATATTTGTGGTTAAAATTTACATGAAGTTCACAAACGCTGTGATTTATCAACCAAGGTAATATGAGATTGAAGCAATCCAGTCCAGAGGAGCAGATTCTTATCAGCAGAATCTTGGCACTGAAATAGATTTATTGGAAGCCATCATTTGCAAGTTGCTAACAAGGAAGGAGTAGATGAGGAAGCAGAGTGCCTTTTTGTAACTGTTGTCACCACAGGGCAGTTGTGTTTGTCACAATGGTCAAATTAGTTCAGCCTTAATACCATAGTGTGGAATTCTTCTAAAATGGAGTTGACCTTCTGGCAGCCTATAGAAGCTTTGAAATTTGGTGCCTTTGCCAGTGTACCCCATCCTGAACTGTGTGTTTAGATATGAGCCAGCTACCTCTTTATCAGCCAGTAAAATCTTTTAGGTCAATTACAATGTGAGCTATTACACAATAGCTCAGGGTCATCCAAATTCTGTCTTTTCCACATACTTGGTTAGAACACTAGCAGGATTTTTATAAAAGCTCTCTTCCTACACTTACCTGCTCTAAACACTCCAAATCCACTTTCACTTTTAAGTCATTGTGGGTCTGTCCTCTGTGTGTCCTGGTGCTCCTGCGTCAGATAGGCCTGAAGAGTGTCCTAAGTGGCATCGCAGTTCTGCAGAAGACAGTTCATTCTTCAGTGTTCCTTCTCTCATTCACCACCTGGTTTTTTTCTGTCTTCATCTGAGAGCAGAGGCAGGAAACTCTCAAGTTCAAGAGAATTAAGAAATCTCAAGCCTTCTTGATTTTGTCTGTTGGACATTTCTTCTTTCTTCTCTGTGCACTCACCACCAAATTCTTCCTCTGGAACCAGCTACAGTGCAATTAATTGCTGGTAATTTCTGTGTGTTATGCTCAGCTTGTTCTCTTGAAAGAAGCCATAATTTGGATACGCCCCTCTCTGAAGCTTGAAAAACATGATGCTTTGCTAATTGTCTTCAACAAAGGCACTCCAGATCAGGTATTTGTCAGAAGGACCCTTCTGTAGCCCCTGTGAGACTTCTGCTCTGCATACTTCCATCCGAGGCAGCCCTGGTTGTGCTGATGCCTCGAAGTTGCCCAGTACAATAATGTTTTAGTCTGACATTTAATGGATAGAATTTCTTGCCACACAACAGGCACTTGTGATAGTAAAATTTCCAACTCAACACTGGTGAGATATATTTGGTTCCTTTTTTTTTTTTTTTTGTTCAGTGTAAAGAATGCACCCCATAGATGACATTTTGAGTGAAATTCAATTAGCTGTGTTTTATAAACAGTCATGAACAATCGAGTCCCCCAAACTTTGTGTTTTAGATGACAGCTGGTCACTCTCAAAGGAAATTGCTTCCAGCGGGTGATGTGCTGGAACGATCTTATCTATCAGACTGGAAGGCAGTTCCATGTTGAGAAAAGCTCCCAGAGGATGTGTGAGTAAGGCTCCACGAGGGACTGGAAGGTCTGTACCAGCACCTCAGTAGTGCCCTGGGCAGAAGACAGAGACTTGAGGGCAGGTGTCCAGCTGTAGCTTTGCCATGAATTTTGAACTGGGCTTGAAAATAAATGCCTGAAACACCAAGTCTGGAAAGGAAAAGAGATTAAGCCTCTGCTAGCAAACAAACAGCAGGTAGTCACCTTGGTAAGGGTAGGTGAAATTTCGTCCAAAGTGTCTAGCCCAGGAATAGCAGATGTGAGTGGAACCTAATCCCAAAACTGCAAACTGCTTTAAGTACCTTGAGAGGGAGGGAAATGGCAAAGTTGTTTTTGTCAAACCTGTGCCCCAGCTATTGCAACACCTCAGTATTGATCAGTCTTAGTGTACTGTGAAAATACAAACATGTTTAATGTTTGGGGCATTTTTTTGTTTAATATAATATAGCAGTTCTGTCTTATCTAGTCATAAGGTAGAAATTCCTTTCCAGAAATTTCAGTGGCTTTTATTGTAAGATTGTGGTAAGATAATTTTAGGTGTCTGATTTGGCCACCAGATCTTTGCAGAATCCCTCACTTGGTGGAGTTAGTAGAAAATTCATATTGACTGTACTAGAAAGGTGGTTGCATGTGTTCTTGCATGTGACCAAAAGATGTATAATGTCGATATACAGCATTTTTTAAAATCCCAGTGTATCAAACAGGTATTGATGTGTTTATTCTAAATTTCAGTGAGGCATTCTCTGCTTATCTTGTATGTCAGTATGTTGGGATAGGTGGAATGACTTTGAGAAAAGGAATACAAAGGAGGGGAGAGCTTAGATCTGTGTTTGAACTCAGTTGAGTGAAACTGAAATGTGCATCCCCTTTAAGTGTAAAACATCAGAAAAAAAGAATCAAAACACAGAAGAGGTGAAGATGAGTGGGAAATTGCTACTCATCTGTTGAATGGAAACTTGATGTTAAATAAGATCTTCTTATGTTTCACCGTTTGAAACACAGTAAGAGTTCCAGGAACTAATTACCTAGCAATGGATGATGACATGGAAATATATTAAATATACATAGATAGCTAACCATGAATACTTGATGCATGCAAAAGAAGAGTCTAGTTAATTTTTATGTAAATTAAGCAACATTGAAAGTGGCAATATAATAAGCAACAACACTGTTTTGCATTTGAATAAAACAAAGCAGCAAATTCACACTTGAAATAGAGCCTTTCTTCTTAAACGGTCTTTTCCTGGGTAGATATTTTAATGTCTGCTTTATTCTCAGTAAAAATGTGGTGTTCATAGGTGACATCTTGTGCAGAAACAATCAGACAATTTAGGCTTTTAAAAGCTAATTTAATTCTTTGGTGGATTTCATGTCTGTGTTCTCCCTTTTAATGGTTAAAGGGGCTCCTTTGAATCAGTGTGATAAGAAGGCATAGTTAATGCCAAGATTGTAAGGATTGCTTATTTCCAAAACTTTGTGGAAGTAATGAAAAGGGGTGGTCCCTCCAAAGGGAGTGTGTTGTGTGTAGGCTGGTGTGGCAGAGGTGGAGATACTCTAAGGTGGACTCCGCTGCACCTTGGGGAACAGCTCCATCACAAATTCAGCTCAAGCCTGTCATCTGACAGATAGAAAACTCACTTGTGGTGACTGAGTGGAGAATAAAAGCTGAGAAGGATTGAGGAGGAGGAAAAAGTTCAAAAAGAAGGTGCATTTGTCTTTAGCCTTCTCCTGGAGATTGCTTGATAGATGGCAGTGTTTATCATGACTTTATGCATGGTTTATTTATGCTGCTCCTCTTACTTCATTTCAGAATTGTCCATGGATGCACAAAAGATTCAGATTAGATGTATATACCTTTAAAACTCTCTTGGAGCTGTTAGTCTTTGAGGGTCAGGGAGGAGGGTATTAAAGCCATTCTGAAATGTGTTGGAATTAATATGTACTGGTAAACAAACTTCAAGGCCTGTGAAAGAACAGCTGCCTTTGGCACGTTTCAGTGGTAAGCATATGGCTATGCAAGTTTGCAATACAAATCCCGAGGCATTTAGATCAGTGCCTGTCAAACAGTTTGTCATGACAGAGAGTTCAGCTTGAAGCTGCAAATTTGGTGCTGTTCCTTCTTTCTAATCTACTGTTGAATTTGATTAGTTGAGCCACCACTCAGCTTCCTGTGAGAAAGAAGTCCTTCAGCAGCAGTAAATAAACTGCCAGAGGCATGCAGGGCACAGTGTTTTACCCCTGTGTTGTACAGTACTGTGTATTACAAAAGTTTGAATGACTCTGGAAGGGCTGAGGACTAGTGTTTTTATTAGGGATGATTAACAAAAATTGAAAGCATCATCTGAGTTCATATTATAATGGCCAAAATAAAAATAGGCTTTTATTGCAAACAGTCTACATGTGTAAAGGTTGTAGATGAGGCTTTAACAATTGAGCTGAAAATCAAAAATACAAGATTCTTATTTTTTTCCTTAGCTTGTTTCCAAATCTACAACTTTGACATGGAGTTGAAGTCTAAAATAAATGAATAATTTTATTTATAAATGTCTGAGAAACAGAATCAGAAAAATCATAGTGAATTAGCTTTATAGTTGCTAATGAGTACTGTGTTTGTACATGGAAAGTGCTAAGACTTGGTCATTGACATTATAAAATTTGAATCTTCCTTCACAGGTCAGGTTTGGGCTTTGAGTTTAAAAGCTGGTGCAAAACTGAATATTTGAAGGTCTAACATATTCTTTAGCACTGAGGCCATATTTCTTTAACACATTTCTGCTTCCAATATAATTAAATCTTAAAGGATTATTTTATTCCATTGATTGTAGAACTGGTGATTTTAATTGGATGAAACCAACAGTGAAAACAAAATAGAAAGAGAGAGAAAAAGAAAAAAAAAAAAAATGACACTCAGAAATTGACAAACATCATAAAGCTATTTGTGGAATCCTTATTTGGCTTTCTTACATGTATATGTGAGATGATTTGGTCTTTAGCTAAATGATTGCATGCCATTGTCCCCACACACACATCCTCTGCCTCATTGAGCACTCACTGAAGGAAGGACTTTTAAATATTTTGTTTTCCTCTCCTCTTCAGTGTGTGGCCCTGGGGTTTATATGCTGCATTATTCAAACTCTTCTGCGAAAACAGATTTTCTATATAAGCATCTCTGCTGCTTGCTGCTCTAGGACTAGAGTGCTTCCTGATTTTGAAAGAATTTATTTTCACAATGCCTGTATTTCTCATGTGTGTGGGAAATGGAAGTGTGCAGCAAGACTGAGGTCAGGTCTGCTGGGTGGTTTCAGCCACCTGTGGGCTTGTTTTCCAGTGGTCGTGCTTTCCATGCCCCTTTCAGCTCAGCCTGCTCAGCAGTGCTCAAAAACTGACCCCAGAAACGTCCACTCAGCCCAGCCAGAAGATGAGAAATTCAAGTATGTTTATGAAAAAGGCAGAAATAGCATTCAGTTCTCTTGGGTTTTATTTAGCAAGAAGACTGGTTTGAGACTCAGCTGCCTAAAGTTGAACTTGTCCTGTTTGCTTCCCCTTTTCTCTGTTTTGTTTGCTACAGACCTTTATGCAGCAGATGAAGCAAAGCTCCTGCATTCAGTTGTTAGACAGCCCTGATTCACCGCAGGTTCGGGTCCTGGGGCAAAGTAGTATATCATCACAGAACTAAAGATAATATCCATTATATAGGCAGAGGCAACCTTAGATCTGGCATTTCCCTACATCTGAGAAATGAACTTTACAACCTAATGTTCTTCCCTACTGATGTTTTCAAACACTAAATCAGCTGCTGATCACAAAACAGATACTGCCACCATCCCTCCACAGGCTGGGTCTCTGCTTTGGTTGCCAAATTCCCTTCCAGAGTTGTTAAATAGTTGTCCCCTTTGCATTTGAATCAGATGGCTTCCTTCCCTGTGCTACATGGGTGGTCATATGCAAGAGCCACAAGGGGATGGGGTCCTTTACTCAGAGGGAATGGTGCATGAATGAGGACTAGAAGCTGAGAATACTCAGTAAGGACAGATTCTTTTTAAATTTCAGCTGTAAACTCTACAGAATGTTTGCTGAGCATTTGCAAAATTAAGATTCTTCAAAGGCTCATAGTTGTTGGCCAAATTTGGGATGTTTTCTTGAAAGTTGGCAAAAGGCATATTACTGACACAAATACCATCTCCTGCCAAACTTCAAGTCCCAGTTCCAAGACTTGGGGATGTTATTCCTTTCCAAAGAAAAAACCATCTGAAATTCTTTGTGACTTTTTAAGTAACAAAAACATTTTTTCCATAGCCTCAGTCTTTGATATAGCTGAATTGCTTTAACTGAGATTGTGGTGCTCCTTCTTCCCTTCAAAAAAAATAAAAGAAAGACTCTGAGTCTGAAAGAGCCTGGAAATTTAAACCACTTCAGTCAGAGAGGTTTAAACTTGTTGTTGCACATAGCAATTACAGTAGGTTCTTGTAATGAAAGAGTTGGGAAATTGCAATGTGGAGGTACTAAGCCTGCTTTATCGTAAAAGAAATTGGCTGTTGTCATCTGAGTTGTTTCATACTAGCATAAAATTGGTGTTCAGGAACTTTTATTTTTAGATGAAATAGCCCTATCTGGACTGGACAATCTGTCCTGCTTCGATTTTTCCTTGGTTGGGAGAACGTGTGCTATGTTGGCATTGCCACTGTGCAGACTCAGTCCAGCCATCTAAGGCTGGTTTGTTAGGAGATTGTCTTGCAAGAGGAAACATCTTTTTGTGACAAGAATGTGAAGAATTTTGTTTCTAATAGCATCTTACCCTTTATGGGTAAAGTTATTTTGCTGCCTTCCAAGTTGAATCCAGCTCTCACCGACTTTAGTGCAGATCTGCTGCTTTTCTGCCTTACTTTTGCAAGTGTGAGTATTTAGCTGGGATTAGTTCAGCTGTCTTGAAATACCTACAGATTTGTCGCTGTACATCCAGTCAAGTATTTGCACTTCTTTTAGCTAGAATGTATAGATTTGCACTTGGAAGCTCAGGTTTTTATTTCCCGGCTAAACTTTAGTAAAGCTGAACCAGGAAGGCATTCGTAAATTGCTTTGGTTCTCAACAAGTTCCACAACTGGGGTGGAAGGGATGGGGGCTTATCAGTCTACCCAAAAGCTTGGTAACCAACTGTGTAGTTTTATGTGCATGTAAACCAGTGACTGCTGCTGGGGAAAAATACAGAAAAAGGATTGTTTTACAACGGGAGAATTTTTCTTATATGATTCACCATCTGGCCTGCAAATCCTGATGTCACAGCACTGGTTGTAGGGGGAAGGAGCAAACCTGCTATGCCACAGCCAGAAAAGAAAAGGAGGTGGATGAAGCTGCTTCATTTTGATGACAGTGGAGAATGCCATTCAAGTGCTGTGGCTTCATCTAAAGCAGCAGGGTAATCAGACCAGGTGGCAAAATAAAATCATTCTTACATGTATGAACAGGCATATGACTCAATTTGATACATCTGAAAAGACCATGGGGTATTGAACTATTTTACTTTCATGAGGGGTGGGTACATGAAGAATCCAAATCTCCTCTTCACACTCATGTGCTCGCTGTACTACAGAATAGATTGGTAAGTCTGGCAGATTGGCCATTTTCTGGGATACTGTTCTTTCTTTTCTCCAGTTGACTGTCGTCCTCTGAAATTTGGGATTCGCTGTCTCCTCTTGTATATGAGCAGAGGTTGCTGGGAATTCAGTGCTTTATTTCTATTGATCAAGGAAATAATATTAATTCATTAGAAGTCGGCTTGATATTAGGTGTCAGCATTGCTGTTTTTAAATTGCTTGTGTCTTGTAGATACAGATGAATCAAAAACATTACCCACGGCTATTAACAAGTGTAAATGCCTTCTAATACTCTCTGGTCAATCTGTTATTATCTCAAGCTTTTTGAGCCCCTTGTTGGGTTCCAAAAAGCAGGGAATCACAAACACATAGAAAGGTTTGGGTTGGAAGGAACCTTAAAGATCATCTTTTTCCATCCCCTGCTATGGGTGGGGCCACTTTTCACTAGACCAGCTTGCTCAAAGCTTCATCCAACCTGGCAAAGCAATTCATTACAAATATTTAACAAGGAACAGTTAAACATTTTTCTTTTCTAGAATATCTTTTAGGTTGTGGGATTCTTTTGATATTTTAATTTTTTTTTTTATGTAACAAAAACACTGTGCTTGGTATAAAATAATTCAGTAAAATACTGGTAAGTCTCCATTTTCAGATTAGTCTCTCTTTGAAAAAGAATGTTGTAGAAATACCAAAAGACAAAAGATATTTACCAGAATTTATAGAACTTTAGCACTTGTTTTTGTAGAATGTATGCTCTTTCTTACACAAATACTACAGATATTGTTTGCTTTAATTCCCATTTTGCTTTTTAAACAACAGGAGTCATAAGAAAAGAAACTAAATGTTCTACTAAATGTGGCTATTATGCTATATTTAAAGCTACTTAACTTGAAATTAGTAAGACAGCAGTGGCTTGTGTGTTGTAATGACCATAATAAAGAAACGGTTTTGATAAAATCATGACATGGCCTGCTGTACTTCATATGAGACAGGATCATTCTAAAATGAGCAAATATCTTCCTCACTCCAGACAAACAAACAAACAAAAACCCTTAGACAGAAACAAAATAACTTTTTGTACTTTATGAGAACGTTTGGTAGCCTTACCAGCAGCTGCAATTTCAGCGGTTTTGCAAGAGATTGCATAATTTAAATTTAACACGTGAGTACTTCAAGATGAGCTGTAAAAGCTGAACCTCTGGGTGCAGCCAACTTTAGGGTAACCATGAGAGCAAACCTATCAGCAAGCATGGCCTGAGGAGCAAGCACCTTTCTTCTTGACCCTCCTAAGAGTTTAAACTAAGCAGGACTATTTTCAGAAGATTGTTTTGGAGATTTGAAGAGTAATTACATGTATCTATAATACAAAATCTGTCACCTGTGGTGATTGTAGTTTTGGCAATTTAAGAAATTGTTCATTTTGTGCTGACCGCTGTAGCTTCTCTGAGAACATCTGATGAATTGAAACTCCTAAGGAAATATGCAGTTGTAATAAGTGAATATAAAAACAAAGGTGTTTTTTGAAAGATGCCAAAATACAAGCTAAGTCATGCTTGTAAAACAGTGATAACCTATCTTCTCCTCTGAATTTCCAAGAATAAGAGACACTTTCTTGTTTTTCTTTCTTGGCTGGACCTTGAAATTCAAAGCCTCAGCCTCTGAAGGGTTTCCTTAAAACAGTGTCTTTAAAGGTCCATTAATCTGTCAGTGGTTTTGATATCGTTTCTTACATGAAGATTTGTTTGGGAACCTGACTTTTTGCCAGTTTCAGTTCTATTTAGCCTCCTGTCCTCTTTCTTCTCTCTTGTTTTCCTGAAAAGGGAATATATAAGTGTTGGTTGAGTTAAAGCTTCCATTTGGTGGTTTCTTGAATTAGGCCTTGCTTCCCCTGCCCTCCCACTCCACCCAGCATTTTCTTCATGACTCATGCTAATTTGTAGGTAGTAAAAGTACTGGGATCTACAGATTGTCCCTTTGCCACTACTGACTTTCTTCCAGGAATTATTTAAAACTGTAACGGAGCATATCTGTGAGGCCTTCTGCAAATTGTGCCTGAGTCGCCACCTCTTAGTAACTCATGTAAAGTCTGGCTTGTTTGGGGCACATTGCTCTGAGATTTCTTTTTTTTACTGTAGCAATAGTTCTTCCTTCATTCCACTGTAATTTTAAATGCTGAACCAAGGAACTCACAGTCAAAATAAAAAGGCAGAATATCAGGCAGAGCACTGCAAAGGGATGCAAAGGGATGGGGTAGCAGCAAGTCTCCCATGCTCCCTTTGAAGACTTCGGGAAACAGAGCCCTGTCCACTGAAATTGTGCTTGAGAGGGTGGGGTTTGAGAAGGCTTTGCAGAGCAGTGGCAAAGGTCTTTGAAAGGAAAGGAAAATAAATTAGTGTCCAAACTCCTTCAGCAGCTGCTTTGGAAAGAGGTACAAGAAACAAAGAAATTGCATCACAACCAGTCTATCTAGGAATCACCTGAAGATGTAAATGCTCTGAGTCTGCCACCTAGGTCATTGCTGGTTTACTACAGAGAGGATCATGGGTTTGGACATGCTGTAAATCTGTGTCTAGCAAAATTTACTTTTGTGAGCTGTGGCAGTGAGGTCGTGGGCAGACAGGCTGGAGAGACACGTTCTGCAGCTCTGTGGTGTCATGTACCAGGTGTGTGAGGAAATGGCTTAGCTTAAAAATAGAGGTTTTCAGTAAAATAGCTGCAAAACATCTATCAGAGACTAACAAAACTATTCATGAGATTCTGATCCTTCAGCTATGGGAGCCTTGTGAAATGCTGGTTCTCCACTCACTAATTACAACCCTGTAGCAAAAACAACATATCTGGTCTTCTTGTGTGCGTGTCTGTAGTTTTTACCCAATTGTTTTGTAACCTTAAATGGGACTTAAGTTTTCATGTATTGTCTGGTTTTATTCAGTCTTAATTCCTTTGAGTTTAGTTTTTTTGGAGGGTTCCAGTTATTGATGCATTGAAGAATATCATGGACAGAGGTTACCAAAAAAGGGTGTGACTTGGGAGTGGAGTAAATTTAGCACATCCACATTTTATTAAATTTATGACTCATAAAATGCTCAATATTTCACTGAATAGCCAACTGACCCTCATTTTGCTTGTGCTGATGGATGTCCTGAAGTTTTGCCAAATAGTTTTGGAATTATATCCTCCAGAAAATGTTATTGCCTATTAAAAGCTTGAATGTGACCTTTTCTCCTTTCTCTTCTCTCTGACCTCTTTCTCTGGACAGATCCCATATTGAAATTTTTTTTTTCCTCTGTCTATTTGGCAAAAGGATTCCACCTCCTGCACATACTCGGTTGTGTTTAAGTAGATGTAAAAATTGACATTTTTGCATGCAGCACCATCTTCAGAGTGACATCTGTCTTTGTATGTTATCTTTGTTTCTACATCTGGACAATCTGAAACTTTTAGACAGGATATTTGTAATAAGCTTCAGCTCTTCAGTGAAAAACTGCTTAATTGTTAAGAGGGGTTTTTTTGTTTAATCTTGTTATGAAATGTTCCTTTTTGTTTTCTGTGTGGTTTTTTCCATACAGCTGTTGATATTGTAAACTGCACATTTGCAGGGACACATGTGTCTGCAGCATATGATGCTGTCGGCTTCTTAGTAGTTTTTCCTGTTTATGGACTGGAGAACATTTCAGATGGAGAAGAGCAGCTGGAGGGAGAGCAATGTCAGCATACCCTACTGGGATTTTGATCACACTAAATTCTGTTAATAAAATTCAGGGTCTATATATCAACATAGAATAACTTGGAAATGTTATATAAACATTTTCCAGTGAGGACTAAGGGTCTGTGAGATGCAACTTAAAAGGTATTATCTTTCTTTAAAGCTTTTCAATTCAGAGCTGTAAAAAAGCCAAGGTTTTCCTAGCTTCACTGGCAGATTTTAAAAAACAAAGATTTAGGAGTCTTTTTTGGTAAATGTTAGAGGTAATACTTTTAATCATGAGCTAAGTCAAATCTATGAAAATAACCTTTCGTTCTGGTTTTAAAAATTACAGCAGTAAAGATAGCTGGGCTTACAGCAAACTCTGTAGGTCGGGGTATGCAGATGTACTTTCCAAAATGACTGTGTGTGCACTTACCTGACCTGTGTCCTGTTACAGCAACTGCATGTGCAGACAGAGTGACATGGGGTCTGTGCTCCTCATCTTAAAATTGTGTGTCCAAGAAAACCAAATACTGTACGTGAGGAGAGAATAACACGTTATATAATGCTCTGCTTCTCTTACTCCCTGCCTCAGCAAGCGCAGTTGGCCACTTCATGGCTTCCTCTGCCTGCACGGAATGTGGTTTGTGGATTGCAGGAAATAAGGAGAAATGAAAGGGTTGGCACAGGGAAAATTAATGAGTGTACGCAGAGGGGTTGTAAACTGTTCAAGGCACTGGTGGCCATGCATATGAATAAACAGGTGCAAGAGGTGAAACAGAGTTCTTTAAATTTTAGATCCTAATGTAGCAATTTCATTTGTGGTCAAGGGACTGCAGAAATACACAGGGCAAGTTATGCACATCTGATTTCAGGACTGTTAGTACATTAGGTTTCTGAAAATAAAAATAAAGCAATTTATATGAAACCCAAACAGCATTCCTTATGTAATTCATCCTCTGCAGGCATCTTCTTTCTTTCAAACATGTTGAAACACAATATATTTTTATTAGTTACCCTGTCAACTAAAAAAAACCAGGACTGATTTCTGTTTTATTGTGTGTTTTTCCTCCAAATGTATTTTGCACATTTTATTAAATGCTGTCAGTAGTCACTTTCTGTCCAATTTGAATAATTTTTTACTCTAAAACCGCAGGAATAAAAACCCTCTACTTGTTTTTTAAGACATGTAGATAAACAGATACAGCTGCGTATATACATATATATGTAGTTTTCTAGATGAGCAGTTGATATTTTTAATAGTAAATTTAAAAAACTCTAGTTGCATTCCTTTTTATGCTAATTTAGTAGGGTTTGATATATGAAGATACATTTACAGAATGCTAAAGTAGGTTATAATTGTCTTTGCATTTCCCTCAAAACCAAAATTGGCCAGCTTTTTAATCTTTTTATGTAGTGCATGGGTTGGGGTCTTCTTCACACACAGGATATCCAGTGCTATAATGTGGTTAAGGGATGCAGATTTTGACCTCATCAAATGCAATGCAGTCACCCTCAATTCAGAATGGCTGCATTATTTTTCCAAATAGCCCCTTTCCTTTCTACTTTGAAGTGTAATATAAAAATATCTTTTCTGAAACCTTGGTTGATTCTTCTCTGAAGATATGATGTTAACATTTAATTGCAATTATGTGCATGAAAAAAATGAGAACACAGCTGTTAGTTGTGTGATCTTGTTTCCACTTGAGAAATGGAAAAGTACAAGCTCAAGTTCTGTTTGAGTGAGGCATCCTTCAACTGTCGAGTACTAGAGTTAAGCAGCAGAAGAAAATGGTTCTACTACACTTAGAAGCTAATTTTCAGAAACAGGCAGTAAAACGTCATAGAAACCATTTAAAAACCTGAACCAAGCTTTTCAGCAGCCAGTCTGGGTAATTTTAAAGATAAATTATGTGTTCTGTCCTAGTAAGAGCCTCCCTGGAACCCACAGGATTGTTTTGAAATTCATCCATAAAGCTGAAAGTTGTTGTAATGAACTGCCTTTTAATAATGTTCTGCAGGTTCCAGCCAGGACCCAAAGGTTTGATTCATATCTGCCAAGCACAGAGAATACATGATAAACAGACAAAAAGATATGGATCCTCCCTGGAAGAAAATTGTTTCCGTGCAGAAATTTGGTCATTTTGCATGTGGTGGGAGCATTCCCAAAAAGCAGCGTGAAGCATCTTTGAACTTGAACACTCTGGAGATCACTTTTTGGTGGGTGGGAGAGCAGGGACTGAGGTAATTCATGTGCAGGGGTGCCAGTAATATGCCTGCCATGCAGTTCTTGGCAGATTACCTATACAGGGGTGAGTCACGTCATTTGCAATAAAGAATCTGAGGTGTAATTGAGGATGGAAATTCTAGATGCATTTCATAAAGGCAGAAAATATAATTAGACGTGTTTAAGCATGCATGTTTCTTGTACACATTGTGTGTGGAAAAAAACTCCTGTCTCCTAAAGCATTGTAAATTCCAAGTATTAGGCGTACAGACTACAACCTGGTTTTGAGAAAATGCATTAACCATCATTTTATAACTGCTTTTTCATAGCTGTAACAAAAGTCATGGTGCAGAATGCCTGTGTCTAGTTCAGGCTTGTCTTTTCCATGTCCCTTTGATGGCAAATCTCTTTTTCTTTCTGAACCAGGTTTTTTGCAGACGTTTACTCAGAGTTTTATTACTGAATAGGTGAGTTCAGGCCTCATGGTTTCTTATAAACAATCCTAGGTGGGTTTTGGTTGCTGTTTCTGTCTCTGCAGTTAACTCTTTGGTCAAGCACTTTGTCATTTGGAAAGCAGTATAAAGTCGAGGAAGCAAGACTGAAGGACTAGGCAAAGCAAGGGTTGTTTTCTTTCTTTCTTTTTTTTTTTTAAACATGCTTGCTCATTTCCAACAGGGCTTTCTGTAGCAGAAGTAATTATGTTGCATCAAGCGTTAGCACTGTTTGATCTGTCAGTGTACAAGTGTATGCATTAAGCCTTCGGTAGGAATTCTTATGTTGAAACTGAAAGGCAGAAATGCACTGTTTGCTAAGACAATATCAGCTCACTATGTCATGGAGAGAACTTTAAGCATCTTGCAGGGTAATAAGCAATGTATGTGTCTTGTCACTTCCCCATCAGTTAAGATCAAGAGCTGGGTGACTGATAGGAGGCAGGAAACATCTTGTAAAAATTGCTGTATTGAAACACAGACCCTCAGGTTGGAAAAGAAAAGAAGCAACCCTCAAACCTAAAATTATAAATTGAAGTCAGTTCTGGGTTTGTTTTTTTTTTTGCTGGTGGAGGAGGAAAAAAGCCAACAACCTAAGGAACTATTCTACTTGTTTTTCTGTTTGGGCTTTTGTTTTGCTCTTTAGATGGAATCTGCAAAATTCCGATATCCAGGAGTTCAGGGCTCTGCATCTGGAGGCAGTGGCATAGCCCAGTCTTCATTCTGTTCTTCTCTTGAGGCACTGCTGTTTTGAGTATCTCCTATTGACAACAGCAACCTTTTTGTTAGTGTGAAGGTGTCAGAGCTGAGCACTGACTGATGGCACAGGGTGATACTTAATAAGAATTTCTTACTCCCTGAAAGTGTTTAACTTCAGGAATATGCAGCAACTTTTGCTGTTCTGGATAAATGAATGCATAAGGGTACTGGGGGAGGGTTAAAAAAGTACTAAACCCCACATAAAGTTTTATGACAACTTAAGTTCATCATTGCTGTTTTCTTCTCACCTAGTTTGGGGATGTTTGTGATAATGCACTCGAGGCAGGTAGACTGTTCTGTAATCCAGTCTCTTTTGTGTTCTGTCAGTGGTGAAGAGATTTGGTTCTGAGCAGCAGTGACGTGCGTGGCTGGTAGGCAGAGCGTGTTTGTCTGCAGGGATGGAGTGGGTGCCTACACCTCCGGAGGGAGGAGGGAGGGTGTGCCCCTCACTTCTGCTGGAGTTTGTAGCTCAGAGGTCCTCTTGGGCCCTTCACCATTTCAGAAAAGGAACAGCTGTGGTTCCATGCCTTTGTTTTTTCCATCTGTTGCTAGCCAGGAATTTGTGAACATCCTTCTCGGATGTGGATCTTGCTGAGGTTATTCATGTCTTTGTCACCTCCCAGGCTGAAATACTGCAATCCATACTTGGAGCAAATGTTCCTAAGTCTCCTGAGCATTTAGCTGGTCTCTACAAAGCAGTGGCATACTTCCCAAGCGGGTTTAACCAGCATGGGCTTGATTTCTCAGATAGCTTTGAGCCTTTTAGCTCTGTGATGAATTTGCTGAAAGCTGCAGGTGTGTTGTATCTCTGAAAATCAGGTCTTGGGAACACACTGAGCTCATGTCTGTTACTCTCCTCTGGCTACCTAACTTGTTCCAGATGCTGTTCTAGGCACTAGCAAATAATAGAGGAAAATGCTACTCTAGGCAGTGGGAGAATAATGAAGAAAAAATGTTCCAATCCTTGGCCCAGAATTCATATGAATTGCAGGAGGACGCTGTGTTCTGTGTAATCTTGTTTTTCATCTTACCAACACAACAGATGTCAGCTGCAGGTTGGGTCTTCTGTCGTGAGAAGACAAGCCTGGACCTACATCTTGGATGGGTGGGAGAAACAGCAGTTACCCACTTTGGTGGATGAAGGAAGGGATTTCTAATGGGAAAACATACTGTGCCTGTAGCATCCAGCCTGATGAACTTCCCTGGCTCCACAGGCTAGCAGTGGGAATACCTGTGTCCCACTTCCATCCGTAGTCTGGGGTTCAGGTTCCACAACAGCCCCAGTACAGCTCTTTGGCAGGCCTGGCTTCTGCTGATTCCCTGTGCTGGAAGGACTCAGTGCAGGATCTGGAGAAGCAAAGGGAACATCCAGTGTGGGGCAGGAGACAGGAAGATAATTCCTTTCAGAGATGGGATATTACTGGGTTGGTTTTGCTGTATCACCTGCATCCTAAGAATAAAAGAGGCTTAAAACCTCCTTTTGGAGGGAAGAGTGTTTGCTGTCAGACTGAACAGGCTACACTGTGGTAGCCTGTGGTACAACATGGTAGCATGCTGAACATTCACATTCTTATCTAGCCCTCTGTCCAGGACAGTTGTCTCCACAATTAAAGGAGCACAAGCAGCGGATCAGAAGATCCATATTCGAGGTATTCCCAGGGGCCAGAGAGCAGTCCTGAGCTCAGATGTGTTTATTTGCCTGTGAGAACATGGGTCATTGTGCTGATGATGCATGAGCATCCCCAATATGTGTCTGCCAGCTGTACCTCCTGCTCCCTGCAGTCCCTTTCCCTGTGTTCAAGTTCCTATTGCAGGGCATGAGGCACCTTCCATGAAGTCCTTCCAAACAATCTCTCTGTGCCTCATACCTTGTAAGATCACAGAATCACAGAATGGTTTGGGTTGGAACAGATCTTAAAGATCACCTAGTTCCAACCTACTGCCAGGAGCAGGGACATCTAGACCAGGTTGCTCAGAGGTCCATCCAACCAGGCCTTGGACACTTCCAGGGATGGGGCATCCACAGCTGTTCTGGGCAGCCTGTTCCAGTGCCTCACCACCCTCACAGTAAAGAATTTATTCCAAGTACCCTCTTTCAGTTTAAAACATTCTTGTGTCACTACATGACCTTATAAAAAGACCCTCACCAGCTTTCTTAGAGATCTCAAGATCTCAAACAGGAAGAAATTTCTGGAAATCTCCACCTTCACAGGCAGGAAGATTATTTGGCCATGTGGTGTAGGGGTTAGGGGTAGCTTAGGCATGCTATGACTGTTACATTACCCGTGGGGCCATTTTTTAAACCTAGTTACAGAGTCCTTAGATGTAATCCAAGTACAACAGTCCTTGTTCCCATGGGGAAGAGAAAAAAGGAAGAAAAAAAGCAGGGAAAGAAAAAAGGAATGTAAATATACATATTGTATCCAGAGATGCATCTTGCCTGAAAAGCTGATGTCTATAAAAGGCTTACAGGCAGTCTGCTAAGAGTAGTAAATAATAGTGGCTCCATCTTGCAGACAAACTAGGGGCTTTCCTGTGAGGTTTTTCGATTTTAAAAAGAGCAAGGATCTGTTGATGGGCTACCTTTATTCATGCTATGAACCTAAAACTATATGTGTTATAATGGACAAAATAGAGAATATCTAAAATAAATCTCCTCATAGCTCTTCTTTAGGTCTAGATTACAGAGAAGAGCTGAGTTGGAGGGCCAGTCAATTTATTTTCTGGGTTTCTCTAGCCCTGCTGCTGATCAATTGTAACAGCAGTAGCAGATTGCATGTCAGGACATCTTTGGAAGTGAGAAATTAGAGCTGTTGAAGACTACTTCACAGATGTGTCAACCCAGGAATTAAGTGAGAATTAGACCTAAATAATATAGTCTTAAGAATTGAGCCTGGATTTTGGGTTTTATTTATTTTTTGATATGATGTCATGGGGTTAAAAGGGAAACAGTGCTAACTATTCACAGGATTTTACAGATATTGTGAGGGTATGTCCCCAGCACGATGATTGTCTTGTTCTCTAGGTAGAAATACTCTATTCAAAGCAAAACCCATATCAATTCATTCATTTAATAAAAAATAATGAAAAATATTTATACACATCTATTCACTATGGATGGTGAAGACAGAAAATGAAACACGGCGTTCTCAGTGGCATTTAGGAACATGGAATTTATGATGTGCTGCAATTCCTTGTTTATTGTGTTTATTATGTTTCACAATATATGGTGGTCTCACATTTCCATCAGTGTGCCTTAATGCCTGACATGCCTCTGGTGCCAAAACATCTCAATGTGGGTTAGCCACAGGCTACACTGGATTTACAATTTCCTATTTTCACCTTCGTAAGCAGAATGTTTTCTGTGCCTGGATAGGTAAACAAGCACATCTTGCAGTAAAAATTTTATATGGGAATTCCTGGAGCAACCAGCACAAAAGATGGGGCGTGCTATACAATTAATGATAAAACTTGGGCTTTGCATTTGTGTTGAATTGTGAAAAGAAGACTAAAATCCCTTTTCTTAACATAAAATATTTAAAATCAAGCATTTATTATGCCTAGATTTGATAAGGCTACTTACCAGCCTAGACATGTTTGCACACAGCAGTATCTTCTCATTTAAATTCAATCACAGTCACAAAACAAGCCTGGCTTAGACTAGCTGAAGATATAAACTTCATTTTCATCTCATTAGGCCACCTGGAAGCAACAATCAGTGAGTAGTCCTGACGTCAATGGTCTCTCTACTGCATTAAAATGTTAATTTCATGGCTTTAATTCCCTTTGTAAAACGTGCTGCTGCAGGACACTATATGCAGATTTATTCTGAAGCAGGCAAATCTGCATGCCATATTCCTTTTTAGTGTCTTAGGTTCCTTTGGATTTTTATTTTTAGCCATCCCTATTTTTATAAACTGCTGTGAAAAGATGATCACCATAACAACGAAAAAGTAAATATTTTCTTAAAACAGCCCTTTGAGAATGTATACTTAAGAGTCAGGAATTCAGGGCATCATGCATTTACTGGTATTTTGTTCTGCTGCTCTCTTTTCCATTATTTAAAAATGGGACAGGTATTGTTACTGGCTAACATTTTCAGACAGTGGATCATGAAGGGAAAGCAACGTAGAAAGCTGATGTAGATCAACTATAGCATCAACATTTTTAGCTTCAATCCTGCTTATGTCAGGACAAAATGATAGTCTTCTCAATTTTGGAATCCTTCCTTGACAATGCATGCTTCCTCGGCATTTAGTCATTTTCATCTTGCTTTAGGGGATACATTTCTGGTTGTGTACTTCAAAACTGTACGTCACAGTTCAAGTTCAACTGTTGGCAGTAGAAGTGTGTCTTCAGTGCAGGAAAGCAAGGGAAGGTAATTGTTCATCTGGTCTTTTCCCCTTTTATTGCATGCAGTTCTTTTTTAAGAGTACAGCACTCTTGGGTATATTTCCAAGTGCTGTGTAAATGATTATTATGCGTTAGTGTGCCTGTGGCATCTGTAGATGGATGAGCTTTGCACTCCTGTTGCAGATGGTAAATGCAAAGCTCAGGATCTCGGCTTCTCAGGACCCACTGTTGGTGGAGCTGCCTGGCTCAGGAGCACTGTGCTCAGCCAGAGGGCTCTGATGGCACACTTGGGTCTGGGCTGGTGACAACACTCAGCAACATGGTCCTCTTGCTCTCCCCTGGATGATCCTGTCATTTTAGGCACTGTACAAATCCCACTGAGGCCCTGCTGGCATGTGGTGCTGACCCTTCTGTGAAGGACCTTGGACAATGCATGGGGTCTGCCTGGTGTTTACCTGGCTGGAGAGGACAAAGATCACCAAATCACAATACATTAAATAAAGGAAGGTTTCCTTGCTAAGCACTGGACACATCCAAATGTTTCCCTCTGGGAGTCTCAGTGGGATTTCCCTGCAGCTGGCCCCAGGAGAGTGCTTCTGGTAAGTAACTAGGAACAGGTAGTTAATTTGGCCTCCTGCCTGCCCTGAGACTGCCAGGAGAGCAGTGGAGATGTAGTTTTATCAGTCTACTATCGTGTACATCTCTGTGACTTCTGTGCTCTCACAGGGAGCAATATAGAAATATATGCTGTAATTGTAACTGAGAAGTAGCCAAAATAGCTTAAAAGGTGTGAATAAAGTTAGTGTTCCAGACTTCTAAGAAGTTTCCTGTTTCAGATTAAGTAAGATAATTTACCAATGAGTCTAAAAACATGTTGCTACCTAATTTTTCACTCTTAGTGTCGAGGGAGAAGTTTTTTGAAAGTCAGTGAAGACAGATGGACAGTAGCCAATTCATTTCCATCCTGGGTCTCTTGCCTACAATGTTATTTCATCACAGGCAGTGCCATAACTCAATGTACTAGTCAATTTAAAATGCCAAAGTGTGCCAGAGTTTTACTCTATGGATAGAATTATTCATTCATGTCTGCAGTTGGTGAGTGGAGTGATACTATGACGACTTCTCAGATCACACACTGATCTAGAAAAATATTCCATTAGTAACCTGAGACGTTAGCTGTTATTGCAGCAGCATACTCACTCTTCTAACTCTGTTTTGATTTGTCTTTCAAAATGTCTTATAAGCTAATCAAAGAATTTATCACTTGGGTGTGCAAGCCACTTAAACATGAGTTACTGCAGGTGTTTGGACAGTTGTCATCAGGTGGTCAAATGAATATTGTTGTAGCCTGGACATTTGAAAGGCCATTTCTATGGCAGAGTGACACAAACACAGAGTTAAAGTTGCTGTCATCACTTAATGAACTCGTGACTGTGGGTTGACATGGCTTTGGGAGAATAAAAATAAAAGGTCTTACTGTTTGGTTTGCATTTCTTTTGTCTCAGTCACTAAGTGCATGTAGTTCCAGAGATATTCATGCTATAATTGCTTATTGTTTGGTGTGTTTATTTGTTTTAGTGATCTTGGAAGCAGTGGAGATGGAAGAGTTGGTGGGAGGTAGTTTGTGTCACCATTGCTTAGGCAGCAGATATACTGAGTGCTGGACTGTAGGTTTCAGCACTCCATGCATTCCATGTTTCAAAAATTATATCAAAGCTACTGAAGTTCTCCTTGGCTTGTGTTTGCCCACAGAGAGAAAGGTTTTGACCAGAATTACCTCGTAGAGCTAAACTATCTTTGCCCAGCCAAGCTACACTGAATTTTTCATCACCCATCCCATAGTTTATTTTTGAAAGACTAACTGGCAGTTCATCATTCAGCAGCTCTTGAAAAGCCTGACTGTTCCTCAGAAAAGAGGTTATGCTCTTCAGATAAACTTCCACTCTCTCAGCACCATTGTTGCCCTGTGACCCAATGGCAACTTCTTTGTTCCAATTTGTAAGGACAGCCTTTTTCCCTTCCCACTGGAGTGGATCGTGGGACACATCCATTTGCACCTGCCTGGTGAGGACATCGGGTTGTACCATGGCAAAGCCCTCCTGCAGGCAGTTGAGAGTTTTACATCAGTCCTGGGCTGGGTCTCTTCCTTGGTTCTCATCCTCCAGAGCAGAGATGTTGGTGTGTTTAATGGTGTTCAGGAGGGCTCTTGTCTCCTTGTCTCTTGCCTCCTGCCTGAAGCCCTCCACAGCTGTTTGTGCCCGTAGGCCAAATAGGAGTGGGAATAGGAGTCTTTCTCTAAAGGCTGTGCAGATGGTGTGTAGCTTGTCTGTGGGCACTGAGGCTGAATTTAGCAAGGCTAAATGTTGTTTGTAGTGCACAGGGTTATGTTCAGGAGCACTTGAGGGAAAATAGCAACATTCTGCTGAGGAACATGGAGTTTTCTGGGATGTCCTCCCAATGTGTTTCTCATCTGTTTGCTGTTCCTGTACACCTTGGGATCTCCCAGTGGAGGAAGCTGTGGAGTGAGGATTTTTGTGATGCCTTTTGTGCTGTCAGTGGTAAACCTTAGGGAATCAACATGCAGATTGATTGTTCAGGTAGTTTTGAGGGAAGGTGTTTCTGAACTCAAATGTGTTTGGGATAGCAAAGTATATCAGTGGAAAACATAGCTCAGAAGGATTTTCTGTTGTGACACATAGTTTCTGCCTTTAATTAAGCATTGTCCTCTCCATGCACTGTGTGAAATTTAGGGGGCTGCATTTTTCCTTGAGTTAAAATATTTAAGGCAAACAATTGTGTACTGACAACAATAGGCTTCTTAAATTTCAGGCCATTTGTTTCTGTAGTTCCTATGAAATAAATTCAACTGCCTAAGTTGATCCTATTCATTGTGGTTTAGTTATGTACATCCTCATATTTGTATTAAAAAACAATGTTAAAAGCATTAGTGATGAGTGCTTTCAGAGCTTTCTAGCATGCAGTGCCAATGGAGTTAAACATTCCACTGGAGTTCAGAAATGTAAGTTTGTAGCAGATGTTTTCAGGAAACCAATTTTAGACTTCTGTTCAAAGATGCCTGTACAAGAAAGATTTACAACATTTCTCATCTGTAACTTCAGCTGCCAGCATGGGTTTGTCTGATCAGTATAAAAACCAGCACACCACTACTATACACATCTGTAATATGAAGGTACAAAACATAGAGGATGTCCCTAAGCCTTGAGCAACACATTGGATCAGTACTGGGCCATTGCATACTGGGGTAAATGGTCTCTCTCAGTCTTGTTCTTGCAACATTGAGACCAGATGTGAAGATGAACCACTGGCCTGTATCTGACTCTTTTTCTATTGTTGCAAAAGGAATTCAATTTTTACTTCTCTGCTGGCAGACTGACAGCGTCATACATGTGGAAGTACAAGATGGGTTCCCAAAATTCAGCTTCTGTCTGGGCACAGGAATGACTGTCCAGGCACTCAGAGCATTCCTTGTTCATTTTCATTCAAGGGATTTACTTTAGTGTAATTTTTCGAAGCATCTCTATGAATAGCAGTAGTTGGGAAAAAGCATTAGTAAATCATTTTATCACTGGAGACAGATCTTTGTGTTGCTGTGCATTTAAAATGGCTGCAATCCCTCACACATCTGTAAGGCCATGGTACTGTGTTTTCACACATCCTGTGGTATGGAGCATCCCTTTCTCCTTTCTATGGCATTGTCATGACAGCTTCCGTTGGGACAGCCATTCTCACATCACCACTTAAACATAACTGAGCTGGAGCTCAGGGAATTGTTCAGTGCTTCCAGCTGTCACTGTCAGAGAAAGATTATCTGTTCCTGGACCTCCCCACATCTGCTTTCTGCAAGGCACTGAAGGACAGAGGAGCACCTCCTTCAGTTTTCCTACCATTTTACTAGTGAAGGGAAGAAACACTGTTTGCTCTGACAGTCTAGAAATGTGATGCAGGATAAACAGTGCATATCCTTACCTTGGCTTGAGTGAAAGGAAGGGTACCAATTAGCCCAGTATCCTGTGGGGACCATCATGCCTGTGCCACCAGGATGCCATCAGAAGGATGGATGTTTGGTTTTTCAGTAAGAATGGATTGGGCAGCTTTTTTTTTTGGGGGGGGGGGGGGGGAGGGGCTGGAGGGACATTCAGTTATGTGCTATAGGTACCTGTAGGGCCATCCCTTCTTAAAGAAGTGCATCCTGACCAGGAACAGTCAGTCCTGCAGTCAGGTCCTGCGGGTGGGAAGGACTGGAGGGGTCTGCACTGGTTATCCTCACTCCTTCCATTGCAGCTGGGAGGGTGCATGTGAGGTTTCTATGCATGAGGAGGATCCAAAGGCTGTCAGACCCTTCAACTTTATGTCTCATTTCCATCAGAGGAGCTCCACCAAGTAGCTGCAGTAGGGTTTGGGTCTCATCCTGTGTCATTAGGAAGGAAAGAAACTACATAATCATTATCCTTTTTAGAAAGTTTAATCACAGCCTGCGGAGGGATGGCAGTGTTTTATCTGACAAATATGTCACTGTCTTTCATCAGTTGATTATAATCATCTTGGAAGTTCCAGTGTGTCTGTTTTTCCCTCTTCTTTTTTACTATTGTGTTTTGTTTAACTTTCCCTAATGAGCCCAGTGAAAAGCAATTGTTCTAAATAAATCATGTGCGCTACAAAGCAGTATATCACAATTAGGTTTCCATTATACTTTAATTAGGCATTCCATTATTAAATTGATGTCGTTGGCTTCTTCCAGGTCTCAGACTAATCCTGAAACAAATTCCTCTTTGTGGATAAATATTAGTCAGTCATAATTAAAGAGTATTCATTGGCGTTGCGGCTTTTCATTAAATCCCTTTCTGATTAAGATGGCTCCCCCAAGTACTGGGCTGATTAAATTTTATAAGATTTGTTCACTTGTGTGTATCATGGTCTGATGGAAACTGTTTTAGCACCAGGGGATTGGGAACTATAAGTTCATGTCTTGGTGCAGGTAGCCATGGGTCTAACTGCCTGTTTTGCTCAGTGCTGTACACTCGTGTTTCAGGGGGCTCTGTGGTTTATGGGGTCAGTCAGCAGTGGAAAAAAAAAGGTAATTGAATTAACAGTGTTAAGAGTTGAATTTCAAAGGGCTAAATTACATCTAGAGGGTTATAATAAAGAAGGGAAGAATAAAGTATGTCAGAGGTTCTGTTTCCTTGACTCTTTCATGACTAGGGCTTTGCTTCAGAGTTCAAACTTGAGTGCTTTTCTACCCCAAAACTTTGTCTCTCCTGGAGATGTATAGATGAGCTTATTTCTATGTAAATATGCCTCAGCTGAAAACTCAGATAATAAAACAGATGCTCCTGACAGAAGTTCTTCTAACAGCAGGGAATGAAATGTTTTCAGAGCAAAATCCTTGTCCTGGGTTTAAAAATCAAGGTGAAACCAAAGCGTGATATGGCTTTAGTGTATATATCCATTGGAAAGAGCTTATAAGCATCACTATTTTCTGTGTGCTGAAATTAGGCCTTCTTGTGGGGCTGCTGGTGCTGTTCTGCATTCCTCCTGCTTTGTACACAGAAATGAAAACAAACCACTGTGACCAAGAATGGCAATAGCACAAATCGGTGAGGCGTGCAAGAGATCGGCTCAGGACATCTGCAGAAGCACTCCATCCAAATATTTGAGGTGGCAGCTAGCAGGTGTTTTTTTCAACATCCAGTTCATACTCTATTTTTGGTGCAGGGTATGTTTTCATCTAGTGTTTTGGTTTGGGATGGGCCGTATTTGTAATATCAAATATCTCAAAATGTGTTTTCAGTGTCATGTATCCCAAATGTAATGGTACTGGGTATATCATCTAGCCAGTCCATCACACTGCATGGAATCAGAGTTGCCCCCTGATTCCAGATTGCTCTTCCTGGGGCTGCTGAAGGCCCGTGAGTGATGCCTGGGACAATCTGAAGGGGCAGAGTTGGAGGCGGTGTTAGGTCAGTGCACAGCTGAAGAGTTCTCTCTAGCGGTTGGTTGTGGGTAGTGAGGACAGATAGCAAAGTGCACTGAATTAAGGGAAGGGTACTCATCTGTAGCTACTGAAAAAAGGGAGAAATATAGAGTAAAATGAGGAAAGGAAGCTGACCTTTATATCTGAATTACGAAAAAGAATAGTTGTAATGCACTGGAAGCCAAGAATAAAAAGTCTTTTCTCTAACAGTCATCATTTATTTATTAATTGCTGCTGTTGCAATACAGCAGTGGATGGTGTTATGCTATTCATAGCACCATCCTTCCACTGGCCTGAAGTGAGGACTGATGGACAGCAAAAATCCATGGCATTTGCGAGGAGGTGGGGTGCGCTTTGAGCTGTTGATTACCAAGCAAGAACTGCCACAACTGCTTCCTTCTGAGTATCTGTGGTGAATTAGTTTCCTCTACTCACAGTGACTCACACTAATTTTGTAGTGACTTTACCAAAGACAAGGCTCAAAATAAGTTGCATGCTCAATCTGCAGATTTGGCAAATATTTATTTGAGGCAATATGAAAGTGCTTAAAAATTATGAGAAAGGGTGAGAAAATTACTACCTTACATCCGACAACTCCTAGAAGTATAGAAAAGAGATAGAAGCGTTTGAAAAGAGTATGAGCAAGGGGTTTGGAAGAATTGAGGGAAATAAATAACATCTAATAAGAAGACCAGGGAGATTGAGAAGTATAACCTCTTCAATGCTTGTGTTTTAATTGGAATCCCCAAAGCATGCATATGCTGTTGTACTACAACGTGGCAGTTCATACCTACTGCTACTGCTTGCATCTTGAAAAATGTACCACTTTTCTTCTCCAAAAATTCCAGGGTTTAAGCCAGCTCCATTGTTTACCTAGCAGTAATATCCTGCAATGTTGAGCATCATTGGTATGACAGTTGTGTATGTAAACTGCTCCAGAGTGCTTTGCTTTACTGTTAACTCAGTGAGGCAAGTTAGAAATGTCAGTGGAAATTGCAGATACAACAGCTGGATTCTGGTAGAACTGCATTACCTCAAATAGGAATGTATTTTCTGTTGTAGAGATTGATGCTTAATTTCATCTGCATTGGAGAGAGATTGTTCATTCAAGCAGACAGCAAAGAAATAACCGTACAGGGGCGAATTACTTCTTTCTCAGATTCCCAGGGATTTGAAATGCCCAACGAGTAACAGAAGAATTAGGTGGATAGTCTGTTATGTTAAAGATAAGAATAAGCTCTATATGTTTTTGTATGATTTAAGGGTAGTTGGTGTCTTATTTTTTGCTTAATTGTAATGATACTTAGCTTTCCAGAAATACCTGGATGACTAGTTTCGCATTTTTTAAAAAAATAAAAATAACTCAGCCATTTCCTAATTTAGGTACATTTGCCTGCCTAGCAAGACATCTTATCGTGACAAGGTAGAGTACACATGATGTTTTTTGAAAAGACTTCACTGAGGTGTAGTAAATTATCTTCATTTCAAGCATAATTGTGATTCTTGTCTGAGCTGGTTGGCAGTTTGCCAGGAAATGCATGTTGGCGCTCAGAGGAGTTGGAAAGTTGCATACCAGAGTGTCAGTGTCTCTCTGTTACATGAAACATCTTTTTTCTGTTTGAAAAACTAGCGGTGTCCTATAAGCCTAGAAACAGCTTGTCTTCTTCTACCTAACTTGTAACATACCTTTGAAAACCAAATCCCACATGTGTGTGTAGAGAAGACTTGTAACATGGTAGGCTGGGAGAGAGCAGATATGCAGGCAAGGGAATAAACATGGCATTTTTGTTATCTGGGTTTGATAAATATAGTTTAGGAATGATAGAGTAAAGAGCGGTGAGTCAGTTTTGCCTGGTCATCTCTAGTGACTGAAATAACTTGTTATTCCAACCCTTTTATCCCTTCATTCCCTTCTCTCCACATATTTTTGTGTTTTATTTATAGCTCAACCAGCTTTTGCTTTGCAATTTGTAAAATAACCCTTCAGAGTCAGGGAGGGAGGACTGAGGAGCAAGCAGCTCCTGGGCAGTCTTGTAGATGGAGCCACTGGATCATTCCATGTTGCCAAGGCTGGATCCCTGCTTTCCTGTGCACATCCTTCCTTCATCTGCACAGAGATTTCTTTTTTAAACAAGCAGCCTCAGTTCCTGAAGTCATTAATGGGTTTGTGTTGACAGGAGCCACGTGAGATGTTTCAGACCATCTGGCTGTGACTTTGACAGCAGCAGGGTCAGAGGCCCTGTGTCTGGAGAGGTGGCAAGGCTGAGTTTTATCTGGGAAACCTTGGTGGAGATTGTAAGCTGTCCTGAAACGCATGAAATCCACCACACGACCCATACTTGTATTTATGCTGTAAAGCACAGCTGTGTAAACAATGCCTGCAATAATTCTGAGCTAAATCTTCTGTGTTTGCCTTCAACTCCCATGCCCAGTATTTTTGTCCAGATTAATCCACAAACTAAGGATCAGTTTAGCACTTGATACATCTTAACTTGCAGATCAGGATACTTCTTGGTCTGCTCTTGGGTTTCCCACAGTACTGACTTCTCATAACATAACTGGACTACTCCATATTAAACCATCTGATTTGGTTTGGAGAGCTGCAAGGGAGCTGGCAGGCTTTACAACGGTCCTTCTTATTAACTGACTGATAGAGAGGCCAAGGGGAGAGACATGTTCAAGCAATAAATGTGAACCAAAAGTCGTAGAATGGTTTGGGTTGGAAGGGATCTTAAAATTCATCTTGTTCCAAGCCCTCTGCCATGGGCAGGAACACCTTCCACTAGATCAGGTTCCTCCAAGCCCCATGCAACCTGGCCTTGAACACTTCAAGTGATGGGGCATCCACAACTTCTTTGGGCAACCTGTGCCAGTGCCTCACTACCCTCACAGTAAGGAATTTCTTCTTACTAGCTGATCTAACCCTACCCTCCTTCACTTTAAAGCCATTCCTGTTTGCATTGTCATTACTTTGTAAAAAGTCCCTCTGCAGCTCTCCTGTAGCCCCCTTCAGGTCCTGGAAGGTGTTCTAAGGTCTCCACGGGACTCTTCTCTGGGCTGAACAACTCCAGCTCTTTCAGCCTATCTGTAGCAGAGATGCTCCAGCACTCGGAGCATCTGCATGGCCTCCTCTGGCCTTACTCCAACAGGTCCATGTCTTTCTTATGCCAGGGACCCTAGAGCTGGATGCAGCACTCCAGGTGGGGTCTCACTAGAGCAGAGCAGAGGGAGAGAATCCCCTCCCTAGACCTTCTGGCCACACTGCTTTTGATGCAGCCCAGGGTGCAGTTGGTGGAGCCAATTAGCAGACACCAGCCTGGGGTGAGAGAATCTCAGGCTCTATCACAGGTAAGACTGGAAAAACAAGAAGCAAGCAGGAATGTTAGTACTAGATGCCTGTGTATGGACTTAATGAGGCCATTTTTTTGAAAATTCTACTGTTTCCAGCACCCAGGCTTTGAAAAGTACATGGAAATATTAGAAGAGATTCAAAAAGCTGTTAAAGGGATTTGAGCTTAAAAGCCACGTTTCATATTGAGATTTCAGAAACTGGGTAGGTTTAGTTTGTTCAGGAGCAACTTAAGAGGTTGACAGATCATACCACCACTTTCCTCTGTGAGCAGACAGCTCCCTAATTTAGCCAAGTTACGTGGTCAGGAAGTAGAAGTACAAAAATAATGTGCACAGACACATACACACCCCCCTGATTAGTTAGGGGAATTGCTTCTCTCATGGTAAAAGCTTCAGGGCAGTGTGGGATGTCTGTCTCACCACCTCCCATGGCAAAACCAAAAGCATTCTGCATAAGCTCCTATGTCATTCAGGAGATCAGATTAGATGATGATAACATTCTGTCTGGTCTTAAAGTAATTAAATGAGATATTTACAGAGATTTCAAAGTCGAAGCTGATCTCCCTCCCCACCACCACTCTCTCAGGAACTTCAGTTAGGTATTGTTTACACATTAATGAGATGTAGCATCAGGCTGCAAAACGATGTGATTTAAATGTATTTAGGAGAAGAATTTAAGCACATGTAATGATTACTGATAGCTGTGAGCATATCCTTGTATCTCTTGATCTTTGTACTATCTGGGCTGGAGATTCCTGGAGTCGGATCCCAGTAGGGAGCTGGGGAGCAGAAAGCAGACAGGGTTGTCCTTTCTCCTGGCTCCCACCCTCAAGGACTAGAGGTGCAGTGTCCTTAACTCCTTTGTGTCAGCAGGAGGAAGGTCTCCCTCTCTCCTTGTATCACAATGCCAATGGAAAATCAGATAGTATGGAAAGAATTGGTATGCAGGATCACTCTTCTCTGTTAATCAAAGCCAGCATTATCATTCTGTCTTTTTTTGTTTGCTTATTTGATTGCTACACTTACCTAAAAAAGATTTCCAATAACGACTGAGTTGAGAGTGATTTAGATTAACCCCAGCTGACACTGCTGCTTTAAGGAGGGCTGCCTGAAGTTTTAAATCCTCATAAGCATGATACTTCCCAGGAGGGGCTGTAAATCCTTGAAGCTGCTCCCTCCTGATACTGTGTTCTCAGAGAAAAATCACTCAAATCTCATGAGCCAAGACAGTAATATTTCCCAGTAAGCAGTTTTAGATGGCTTTTGTTTTATTGTTAAAAAGTGTGTCTAAGGCTGACATACAATACTCAGATATTGTATAACCTGACAAGTTTTCTTCTGCTTGTTTCTCTCTTTTCTTTGATTACCTTGCTGATCAGTTTATTTATAGAAGTACCAAGCTTCCTCCTGTCGAGTTTCCTAAGAAAATATGTATAGGGTGGAGGATATTAAGGCATAGGTGGGCAAGTGACTGCCAGTGTTTTATGGAAGCCTGGAAGTGTATGAAGTATCTGGAGCAGTGAAGGGACAGGTATGTGACTTTGCAGCAGAAAGCAGTTACATTGAGCTGTGAGGTGGAATGAATGGATAAGGGCCTCACATAGAGGTCCCACTTTCAACAGAGCAGCTTAATTGACGAATGAATATTCTGTTGTGAGAGCATCTCCTTGTGCCTCTCCCCTGGTGGCTCAGCAGCTCATCAGCTGCTGCTCTGTGATGTACCTTGGTTAAGAATATCATTCTCTCTGCTGGATCAGAGCAGGGGAAGAGATGGTATAATCCTTGTAAGGTTTAAAGGAATGTCAGTGATAACTAAAGCAGGACAAATTAGGGCTGCTGAGATCCTTACTAGGAGTGAAAATGGGTGGTAGCCACCCCAGTTAATGCCAAGGAGACTCGAATTCACCTTTGAGGCTGCTGAGAGTCTGAGCAGTTCATTGCATGGATTTACCTTGGGGCCATCATCTTTTCTGGCTCACGGGTGGTCATTTTGGCTTTCAGAGCTCCTCTTCTGAATCATTATTTTGGCCCTCTAGTCCCTGTTTGTACAGATCCCTTTGTCTCGCAGTGAGCTTGCTCAGCATTGTTGGATAGGAGCAAGCAAGTGTCCTTGTAGTTGGTGTGAGTCAGAACTGAGAAACAGGCTGTGCTTGAGCTCCCAAGCAATGCTTTAGCACAGGGAATGGGCCTATCCATCCAGGACCAGGGGCTGGGTCCATCCCACTTATTTGGGATTGTGCTGTAGGGCCGAGCTTCGCCTCTGGCAGTTCTCTGCAATTGTGGCTGCACTGCAATATTCTCTTTGTGAATGTGTTTGAAGGAAGCTTAAAATAATCTAATCCTGCCTTTTATATTCAGGCTGGGATTTTTCCCCTGGAATTAAAATACTGTGTTGGCATGTATTATTGAGCACACAATTAAAAGTAATTTTCAGTTTACCTGTAACATCTCTCTATTTACCCTAGTAAGAGGCTTCTGGTTGTTAAGTTTTATAACAGGTAATGAGGGAAAAGGTTTGTCTGGACCCATACAAGGGAGCACGGAGGCAGAAGGGCAGGCAGGGAAAACCCCAAAACTCAAATGGAGAAACAGAAGCCTTAGCCCAGCTCCTCCAAGGGCTGTCACAGAGGGGCCATCAGCCCGTGGGCCAGGACTGACACCTGTCACAGCAAGAGGGCCTTGTCCATCACCTTACAGACTGAGGCAGGGCTCTGGGAGTCACTACAGGATGCCAAAGGGCAGCATTGGAGGTTTGGATGAGGCTTATGATGGGATGTTTAGGGGAGGAACAGGCAGCTGGAAAAGAGAGAATCCAAAGACCAGCTACTGTGTGGCCCTCAGTGTGTAAAGCCAGTTACTGGAGAGGTCAGCAATGCATGCAAGGAGTCTGTACCAGCACTGGAGAAGGATTGTGGTCCTGGGGGCTCATGTGTCCAGGTGTACCAGCGCCTGGGAGAACCAAGGATCTGGGCCAGCTGCAGCATAGACTGGCTACAGGCAGTAATGGAGGCATCCATAGCCTGTGTCTTATTCCCTCTGACAGGCCTTTATCCTAATGAGCCAGAGAGAGGAACACCATGGGCCCATTTTGTTTGTTTGAGAGCTGTTTTCTGTCCATGTTGGCCCGTGGCTGGCTGGCTGTGCCCGTGTATAGTACACTTGTATTGTGTGTGAGCATATTGGGATTGTGTGCTCAGGTTTGCTGGGGCAGGGGGCTGCAGAAACGGAGCTGTACTGGGCTATCAGATATTGTGGCGTAAAAATTCTGATGGAACAACTGGTGTAGTGAAAAAAAAGTCCTCATTTTCCTTTGGAGGTGTTTCTTAAAAAAAAAAAGTCTTTCTCTGATGCTGATATTTTTGTCCTGAGCTTGGCCAAGTTCTTCCTGTGCCACCTCTGAGTAAAGTGCCCAAAGCAACCAGCTGTGCATTGTAATCGCCTGAAGTAACGTCGTGTATCAACAGAGCTGAAATATAAATAACTTTGATTGGAGCACAGAAAGTTCAGTAAGTTAAAGAATAGTGCTTTTGAGGCATTTTGTCATCCCAGAATGGAGACTGCCACATGGATTAATCATCATCTGCATGTTGTGCAGTTTACAGCCACTTAACAATAATTTGAAGCAGACTTTATATTCACTCCTGAGCACTGCAGTAAGCTTTCCTTTCTGAGGTGTTTTAATAAAGCATAGGACAAAATATTATTCATAGGTATGAAGGATACTTAGTTCTACTGCAGGAAGAGAGTCGTGAGACTGTAAAGCTACTGAAATGCATGTTTCTGTTTGTCCTGAGGAGCTGGGCTACCTGCCTGACATTTTAGCCTAAATGGCAGTTTCTTAGCTTAATTAGATTTTAGATGCAAATCTCTGATCATTATTTGATTTCCTTTGTCCTTCATTCCTTCCTCAAGGGGTCATGGATACACACAGGAGAAAGATGATCCTCAGACATCACTAAAAATACTGCAAGAAGTGTTTTGTCTTCCAAAAGCTTCTCTGAGCTAGGAACAGATACTTAAGTATCTCAGTTTGCTTATTTCTTTTTTAACCCACTAGAGAAGTAGAATGATGTGGTTTCCCGTAGGAATTTTTTTTTTTTTTTAAATGAGCAGAAATAGGTTTTTGAAGCAGGTCTTTAAATTCAGGAGGAAAAAACATCTTTAAGTCAGTGACTGCCCTGTGTCTTCACTTAGGATCACTTGATTTTCTGTTTGACTGGCACTTTACTATTGACCTGAAACACGTGCTTTTAGAAATCTCCAGACTGCAGAGACAACAGCCCAACTTCACAGGGAAAGAGACAGTGAAGATGCTCAAAGGATACAGGTTCAGAGCTGCCTGGTTAAACCTAGCCTAAGGGAATTTTGTCCCTTCTCATGAATGATCTACTTTCATCTGCTGTGGTGACTTCTCTTCTTTTTAGCAGATTGTCTTGTAGCTTGCCTTGCCAGGGAATTAAAGCTTCCTGCTGCCATTTGTGTGGAGTTCTTAAATATGTAAGACCCAAGCAAGGGGCCTGTTGCATATGAAACCTGATATTCTGGTCTTCTCTCTTTCTGATATTTCTGTTCTTTCAGATGTGCTGAATTTACCTTTGAAGTTTCCTTTTTCTTGTGTAAAATACACTTTCATAGATGAACCTTGCAGCTGGAATTAGGAGATACTGGTTCCAGCTGGACATGCAGAGCAGGCTAGGTAAACCTCCTTTGCCTCAATTTCCCCACACATGGAAAAAGTAACATTCACCCTCCTCTGTGCAGCTCTGGACTTTGTTCTGGATGACTAAGAAGCTATATTGTAGTCTAGACCTTCTAGAGTCTGGTGGTAAGCCCTACTGGAAGGTATCTTGTCTGAGGATGCTGTGGGTCCATAGGGAAGGAGTAGAAGCTTTCCTGTTTCTGATCAGGAATTCATGGAGCAAAATACACCTGCATACTAAAGAGATCAGACCAGCTGTGTGAGTGCAGGGAGTCCTGCCAGTGCTGCTTGCACAGAGTCAGAAAATCTGTGTCTTAAGCAAATCTGATGATTTATTACCTATGGTCTGTATGCTGGTGGCCCTTAAATGTAAAGCCTTGATTTTTCAAGTAGTTCATGTAGTTGGCAGACTGATAGTTTAGCTGCCTAGACATGAATGACTGCAAGATGTGCAGGAAACTCATCTAGCCAAAAACTCTTCACATAAGGCTTTTTTGATGCAAGAATATCAGGAAGACTGGACCTTTCTGGCCTCCCTCTTGGGGTAAAGTGTATAGGTTTTATGTTCCACTAAAGCTGGGAAGCTATGGAGGATCAGGTGGAAGGAGATTGTAAGAGGTGGAAATCTCTTGGAGGTTTATGTAGCAGCCCTTCCCCTGGCTGGGTCAGGAACTAAGGGGTGGATGTCTGTCCTGTAGGATGACTGTAATTCTGATGATAGAAGTATTTGGAATAGGGAAGGAAAAGCGCAAGCTGTTTTAAAAACTAAAATGTTCTGTGCTAAGGTGCAACAGGCTGTCTATTATTTCCCTTCATAAGGGCTGGATGTCTAAGACATGTTCAATTTTGGCATCTCTTGGAAGGAGATCTAAAAGGTTTTACCGGTGCAGAACACAGGGATTCTCTGCTCAGTTCAGATGTGATCCCAGAGCTGGACAAAAGATGGAATATTGAGTTTTGCTGTGATAGACCTTCAAGGAACCATATAAATCTCTTTAAAGCTCCAAGTAGCCTACCACAAAACTGTCCGAGAGAGATCATTTCAAGATAGCACAATTATAAAATACTCTGAACAGCTGAATAGGGTTTTTCCCCCTCTTGTGATATTTGGAGTTGAACTTTAGATACATCATTCTGAACATGGCCTTTTAAAGTAACTTTCTATTCTGGCCCTGTCATTTTTAGGGCTGTAAAGGAAAACCAAAATGCCAGGGAAGGGGAGGAAATGAAAACGAAGAGTGAGGCTAAAGAGTAGGTTTTGATCATCTTTGCAAGAAGTGGCATCATCTGTGAGAACAAAGGCCTTCAATTGCTGCAACTGGAGACAGCTTTTAGTCTCCAATTCTATTTTGCCCTGAGCCAGCCAGCCAAATAAAAACAGCAACATAAATCACTGCTGGCAGAACTTAACAGTTATGCAATGTCCAGTGCACCACATGCCTATTTTTAGATCAGTTTTACACTAGCAGAATTTATTTTATGAAATCTAAAAAGAATGTCTGTTCAGAGGCCGGGGGATAAAGACAGTGTTTAGAAAGTGCAAAATGTATAAGCACTTAGTACAAAGGATGCTCTAGCAAGCCCTGCTTTGGCAATACTGATATCCTTTCAAAAATGTTGGCCCAATCAGGCATGCTAATTAAGAGTACGGGGTTTTTCATCAATATCCCCTTGAATTTCTAACCTGCAATTGTTGTTTGAATGGTTAGCTACGCTCCCTTTACCCAAACAGCTGAACATCAGACTCATATACAGCACTCCTTATCCAAGACCAGATGTGCATCTTCTCTCCTTTACATTTACATTACTTAATTCTCTTACTATTGTAATTCTGCATTAGTGTGTGCTGTGTATAATCTTATTCCCAAAGCTTTTGTTCAGATTCAGAACATGCAGTGATTGGGAAAAGTTTGACCTTTCAGTCTTTAGATATTCTAGCAGATGAAACACAGTCTACATAGTTAATGTATCTCTGGGATTTCTGCCATAATTTGGACAGTTTTCAATCATGTCTTGAAGCAGATTAGGGTTCTGAGTGTTGCATGATCTGTACTGATCTTTTTTCCCCCAAACCTTTCTTCTAGGTGACAATCTCGATGCCATCCATGACATAACTGTGGCATACCCCCAAAACATTCCTCAGACAGAGAAGCACCTTTTGAAAGGAAACTTCCCAAAGGAGATTCACTTCCACGTCCGGAGATACCCCATAGAGACTGTGCCCACTTCTAAGGAGGAGCTGCAGCTTTGGTGCCGGAAGCGCTGGGAAGAGAAGGAGGAGAGACTGCGACACTTCTACGAAGGTGGAAAATGCTTCAGTGCAACGGGGCAAAGCATTGTCCCTCCCTGTAAATCCGAGCTCAGGGTCCTGGCGGTGAAGTGCGCCTCGCTCCTGTACTGGACGGTGTTCCCGCTGGGAATGCTCGCGCTGCTGTACCTGTACAGCTTTGCACAGTGGTACTTTGCAGCCATGATCATCTTTTTCGTTGTGCAGCAAAAGGTATTTGGTGGGCTGGAACTCATTGAACTCGCTTGCCATCAGTATTTTAAAAAGCAACAGAAATTTCATGACACGAAAGTAAAAACCAATTAGTTCTGGGGTAGAGGGAGGGTGGTTTTGAGATGCCCTGAAAATTTTATGCACAGGGAACAATTTTTGCATGAGAATTGTCTTTTACTATCGCCATTGTTAGACATTTGCACACGATTCTGTGAAGAGAAAGAAAAATGTTAGTTATTGCTACATGTGAAAATGGTAGTTTTTAATCTCTGAATGTAATTTCGGCATTGCTCTCGCAAGCAGCTAGCAACTGCATTCTGCTGTCATTAGGAAACAAATTGCTGGATTATTGAACAATCATAAGGACATTAATAAATGTGACATGCACTGAAGTTTCATGTAGAAACCCAAACAGTTCGGCTGAGAGAGACAGATGTGTGATTTCTTTATAGTCACGTTGGCATGAAGTAAGCACCGGATTTGGAAAACTGGTAAGTTTTGATGGTAGGTGAAAGTTGAAGGAGAAGTTGTTCTATTTCTTTTTTCTATTTGCTATTACTCAAACTTTTTTTGAGGTAATATTTTTGCATAAGCTTTTCCAAACACTGCTACCTACCAGCTATTCAACTATTCTGGCTTGGTCACTCAGGAGGATTTTTAAGCCTTGCAGTCTTGTGTCATAGTACAGAAAACATTACAGTGCTCACTCTGCCTCCATTTAAATGTTTGCTGATTATTTAATAGACCTGTGCAGCTAAGTTTTTATCTCTCACTATTTCATTCTGTTTTAGTCTCCCTGTTAGCTGTGCGAGACTTGCTCCTACTGTAGTATGCAGAGCTGCAGGATAGGGGAGCTGTTTTTTATTGGTTTATTGGTGTTTTTTTCTCACAGAGGCAAAAATAGCTGTTCGTCTCTGAGTAACTGGAAAATGTTTTTCAAAAAGGTTTCCTTGTATCTTTGTAGACACTTTTTGGTTGAAAGCATTTTATTTTGTTTTCAGAGTAGGCAAGATACCTTTTTTTTTTTTTTGGTATTAATTTTGGTTTTCACATGGCTTCCTTTGGCATTTCACATGTCCATGTAGATAAGCAGGAATACTGCTTGTTCGGTTCATGTCAGGCAGACCTGTTGAAATGCAGGGGTTCTCTCCTTGGTGGTACAAGAGATGGGTTTGGGTTTTAGACATAGCACAGGGAAGAGCTGCATCTTCCCTTTGCATACTGGCTTTGTTTGCCTGATGACATCACTTTTCAACCTCCTTCACAATCTTTGTGGGGTTCTTGTGGGGTTCACATTATGGTACTCTCCCTTATTTTCATGACATTCAGAAAACCTGAAGGCTTAAACTCAGACAAGGCACTTTAAAGTGTATCCCTTTTCATATGTAATAAAAACATAATGTTCATGCTCACATAGAAAAAGACAAAAATATTGCCAGCACTTCAGAGACACTTCAAGTCTTCAGGTTAGATTGTTTTGCAACCTCAAAAATTTTAGACAACTTGACAATTGTATTGCTGCAAAACCTTCCTCACTTACTAAGTATTTGTTCTTTATTGCATGAGGGCTTGTTTGAGCTGGACCCAGATGGCCTGGCTCCGTTTGTTGACTGGCATTGCCATGAAATGTGGAAGTCCAGAGTGCAAAATGTATCTTGTACTGTGCTGGGTATCTCAGGTGTTGGGTCAGCGTGGTGGACACACCTGTTTGCTTCTAAATTACAACACTAAGCATGTTGTCTAATGTGTTTGTTTCAAAGACCATTTTTTTAACGAATCACCAGCCTCTATTCAACTGTCCCTTGCAAGGTGACAAATCTTTTTTAATCTATGCTTACAATAACCAATTGTTTATTATGCGGAAAGTACTTGAAGCCATCTGTTTTACTCCCAATTTTTTTAATCCCTTTTTTCTTAAAAATAAATAAAAGTAGGTTTATATTTAGGGTTATGTTTCTTAATGATATTTTTCGTGCTTGTATTTGTGTACCTGACAACTGGTGTTGCATTGTCATGAGTAGAAGGAGGTCATTTCTGCACCTTGAGGTCTTTTTTTAAAGCAGTTCTGTGATATCGCAGGCATGGCTGCAGCTTAAACCTCCACTGCCTGGTTTTTCTTCAGCTAATACCCTACACATTCAGGTAACCCACTGCAAGGGAAAACCTAAAAGCCTCATTTGTGGTTAATGCAGAGGAGACCTAAAAGGCTTCTTCCAGTCTGTCCTGGCTGTGCTTTCATACCACGAGTAACCATAGCCAGCCTACTCCAATAGCCTTAACATCATCTTCAGGAATAACTTCAGAGGACAGGTTCCATGTGTTGGTGACACAAAATACCAGCTACACTTTTCTCAGTCATTCAGAGAACTTTGCAGTGTCATCAGTGTATCAGGAACATGAGTGTGAGTCTTGGTCATGGCACAGTACAGGATTTATGTCTGTGTAGTTAAAGTTGAGCTCTGAAAATGAACTCAATGCAATCCGTTGTTGACCCTTACAATGGGTTTTCTCCCAGCTGGAGCCAAAAATGTGACCTACTGTAATGTGGTAAAAACATCCTGCAAAATCTGTAACTTGTCTTCCTCTCTAATGTATTTGGATCAAAGAAAAAGAATAATCTGCTTGTCAGCTGGTAATGTCACGTTTGCAGTGCCCAACTCCATGATGCAGAGTGAGTGGTGAGTGAAGAATCCTTCTCTCACAGGGAAGGGTGTTGGCCTTGTGTGTGATGTAAATGTTTAGATTATGTGCTTCATTTTCCAGGTCAATTAGAAATGCAAGATGGGAAAAACACTGACTAAAAACATTATGGATAGAGAAGCTTCTTTGTTTAAAAAGTGGTTAAGGAACTGGGGGAAGATTTTTCTTTGAATTATTTTTTTTTTCCTTTGATGAAAATGTAGCTTTTTACTCAAAAGGTTCTAATGTACAGATTTCTTGGAGAGTACTTTGTTCCTACCCTGTCTCCCTTTTCAAAGATCACTAAGATGGCATTTAGGGACATGGTTTAGTGGTGGACTTGGCAGTGCTGGGTTTACAGTTGGACTCGGTGATCTTTTCTCACCTAAATCATTCTGTGATTCTGTGCTGGGTAAAATCACTTTGAAATTTTTTCAGTGCTGTTGGGCTAAAAGTGCTCCAGGAATCACATCATCCTCTTCCATGAGACATAGATTGGCACTGGGACTCATTTCAGTAGCTGGTTTGTCCCAGTTCACCTTGTCTTGTAGTCCCAGCAGCTGCACCTCTGAGCTCTGTCTGCAGGACTTACAGATCTTGCTGGGTCTTGTATGTACTGTTTGGGATCAAGGCTGTGCTTTAAGGATGCTGCTCCCCTTTGCTCAATTAAATGTTTCCTCATCAGCATCCAGGGATTTCTTTCTCTCTACTCGGAACAGAAGGTTGAAACCCTGCCATCTGTGTGTGTCATCAGGCTCATCTGGGTAGCAGGATGTCAAACCAAGACATTTTTATCTTGACTTCAAAGCTGCAGGGCCCAAAGCTGGTCTGTAAGGTGTTGTCTTGATCATAGGAGGTCTAGTTCCTAGTTTTGTGCATTTCATCAATCGGTGTTGTTTAAAAATGATCTGTGTTTTTATAACTTGATTTTATATGTGCACTGTGTGAAAGGAAACACCAGGATACTACAAACCTACAGAAAGCCTTAGTTTTCAGATTTCACTGATAATATTATTAGAATGTTTTAACCATGTACCAGTTATTCTACAACAACAATAAAGACCTGAAGCATTGCATGTGTTTAATATTGCTGTTTTCTTTTTACTGCACCTGTAGGGAACAAACCTTGTCTTCAGTCATATGGCTGACTGGCTCAGGCAGACTGGTGTCCATTTCCATGCTCAACTCATGGTTTGTGGCTCTTGAGGGAAGGAGAATCCCCCATCTCTCCATAGGAGGCTGGAAAGGGGCATCTGGCTCTACCCTCCCTTCCATCTTCATCATGTAAAGGGGCACAGAAACCTTTGAGTGTGCAAGAACCACAGCTCAGCTTCAGCCTTGCTGTGCTGCTTAACCAGGATTGTTGAAGAATAACCTGTCTTAGGTAGTGGTAGGTGGGTAAGTCCAACATGTTAGCCATATTCTGTTACCTCCCATGTAATTACTGACACAAGAAATGATCTATGGCAAGGTTCATGTTCTTAGAGGACCTTTCTTTAATGTAACTTCAGGTCACAGGCCCTTTGGTTTCTCTCTGCATTGCTTGAGTGCTAATCCGGTGTGGAGGCACAAGGGCTGTGTTTCTCAGCTCCTCATTACCCAGTTGGGAATACCCTTGCCATAATGGCTCTAGGGAAACACCCACATCTCCAGCAGGTATCCCGTGTCAGAAAGAAGAAACTCACACCATGGTAGCAAATAGTGCAGCTGCAGATGGTATTGGCCATGTCTGTGGATTCTCAGAGCATTCAGATCAGTCCCCCAAAGACAAAATAAATGGCTTGTCACTCTGGAAGGGTGGTTGTCCGGACCTTCCTCTTGGTTTCCTCACAAATACACAATTAAAAAATGTATTTCTCTGTTTTACCTGTCCTTACAGAAAACATTAGTAATGGAGGCCAAAGCTTTCACCCTCCAGCTGCCCCAAACCCCTCCTTTGCAGTTCAGTACTGTGGAGAAAAGGTGGTCTTATTTCCTGAGAACTTTGAATCACACAGAATCTCAACCAGAAGTTGCTCCTGGGAGCAGGGAGCATGGCCTGTGCTTATAACATTAAGGATGACTTTCACCCTAGAGGGCTTAAGGCCAGAGGCATGTGAGGGGGGGAGAGTTTGCCTCTGTCCTTTCTCTGCCACTGGGCAAGCAGTTTTATCAGGAGTGAATATCAGGCCCCAAGTTTTTAAGTAGATGTCTTTGTTCTATTACAGTAGGGCCTCCAGATGGTTTGTCATCCCCTTTTCTGGAGGTCTTCATCTGGGAGGACTGTTTCTCTGATGGTGGGACCTGCAGGAGACTGACAGGAAGAGTTTGAACAAAACTGCGTGCATTTTCTCAGGTGGGTATTGCTGCTCTCAGTAGAAGATGGGAGAGTGTCTGCTGCATCTGAGATGCTTCATGCTGGGCTGCAGGAGAGATGCAGAGGTGCAGGTAAGTGTTTTGGTGGTCAGCAGCCTCTTCCCCAGATTTCTCTTTCCATCTTGCTTGTCTGAGGGAGGAGGTGAGGGCCCCTTCACCCACAACTGCAGGGAGCCAAGAAGCACCTTCAGCCTTACCAGAGAGAAGAGCTAAAGGGACTCAGGCTTCAGCATTGCTTGTGCATCCCCAGGACACACAGCAGAGGAGGATAAGCTGCTGCAGGGTATGAGAGCACAAGGAGATGCTGTGGGAGGAGCAGGAGACACTGCTTTCTGTGGAGCTGTAACCTGGCACTAACACCGATGTTGGGTCTTGCCCTCTGCCCCCCGGCACTATTTCTCCCTGCCTTCAAGGTTTGCTCTGCTCTCTGAACTGCTGGGTGGCCAGTGAGCCAGAGGAATGGATGTAGATTAACACTGTACCCAAGGGGGAGGGAAATGTAAGGGCTAACAGGACAGAGGTGCTAGAGAACGTGTTGGCTCCCCCCGGTGCTGGGTACAGCTGTTGGGAGCGTGTCATCCTGGTCTTAGAGGCTGGAGGAAAAGGTCTGTGCTAAAACACTTCTTTACTGAGGCAACTTTTGAGAAAGTGAGCAGAGAAAGGACATCCTCCATAGGGTGGCTCCCAGCAGGACCACTGGACTGCCTCAGGAGGAGCCTCTCTGTTCTTACCTGACATGCTGCCCACCAGTGCTGGCATTGCCTGGGTGTCCCTGTAGCTACTCAGGGTGCTGTCTCCTCTGTACTCAAGTTGCTCACTTGATGTCCTGGGTTTTAAGACATACAAATGGCTCCTCCTGCTTCTTTTCCTGGCAATTGTGCAAGACCTTGGGTTCTTTAAGGACAGAATAATCCCTCACTGTCAGTAAGATTCCCACTGGTAGGCTGGGAAGCTACCCACTTTTCCAGGGAAGCTTGCAACATCACTTGTAACAGTGCTGCCTCACACAATCCATGTTTTCCTGTCAGCCAGGTGCTCCCTCACCTTCCTAGCAAGGAGCTGTCTCATCATCCCCCTCCCCACTGGCACAGTTAGTTTCCCTTCCCAGTTATCCACTGAAATTATTCAAGTGAAGATAATTCTGCCTGCTGGTAGGTCCCCACATTTGCCTCCTACAGCTTTGCACTCCCTGCCAATGCTGTTCAAAGAGCTCTGTGAAACTCAGCTCTGAACTCACTTTACTCAAGTGCCCTTTTTATAGCTACCTAAAAAAAGGTCCCCACTTTCCCAGGGCTTTCCTTGGTGCTTTGTGATGGGCACAAATCATCAGAGTCAGTGGGTTGGTCTCCAGGTCACAGCAGGGAAACCTTCCAGCACCTGTGGATCAGACAACCATGCAAAGTCCTGGACATGGGCAGGTCAGGATCCAAACTTGTGCTGCTTCTTACATGCCTTAACACCAATCCCTGCAGGAGTAGAACCAGCATTTAAAGGGAATGTTCTAAACAACCTCTTTTGGCAGCAAACAAAACTTTTCTGATTCCTTTATTGCTCTATGCCTTCCTTCTCCCTCTCCAATGAGCGAGAGAGGAGAAGGTTTTGGGACACCCTCAGTTGCTTAAAGCAGGAGAACAATGATCCTGGAGCCACTGTCCTACATGGATCGGGCTGTGCTGGGCAGGTTCACAAGGCAGGAGTTGATGACTGCTTGCCACTGCAGGATCCTTGTACTTGTCTGTCCCTGGAGAGACACACAAGGAGAGGGACTGGATCCAGTTCTTCACCCACACTGGGCTCCTGTGTGGCCATCTGCCAGCTGGTTCATCTGCACGAAGAGTGTGAGAGCCTCATGGTCACCACAAGGACAAAGGGACACTGAGCATCATCCCACAGGATCCCAGAGCTTCAGCCAGCAGCTGGGAAGCCAGAGAGGAGCACTTGGGAAAGGTGCAGCTGCTTGGGAAAGGACGTGCTGACCGACAGCCCTCAGGTGGCCTTGGTGGTCTTCTCAGAGGTGCTTGGTGTGGGCCAAGGGTGGGGACAGAGAACAGGCAGCACTTACTGCAAGCCAGGGCTGTGTCTGGCATCAATCAGGCTCTAACACTCACCTGTGGGTTTGATGCTGCATGTCTGTCTGGGACAGGAATTATTCCTGGCTCCTGAGGCCTTGGCTGGGAGTAAGTTTCCCCATTGTGGGCAGGACAGAGCAGGATGTAGCAGGTTAATGGCAGCAAACACCACACTGCCAGCAGCAGTGAGGGCTGGCACAGATATTCCAGCTACAGTGACCCAGCTGCCTGGGCCTGTCCCTACCATGTCCCCAGCACACACACAGCCCCAGAGGCTTCATCCTACTGATTTGGTGGGGTTTTTTTCTGATGCGACTGGGAGCAGGGCTGATGTTCTGTGATCTCTGCTCTCTCACAGTTCCTGGTCCTGCACCACATGAGGGATGTTATGGTCTGAGAACATGGGGTGCCTCAGCCTTCATGCCCAGCCTGGCTTTAAATTAAGATATTGAAGCTCTCAGAACAGTCTGATCTCCTTCTCTTCTCCTGCACTGGAATGAGCCACCAGGGACAGGGCAGCTGGCTCAGGCTACTGTGGTCCATCATGGGGCCCTTTTACAGCAGGGCAAGGGCAAGGGCAAGCCTCACCCTGCGGTCACTCAGTGGTCAAGTGTCACACCCAGTGGATATCTCCAACCTCTCACTACAGATGCTGTGCTCCTCTAGAGGTTTTGCTTTCTGCCTGCATTGGGGAAAGGGAGATTCTTTTCTGGGGGTCCCTGAGAGGCAGCACAAGGAGATGTTTTATGCAAGATCTCAGCAAGGTGTTCGGGTCTGCCTCTTCTCAACATGTGAAGGTTAAAGGCAGGCTCTCAGCTTTCCACTGCTAATGACAGAAAGTGCTTTGTGAGTGAGAGAGAGCATAATTAGGGATTAATGAGAAAGGAGCCTGTGGTTTTATTACCCATTGGACATCACTCCTGTGGATGAACAAGAGAGGTTGCATTAGCTGCTTCCTGCTGAGTCCTTCCAGCAGGAAAGTCCTTAGCAGACTTTCTGCATCTTTTAAGGACAGGAGGTAGAGAAGGGCACTGCAGGCAAGGAGTGATGGGGCTTGGTGTCCTCTGCTGCAGGCTGGGACAGACCCCAGACCTGTGGCACCATGGGGGGACTGCAGACCTTGGGGCAAAGACCTTGGGCTCTACTGTTGGCTCTGCCACTGTCCAGTGGCATGTGTCACACACCTCCTGCATCTCAGGTGGTTCAGCAGGACTGGAGACATCTCCTCAGGTGGTGCCCAGTGGCAGCCACAGCATGTCAGGAGAGGCACAGTCCAGGAGCAAAAGCACAGCTATTTGCTTAGGTGAAGGTCAGAGCAGATTCCACCACTTTGGGACAAGTCTTCTGCCCTACTCCAGCCTGAATCCAACAGTGAAGGAAGCTGGAAGAGGTCAGATAAAAACAGGAATAAAACCAGAGAGGTTAAATACCTTACCTTGAATTAGCTTCATCATTCCTAGCCATTGCATAAAAGCTATTAAAGTTATTACAGGACATACTGGATGCTGGCACAGCAGGAACAACAAATATAGGTAGAGTGGTCCTTGTCATAAATATCACTCAAGCTTTGACATCCCTCTGCCATCATGACGCTGCTCGCAGCCAGCCTGGCTGAGCGATGCCAAACCATGGCAGTGCTGGGTGCAGCTGGTGGGAACAGCTCCTTCTCTCTCTGAATAATACAAGGCTTGCATTCTCAAGGAAAGAAACCTCCTGCTGTGGGGCAGGAGCTTTCCCTGCTCCTGCTTTCCCTGGGTCATCTCCGTGGGGGTCTTGCTGCAAGTGCCACAAGGAACAAGAGGCCAGGGGTTTTTTAACAGCACAAAAAGAAATCATCCTACTTGTGCATGCATTTGTCAAGTATATTAGTAATGTGCTTCACCCTGTACTTTGAATGCTCTTTTTAATGATTACTCTGCATTTTGCCTCTCAGCCATTGCAGTCACATCCAAGTCCTAAAGTTATCAGACCTTCAATCTTGTAAGATCACAGCCCGACTCCATCCACTGATGTCTCACTATGTGATACCAAGATGTCTTTATTGCCAAGCACTTGGACTTTTGAAGCCTTCAGTACTGACACAGCACACAGGGAGGTGCTTTTGCTACTCTCTTAGCTAAGTGAGGTCCCCTTTCCAGGGACAGACCATTGTACCCCTCGGTATAAAATCCTTTGGTTACCCCTCGTCTGCCAAATGCTCTGACACATCCCGGTGGAAAATGAACCCACCTTTTAGCTCAGTGTCTCCAAATCCTAATCCTCCCACTCTACCACATCTCCCTGAGCAGAGGGGTGGATTAGAAAGGGGCCTTGCCCCGCACACCAGCAGTGGTGGGCAGAGCAGAGAGGTCGCCCTGAACTTGGAGTACTTCCAGGACCATCGACCCTCACTGAGTCACTCACTAAGATGATGCAGCAGGAAGTCATTGAAAACAGAAGACAATGGAAAGAAAATGAAGAGCGAGGCTTCCATTCACACCCTTGGCAGAGGCATTTCAGTTCCCAGTCCCCTCCTGCCCGCAGGGAGGACGGGTGCTGCTTATTAGACAGGTTATGTAATTGAAGTGGTCTATATTTATCAGGAGTGCATGGCGTACACACCTCGAGGGTCAGAAGCCCAGCAGTTTGGAGAACATTAGCTCCACTAATGAATCAGCAGGGAGAAGGACCTAAAAATACGACTCTGCTGCAGAAGGACATCATTGGGTGGCTCAGGGAGCCAAGGTCAGGAGGTCGTGTGCCTTTCCAGCTCTGGCTGGCATGGTGACGCTGTGCTCACATAGTCATTGCCTCAGACAAGGCAAAATCCACTCTGTGCTAAACTCCTTTCAAACTTTGGCTGTGCTGTTGGATGTTGAACCTAAAGGAGGAGGAAGACCCCCAGTCCATGCCATAACCACTGTGTTGTAAAGTCAACCGCCTTTTTGCACCATTTTCCCTTTGAGCATGAAACCTCAACACTTGTGGGATTTTTCCTCCTTTACAAGGCATAGAAGCACTAAAAATGCTTGATTTCCCTCAGGGTAAGGGTAGTCCTTGGCTGGTCCCAGACATGGAGGCTGGTTTGTGCTCCCTGTACTGAGCCCTGCTATCAGTGCTGGTGGCACACGAGCTTTGTGCCTGCTCCTCAGCACCAGGGAAACTCAGGGCAGGCTCCTCTCCGTCACACTCGGTGCCCAGCCTTCAGGAGCAGCTGTGCCACACCACAATCCCCCAGCTGTCATCACAGTGGGGGAGCTGCAGCACATCAGCAGTGGCCCACAGCTGCCCTGGTCGGACTGGAGACCCTGAGGTGAGCCGGCAGCTGGAGGGGTGTTTGTGACACTTTGCATGGATAGAGATGGCTAATGAGAGTTATTTTTGGGGAACTGGAGCGGGTGGGAGGAAATAACAGATAACCTTTGTTTTCTTGGTTTCTGCTGTTATAGGTGAATTTGTTTGCCTGCAGTGCTGGGGAGCTCAGCTCGGTGCCCTGGTTTACTCAGGGCAGCGAAGGCAAACAGAGGCCGTTACCCCACGCTGTGTTTGTGCAGTGTCCACACTGGCATTTACCTTTTTAAGATTCTGAATGCTGTGCCCTAGATCAGATTCTGCCTTCCTGTAGATGGGTTGGTGGATGTGTCTGCCCAGGGCAGAAAGCAGAGCCTGGACACTCAGCCTGTCTCATGGGACTGGCCATGGCCCCAATGGCTGTGTGCTCCTGCCACATCCCCAGTAAAGTTTTTGGTCCTTGACTTCACATGATTCAAACAAGCTCTGAGCTCTGCCTACCACTTGGCAGACACTAAAACTATAGAGGGGTAAATTGCCCAGAGCCGACCCATCGCAGCCAGGGCTGATGTCCCCCTTGGGGTTTGCAGGATTGAAATGCTGCACTCCCAGGGGCTCTCTCTGATCCACCTGGAGCTTCCATGTTTTGTTATGGTTTGGAAAAGCTTGGTCAGAAAGGGCTTTATCCTTGGTATTTCTGTGTGTTTCTGAAGAACAGCTCTCCCCCATGGAAGTCAGGGTAGAGGTTACCTACAGGAGCAGTGGAGCTTCCCAACTGCTCCTGCTGGTATCAGCCAAGGCCTGAGAGGAGGATCTTGCTGAGCTCTGAGGAGCAGCAGTGTCATGGGGGCAGCAGAGGAAGAGGTCAGAGAGAAGAGCTCAGGGACAGGACAGAGGAATGCAGGCAGGTGCAGGCACCATGCTGGTGCTCCCTGTGGAGCTCTGCAGTCTCAGCCACAAGCTGGGATCCTCTTCCCCATGCTTGGAGATGGACAGACCCCTGGAGAAGGATCAGGAGGTGAATACCAGTGGTCACATCTGTGCTGTGGGCCCAGGGCACTGGTAAGGCATTCATCTGTGTTATGCAGAGTCTCAGTCCTACTTTCAGTGTGAACCTTGGTGGTTTAACATAAACCACAGGAGGATGTTCTCCCAACACACTCTTGCTTCTTTTTGTCTGTGAGGTCTCTGTGATCACTGCAAAGTCCACCCATGGCACTGGTGGCACTGGATCAGTCCTTCTGGGCTCTCACTGGCCAAGCACCTAAGTGCCACCTGCTCTCTGTTCCCAGCAATGTCACTGGCTGAGGCTCAGAGACCCAACCCACCACCACATGGATGGATGGACTGGCCAACATCCTTGGCCTCTCTGGGATCAGGCTCTGTCCCACAGCAAACAAGGAAAAGGACTGACTCAAACATAGCTGTGGGGCTGGTCTGCCCACTGCATATTTCCTGAGCAAGGTAATTTATTTGGAAGAGTTGGTCCTGGCAGAGATGTTTGAGTACATTTTTCTGCTTCCATCAATCCTCTCTGCTGATAACTCAGCTGCCACAGCAGCTCCTCCCCCTGTGGCCCCACATCTCCTGGACAGCTTCACAAGGCACATCCTTCTCCTGCAGTGGCTGCCAAAATTGCATTTTATTTTTAAACCCTGAGACACAAATGCCCTACCTTTATCATTTGCCTGCAGTCCCAGCAGCTCCACATATCCTCAGTAAATAACCTCTGATCATCAAGTGAATCTGACAGGCGCCAAAGGCCAGGGAGATCCAGATGCTTGGTGTGCCCACAGCTGGTCCCAGCTCCCTGTGGCTGCCAAGTACAGGGGGTCTCCTCCTTGTGGGATGGGGAGAAGGGCTGTCAGGAGCCCAAAGGACTGGTGAGCTTGTGCCTTTCTACTGCAACGTGGGGACAGGTGGCTGCAAGGACTGAGTTTATCCCAGCCCTGCCCGAATTTATGCAGACAAACAATAATAATGGTTCCTTACAGGGGGTTATTGAGATGGAAAAGTGGCAAACTGGATTATGGCCTGTGCAATTTCATATTCCTTTTTGGAAACACAATTTCAATAATCTTTTTTCTTCATTTATTTTTAATCTCTGTAGCACAGACCCTGAGGGACAATGTCTCCAGAGCAGGAGGACTACCAGCCATTGGTAAGCTGAGTGTGAGGAGGTGTCCATGGGGCAATTTGGGTGCCAACCTGACCCCCAGACAGGGCTGCTTCTGGAGAAGATTTGGAGGGAGGGATGGATCATGCAGGGATACTGATGCAGCTCTCTGTCCAGGGAAAACCTCAGTCTGATTTGTCCTTAAATGCCCAAACTTTCAGAAATGTTTGGACTTGATGTGTGAAGCTTGTGTTTTGGTTAGGATTAGCTCCCAGCTGGTTTCTCCAGCCACCAACCTTGCTACAGAGTCTCCTGGGGGAGAGGCCACGTTGCATTTTGGAAGAGAGGATGCAAAGATTGGTACATGCAAAGAGGGAGTCCTGAAATGAAACGTTCTGATGAACCCAGCAATGGGAGATCAGGAATCACACCTGAGAGAGGTGACAGGAGAAAACGTGATTGCTGGTAGCTGTTTAGGGCCAGGAGTCTGCTTTCTAGAACAGGCTAGAGCTGGGCCTGCAGCAAATTTACTGCTTGACAAGGATGCTCAGGAGTCCCTGCTGGGGTTCTCTTCACCCTGAGACAGGCACCAGCTGACACACAAATGAACTGGGTTTTCCCCCTGGCTTTCACAAAGGGTGATGTTGAGCTCTGTAATTGTACAAAGTTTTAGTACAGCTCCTGTCTTGACTAAATATCTTCAGGCATCACTAATTAAATTGAATTTACTGGGATGACAAGTGTCTCTCTCCTCTCAGCCACAGATGTTGTGACTGCAGCTCAGGCTCCAGCACAGCCTATTTGGACTTGCTGCAGGAGCCTCAGGCTTCAGGGTTAGTGCCTGGGTGCCTCTCCCAGTGTGAAAATCAAGGGGCAGACCAGGGATCAGCCCAGCATGGTTCTTATTTCTGCAAATAACTCAGATGGCCACAGATCTGCCTGTAGATGCTTTGTCCTCCTCTCCCTTCCCGGTGGGGAGAGTTAATAATAGATGTTGGATGGTGCAGGAAGATGCAGAATTTAAATGAATTCCCCTTCCTTCTCAGTAATAAAAATGTTTCTTCCCTAAGAGTCCCTTGATTAATTGATCCGGCAATTGACAAATCAAGGATGGGAACGCATAAAATCCAATAGAAAGGGATGAAAATAGCATTATGTACCATCTGATGCAGTCAGCGAAGTCACGCAACCAAATGACGGCAGAAGAATGGGGCCTTGGGCTGGAGGAGCCTTCATTAAGATGTGGCAAGGGTATTATTAAGTAAAAGAACATTGATTTTGTTTGAAAGATTTGGCCATCCATATTAAATATAATCTCCGTAATGTAATCTTGGGAGTTGCTTTAAATGTCAGCGTCACTTGGCTACATCTGCTCGCTGGGGCTGCTGCTCTGAAATGAAGATGAAAACTTCATTCTCCATCACCCATGGTGCCCCATTAGCAGCTTGCTAGGCTGTGCCCATGCAGGGGAACATCAGCATATGGGGTTCCCACAGGGAATCCGGGTGTGCCAGAAAGGCCCATGCCTCTAAAGCATACGTGACTGTAACAAAACGAGCCGTTTACTGAGGCAGGAGTAGCCAACACACAGGATATTTCAAAGCCAAACATTGCTTTAAACTCTGGGCTTTCATGTGAGACTTGTACACCTGGCCAAATTCTCAGCAGCAATTAACCCATGTAGCTCTAATCAAAGTCCCTCGAAGCTGAACCCCCTATCCCAAATCCAATCTGACAAATTCTGATAAAGGTTGTTTTTTCTGTCTCACAGATGTCCAGATCCAGCACCAGCAATGCCCACACAGGGCTGCCATGGGTGTGTGTGGGCTCACTGGGGAGAGGTGGCACCTACTGGTGTCCCCATAGCTCATCACAGAAGCGAATGCTTTGAGACTGGGGGAAAGCACCATGGAACTCACAGTCTTGCAGCACAGCTGATGTGAGGGTCTTCACCCAGGTGGGTGTTTCCACAGAAAAATGGTGCTTGGTACCACTGGTCCCAGCTGGGAGCATGGGCACGGTCCCAAAGAGCCATGAGTCTCGCATTTCCCAAACCACAGGGGAGTTAAGGATAGCATTTCCTGGGCCACAGAGTGGGAAGGAGATGAGGAGCAGGATCTCTGATGGGGACATGAAGCCAAAACGCAGCAGTGGTTGGTGTGAGTGCTCTTTGCTGGCTGCCAGCGGCATCTGCAGTCAGAACCTCAGCCTAGCACATGCAAAAGACTCTTGCTGTCAGAGAGAGAGAAGATTCTATGGCAGGAGGGACCGTGTGCTCGAAAGCACCTGGGAAAGATTTAGCAGGACCAAGGGAAGATTGGAGACTTTGGATGCAATTATTCCTGCCTCCTCCAGGTGCAGTGGGCACAGAGAAGGCAGTGGTGTGAAGAGCAGGTGCCTGAGCACAGGGGCTGCACAGCTCTGTTAAAGGAGCACACAACAAAAGGCATCAAAACAATTTCCTTGAGAATCAGATGTGTCCAGACACAGCTGAAGGCACCGAGCCACTTGACTGTAATGGAGTCAATTTTCTCCTTCGAAGTGCAGCATATAAACCTTTTTATAGCCATGCACCAGCAGAGCTATTTTTATTCCCTGCCAGCTGTTGAAAGCCATTTCTGTGGCTCCCTCTCCATGCCCTTGCCCACCATCCCACAGTCACCATTTCATTGCCTGCTTGAGCACTTTGGACCCTAATGACAAAGAAACAGAAAGCTATCACTCCACTCTGGCACTGCTTTGGGGCCAGGAAGGAATCCTGTACAGGTGGGGGCTGGCAGGAGATGAGGAGTGGGGCAGTGGCAGCAGGCACGTGTGGCAAGGCTCACGCCACGCCCCTGGACAGGAGGTCTGCTCTGTGCATCACTTGTGGTTGTGGGGCCACAGCAACAAGGAGCTGTGCCTTTGCATGGTGAGAAAAAAAGCAGAGTCCAAGGGAAGAGCAGGCACATTGGCAGAAGAAGACCCTTTGGAGGCCCAGAAAACATCTCTGGTGCCAAGCTCCTCAACAACATGGAGATGTGTAGGGTTTGTGAGTAAGAACTCTTGCGGTTTTGCCCTAATTTTATTCTTATTGCAAGAGCCCCTTTTCAGGTAATGGGTCGTGCTAACCCTTGCTCTGACCAGCTTCTACCTGGCCTGATGTGGAAACCAAACAATCTTTCCCATAGTTCCATTGTCTATTTTTCCATCTCTGTTGTGATTGTGAAACAACAAATGAGATAAAACCACTCTCATGATCACCCTGGGTAAAACCCATGTTGTTCTAAGGTAACTCTGAACTAAGTGTTTGGTTTAAACAAGAGGGCCTTTTCCCACATCTTTCCTTACGCAGCTGCAAAGAAGGAACAGCATTACCTTTCCCTGTGGAAAAGGGCAGGGCCACCTGCCTGTGACCTGTGTCACCACAACTGTGACCCTACTGATCAAATGTAGAGCTTGACATTTGGGGCACAGATGAGACACAAACTCTTGCCTCCCCTCACGGTCAGTCCCAGGGGGTGTCCAATGGAAATACAAACACAACTGCCCTTTGGGGAAAAAAAAAAAAAGGGGAGAAAGAGAAGAAGAAGAAGGAGAAAATGGAAAGAAAATAGGTTTGTGTTGGTTGGGTGAGTCTGTTAATTTTAAAAAGCCACGGAACACAAAGGTGAAAACATACATGGAAAGCAAAATACAGAAGCTTTTGTGTGGTGCCAGCAATTTTGCTTCCCTTCACTGAGAAAGGAGCTACCTGGATGTGTGGTGGTACAATCTGCTCTTTCAAATGGCTGAGTCAAATACCAGATAAATCACAAAGAGTTGTACGGAGACATGAAGGACATATAATGGCAATATTTTGTCATTCTTCCCTCAGATGGATGTGGAAAATGGGAAGGAGAAAAAATAATTACATTAGGGTTCAGATAGGATTTTGATAGCAGTTATTCAATGAAATGTAAAGGTTATTTTCAAACCCAAACCCTGGATGCTGCTCCAAGCATGAACAGACTGGCAAATGATCTGAATTTTTCCATTTCCTTAATATTGTTCCTATGGACGTGTTCACCACATAGTCTGGCATTGCAAACTTCAATTTAAAAAAGGGAAAGGAAAAGAACAAGCATTTTGCTGGGTACCCAGGCAAAACACATACTGCCAGAGCAAGGGCTGGATTTGATATTTCATTGCCAGGACACCTTGCTCTAGTATAAGAGTAGCAATGAGCAGGACTGGGATTCAGACTATATAAAACAGAGTATTTGTTTCCACTCCCAGCACTTCAACTCTTCAACCCTGAGTACAACCTGGAGTAGTATTGGTATTCAGAGCAGGAAATGTGCCTGGTATCGTCCAAACCTGGCTGAAAAGCCTCTGTAATGATGCCTGTTGACTTTGATGAGTTGGTCCCAGGCACAGGCAGCCAGAGCAGGCAGGCAGGAAGCTGGCAGGGCTTCTGGAGAAACCCACGCAGCCTTCACACCTGAATTCATAGGAAGCTCCTGCATGTCCAGTTTCTGGGTTTTAATCTGGCCAAGTTTACACTGGATTCATCTGTGCCTAAAGCTTGTCTGAGAACAGGAAAGAAAAGGGCTTGTTGTTGCTCAAACCAGAAAAGTCAGTCTTGAAATCAGTCCCCCAGCCCTAGTGAGGTGATCGACACTGCAAAGAGGAACCATCAGCCCAACCAACTCAGGGCTGACCTCCCTTGCATCCCAGTGTGCAGGGAACACTTCCCCACAGTGTTCAACACCAGCTGCCCCTTCTTCCATCACACTGGGCTGCAATCTTATTTTTGAACAGCTCCTCAGTGTGACTTGTTTCAAATCTTCCTCTCCAGCTGTGTCTTTATCTAGGACTTCTCCCTCTCTGCCATTATGTTTTATCTGGCAGGGCTGGTCCCTTGTCAGCTGTGAATAACTCACCTGAAAGCTTGAGATCATCTGTCATTTCATCTGCCTGGTGGTCACAAACCAGTGGTGATCCCTCCAGTGTCTTAGGGGCCAGAACTGACTGTTGCACCTACCTGGCAAGATTTTCCTCGCTATAACCTTTCCATAATCTGAAGTGCTTGGGGCACTGGCAGCTGGTGCTGGTTTTTGCAAATGAGCAGTGGGTCAGTGGCAGAAGGTGAGTGTGGAGCAGGGCAGTAAAGGTGATTGGTGACCAAAGTGGTTATTTTCCACAGTGGGGCAGAGACTCTGTTCACTACCATTCCTTTCTGCTTGCTGCAATGTGGTTGTAGGTGTTGGCTTTTGTTCACCTGTGGGCTCGATACTGAGGCCTGGTAAACGACATGACTGTTTTCCGTCAAAGCCTTTATTCTCTTCCCATTTCTGAGGAGCTCAACACTGCAGAATCATAGAATCATGGAATGATTTGGGTTGGAAGTGACCTTCAAGATCGCAAGCCACATCTGGACAGTGACACCAAGCTGTGGTTACCTACACAAGCTCCAGCTTGCTCATCCTTCCTGGGTAAGTGAGGCATCCTGTGGCATTCCAGTTGTCTTTAACATTGTCACCATATTATTTTTGGTGCTATTCACTGTGAGCATCGTGCACAGTAGTGGTCATACTGTTGCTGTGAGAGCCTGGGAAGCAGCATGTGCTGTCAGTGACACACCAGCAGCTCCCTCTCTTCCCAGCTGGAATATTTACCCTCCCTTATGAGCTTCCCCTGGCCATGGTGAGGGTAGGAGGGTGCTGCCACCTCCCTCAGAGTGGGTTGCCCGTCTGCATGCTGTGCATGGCTGTCACAGATATCAGACATGGCATCGTCTGAGAAACGCCAGAGGAAAATGCTGAACCACAAAGTATTAAGAGGAAAAGGTTAAAGACCTCCCCCAGCAGCCCTGCGTGCCTTGCCTGAGCAAGAGGCTCTGCCTAAGGCACCCCCTGCCTGCCACACTGGCCAGCTCCTGCTTGATCCCACATTTTTCTGTCCCAGAATGTGCGCAGGGAGGGCTGGCTGCACTCCTCGGATCTGTGCACGGAATGATGATGAAGTGACATCGTCATGGCAACACGTGCAGATTTCCTGGTCGCCCAGCAACCTGATGCAGGCTGATGTAAGCTGTGTGCTGGCTTCCTCTGCTGGCTGCACTCCTCCGATGTGTCTGGGAGATTTGTGGTGGCTTTAGTTGGGCTTTTTCATCGGTTGGACGTGCCATGACATCAGAATGATGAGAATGTTGTTTCGTGTGTGCACAGAGGGGAGGGCACCGAGATCATCTCCCCTGAGAGCCCTCATCCCGGGCGCTGCCCTGCTCAGGGGCACTAATGTGCACAGCTTGTTTTTAGAGGCTAGATAGCACTTAATCTTGTACTTACTGTAACTGCTTTGTGCAATACAGACTTGAGGAGACACAAAGATGCCTTTATGTGATTTTGTCTCAAGCTATCCCTTTTGATTTTTGCATTAGTCTTGTCAAAGGTACAATATTTTTGGGCATGAAGCAGCTGTAAACAGGTCTGATGTTTTCACAGCATGACAGCACATCAGTGCTGTAAGGGAAAGCTGCAGGCCTGCTTTTTGTGCAGACCAGGTACCTGCAGAGCTGAGTGACCCGTTAGCTGTTTCATAGGTCATCTGCAGTACAGCAAAACTAAATCTTTGTTCACAGTCACACTAAATCTCTATACACAATGTGAAATGGCAAAAGCCTGCAACATCCTTCTTGCTTAAGGGTGTGTTTCTTTATATGGAGCAGAAAAATATCTTTACAGTGATGGGTGTGGCTTCATCCTCTGCTGATGGCCAAATCAGGATCTACAGATGCCAGAGGGATGTGCTAAATGAGTCTCCATTCAGTGATGGTGAGGACCCAGGTAAGAAGCGAGAGGCAGTTCATAAGAAGCTCATGTTGCACCAGTCTTCTACTTGCTTTGGAAAATCTGGTCTTCAGCCTTGGGAAGCAAATTAGCACTTTGATAGGCAGTGGCCTTAATGGAAGACGTTAATTCAATTAGCACTAAGAGCTTGGCCTTTCAGACAGCTCTGCTCAGCACCAGGTCGTGGGGAGGCAGCTCCTGTGAGCCACAGGCACGAAGCAACCAGGGAAATGTGCTTGGAGAGGGGTGTCCAAGGGCCCTATGCCAGTCAGCACATGTGCAAATCAGGCAGAACACATCTTGTAGGAAAAGCAAAGCTCCTCAGATTCCTCCACTGTCCTGGTAAGGGTGAGACAGAATCCCAGGCTGACACGGACAGCTTTGTTTCTGACACTTCTTCTAAGGTCATGATGGATGCACAGTCATCTGGACCCCTGTGGTGAACATCAGCTGGAATATCATTTAGGAATAAAGAGCAACAGTTCAAAACAGGGGAAGCTGAATTAGAGATAGAGAATTAGCAACATTCAGCAAATCCTTCCAGATCTACTGGGCTATCCATTTCTGCCTGCTTAGCCCTTTGTTTGTGCCATGGTGAAGTACGGCCCGAGGAGAGAAGCAACAAGAGACAGCTTGGAAGAGGGAAGGGACAGCAAGCCTTTAGTGGGCAAGAATCTGCATTACCAGGGTAATAGAGAGGGAGAGAGCAGTTCTGGGGGAGGCCAGGATCAGCTCAGTCAGCCACTTGCCCTTGCTGAGAGCAGGATGGAGATAACAGATTCCTGCTTATAGACTTGTGCCTGTATCTTCTTGTGCTCTATGGGATGAGGAGAGAGGGCACTCGGCAAATTACACCACCCATGCCATTGTTCATGAGCAGACAACGCCCTGAGAAGTTTGGGTGAGTTGGAGTATAAAGGATAGAAGTCCCCTGGCTCAGCCAGGAAATCCATGCATGTCCCAATAATTCCAAAATCTAAGAAGGGCCAATCATGAAAAACAAATAAGTAAATAATGTAATAAATAATAAATAAAAAATATTGCTGTCAGGTTTCATCAATATGCCACTGCCAATTCTGCAACGAAGTGTTTCAAAAGAGCCAGAACAGATTTGTTTCCCAGGTTTCTCATCATCAGGTCCAGGGGATGCAGATGAAGAAATCTGTAAGGAGATTGAGGTGAAGGCTTTTATCATCCCAAAGACAGATGGAATGGCTGTACACATCACTTCTCAAACATGCAGGGTGTTTTTCAGAGACAGCAGTCTCCAAACAGCTCCTCCACATGATCGATGGTAGTAAAAAGGAATCCGTCACTGTTTGGCTTCAGGCTTTTCACTCAAAGCCATGTTTTATACCCTGTTTGCTCACAGAAGGAAAAAAAAATATTTCAACAAAGACTTTATTTATTTGCCAGTAAATTGCACAGAACCTGAAAAATGAGCATACAAAATTGGTGGTGCTTTTCCCCAGGTCACTTGCATGTGAGTTCCCAAGGTCTGATGCTGGACAGGCAGTCAGCCCCAGCAGTCAAAGAGTTAACTCTTGCCCTGAAGCAGCCCTTTCTGGAATCTGTTTTTTTGATATTTTTCAGGGATTATCATCATGCAGAAATTTCCTCCTGTGAAGCCTGTGTTTCTGGAGTGAAAATCAAAAGAGCCTTCCTAGATGCCTCCTTGTCAGGTGCTGTGGAAGTGTCAAACTAAAGAAAATTACTTTTTTTCATTTAATACATGTGCCTAGGAAAGGCTGTGGCAGGTTTTAAAAAGACTCTTCTGTGTCATAGACCTTGATAGCAGAGCTCTTCCTCCTCTCATCCCTTACCCATCACCTCTCTTTCCAATAACTCATAAATCGAGAATCTTCCTCTCTCTTTTTTTTTTTTTAATTTGTTCTCTCTTTCTTTTGGATAGCAAAACACTGCAGTTATTATTTCTTTCCCATCCTGCCTTGTCCCATTTGGTCGAGGAAGTTCTTTGAAGGGATACACCTGGAGCAGTATCTCCAGCTTCACTCACAGGATTGCCCCAGGCCGGAGGTTGTATGGCTCAGGTAGGGATACTTGGATCACTCACATGGGAGCATTTTCTCCCCAGTGCAACATTTTTGGCTGAAAACTGACTTCCTTATTGCCAAAGAGGTGGCATTTGTGAGAGAAATGCAGCTTTTCCATCAAAACCCTCAGATGCCTGGAAACCATGTGATAGAGGACATGACAGATTTGTTATTCCCTGGGAAGCTGTACGGATGCTGATGAACCCCTTGGCCAAACCTGCATCCACCTGACAGTGAGAGGTCTCTCCCTGCAGCCTTGGCCACCAGAAGGTCTCCAACATGAGGCCACCAGGAAGGGTTTGGGCCCAGCCAAGATCACCCTTGACTTCTCCTCTGCCTCTCAACATGGGCCTGCTGCAACCACGGTATTTGGGGACTATTTGTGGTAAGAACTGGATGAAGGTTGGTTTTACCAGAGCCACCACAAGGAAGAGCCTTTCCTCTGTCTTAACATTGCCACGGTAGTGCAGGCATTGCACCAGCAAGGGCTGGAAATATAAATTGGTTTGCAAACTGGCTTGACACCAGCCACCAGAACTGGACCAATTCTTGCAGGCTACAAGCACAAAAACTCTGTATGAAGCTTGAGGAATTTTATTATTTTTAATATTCTGCAAACACAAATGACTCCTTAGGTGGGCAAATACCACCTCATCCTCAGGCTTCTCACCAGGCACAAACCCTGCCCTGGGGGGTGTATCACAGAACCGCTGGAAACCTCAAGGAGGTGAGAAAGCTTGACTTGTTTAAAGCCCCTCTTCTGCTGGCTGTTGTGTTTGGGTGAATGGTTTATTATCTTCTGCCTAATTGCTTTGCTTCCCAGCCCATTCACAGAAAATCTGGGAGCAGCACCAGTCTGCCTCCCTCCCAGGAGTGGAAATAACAGCGCTGGCAGATGACATTTGCAGGGTTTTTTTTGAGGGAAGGGAATTGTTCCTTTTATTTTTTGTTTATGAAAGACTGAGAAAAGTCTCTGTGTTTGCAGATTGATCTGTTTGCTTTAGTTGTGTCCCATTTGATTGATTCCCTGGAAGTCCATCCCAGCTAGCTTTGTGGAGGAGACCTCTTCCATGCTCTCGGCATCGAGTTTGTTGAAGAAAGAGGAAATGCAAACCTGGGAGAATGGCAGGCAGAGGCTGCTCTTACCTCTGCACTGCCAGGCCACCAGCCCTCACCATCTGTGCTGGACATGGCATTGCCCATGGGGGTGACTACAGCTCCTTGGTTCTGCTTCTTCCCACTTCCCCCTTGCGAATGGCAACACATCCTGGAGACAGCTCTGCAGACTCCTTCACACAGTGGCTGAGCTGAGGGGATTAAGGATATCTGTGCCTCTTTCCAGATATCTTGCAGTTTGAGGTTGAAGAAGACACTCGAATTCTTCATTTTTATTTCTTTTTTGTCTCATAAGTACATCATGTACTTATTCATAATAATATACTTATTATTATATACATGATTATTCAGGCACTTGGAAGGGAGGCACTGGCATTGCTATTGCTGTTATTGATATTGGTATTGCTGCTTGAACACCTCCAGGGATGGGGCATCCACAGCTTCCCTGGGCATCCTGTTCCAGTGCCTCACCTCCCTCAGAGGGAAGCATTTCTTCCTAATATCTAATCTAAACACACCCTCTTCAAGTTTAAAGACATTCCTCCTTGTCCTGTCACTACATACCCTTGTAAAAAATCCCTCTCCAGCTTTCTTGCAGGGCCCTTTGGCAACTTAATTCTGGATCTTCCCAGCCCTGCCTCCCTGTCCTGGGACACCCTGGCTGCAAAACCCACCTCTGTCCTGGGCCTCTGGGGGCAGGGAAGGGTAGCAAGAGTGTTGTCCTGATTTGCTCAGCCCAAAGTCTGGCTGCAGAGCTGGCTTCAAGGCTTGGGAGCTGTTTCTATCTGTCCTAGAGGAGAAGGATCGGGCAGGTTTTGGTTACTGCTGACAAAGCAAGACAGGATTCCTGCTTCGTACCCAAGCCTGGGTTTTCCCTCTCCTTGCCCCTGGAGCAGCCATGGGTGTGCAGCCACTCACCTCTGCATTTGGATTTTTCCTCAGCAATCCCACGTTTCACCAGAAGGCTGAGATTTTTAGCCCCACAAGTGAAACACAAGCAGAGGTAACCACAGGATGGGAGCCTTGCTCAGAGGTGGTCCCTGGGTGTTTCCTGTGCTGCTCTCTCCCCATGGAATGTGGGTGTGAGCTGGGGCTGGCACTGGCTGTGGGGCAGAGGGGTCACAGGGCCCCTCCAGCCCCTCGGAGCTGGCTCCTGTTGGGAAGCATACCAAAGACAAGCAGTGGTGAAGCCACTGAAGCAGAGCAGGTCCATGGCAGCTGCAGCCTCCAGGTAAAACACAGCTGGGGCTGGGAAAACAGGAGATGAGGGAAACAGCTAAAGGCACTTGGCAGCATTTTAGCTCCCAGCAGAAATGTTCTGTAATGTTCATAGTGGAAGAGAAAGAAATTTTGCAGAAATAGGGAAGTAAGAAAATGGTCTGGGCTGGTGCTGAGCAGTGAGTCTGTCAGGGGGGATGACTGCTTGTGCTTGTTCCTTTCTGAACAGGTATTGCTGAACCTAAGGATGCCCTGGGATGGGTGTTGGCAAGATCTCCAGGCATTCCTTACTGCTGGAAGGACCTGCTCTCTGTCCAGCACTTTGTTGCTGTCGGGAAGACCTTTCCAATACCCAACTCAACCATTTCTCCCTCGTTTAACCCACACAACCCTGGTTCAATCCATTTTTCCTCTCAGGTCATTTTGTGAACACGGGTGGTGGTTGTCACTGTGGCTGCTGGCAGCTGTTCCCCAGGCACCCCTCTGTCCTCTCGAGTCAGGGGCTCACTCTGTGGGCTTTGTGGCAGCTGGACCATGCTGGAGGGGAGAAGACAAAGCAAGAAGAAGTAAAAGCCAAAAAACAAGGGTGAGGACAAGTGGTAGCAATTTGCCTCCCAAGTTGCTCATTCCAAGCATGCTTGAACACTGCCTTTGCATAATGTGTAGGGCTATATTTGTCCGTGAGACAGAAAGGGAGAGAGACAGAAAATATTTTTCCATTGATGTCATTCTTGCTCACTTTTTCCTCTAAGAAAATCAATGTCCTCTCCAGTCCTTTCCATTCCCTTGCCCTCCACCCTGCAGACTCACAGCCCTGCCCCTCCTGAGCAGTGCTGTGCTGGATTCCTCTTGCTAACGATGGCTGGGGCCTTTGGCCCTCTAAATCTCACACCTCCTTGGAATTTCTTCTGCCTCTTCCCCTGGCAAGCATCTTCTCCCCCTCCCCTGTTTCAAATCTCCCTGCTCCAAACCTTCCTGTTCCTCTACCTTCCCTCCCCTTCAAACTGGAATGGGGAATGGAAACCCCTTTCCTGGGGCTGGTTCCCAAGGGTTCCAGATGAGCTGCAAAGGAGAAGCTGTGGTGGGAATGAGGGGTGGTGGTTCCTCTGGAAGGGTTTTAGCACCCCAAGGCAGGTGCTGCTCTCAGCTGGGTGACTGCCTGTGGGGGGTTAAGGCAGATTGGAGGTGATTTCAGAAGCAGCATTTCCCAAGGGTGCTCATTAGCTTGTCTGAAGGCCACCAGGAAGCCAAGAGCAATTTCTTGATCTAAAATAAAAAATTGAAATGCATGTATTTCAAGCAGATCCTGGTTCCTGATCCTGGGATATGCCCTCCTCCCTCGCTCAGGGAAATGTTCAGCTCGAGGAATGCAAGTTTTTCTCTAGCAAATCAATGTCCTTGAAACATGTAATGCCTTTTTAGCATAGCCAGGGGAAGTTTTCCTGTGAGAGGGGAAAAATGATCACAAAATTGTGATTAAACTTGATTTCCTTTTTGGCTTTAAATTAACCTGACAGCTGGAGGATTTTGTATCATCCAAGGAAAACTATATGGTAATATTGACATTTCTTATTCCCTAGGTGCTAAACCTTCAAAAATGCAAAGCTGCAGCTGTGCAATTCAAAAAGAGATGCAGCACATTTCCATGCCCCTGTTAGCTCAGTGTTAACTTCTTCTGGAGCAAAGAGATGCCACTGCTTCCCTCAACAAAGCCTTGGGGACCCAGGGGCAGAGGACAAGGAGCCAGCAGGGAAGTGTTCAGGCTGGAGTCTCTCCTTGCCTGCTTCCGCTGGGCAGTGGAGACACCTCTGACCTGGGACCGGCACAGTTTGCTGTCTCAGCAGAGCACAACGGGCAATTGTCTTTAGAATTTTAAACACTGGATTTGGAAATGGATACCAAATAGGAAAGTAGTCCCAGTCTAGCATAGACCAGAGTTAACGTGAAGCTGTGGTGCTAACTGGTCTGCCTTGCAAAAGACCCGAACTCCCAAGAGGTGCCCAGAGCTGCAGTCCAGCCCTGACTGTCCTGTCTGGCACTCACATGCGGCTCCTCCCTCCCACTTTAACTGCTGCCTGACCTGCCCTTCCCTGCAGAGACAAGGAGCTGGACTTTGACCTCCTGATTCAGTGCCAGAAAAGTGGATTCGGTGTTTGGTTACGAATGCCTGTTGGCTAAAACCCTGGGGAGGTGGGTACTGTGCTTCCATTGAGATGTCTTCCCTAAAACTGCCACCCCAGCTTTCATGTGTTCAAAGTCTCTCCTGTTTATGATCTGTTTCCCTTAACCTCTCTGCTGTAGTGCTTCATTTCCAGGGAAGATCAATAAAGGAGTTAAAGCTAGCTGGGTCTCAGGGTGTCTGTAACAGCGGCTCTTCCACTGCCTTGCTCTTTGGAGGGTTTGCATTATGCTGTTCAAAAACACTCCAGCATGTTTCAGGGCAAAGCTTGTTAGACCCTCTTCAATGACTGATTTTTTTTTCTGTGCTTCTTTTTTGCCCCTAAACAAAATTTATGATCCAGCTCAAGTGCTGGAGGGCTGCTTACTGTAATGCTTCTAACAAAATTTATGCTGACATCCCCTTCTCCCCTGTCACCTAGTCCCTCTGGTTTTCCTGGAAAAACCAAACCAAATCAAACCAAACCAAAACAAACCAAAACCAAATCAAACCCCACAAAAACATCTGTGAAGCCAAACACCAGCAGCCAAAGCCCCATCCCTGCAGGTTATTGTTCTTGCGAGCAAGATCACATCAAGCTTTCTGGTGCATTTGATCTTGGACTGATGGGGCTGCAGAGAGAGAGGGAGAGCAGGAGCAGATCTCTTCAGGGTGGGAGGAACAGTCCCTGTGGGAGGCACAGAGCAGGGGGTACCAGCAGAGCACTGCACTGATCTTTGCTCAGCATCATCACAGTCCAAGGAAAACCGCATGGTCAAGGGCCATGTGCTCTTGTGCAAAATGTCTTTGGGGTTACTCCAGGAATAGATGAGAGACCTCCCAGGAAAAGAACCCCTGAGGAGCTTTCCTGGGCTGACTTCCCTGCCTGAAGCACTGCTAATCTGGGAGTGGGATGCCCACCAGCCTGGAGCACCCACTCAGCTCACACAGCCAAGCATCCCTGGGCCCTCCATGTGGGGCAGAGGCAGGAAGCTCTCACACATGAGGGCAGGACGAGGGACAGAGATTCCCAAGCCACAACTGGAGCTCACAGCTGCTTGAAGTGATGGAGCCAAATGGCTGTATCCCTGCCTGGAGCAGCAAGCTCCTGGAGGTGGGTCCTGTCAGTGTGACAGTGGCTCTGCTGTGGTGGAGCAGGACAGAACAGCCCAGGTCACAACCAGCACCAGGCCTCTGCTCCTGCTGGTTTACCTTGCCCTGTGAGGTAGGTGTGAACAAATAGTGGAGAAAGCCCTTTACTCAGCCTTTTTCTGAAGCAGAACAGATGACTCTGGCACACGGCAGCTCCACAAAATTACTTGAGGTGGGAGCCACTGTTACGTGGAGGCAAAGCTTATCCCCGTGAGGGCTGGAGGCAGCCACTGCCTGGGACATGCCATGCCAAGAGCTGTACTTTCTCCCCTGGACATGTGTGCATGGACACACACACACATGTGTGCCCAGCTGCCTCCTCAGGGCCCTCCCTGCACGTGCAGCCATAAATGGATTCCAGCATGATTGCATGAGATTTGGGAAAAGGCAGATTAGAGGGCTAACCCCAGGCAAATGCAATTATGGAAGAGTAGTCCAATAAATAGAATTATGTTCTGCCACCCAAGCAATGGATTCCGGCCAGGCCGTGAGCAAATTTCGGGTGAGGGGAGATTGGGCACTGGACATGGAGATTACCAAGGATCTGGAAACAGGACAGTGGACGCTGCTGAAGGAAAAGTCCCAACATCCTTACCTGCATTGGTCAGTGTTTGCTTGGATGCTGCTTTGGGCCAGGCTGACCCTTTTCCAGTGTGGACAGCCAAGGCCAGCATTTGGGTAGGTGCCTTCTCCCTGTCCCCTGCCACAGCAGCAAGCCAGGGCACAGCATAAGCAAAGATCAGACTTGTTCTGCTCTCTGACCTGTCAGTAACCAAGTGACTTTTCTTCATTTAGCTACACAAGGTGAGGAAGAGCTTATTCTGCCTGCATGACTTCACAAAGCACAGGTGATCAGAAGCATGTAGGACTATTCACTTTCCATAGCTATCAACTAGCCAGCAGCAGGTTTTTCCACCTTGATAGTCCTGTTCACTGGCCAGTCAAAAAAAAGAAGTCTTCTGACAACCTTGCAAATGATTTCACATGAGCACATGCTCCATTTCCCTTGAAATGTCACTCTCACCACTGCACCTGCCTTTTTAATACTTGCAGGCATGGTGACCCCACCACTTCTCTGGACAGTCAGTTCCAGTGCTTGGAAATCCTGTCTATGAACCTTTTTTCCTAATATCCAACCTCAACCTCCCTTGGTGCAACTTGAGGCCATTTCCTCTTGTTCCATCAGACATAGTAACCTTATAACAGCAGAAATCTGGCTACAGACAGGAACACTGATCCCTCTTGTCAAACCAGATCAGCCAGCAAGCTAAAGAGCCTGAATATCAAGTCCAGTCAGGAGGAGCATAAAAGGTTGCTTGGCTGATGCCAAGAAGTCAATCAATGGACCTGAGCAGTTGTTGATCATCATTTCCTATTATCTACTTGTTAACAGTGGGGCATCAGCACTTACAGGGTTTAATACTGAGGTCCTGCCACTCTCCACTATTGGCTATAAAGGTGCTGCTGCCACCATCCCCACCGTGCTGCACTAAATCTCACCCTGCCAGGAAATGACTACAAATTAGGGCTGTTCCCATATTGCCAATTGAGCCTAATTAAAATGGGAAAAGTGTTGCTTTTCCTCAAAGAGAAAATAGGTTTTGAGAAAGGCATTAACTCAGATGTTGTTGGTCTGATTCTTCTTTTTCTCCTGTTCCTCCTTCTTCTCATCACACAGATCCAGACCCATTAACTAGACTTTTAGGTAGGAAAGCCATGTTGAACCCAGGGTTTGCTTGCTCCAGCCTTGCTCTGCACTTGGACAGCCAAGGGCAACCCAGGCTCCCCAGCTGCTGGGGCTACACTCTGGGATACAGACCATAGAAGAGATGCAGCAGTCAAATAGCAAGGGCCTGGCTGGTGTACCAGCTGGAGGTGAGAAACAGGCCCAAGTTCTGCCTGTCAAATGCTGACAAGGACAAAAGGAGGCTCAGAGTGGACCTTACTGTGCTCTGCAACTACCTGGAAGGAGTTTGTAGTCAGCTGGGGGTTGGTCTCTTCTCCCAAGTAACAGGCAACAGGACAAGGATATTAGGGAAAATTTCTTCACCCAAAGGGTTTCCAGGCACTGGAATAGTCTGCCCAGGGAGATGGGTGAGTCACCATCCCTGGAGGTACACAAAGACGTGTGTATGTGGCACTTAGGGACATGGCTTCTCGGTGGTGGGCTAATGGTTAGACTTAAAGACACTAAAGACCTTTTTCAACCTAAATGATTCTATATTTCAGTGGAGCTCTACAGCTCAACTATCTTAACACCAGGGTCTCACCCTGCCATTCCCTACTGGCTCCAGTTCAGTGCAAAAGAGGCTGAAGGACACAATGCAATGCTGCCATCCCATGCCTTCGGAAACCTCGACCTGGGAACCCCACCTCCTCCCCTTCAAAATCCACTTAAAGGTCAAAAGTTTGGGTTTTTTTTTTTTTTTTATAAGCACATTTTCTGATCTTCTTGCGTCTGAGCTCCTGCAATGTAGCTGGGTCACAAGCTTCAGTTTTGTCCTGGAAAATGATTTCTGAATTTGAAAGCTGAGCAGCTCACAGCATCCCCCAAACTGGATCCCTAGGCCAAGGCCATTGGAGTGCTGGATCAGGCCAGCTGAAAGTCTCCTGACTCCAACAGCAGACCCTGGAAGAGTTTAATGCCTGTAACTAATTCCTCATGAGGAGGAGGGGATGCCTTTGTGCATGGTACCCCCTAATTGATTCTTGCCTATGAAGCTGCCTAATCACTTTTCAAAGATCTGCAAGGGTTTGGCAGCCCCAGCACTTCACAGAGATGAGCTCTACCATACCCAGGCCATGGAAAGCAGTACCTCATCTGGCCTATTTGAACACACCAGCAAGTGATTTATGTGCTGCTCCTGGCTCTTCTGTTACAGGACAATGAGCGGTCTTTTTTTGTGCACCTGCTCTCATCACTGTAAGCAGCTCTTCTCCAGACTAAGATATCCTTATATATTTAATGATTCTTCAACCAGAGGCTGCTCAGAAGCCTTTGATTGCCTTTGGTGCCTTTCTCTGTGCATTTTTCTACTCTTCCATGTGCGGAAGGAGGCGGGTGCAGCACCTTCAGGACAACACCAGCAGTACCAACACTGTCTGCGAGCCTCCATCTTTGTGGAGGAGAAGAATCTTTTTTCCAAGAGGGGTTTAACACCTCCAAAGCAAGCTGTGTGCGTGGAACTGCCAGTCTCACCTACAAGGTGCCCGTACCTTGGTCCCTCGGCCAAAGGCTGGTTTGGAGAGCAGGGAGTGATGCCTTTTCAGGCCTCCTAGAAACAGAGACTGGACCGGAGTAAGAGAATAAAATAGGTATTTATTGAAAGGCCTTCCAGGGACCTCCTGGGACCCACAGGTTATTGCCAAAATGGATCCCAAGATGGACCTCGGGTCACAAGATCTTTACACTTTTATAGGTTAGCCTAATGATGTAATTTCCAATCCATTTCCTCCCCCCCCTCCTTGGATTATACTTTTTGCCTAGGACAGCCTGGGTGTCCTTGGAGTGCAGGCCCGGAGAGGCTCTGTTATGTCTACCTAGCCTGAGAGAGCAGAAACCACAGGCTACAAGAAACTTCAGAGTCACACTCTAAGCAGTACTCTAAGCAGGATTTGAAAAAACACGAAGGTCACAATCTGAAGGCATCAGGAGCGCTGCTCCGAGCGGAGTCTGCAGTTCAATCCTGCCATCTGCAGCTCCCGGCTGGAACTGCTGCCGCACCTCCTGCCCCGCAGGCGAGCTCCCGCCTGGCCACGGGCAAACACCCCCTCACCTAAATAACCTGCTCAGGTCAGGCTTCTGGCTTTAAAATTCCCGGAGGTAACAAAGGGAGAAACGGGGCTTGAAGAGGAGTGAATGTACTGTAAATGAGATAAAGTCTTTTATGGAATGATTAAGTAGCTAAAACACATGCCCCTGACAAATTGAGATTAGCTTTGGGGGAGTATCTGCTTATCAGGGAGGACATAGCTGCGTTGTTTCCCAGAAGCTCTGACACAATCTATCAACTTCAACGGGAAAAAAAAAATGTTTGTCCAAATACTTTGCTGAGGAAATTCTGACTTGCCAAAGCTTTGAATGCCTTCAATGTTTTTTTCATAAAATCATAGAATGGATTGCATTGGAAGGGACCTTAAAGATCAATCCCCTGCCACCAAACCAGTTCTCCTGCCAGCATGTCCCTTTGAGCCACCCGCAGCTGGATCCCACCCTAACTCCAGGAGCTGCCACAATTCCAATCCCAATCTTACCACTTCAGATCCATGTGCTGGAGGAGAACATTGTGCTCCATCCATCTGAACTCCTGTATTATACATGACATGGCACATCCCAGGATTAATGAAGTCTTCATTAATATCTCATCCAAAAAAGAGAAACAATCTGTTCCTGACCTAAAAATTTCTGCCTCTGACTTTCTATTGCTGGGTACACTTGAGTCTCATGCCTCTCTAAAGGCTCTTTCATTGGTCAGTCAAAAGTAAAAGGGAGTTTTGGATATCTTGTTCCTTTTTTATTGACTCACTGTAGAGTTAGAGAAGGAAATAATTCTTCTATGCCTTAGTTGATTGAACAGAATCAATTCATCCATGAAGTGTCTTGAAAGCCATGAATATCTGCATAAAGACCTAATGACAGTTTTTTTTTTTTTTTGTTAATGCTATGTTAGAAGTACAGCATTACATTCAAATAATCAAAGCTCTTGCTTAGTATCTCATGCAAAAGTCCCATCTCAGTAACAGCAGTCTGTTCATTAGAGAAATGATTTCTTTTTAATGTGTGACTCATGAATCCCTCTAATGTAGGTCAGTGGGAATGTGTGTCAATCCAACACCAGCCTGGCAGCACAGAGAGCACATCCTGAGGCACAGCCCTGATGGCTCAGTGATGACACCACAGCTTCCTGAACCTCTCAGCAGCTTTGCAAGCAGCTTCTGGCCCTTGCCTTCCTCAGTTTGGTGCTTCCAGCTCGAAAAAGCAAAGCTATTTGCTCAGCCTGCTGCCTCTTGGATGCAACTGCTGTCCAACAGCATGACCCTCTCCTGACCTCAGGGACAAGGAGAGAATAAGGCCTTAAAGTGAAATTGCACAAGGGTAAAACCCCAGAAATTATATTTACAAATGTGGTTTAATGGGAAAAGGCTGCTTCTATCCCATATTCTGAATTTGGCTTTAAACCCAGCCTGCTGTCTAAGAAGTGCCAGCAAGGCCATGCCTTCATGTCTCAGCAGCAGAGCTGAGTGATTACAGATGTCTGCCTTTCCTAGGACTTGTTCACATGAAGCAAACATTAAGTAGGAGAGCTGGATCCATCGCCTGCTCCAAGAGCTGAGCCAGAAGTGATGTTTCCCAGCATCTGTTAGCACAGAGCTGTCAGGTAAGCTGTCTGTCAGTGCCTGGAGGGACATGGGCTTCCTAAGCCCTCCAGGTTATCCCTGTCAGCACCAGGAGCAGGGTCAGAGCCTGCAGGAAACAGACTTTCCCAAGGATGTGGTGACTCAGGTCTGCATGCAGGAGTATGCTGAGATCTCTTAGCTTGCCTGGGGTGATTTTCCCAGGCCCCATGATTTTGTTCCAGGGCAGTAAAACACAGAAACCTCCCCAGAGCATCTCTGCAGTCACCTCTGGCACAGACACTTGCTGGAGGGGTTGGTGCTTGCACCAGGAAACTTCTGAATTTGCCTTTGCTTCCCTGTATTCAGGCCCATCCATGCCCAACTTCATATTCACTGCTTCTCTTTCTTTATTCCAGCCAGGTCATGGAGTATCCTCCTGCCCCATCAAAGTTCAGGGAGTTTCTCATGCCTCCTTTTGGGAAGGAGGAATGATGTCAACCCCTTCCCAGGCCAGAGCCAACACCCAGATTAGGAGTTTGCAATGCTGAGTGTTACAAAAACCACTTAGAATTAGAATTCCCCTCTTCTGCCTTTAGTGAGAATTCTGCCTGGCAACCAGGGCCCAGAAGAAAATGTCCAGGTCCACCACAGCACATTGGTCCTTTTGACTTCCTAATGTCTTCAGCCTGATGTGGAAGGCTTTGTCCAAGGGACCTCAGTGGGAACAAACGATATCTGGATGCCATGGATCAGGTGTCCAATTCATCTTCTAAATTTGATTAAATATTGTGCTGGCCATTACTGATTAATCCAAAAGCTTGAAACTGTTTATTTTTTTTCTAATGGGGAAAAAAATCCCTTGGTTTCATCTGATATAATAATAAAAGGAAAGGTTTTATGCCAGTGTCTAGGAGAAATAAAAAAAGTATCAGAAAAAGAAAAATCTGGCACTCAGAGCTACAATTTTCTTTTAACCATTCTTCTTGCAATCCAGTAAAATCAAGACAGCCTGACAATCTCAATTTCATTTCATATCTCCTATCACCTCTGACTTCTAGAGTACATGGAATGCTGGTTTCAAAAAAAAAACCCAAAACCCCAACATCCAAAAAAATAGACTCATTAACATTTCTACAGGTTAATGACTGTGTTTTGGTCTTGCAAATCATACACATTGTTGGTAAGCAAAGCACCTTCCTGCTCCATGGATGGAGATATAAATTGTGTCCCTCAAAGATAAGGAGTTTTAGGCCATGAAATCCAAGGATGATGAAGATTCACCCCACAGCTGTGTTTCCCACGTTGTCTCACATTTCTCCCTGTAGGGAGCTGGGAGCCATCACTACAGCCCAGCTGCTCGGCATCAGGCAGACAAAACAAGTAAAGAGGACAGGAGGGTGGATATAGGACACAGGATGGGCAAGAGCCATTCCTCCCACTTTTCACTGCAATATTCCTGCAAATTTTTTATTGGGAGGAAGCTCCACTCCACTAAGCTGCTTTTTCCCAGATTTCAGGCTAGAAGATCATTTATAAATCTGCTCTGCTGACTCAAAATGCCTATGGGATATCACCCTAGAGAATACACATTCTATCGAATACCAAGTACCTTTCATATAGGCAATAGTATTCCCCCCCTCTCTCCATGGTAGATATTTCAGCTCAAACCCTGGGAATGCTTCAGGAGATGCATTCATCATCTGGCTGAATAATTCAGCATATGGAGATGGTATATTTCCTCCCCTTTTCTTGGATTCATTGCTTTTAAATGCATAATACTGTTTGCAAAATAATCTTTCATCTCGCACAGCCAGCCACGATACAGAGGTATTTCTGTGGCAGCTTTGCCTTTGATGCTGAATGGCATCAAATTTAATGGATGGCATGTAAAGCAAGGAAATAATATTTCCTCAAGTGGAGAGCTGTATGTATTATTTAACCTGCACCAGCCTTACGTGGATCAGTTTTTCTCTCAGGGAAGGGACGTGGGCTGGCTCTCCCGGACCTTGGGTAGCCCAGAAACAATGTCAAATTTTCTTGAGGTGCTACAACAAAGATCCTTCCCATAGTGGTTTAGGGAGGGAAGGGCAAGGGAAGGACCTGGATTTAAGTCTTGCAACACTTCAAGCCCTTCCCAGGGGCTTTGTGAGGAACAGGTTTCTGCCTGCCAAGTGCTGCGAGCAGTGAGACGAGTTCAGGACAGGGAGCCTCTAGATGTCACTGCCAGGCAGCAGAAATGGACCCCAGAGCCACAGCGGGCTGGGGACACCCGGCCCCGGCACAGCTGGAGGCAGGGACACAGGGTAGCAGTGGCCAGCCTGGGGGGCATTGGGAAACCTGCTCTGAAGAGGCTGCTGCGCTTTGGGACTGCCCAGGCATCCCCCTGCCCAGGGCTGGAAACGTGCAGCTATTGCAGGGTGGGACCGGGTGCAAGGAGCATGACCAGAAATGCAGGTTAAGGTGTTTTGTGTAAGGAACTGCCAGGTAAGAGTGAAATGTTTGAGCTGCAGCCCTGCAGCAAGGAGATCCTAAAGACAGGTGCTGAGGCTAAGCTCGATAGTGCCAAATAGAGCTGGCACCAACCCCGCCCCCTCCCAGGGAAGTGATCCCAGCATTTGTCTGAGCTCCTGCTGAGCCACCTGAATGTGGGGAGGGGTCTCTCCTGACAGAATTTCCATCGCCTCCTACTCAGAGAAGTAGAAGCACCTCTTTTGAGAAAGGGCCACCATCTGGCTGAGGGTAGCACCAAGAGCTGAGCATTCCCAGGCACCCCTCTGTGCTGGTATTCCTCCACTGGAATACCAGTCCCTCACTGCTGCACCCTTGCTTGAGAGAGGCCTGAGTCTGCAGCCCATGCTCAGGGCATTTGCTGTGGCTGTTCCCTGCCTTGAGAAATGCATTGCATTAAGAAACAAAACCAAAAATCATTGGTGCACACCATGAAGTGCACGGGCCAGTGGGCTGCTCACAGCCAAGGTCAAAGTCAGCCTTCCCCTCTCCAGCCATGCATGTGGTTATGGAATAATGAGCCTTTTTTTTTTTTTTTAGCTTGAAAAATGTTATAGTTATTCTGTATAAAATGCAGCAGCAGTTTCTTTGTGAGAGACCTGAGGCACAGCAAAAGGTGGAGAGGGAGGTTCAGTTACTGCACAACTGGCCATGGACACCCCCAGTCTCCCATGCCACAACAGCAGGATGTACTCACTGAGGCATGGGCATCAAACCACTGTCTCCAAGGTGCCTGGGAAAGCCTTGATCCAGGCTGCATGCTCAGGAAACACACCCTGTAGGTAAGACATGTGAGAACTTCCTCTGTCCATCTTGGCGTGATGTGGGCACAGCCTTTGCCAGGCAGATGTAAGATATGGGGGCCTTTGGGTGCCAGGAGAAGGGCAACAAACAGCAGGCCTTCAAGATTACATCCAGAGATTAGGCTTTCAGGGTCAGCTGTCACCACTTCTGCACCAAAGTCCTTCTGCTGCTAATGGCTGGCTTAGATCCTACCTAATTTCATCAGCTCTATATCCCATCTCCTGTGCTAGGGAGTTTAGAATCACTAATCTCATCTGCTTCAGCCTGCTTCTTACTCTCTCAAAGGCTTTAGCCTCATGAAGATTTAAAAATAGAGCATTTGTTTGAGGTCCTTCTCTTCAATTTCTAACAGCAGATTCTCTTAGGGCTTTTCAGACTTGTGTCCCTGAGAACTAGGAACTGATTTTAATTAAAAAAAAAAAAATTAGAGATTATATTATCATAATTGGATGACTCTCAGAGCCTTCACAAGTGCCAGAAACCTCATAGGGCCCATACTCACATTTCAGAGCTGGCAAACACAGATGAAGTGGCCCAAAGATTTTAACAGGGGCACCATCCCCACAAAGTTGGCCTTCACAGCCTAATCACGCATAGATGAGATGTAGAAGTTTTCTCTCTGTATCTAACACCCCGCTGATCTGAGCTGCCTTTGTTTTCAGTGTTGGCCCTTGTATTTGTGGAATGTATTAAGCTTCTTGTTGCTTTTGGTAATAACAGTCACCGCTGTATTATGGCCAAATCATTGCTTTTCTCCCTTATTGACCCTTTTTTTTTCAGGCTACCAAACACCCTTGACTTTGCTTGTGGGATGGTTAATCAACAAGTCTGTCACAATGATGGATTCCTCCTGAATTGTTGCTTAATTAGCTTGGTTGGAGGTATAAATCAAGTGGAATACCAATTCTTCCAATGCCACAGACAGGCAGCCATGCTCAGCTTGACAGCAGTGAGTTATTACTCTGCCCCAGTTCAGGATCAGCCTGCAGGCACCAACCTGCAAACCCAGGGGGGACATGGGTGGGTCCCTGAGAGTGCTGGTGTGCACAGAGCCAGACATGGCTGGGTGAAGGGCTGGTGGGATGGAGCTGGAGGTGGGCTCTGCAGGGGCTCTGTGCCTGGGGACACTGCCCAGAGCAGCATCCCCAGCAGCTGCTCACATGGGAGACAACCCATGGATCCCTGATGTTTCTCACCTGGGGCGCCTGGTGTCTGTGCCTGCGTTTTAATGAAGAGGAGACACTTCAGTCTGTGGCCAGACTGAGTTATGAGACAAGGATCTTTGCCTCCTGACAGGCAGAATTGCCTTCCACAGAAAGGCAATTAAGCATCGCAACAAAAGGAGAAGTAATACATTGGCTGCAAATTAAGATTTTTAAGATTGATCTTAATGGCTTGGTATTTTTATAGATGAGGCTTTCACACAACAAGAATGTATTTAAACCAGTCGAGTTGAACTGAATTTTGCAACTTTAACAGAGATGATTTCTCTGTAGCTACAAAGAGCTTGTTCCCAGCAGGTCCAAGCCATCTCGAGCACCCCTGAACTGTGTGGTGGAAATCATCCAGAAGTACTTCAAGTTTTTTAATCACCCTTTTTGAATTCCCAGGCTAAGGTACATCAACCTTTCTCTGAAATGGTTCTACTAATAAGCCTTTTCTGCCATGGCCCCCTTTTTATCTTCTCTCTTCGCCAACATTTGCAGAGGGCTTAATTAGTGAGTAAGGATTTCAGGTGGGATGTGTAAGTCTCACTTTGGAGAAGGAATCAGTTTGTTCAAGAGTTACTGAAAAAATATCTAAATAGTCTAATTTTACTTATTTCCCCTCCCTCTCATTTTCAGTGGAAGAGTGAGTTCAGTGGCCCCTCTTGCCTAGGACCTACCTACATGAGCAGTGCTCTCCAAGTTGCTGAACGAGGCACTGACACAGACTGAGCTCATTATAACAAAGATCTGGGTCTCTTCTTTACCTTTTGATACAGTTCTTGCCCCAGTGTGCAACCTCTCCCTGCCAAATGGGTGAATCTCTTGCTAGCGTGTGGATGCCTCAATGAAAACTTGTGCAGAGGGTCTGGGTGAGGCACAGTGTGAATTATATTGCCATGGCAACCCTGGATTTCTTTAATCCATTGACATTTGCATCCTTCTTTTCTGGCATTTTCACAAATAGTCTTCTAAGATTTTTTTTTTCCCCAATAGCTGAGTGGAATAGATCACTGAATTTGCTGTTATCATCACGATAAAAAAGTATGAAAATGAAGTTCATGTGTGGGTACAGAAAGGTTACAGTTATTTTGCCAGTTTAAGTTAAATTTTTGAGCAGAAATTATGTCTGAAGAAGCCCTACATTTTTAAAGACACCAGGACAGAGGAAGAGAATGCAGTTCAGATAAACCTGTCTATTCCCAGACAGTCCCAATATAGATTTGGGAAGTCAGAAAAAAGCACAGAACAATCTGTTCTGTATCTCTAATATGCCACCCTACTGCTGTAGCAAATAAAATGGAATCCCTGTAGTTGATGAACTCAAAAATGCTCCAGACTTTTTTTCTAATTTATTAGTAAAAATTACAAAGAAAATCAAAAAGCTTTGGATGTTATTTATGAATTATGACTAATTTCTTCAATCATTTTCTGGCACTTATAAATGGCACACAAGAAAATTAAGAACTAATTCAAATAAAACTGTGTCTTAATTTTTTTTGTAACCTACATCTTATACACTCCTTTCACATGAAAGGCAGGGATCTGTTCTTTTTCACAATGGAGTTAGTGGAGCTGTTCCTGACTACTGTACTATTTACAGGAAGAGAGGAGATTGCAGTCAACACTTCCAGCTTGCCCAGACTATTAAGTACTACCAGCTTGTCCATGGAGTGCTTTCCTTAGCAATTCTTCTCTCTCTGAGGCACCTCCACTTTGCCTGGAGAGGACTCTTCATCCCAACATCTGAGTACCACCAAGCAGAAGGACACCTGGCTTCACTCCTTCACAGTGGTTTTTCAAGAACTCCATGGCTGGATTTTGTATGGGATGGCCTTGGGCACTGCTCTACTGAGGAGGAAGAAAAGTCACCTAAAACAGAGGTAAAGAGACTCACTCAGAACAGCCAGCTTCAGGTCATCCTGTAGGAATCACTAATGGGAATATTTTTGCCAGGAGAATTTCTTCAGCGAATCCCAAGTGGTTTCCCACATCAACCACAGGCTGCAGTTCAAACAGTTCTGGTCCTCTGAGGGTCCTGTGCCATGACTGCCCAGGCTCCAGCTGCAAATGTCTGCTAAATTGCTCAAGAGAACTGCTTACAAACACCTTACAGGCAGGATTTCATTCCAAACTGGTAAGTGAAAATTATGATTAATTATATATTCCCAGAAGTTATGATCAGTTTATGAATGATTCATGAAAAAAAAAAAAACTAAATAGACTATGAGTATAATTTGCAAGCAATAATTTAAGCAACTTCATCTCCAAAGGCAAGGTCCTTCTCATATTTACCTAATGACAGTCTGCAGTGCAAGTGCTGAGTGCAGTTGTTGTGAATTTTCTGTTTCCACACAACACATCAAAATGCAGGTTTGCACTGTCCACAGCTCTGAATGCAAAGGGCAGACCTCCAAACAAGCAATTGTTTGCAAGCAGAGCTCAGAGGGGTGAAAGCATCACAGTGCTGAGTGCTGAATCCCAGCTCCTGCCACAGCTGGACACACTGGATGTAACCAGGAGCCAAGAGAGAGGAGCAGGTGGGCATAAATATTATCCTGGAGTCAAGGTGAAAGACATGGAGCCATCCCTGCCTTGGCTCTGAACCGACCATGCTTTCTTCATGGGGGAAGAATTTAAACCCCAGTTATACACTGCCCCTTCCAACTTCTCACCAAAGCTGGCATCCAAAGCAAACTGCCTTCAGAAGCAGGGTGTGAATACCAGAGATGCTGTTCATGCCTTATTTATTATTGTAATTCCTGTCTATAGGAAGGCTTATCTGGATGCAGTTCATGGATTTCAAAGAATGTCATGAGTTTGGGGTTTTTACTCTATTTTTGGACCAGGCTGACAAAGAAAGTATCTGACTTTGCCCAAGGATGCTCCACAAATTCCTGAGGTCAACCACATCTCCATTGCACATTTTCTCTAAGGAATGGGTTTCATCCTGGTTTTCTCCTCAGTGAGATACGTCTGGGACCAGCACTAACACTCTAACACTGCAGCTGGAACAGTTGCATCCCAAAGGGTTAGCAGAAGCACGATGGCCTAGATGGTTCTTGGTGTATAAACAGCACAAGTTTTGCAGGAAAGGGCAGAGTCTTTCATGAGCACCAAGCAGCAAAATTGCAAAGTCCAGAGGAAAGAAGTCCCTCTCTAAGTGTGACATAAAGTGAGCAAGCATCAAAAGAAGCACAAGGTAGGGACTGCTGTTCAAATGTAAATCCAATCAAGTAACTCCGTTAAAAATGTGAAATCAGACTGACCAAGAAATCTAAACTACTGTGTATACCCACCCTTTATTTGACTTTACATTTGCTGCTATGTAAGATATGCAGAGGTATTGCACCCCTCAGAAGAAGACAAAAAAAGAAGTCCCACTCACTCATCTATTATCTCTGGTGGGGACAAGTTTCAGCTGAGCCATTGGTGGTCTGCTTGACTGGTCAGGTCATCAGCAATTCCCCAGAAAAAACAGCCCAGAGCCCAATTCCCTTTGAAGCCCCTCTCATGCTGCAGCTCTCACCCCTTTCCCTCTTCTTCTCACAGCTCCTTCTCTCAAAACCCCCCAAAGCCTCTGGCTGAGCTTCCTGCAAGGGCCCCACTCACATTCACTGCGGCCCTCTAAGGGCTCCACCCTCTCTTGTCAGCCCTGAGGAGATTCCTTACCACGAGCTCTGGCATCTCTTTACGTGTACATGACAAGAGTCAGCCACTGGAAAAAGGAGAAGAAAAGGTGCATTTAGAGAAGGATGGTACAGCAAGTCTTCAGACTCATCTCAGGACCCTCAGGGGGTGACTGAAGTCCTTTTGTACTGCACAGGATAGGGAAGGGATTTTGGAACTGCCTCTTTCCCTTATTACAATTCAGACCCAGAAACATTTTCCATATGTTGTTTTCCGTGATAAATTATTGCAGCAGCTGCAGCAGGAGCAATTGCTGGGAAAGGGTGGCACCTGCCTGATGGCAAGTAGAAGGGATAGCAACTTCTGGGAACCTGGCTGTCCTACAGACTACCCTATAAAATAGGTTCAGGCCCCCTGCTTACCAACTGCACTCTGCCCTTAGTGCAAAACTGATTTAATGAACTATGAGGTTCTGCACAAACCATAGAGCATAAATGGGAGCTGACGAGATTGTAAAAGGCTTTTTTTAAAAATGCTTTTAAACACTGGGTTGTCAAATAACAGTCCCCAGACTGATAAAATGCAGTACTCAGGCATATCACTATGGAGCACAGCAGGATTTTTGCTTCAGACTAGCTGATAAAAAGCCTGATGTATCCCCATTCAGCTAGCTATCCTTCAGGCTGTGCTTTTAAGACAAACAGCAGCAGCAAGCATTTGTCTGCTGTTTCTTTCTTAAAACCAAATGTTTTGCAATTCAGGATTAACAGATGGGGCAGCAAGAAATGAGGGCATGGATATTTTTTTTTTTTTGTCACTTCCTCAAAGTCACATTGAGCAGTGTTTCCAGCAATGACAGGCTGGTGTCAGGAAGGGAAGACTCTGTTCCTTGGCCATGGATGGCCACCTCTGGTTACAAGTGGGGCCAGGGAACCCCAGGGAAATGCCTCCCACACAGGATGTACTTCCAGCCAGGCAAAACCTTCACCACTGTTTGCTAGGACAAAAGCCCTAGCAACATACATCACACATCATCTTTAACTTCACCCCTGTGCTAACATGTGGTCCCACTTTGGAGCTGAAGAGAAGGAAGGTGCTTTCTTACCTCCATTGCTGTCATCAGAATTTGTGATCTGCCCTCTGCTAAGTTTTGGAATGCATCTAGGGGCAGAACAAAGAAAATCTTATTTCACAAGGAAGAAGCAAGAATGCAATGCAGACATAAGGCTGTGGCAGCTGAGGAGCAGAGCTGCAATCCCTGTGCTGAGCTGCCCTGCCTGGCTCTGGTGTCCTGCCTGGCCACATCTCATTTCCATGCTGAGTACCCCTTCTGCCTTCGCCCTCGGATCACAGCCTGGGAAGGCTTCCCAATTTCGGGGCCAGAATTTGGCAGAAGTATAGGGACAGGCAGTGCTCAATGTGGCTGCTTTCATCTCCTCTCATAATTTGTTTCAATTGTTTTCCTGCCTGAAGACTGACAGGAGCACGGTGAACTAATGAAACACATCTTCCCACAGGGAAACTTCCTGTTGGTCCTTTTCCATCCTCCCTGGCAGTGAGTGATCACAGTGCATCCCTAAAGAAAGTGATTCTCTTCAAGTCATTAGTATGCCTTGCAAGCTTTTTGCAAGGAATATAAATGCAGATGCTGCTGTTATTCAGCTAGAGTTTGAAATTAACATTGCTGAAAGTTTTTTTTGACAGAACACTTTGCCATCAAAAAATTTAAATCCATTCAAATATTGTTATTCTATGTGCATATTTATATTGCAACATGTCTAGGAGAAGTCTTCAAACCCAAGTGTTTGGATAAACTCAAAACACAGTGTTTTGAGGGTTTTTATTTATTTAGAAATTACTTTTCTCCTAGATATGTGCTGTTATAAACAGTAATAAAAAGTCAAAACAAATTTAAGTCTGTCTATCCTTGAACAACACATTTCTCTGGGAGCCTGGAGTTTCTCACCCTGAATGGAAAAGACTTTCTAAGATCATGAATGTTACAAAACCTGCCCAGCCTTAGCAAAAAGGCTGCTGGGAGAGGGGAGGAAGAGGGCACCAGGGCTCACCTGCTCTTTAGGAGGCCACCAGAGCTACCTGTATGGCCCAGAGCAGAGAGGAAAGGTAGCACATCCAGCCTACACTGCTCTGAAGAAAGGCTCAGAACAAGGCAGTCCTCTTGTTGTGCCCAGTCCCTTGACAAGGCTGTGTTTGCAGGGCTGAGCTTGCACCCAGCAGTCTTTTTAGGAAAAAAATGGCAGCGCTGAAATTACCTCCTCTGGGCAGAGGTAAGTGCCTCTTTACTGCTTCATTAACTCCAGTTAAATAGAATTTGCAAAGAAGCTGCTGCTTTTGGTTTGAGTCTCATCTCTGGCTATCTTGAAAGGATGAGTAATGATTTAATGGGACAGATTTTATCTTCCCTGCTGCATTCACATCATCATAAAGGTTGACTGCCTTTTATTCCCACTTGGCACCCTTATTCTCTCCTGTAACAAACTTATTCACAATGATCTGAAAAGTTTGAGAAATGTATTCCACATTAAACCCTCTGTAAAGTGGTAACTGAAAGAGTGGAGAGCATTTTAAGAGTCTCATTACAGACAGCAATGAAACTTTTAGAGACTCCTTTCCACACGGATGCAAAGGATTTGTCTTTACATTGGCTCTTAAAATGTAAAAGGATATTTTTTAAATGAAAAATAAAATACTATGGCACTAATTTAGGCATAAGAACTTTCATCTACAGCAAGTGACATGTATAATCATGATAAATGGGTGTTTACAAGCTTTTTTTTTTTAATGAAAGCATTAAAATCGGGACACGCTCTGATTTTACACTTCTTTCAGAGCTGCTTCTGCTGTACTCCCTTGAAATGGGATTTTAGGCAGTGTCATCCAAGCAGATCTGCTGACCACTATTGGCCCATTAAACATCAGTGCTAAAAACACATGGGAGAAAATGAACACTCATTTCCACGCACTGCTGAAACCCAGTTCATTCCAAAGATGGAATAAATTGCTGTAGCCATTTTCTAGCCCAGGGGTCACAGTTGCTGGGGTTTTTTTAACTACCAGCATCTCCAGTCAAAATGCTCATTATTAGAGTGGCAAAAATTATGATTTTGTAAAACAGAATTTCATTTCCATTCAGGCAAAAGCTCATTTATAGACACTCCTTCCTTGCAAGTGCCAGGCAATAGGTGCAACACAGGCCATGGGTTTGCTTATCCACAGAGGATGCTGGGCTTTCTCCTCACCGAAACACTGAGACACCTTTCCTGAACACTGAACCGCTCTCTAGCAGCCAGTTGCTCCAGTGGGCAGGAGCTGAATCTGCCTCCTGGCAAACTGGCTGCCCAAAGGGGCACGCAGGGGCAGGTTGGTCACCTGCAGGCCACGCTGTTAGCCACGTATTACTGTGCTTTGTGTCGTGTGCCCTGTCCCCTGCCCCTGCTGCCCGGCTGCCCCGTGCCCTGGTGGGCGCTGGCACTCACGGCTCATGGTGTCGAGGCGCAGCATGCAGCACACGAAGTCCGAGAAGCCAACTCTGCCCGCAGCATCGCCGTAGCGCAGCCTCATCAGGCGCAGCAGCTGCGCGTCGGTGGCCAAGCCTGCCGGGGGAAGAGCACAGGGACACGCTGCGAGGGGATGGACCGGCCCTGGTGGCCTCCTGCACCCTGCCAACACGCTGGGGACACGCTCAGCCCCCCGCCCTTCACGCATTCCTGCACAGCCATGCCCCAGCTTCGTGCCGAAGAGTCGGGGTAGGGCAATGGAAAACTGAAGTTGTCTCACTCACCGGCTCCCATCGTGGCTTGAGTCAGCAAGCAGCAAACGCTGCGCTGACTAATCTAGTGTTGTCTTGCTTTGCCTTTTGAGCTTTTATTTTCTATAAGAAAGGCGATTTTCTTTGGCTGATAACTGTAAAAGTGTGAGCGTAGCATTTACAATACCACTGGCTCTTTCTGCTAAAGAGGCAGATGCTGCATAGCATCCCTGGGATTCTTAATTTTTACATTTTCTCTTCTATTAGAAAATGGTGAAGGGTGCATTTCTTTTTTATTAGCTGATAATTCAGTATTTGTGTCACAGTCTGTTTGGATGGAAATTGGTATTCAATTGAATGAACAAAAATTGCTTTTTAGAATGATTCTTTTATTAGTTAAATAAAACTACCCTGAATGTGCTGGCTGTATAAGAGGAATGATTTAAATATATTTTGCACTAAAAGCTGATTTGCGAAACAAAGGGGAAATTTTCTGCAGAGAGCTGGACTGATAGCTTTGGTTTAATGCCTTCTCTGAGATTTCAGAAAAGTCTCATTTGCTCACTCCAGGTTTTAGTAGCTCAGCTGGATGTGAAGTAACTTTCCTGCTTTTTCAACCAGCTCTAAACTTTTCAGTTTTAAATGAACTCATCATAGAGCTAAATTAGTTGAAAAAGCAGAAATAAAAGAAATGGCTTCTCTACACCTGTGTAGGGAGAGAGAGAGCTGATGGAAGGTGTTTAGTACCACCATTGACAAACTCTGGTTGCATGAGCCTAGTTGGAGGTCTCCAGCAGGAAGCAGATACAGAATGCTGAATAATTAAAGAATGGAAATATATTTGGGATTAAGATACATCTCAAGTTGAGGTAAACTTGATTTTATATTCTTTTCATAGGAGAAAAAATAGTAATTAGAAATAAATCTAATTAATGAAATGTCTTCTGTGATTCTGGTTTTAAAGCACTGTAACAGTGAGCAATGAATTCTATTTTTAACCTTTTGAAGACAGTGGGAATTCAATCAAGCTCTCTCTGGAGAGCAGATTCTAGCAAATATTGCTTATGGGATGCTATAATCAGGTCTTACACCAGTAAAACAGCAACAATTTGACCTGGTCAGTCTGGGATATACTTGCTCTGAAATCTGCTCACCAGGCAATATCTCTCAATTAACCTCATCAAGAAGTCTGAAGGGTCAGTCCCCTCTTTTCCCGAGACTTTTCAGCTGATTTGTAAGACTACTCCCCAAACCTTTTGTCTGCTGGATTCCTCCCTCTGTTTTTAGCCAAGCTTTAAAATACAGACTTGATGTTTCCCTATCTATAAAAATTAATTTTAATAATTTACTGTTGCCAAAGAGGAGTTTGTAAATACATCAGGCCAATGCTGCTGCATTACAGGGCAGCACTGCTGTTAATGCAGCTGGCCTGCTTTACTCTGATCCATCATTATTATTGGAAGCATTAGGAAAACAGGGAAAATTAGGCACACGCTGCAGTGTTTTATGGGGGAACACTGAACATTTCAGGGAACAGCTGGCTAGGAGCTGTATTTAGATACATTAATACCATTCCCAGAGGTAGCACCAAGTTCATAAATGCCTTCTGGGGTTCCAGAAGCCGGGACAGGGATCATCCCATTGCCAAGACAGATTCAAGAGCAGCTGTCTGGCTCAGAAGGCAGCAAGAAAGATCTTATAATTTCCTTCCCCACTCAGAACTACTTGTAGCCAAACATGTATTGAATTTGCCCTTTAATAGTGTATTTTTATCCCTTCTAACAGCTGCATTGTTTTGGCTGACAGGACTTTTCCATGTACAATTTTCCTCCCACTTTTACACTTTAGCATCTTTCTCATGGAATGGCCCTGGCAACTTCTCCTTTGACATTTGGCACCTCAGTTCTGTGCTCCTCAGGCAGATGCTAATGCTCTGCCCAGCTCTCAGCAGCAATAAAATTACACATGCATCCCCCCAGCTGATGGCTTCCAGCGATAGGAATCCTGCACCAGCTTCCTCCTGGGACAGCACCCCTCCAAGCTCCAGGGAGCCACATGGGAGCTTCTCTGCTGTACAATTAAAAGGGGATCGCTGGGTCAGACATGTATTTAGTGCACAAAGTCTCCGCTGAGACGACCCAGCTAAATGCTTCTCCAACGTGCGCTCACTGAGCGTTTCAGCACTCAGTAGCCAACAGAGGTCAGTGCAAACTAAAAAAATGCCTGTCAGTGTGGCTTTCCCTTCTACATTTAGTCACTGCTCTGGAGAGAAACTGCAGGAACTGGGGTGACTGCAAAAGTCCACTCTTCCTTGCTCCTTTCCTCTACTAGGTATTTCATCCATGACCTAGAGAGACTATGGATAAGCTAGCCTGGCCAGTGCTGCACTTCTCTGCATCTCTCTGCTGACTCCCCAACACAGACCTCTGAGCAGAGCTGGGATCTAACTGGCGTCTCTGTGAAATCCAAGCTACTTTCTCCCTGAAGGTCTTTTTCTTTTTTTTTTCCTCTTTCTTTTTCATCCTTTCCTTCACTTCCACAGGGACAAGAAAGGGAGCTGCTCAGCACCTCTGGGCGTACCTGCTGCCTGTATCGCACTCTTCAGTTCAGCAACATCAAGAAATCCAGAACGATTTCTGTCTTCCTTCCTGAAGATATCCTAAAATACAGTGCAAAGACAGATTTCAAGCCCTTACCAGCACTGCCCACCCTTACTACTGCAACCAGTTATGTATGTTCTCCTCCCTCAACAAACATGCTGCAAGGAAGTTCAACAGGTGAGATGAGGAGGCTGTGACAAGGGAAACCCATTTTCAGAAGGCTCTGAGAGAAAGTTACTGTGTAAGAAATCCCACAGTTTTGGGTGGGAAGAAGCCTATTTGCTCACTCTCCATGGCTTATATGTGCGAGAAGGCAATGAGAATAATCAACTTCATTGACAAAAGACATTGTCTATAATGCGCAGATTAAGCCAGGAGTCCCTCACACCCACAATGGTGTGGGATCACCTTTCCTAAGACATCACAAGGCACACTTGAGGTGCTGTCAGGGGGAAGAGCAATGTGTCTAGACAGGGAACTGGCACTCCATGTCTTTGGTGGCTTCAGACCACCTCAAGAGGGCTGAAAAAATTGGAGCCCACCCAAATCTGAGTGTTGGGGAAACCTTCTGGCACCAAGATGGAGGGAGCAGGACCATGAGAGAAGCTGCCATGCATGCCCTGGCTGTGAATTTAGATGGGACCCCAAACACCATGCTCACTGTTTCCAGACCTAATGCTTATCCCAGAACAGAGACATTTCTCCCAAAGCTTTCATCAGATCCTATATATTTCCACTAGAAACTGCAGCAATGAGGAAATGACATTTTTCAGATGACTCTGTTCAAGAAGTCATTTCAGCTTAGAAAGTATGTTTAATAAAAAAAACAACAAAAATGCCAGTGGTGGCACAGACACAGCGATTTCCATCAAATTTTGAGCCTAATTGGCCTTCCTACCTTTCCCCTCAATGTTTCCTGTGCTGGAAAAGCCTGGGCTGCTCATTTGGAGCACTTTACACACACCACTGCCTCCCTAGCGTGCGAGGAGGGAACTCTGACCCACTAAGCAAGCAGCCTTTGCAACATCTCCCCCTGTAGCACTCTGAGTGCACAGAGCATCTGCTCCCCGCTGCTGGAAGGACCCAGGGTACAGCATCCCCTGCATCCCCAGCACCCACAGCACCCACAGTACCCACAGCACCCACAGCATCCACAGCATCCCCTACATCCCCAGCACCCACAGCATCCGCAGCACCCACAGCATCCCCTGCATCCCCAGCACCCACAGCATCCACAGCACCCACTGCACCCACAGTACCCACAGCATCCCCAGCATCCCCAGCACCCACAGCACCCACAGCATCCCCAGCATCCACAGCACCCACAGCACCCACAGCACCCACAGTACCCACAGCACCCACAGCATCCCCAGCACCCACAGCATCCCCAGCACCCACAGCATCCCCAGCACCCACAGCATCCACAGCATCCACAGCACCCACAGCACCCACAGCATCCCCAGCACCCACAGCATCACCAGCACCCACAGCACTCACAGCACCCACAGCATCCCCAGCACCCACAGCATCCCCAGCACCCACAGCACTCACAGCACCCACAGCACCCACAGCACCCACAGCACCCACAGCACTCACAGCACCCACAGCACCCACAGCATCCCCAGCACCCACAGCACCCACAGCATCCCCATCCAAGAGACAGCCACTGCCCTGTACCATGTACTTAGTGAGACTCTGCCAGAGGCTCCCAAACTCCTGCAGGTTGAGTCTTCCGTTGGAGTTGAGCTGTGCATTTAGTTAAGAATCGGGCACTTAATGAGAGCTAAACCTGGCTTCTTTGTTCCCAAGAATGCTGCCTGCACAAAACTAAACAAACAAGATGCAGCCTCTTCTGTTACTTTGTGTCGAGTTTTTCTGCTCTCAGTTGTGTTTAAATCCGTCTTCTTTGTCTCGTTGTACAGCTGCTCATGCCCGTGCTCACAAACCACAAAAGTTTCTATTTCTAAGGTGCCTTTAACCACAAGGCAAGCTGCAGTGACATTTAGCCCTGGAGCACAGACACCCCTGTGAATGAACATGGCCCCACGGCCTTGCCTCTGCATGGGGCACCACAGGATCTGCTCTTCCTGGATCCTCCAGGAGAACAAGCACTGAGGAGCCAAGAGCACAAGGAGATGATCCTGATGCCTTCTGTCAGAAGGCAGCAACAGCCTCTGAGCCACGCACAGGAGCCCAGGGGTGTCAGCAGACATCCCTCAGGAATGCATGAAGGGTTGTCAGTGTGCCTGCTCCCCTCCATACTCCACCCAGGAATCCTGGGCAGACACAAAGCTCCCACCCTAATGCAGGATGGTGAAAACTCCCTGAAAGCAAAACTCATCACCAGTGAAATACAAGCAGACAAGTGCTACTGTTGTGGAACCTGAGTGAAAAAAGCTGATCCTGGCTTTGCAGGCCAGGATAGGTCACACTGTACATGGGTTATCTGCAGGCCAGAGAATTAAAAATCCATCCTGAGTTATAGCAGAGCAGAGGCTTTGTCAGCTCTTTGCACGTGCCATGCATTCACAGTGCCCACTTATCCCAGGACAGGCTTTGCAAAGGGGGAAAAGTCTATTTCACTGGCTAGATGCTGAAAGCTGGAAAGAGAGAGGGACTTCTGGTCATTTTTATTCATTCTCTGGCAGTTTTTAAAGGTCTGAAAATGTCTCAAAGTTTTTTCTAGGCATGGAGGAAAAGAGACAATAAGCAAGCAAGTGGGAAAGCCACACAAGGAAGAATGAATGTTTTCATCAAGGAGCCCTCTTGTTCTACAATGGCCAGAAATGTACTTCTCATGTTCTCTTGTTAACAGTAAAAAGACTGAGTGATTCAGCTAAATAAGAAAGATACACTGGGATGGCCTGCCAGGCAAGTGCCTGGGATTCAGCAGTGACAGTGTTTCTGCCCCTGACACCAGCATTGCTGGCAGCCTACTCAGGTGCCACCCCAGGCCAGCGTGGTGCAGCCACCACAGAACAGCTAAGCTATGCCTAAACTCTGTCCTGCCTCCTTGTCACTGCTCTGCCTTAGACCCCCACCCAAAGGTGAAGCTTAGCCAAGCCCTAGAGAAGGAAAAATGAGAGCAAAGAGTCAGCTGGCAGCAGAAGGTTGACCCTCAGCTTTCAGCAGACACACCAGAGCCAGGGCATGCACAGCAAAGTCCTGCACAGACTATGGGACAGTTATTTATTGGGGACTGGGGCTAATATTTACTTGCAGGTTCTCACACAGGGATGCTCAGCTCAGCCATAACTCAAAGCAAGGATGGGCAGCACCAGGGATGTTTATTGCTTCTACTGAAAGGATACATCCATCAGAGCTAAAATGCCTCTGCATGAATCAAAGCTGAATCTCCCTCCCAGGCTGGTCATCTTATCTGCAAGGATTGACAAAACAGAAGGAGTTAGAGAGAGTAAGGACAGTGACAGGCATCAGGACACAGTTCTGAGGGAAGGAGGACACCAGGCTCAGCTGAAAAGCCCCAGCTCTGGTTCAGGTTCTCTAACAGCAGCAAGGGCTCTGTGCCAAGCTGAGGGAATCTGCACATCTCAGACATCTCTACCTTCCCCAAGGACAGGTGCCCTGTTTGGGCTCACTCTGCACAGCCTCTGCCCACCTCCCTGCTCAGATGGAAACTCTTCCCTCTTGAAATAAGGATAAGGGAAATGACAGTGAAAGAAAGGCCACTTATGCTGAATTATCAAGTCTTAAGAGCACTTCGAGCCTTGTGCATGGCTGAGTTGGCTCCAGCCCTCCAGCTGTGCCCCTCTCATGCTCTGATCCCACAGTGCAGTAAGCCACAATGGGGATTTTTAAAGGACCATCAGGACACCACTAAATCCTGTGCCTAATTTACTCTAGCCTAAGGATAGGGAAGCACCAAAAACATTAGTTGGGCTGTAAAAGCTTTACCTTGCAAGATCACTTCATTAAGGAGTTGTTGCAGCTGCGAGGCATCAATAGTTGAGCCCTAATGAAAAACAAAACACAAAGAGAGGTCTGTGAGCATAAAGTTTTCTCCCATGTCACTTTTGCCCAAAACTTCTTTTCTCTGGCACTGTGGCAGCCAAGAACCTCTGCTTACATATATCAAAGGAGCAGCAGCATCCCCATGGGAGCATAACAAAGCCCTCCACGCTGCCAGCCCACTCCTGGTCCTTCCCTACAACTGCAGGGGAGTTACAGGCACTGCCATCCCCATGGGGTTTGTCCAGCAGGGATGGAGTCCACCAGCCCCGAGCTGGGGAGCTGAGGATGGGCAGGCCCAGCAGGCAGCTGTGTGGGTGGGCTGGGAGAGCAGGGAGAGAGCCCTGGGACATCCAGCGAGGCAGCCTGTGCTCATTTTCACCTTCACACATTGATATAACCATTAACTGCAAGAGGTCCATTGTGCAGAGACTTTTGACAGTGATTTTTTTCCTCTTGACTAAGTCAAGGAGTTCTTCATAACAGTTTATTAAACCATTAAAAGCATCTCCTGTGAACACAGAGCTTGGCTCTGAAAGAGCAGGAATCAATTACTCAAATGCTGACTGATGTCTGGTTTCCAAGTGCTGAGAAGGCAAATGGAAAATGATGCTGATGAGAGGGGGGAACTACCCAAGGCTTTCTAATTGCTTTCAGCAAATAAACAAACCAAAGCAAAAAAAAAAAAAAAAAAGAAAAAAAGAAAAAAAAAAGAAAAAAAAGGGAAAGTACACATGCAAGACCATCACCAGCACAACTATAAATCTCCAATATTCCACTGATATATGGCTCTAGATAATCTATCCCAGCTGAATGTCCCATTTTTCTGGGGGTTTTGGCAGGTCAATCAATACCATTTTCAGGTTATCCACTTGAGGATGGAACTACATTTCCAAAGATTTCCAAAGGAAAAAAAAAATTCCAAATGGATTTGTATCAACATCATAGATCAGCTTTTCTTTTTGCAAGTCCACATGTGTTTTTTTATTTTGTTTTTCAACAAGATGTTTTAGAGAGGGTACCTGCTTAGCATATCTCAGGAAAAGAGCCTTATAGGAGCTGTCCTGGTTCTGTCTTGGTACATCCTGCATCAAAAACAAAATGCAGACATAAATAATTCAGCTACAAAACAACAGGAGGCAAAAGTCTGCCGATCCAAACAGCACTTTGGAGGGGCAGGGAATGTACGGCACGGGCTGCAGTTTTTGCTCCCCCAAGATAAAGAGGACTAAGAGTGAGCAATAGCTACTGCAACAAAGAAAGAAGCATATTTGAGATGTTAGCAGTTAGTACAACTAGGAAGGAGCAGTTCAGGGCTTAAGGAAGATGACAGAACACATCCAGGGTGGAATTCAGCAAGTCAATACATAAATGTAGAGATACAAAGCCTGATACTTATTGCTGGACCCTGATTGGGACCACTGGCTCAGGGCATGTGAAGATTCATGTGAAACAAGAAAATAGAGCAGGAGTTGACTTTTCTTTTTTCTTATACCTTCTCAACCCCCAGGCAGACTTTACTATACCTAAGCAATTGCAATTCAATGGTTAACTGATTTTTTCAACCTTCCAGTGAAAAGGTCCACCAGGCACTAAAGGGAATTATCCTTAATATTATAAAGTTTTCAAAAAAAAAAAAAATTGTGCCCAAGACCTAATGCCTTTATCTCTGTGTGAGATACTTCATACCAAAGAAGCCCAAAGCCTGATCAAGAACAGAGACTGTGGGTACCACAATTCATCCAAGTCAAACACTGGCTAAGAACAACAGCCAAGCAGACTGACAGCTTGTCAGCGGAAAGAGATAATGTGCCACCATTTACACTGCCCTTCTAATGGGGCTTAATTGTGTGCTGGAAAACAAATCACAAGGAAAGAACTGTTTTCTGTTCCCCTGAAGCAGCTTCACACCTCTGGCTTCAAAGACCTGCATCTTTGAAGGCTGTAAACAGCAGCCTCTCAGTGGCAGGGTTTTGCTGGTGGGACCAGCAGGGATTGGACCAGCTCTGGAAATGTACACAGCTCACAGCAAGAAGTCAAAAAACCCATGGTAGCTGGGCTGGACAGACAAAAATGTGGGTTGAATTAGAGATGCTGCCAGTTCCAAAGAGTAATTTGCTTTATGTCTCTGAAAATATCTTGATGAAAATCAGAAGAAATCTGTTTTGAGTCTCATCCCTGTGGACTCCTGGGCTTTATAGGGTACAAGCACTTAAATGAAATCATTCCCATGGGGAGGGCATGTCCAACCCCACTTACAGGAATTACATTTCCCTCTCTCTCCCCCATAGATATATACCTATTTTACAGACATTGAAAGAATGTAGATCTTTCAAGTGCTCTCTCCTCTCCTAAATTTGGTTTGTCAAAGTGTTAGAGATTATGAGGTGAAAAGGACACATGGACAGACTGACAAAGGGGCTGTATAAGACTTGTTTTCTTAAAAATCATGCTCTGAAAAAGACATATGAGAAGAGGAAAGGCTTTGTTGTCACTCTCATCTCTCCAGACAGGTGTCCTACCCTTCCAGCAAGGTTGCAGGGTGCCAGAGTCAGATTCTGGGACTGTAGTGGGTGGTAAACAGAGAAAAGAGCACATGAAGAGGAGTCAGTAGAGGGGACCAAATGATCAGCTCTCTGGGAACCACTCACCACCACCACAACCTACACTGGTTTTCAGACTCTTACCATGGGCAGCACTGGGCCAATCAAGGAGTTTGAGTTCCTAGAAAAGAGTTACAAGAATCAAACTGGGAGAAAAGAGGCCTTTGCAGAGCATTGATTTGCAGCCGTGGGGGAAGCCAGGCACCACCAGCAGCACTCACCCAGCCCACGGCCCCACAACACGCTCAGCACCCATGGCCCAGCCTGGCCCCGTTCAGACAAGGCTGCTGCACCAGTCCTGGGTCTCCTGGTGCAAACAGGCACGGACAGGTCTGAGTCTGTGGCTGCTCTGGGGCCACTGCCATCCCCAGGCCAGCTCTGTTGGCACCAGCAGCAGAGAAAGGGTAGCTGAGCATGCCAGGACTAACCTCACCATGCAGAAGACAGGGCTGCCCTGTCTTGAGACACAGAAATTTTTCACCTCCTTTCTCTTTGCCCAGCTAAACAGTCAGGAACAAAAATAGCATCTGGGCTATTAAAAGGCAACATCTTCTAAATGCCTGCAGACTGCCTGAAACTGGGCCAGGGTCACCATTCCTAAGACACACTTAGCAGCCACTTTCAGTACTTGAGTTTTGCTTTTGGTAAAGCAATTAGACAAGCCAGGCTCTATTTTTGTAACATCTGTATAGGTAAGTGCTGCAAAGACCCACTGGAAGGTCATCTCCACACTTGGCCTAGCTCAGGAAGGTCTGTGAGAGCCAGAGGCTCTCCTGAGAAGCTCACTTCCAGGGCTGAGCTGTCTCATACATGACTCATCCTGCTGAAGGCAGTCCAGCCCACAGCACAGACTCTTTGTGTTTGCTTTCCATAACTCAGGAGTTGCCTCACTTGGCTCAAGGGTATTTCTGCCAGGGGCCAAAGCCTGGAAAGCAATCTCATTATTAAGATATGGGCGAGTGAGGTAGGAGCTGCAATCACATCCTCTACAAAGCTTGTTGAAGGGAAGGCATTGCACAACTGATGCTTGCAGGTCATTTGGTGAGGCCAATGCTGGGGCTTGCCTACCTGGAGTAAACCACACCTAGATATTCACAAGGTAATGTGAACTGAGTGTGTAGTAATAACTGCCTTTGCATGAACTCAGATACGATTTTTCCACTAAGCTTATCTTCAAGGCCACTCTCATGTTGGCAAGGAGCCCTGCCAGCCTGTCCATGAGGTGGCTGAGTGAAAGGATCAAGGCCTTTCACTGCTCTTGGCTTCTCCAGGTCCCACTCCAAGCAGAATGGGACATAATCCATCTGGCATCCAGCCAGCAGAGCATAAGAAACCACCAAACAGCTGTTAAGAATTAAGGAAAACAAGCTCCCAGTCTTCCTCTCAGCAAAAAGAAATGTCCCCACTATCAGCAATAGAGGACATATCTCACAATTATTTTTCCCTTGTGTGGCTCTTGGTACCAAAGCTGAGACCCTTGGTGGCTGCAGATGAGCTCCTGCCCTGCTCTGCAGTGGCCACCCTTGTGCACCTGATCTCCCTCAACACAGTGCTTTACACTCCTCTGTGCCTTCCCAACCCGCTCCAGGGACACACTGAAAGCAAATTGCCACATCAGTTAGCTTGACATGAAATAGTTAATTCCTGGCATGCTGTGAGCCTGGTGCCTTTAAGGAGCACATATCATCTTACTCAGCATAGTCTTGATTCTTTATGAAAATTCGTAAGAGAAATTCAAATTCTTGGTCCTCTGTCCCAGCAGGAACAATGGCGTAGGTTCCTGGGCTCAAGGTAAAGTAGCTGGTCACGTCCCGAGTCCGGATAAAAATTTGTTTCAGAACTCCAGAGTTCTCCTGAAAGAAAAATATAGCTGGCTATCTTCCCTTCCTGTTAGGAACCAAAGTAAATCAGAAAGCACACTCACAGCAGCCTTGCATTCCCACACCTCTCTGAATACACACTGCATCTGTCACGCCTCAACCCCCTCAGTGATGTGAAAAGCCCATCCAGGGGGACAGACTTTTTTTCAAGGACATATCAAAGTTGCTCAAAGGTGAAGGAACTGAAAGAAACAGAAGGCAAAATGAATGTAAGTAGATTTGCAGAGGAGTTCAATTAACATTAAGCAGACTGGAGTTCATGAAGGAATCAAGGATGAATACTCTTACTAAAAAATTCCCTGAGATCTTCTGTGATTCAAAGGGGTCAGAGAGCCCTCTAAGCATGTTACCCAGATGACAATGCTTCAAGAATCACAATCCAAACCCACAAGTGTCATAAAAAATGGAGTATTCTGATCTTTCATCTGTTATTCCAGTATTTTTTTGCTGAGATGAAACAAATATAATGCAACAGCTATTACTATGATGACATGTAAAGATAGCATAATATAAAACCCTTCCTTAACATATTCCCCAAAATATATCAGCGTGTATAAATTCCATTTAGAATGGTTATACAGCGTGGCAGAGTTATTTATGAGCCATGCCTTTGGGAGACAATAACATAAAACTGCTATTTTGGAAGGAAAAAAAAAATTGGATGACTACTGTTACAGACGGCTGGGAGGTACACAGACTGCTGAGTGTTATGGGTCAGATCTTGAGCAGATAGAAATGGACAGTGCTGCAAAGAAATGAATGGTGTAATACTTCTTTTCCCCCACTTTTGAGCCTTATTCCACATTCCTTGTGGTAAAAAGCAGAAGCAGATTAATATCTCAATGGAATCGAAACCGGTGTGAGATAAGAATCAGCCTCTATACATTTCTCAGCTCTATCACACAACATTAAACTTCCCTCACAGCCATGTATTACTGTTCCACGTCTATATTTAATCAAAGGCTTCCTAGAGCTATCAGATACGTCCATTCTGGTTTGCATCCTTGCCTGCACTGCATTCTCCTCTCATCCTGATGAGGGATAATACTCCTCTTACTTCACAGCAACAATTTGGTGCATCTCAAAAGGTACCAAACAATGGATGCTGCTGCTAATCAATCACAGCAGTGAGAGCAGATCAGGGAGGAAGAGTGAAGTCACATGAATCTTGCCAACTGCACTCTCCCTGTGCAAAGAAACCCCTTGCAAACTCCTACCCAAAGATACTCTGACTGCCCTCAGGCTCTGAGGCTGAACGCTGGGGAATAAACCGAGGGAATGGCACTCACAGGTTTTAGCTCCTGGACTTGGTTTTTGCTGCTACCTGGACAGGAATCCAGGCTGGTTGTGAGGAGCTGGTAGAGCAGCTCTCATATTAAAATACTTAGTGTGTGTCTGTGAGGGAATGTTTTCTGCATAGTCCTCTGTGTGAATATGCACCAATATCGTTATATTAATAAAAGCTGTGGTGTGACAGAGCAGCATAACTGCTCCCTTGCCCTCACTGTCCAGGGGCTCCACAGTAATCCTGGTGCCTCCAGTAACACTCTGTTCTGGCCCTGCCCTTCAGCTCCTGTGTAGGAGGTCACCCATAAGGTCAGTGTCGTGGTTTGACACGGAAGTGGTCAAGGAATTTTTTGCAAAAAAACCACTTCCGTGTCAAACCACAACAGTCAGAAATCCAAGTGACCTGAAGCCAAAGCCAGCCTGAGGTGGGCTGTGGGCTGACAGCCCACAGAGGCCATGTCATCCAGTCTTGACAAACTCATCGAGGTCTATCCATCCTTGATCCATCTCATACCAAGACAGAGAAAACATGCCTGAGCATTAACTGGATGGGAAGAAAAATTTTAAATATAAAACAAGAGTAGAGAAAATCTGTCTCCTAGACTGCTTCCTGATTAAATAATCTCTTTTTCAAGGGACCCAAGACCTATATCATCACCTTCCAGTGAAAGTCACTTCTGTTAAAATGGGTAGCTAATCAAGGTGGACGTGCATTGTGCAAGAGCACACAGGGACCTTCATGTCTGGTGACTTTTGGGGATGTTGGAAGGAGAAAATTCCCATGAGCAGCAGCTCTGAGTGGCACAGCTGCCCCCATGGAGTCCTGCAGGCTTGATATCTGCACAGGACAGAGGATATCCTCACACAGGGATAGTGACTCCACTTGCTGGAGGGATGCTCTTTTAATGACATTTTTTATTTCTGAGACACATTTTTTTTATGAGCTACAAAGCCATGCTCTTCCTTTACGAGGAGCTGTTAAACTTATGGCATCAATTATTCAAAGCCTGGGACTAGGACAAACCTCTCCAGTAATGAGAAGAATGTGAAATTAGGGTTACAGCAACCACTGCCTCCCTTTTAGTCTTTGGGTTAAGAACAATAGCCACCCACACTCATCAGCCAACAACAAAAACACTTTGGGAAAGGCTAGCATCCATCCACACTAGCACCTGTGCTTTCAGTAAGTAACAGGCTGATGAAAAGTAAACCTGGTAATGGTCTGAGAACAGCTTGAAAAGGCACCTCTCTGGACAGTCACCAAGAAAAAAGCCCAGAGAAATTGCAGTGGAGGTCCCAGGTATCAGAGTGGATTTCCTCGGGCAAAGGCTCCCATGTATTTTGTAAATGTTTTTACCTGGCTTTTCAGATAGAAGACAGTAGAATGAGCAAGACAGGCCCACTTTGGGGAACAAGAGACCATCTGCTTCCCTGCTCTACCTGGAGTGCTGCTCAAGGGCTGTGGCTAGTGCTGGCTGTCATGCCTTGTGCCCAGCCAGCATGGCATGTCACCAGTACTGCAGGATATTGCCCTGGCACATCTTCTGACTCGGGGACTCCTTAAGTTTCCCAAGGCTATTTTGGGATGCTACAGAAGTAAAAGTGCCACCTTTGTTCCTTAAGACGTGAATTAAAGGAACTAAGCCTGCTTAACTCTATTTTTACTCCGAGTTTCTACAATAGAAGGCAACCAGAAATTCACACCACATACTGACTTTTTTACAGGCCAAAAGGCAATTCAGCCTTTCAGTCCCACATACAGGTAAAATAAACCGCCCAGAGAATAACAGTGCCCAAATGATATCTGATTGTGCTTACCATGGTGAGGAAAAAGCCAATCTTCAGGTTTTTTTCATCCTGCATATGCTCAGGGTGTTTTTGCATGAGTGAAATTACTACATTATATGTTTTTGGGTCGTGATCTAGCACTTTGAAAAAATACTGAGGGTTTGTTGAAACTGCACCTGCCAAGAAATTGTTAATAGGTTAACAGTAGGCACACAGATGTTTCAGCAGTAGCCTGTTGTGTAAGATCTTGCTTGTGTGGGCCCAGAGGAACAGGTGGTCACTGCTCCAAGATCCTTTCAATACAACAGAGCACTGTACTCCCCACATTAGCACTAGAAGCTGAGGCATCTGGAGGTAAATTAATTACACATTTATCATTTTAGAAATCTCTGGCAAAGTCACAGAAGTCATGCAGATTTCTCAACCCCCCTACATCTGCTTCACCTACATGGCACGCTTTCCCAGCAGTAGAAAAGCAGTGACTCTTAATCAGACACCTGCCCAGTGGCTGAGCTGAAAAAGGCTGCGGCTTTGAGATGATAAACACATAGAAAAGGACAAAATGGTGCAAAGCTATCCTCTCCTTCCCTCCTGCTAGGGTTTGTGATGGACAGAGAGAATGTCAAGCACCAGAGGGAAACAGCTGCTTCTTGGCCAAGGCTTTGTTTAACAAAAAGTATTCCTGATAAAAAAAGCCAAAACAATGAAATATGCAAACTGGGGGAAAAGGACTGAGACGGCAGCAGACTGGAATTTAAGCCAGATCTCTGTGTTGGGTGGCCTTGAAAGCTGCAAATTAGGATGACTGTACTTGGACAGGAACTTTACTAGAGGGCTGTTGGAAAACAGAGTTCCAAGGAAAATGGCTCTGCCCACACACTCTCAGTTCAGCCCTGCATCTCCTTGCTCAGTCCCAGTAACAGTGGTGTGCAGCAGCACAGGCATTGCATTGTTATCACCCCTGGTGATCAGGTCAGGAGCAGAAGCCTGAAATCTGTAAGCAAACACAGATTTTGTGTCATGTTTTAAATATAAATATATGTTTGTTGCTAAGCCAAGGATTGTCATTTGAGAAAAAAAGAAGCCTCTTCATGGATCACATACTAGAGTAAAAACATGAAGCCAAAATAGTGATGCAGTAGTAAAAAAAAAAAAAAAAAAAAAAGTGACGTAAATTAAGATAAAAATTTTAAAAAAAACCCACAAAAAACTACTACTGATTGGAGCTTACAATGCCAGAAGAGATCTTGCACAGGCAGTAAGACCAATAGTTTTATCAGCTCAAAGACCTTTTTACCTTAAAAAAACAGAGCTTTGCAGCACCATTTTTTCATTTCACATACATTTAAATAGTACTTTTTGCTCTGTAAAATCAACTGCATATTTGCCAGACCAGACTTGCTGATGAGGCGCCCAGTAACACCTACTGCAACTGGCAGAAAGAAGATATACAAGCTCATCTTGACTTAATGAGTCCAAGGTTCCTAAATCACAAGTCTCCCGTTTTAACTGAGCAGCCAGTGCTGTTGCTTTGTTTCTGCCTGTTTAGCTGATAAGTGCAGTAATGGGAAAAGGCAGACATTAACAACTGGCAATCAATACCTCTGCAATTTGGTGCTCAGAGTGAATGTTTCACCCTGAGCATCAGTGGAGAGGAAGGGATGACCAGGAGACTGCAATGAGCCTGCATTACCTGGGGAGTAGCGGTGCCTTCGTGTGGGAAGGCCTGGGCTCCACAGGTTGATGTAGCTGTTGAGAGACCATGTCGTGCAGTGCTCATCTCCAAAGTCCAGAAATGTTGGGGTGTTGTTACATATATAGAGCCATGAAAACTGCTCCTGGAAGTTTTCACATGACATCCTGCAGAGAAGGAGGAAAATCTCATCATTCAGTTTAAAACAGAAAAGCGTTGCCAGCAGGGCAAGGGAGGGGATCCTGCCCCTCTGCTCAGCCCTGCTGAGGCCACGGCTGGAGTGCTGTGTCCAGTTCCAGGCTCCTCAGTACAAGAGAGACATGGAGCTCCTGGAGCAGGTCCAGTGGAGGGCTGTGAAGGTGATCAAGGCACTGGAGCATCTCTCTGATGAGGAAAGGCTGAGGGAGCCGGGCCTGTTCAGGCTCCAGAAGAGATGACTGAGAGGGAACCTCATCAATGTCGGTCAGTATCTGAGGGGAGGGTGTCAGAGGATGGAGCCAGGCTCTTCTCAGTGGTGCCAAGCAATAGGACAAGAGGGAACAGGCAGAAGCTGAGGCACAGGAAGTTCCACCTGAACATGAGGAAGAATTTCTTTACTGCACAACTGACCACATACGAAATATGTTACCCAGAGAGAGTGTGAAGTCTCCCTCACTGGAGGTGTTCAAAAACCATCTGGACACTGTCCTGCGCCATGTGTGCTCTGGGATGACCCTGCCTGAGCAGGGAGGTTGGACCAGATGACCCACTGGGGTCCCTGCCAAGCTGACCTGCTCTGTGATTCCGTGAAGACACCAATTGGGCACCCACACTCACCCCCATGTCTTTACAAGGGGATTGATGAGAACACTGCAGGAACCTGCAGCTCTGCTGGCTGATACCTTGCAGAGGAGGTCAGCTCTCAATGTATTTTGGGCTGCCCTAACTGCCCCCAATGCCCCACAGTAAAGCACAAGGCATGTTCAGGGGGGTCTTGGTGGAGCCCTGTCACCTCCAGCACACCTCTGCACACCTCTGCCACCGTGCCTTGCCTTTGTCCCTCCGTAGTGTTCTGTCCCAAACTCATGCTTCACTCAAGCCTCAAGTGTGTACTTCAGGCCCACCTGCTGTTGCCCTGCTCTCCTGAGAGCCTCACAGGGCAAGGATGAACTTTCTGAACGATCAGTTTTTCTAAGGGACAGCCCACACGTGGCTAAGCTGTGTCTGAGAGCAATCAGAGGCAGTGAAAAACCACAAGGCACCTGCAGAGCAATCAAGTGCACAAGCCCAGTGACCTGCTTAGCCAGCTGTCCCCTTCAAGCATCTGTCAGTCCAAGGTCCAAACCACACACTTTATGAGGAGAGGCAGTGCGACAAAATGACCAGGTCTCAGGAGGCTGGATTTTCACTTCTCTCACTTCTCATTTTTTTATCAGCCTGTTACTTAATCTTGGCCAACTTAATTTTTTCAGGTCTTGTTTCCTCTGAAACCATGGGGCCAGAACAATCTCCAGTTTGCTGTTTGCACACATCTAACACAGAGTGCCTTGAGCTGCCACCAAGAACAGAGAACTGCCAAAATTACTTTTTTTCATAATGAAGGAGAACAGAAAACATGGTAGACAAAGAATCAATAGGGAAATACCAGAATTCTCCATCATCCTTATTTCTGAGGAGGGCTTCTCTGTATTCGGGCGCAACACGGTCCCATTGAGGAGAGCTGCAAAAAAGAACAAACCAACAAGATGTGAAGCACAGTTTTTCATCATTGGCCCATTTCTCTAACCAGCCTATCAAGTCATGAGGGATCAGGAGAGGTGAACAAACTGCACATTGGAAATGACTGTGCTTGATCCCTCCATATGCAAGGCCAGCAACTAGAGCTGTGTGCCTTTGTTGTGCCTGAGCTGCCACCCTGGGGTGAGGAATCCTGGCCCCCTGGCCTGGTCACCTGTCTCCAATGCTGGAGGGGTTAGTGAGGCACCAAGGCATAGCACTCCAAAGCACTGATATTACACTGACACGTAGAGAGCACATTACCCAGTCAAATGTGTTGTTTCCAAGCAGCATGTTTATAATTAAGTGATAATTGTACTTTCTGCAGAGTTTAAGATAAATAAACAGCACGTGAATCAATAATTTATTGATCTGTGCAGCTTACCTGTGAACGTGCTACTGACATTTCAATTACAGTTAGGATTGTAGTTCACCCTTCCAAAAGGATGGGAGGATGCTGTCTGAGCACTGAGCTGTTATCCCAGCCTTAGACACCTCTGCACAACCCACCAACCCTTCCAGATGCAACACTCTAGCCTGACTTTTCTCAGCAGAGTGCTTGTGTGTGGTCCTAGCAACAGGGAGGGGTGGGACACTATTGAATAAGCTAAAAGTGGCACAAGAACATCTCTCTAATCATGGAAACGCTGATGCAACTCCGAAAGGAAAACTAACATCTATTTATTTACAAAACGCTGTTGCAGTCTATATCATTCCTTCCCTTAGGAAAGAGATGTTTGATTATCCACACAAGGCAGGAAAGTGGTCCTTGAATCCCCAAAACTGCATGCAGGATCCAAAAGTTCAAGCCATTTCCCGGCACTTTGCCTTTGCAATAACCAAGGACCCTTTCTGTCCCTCTGTGTTCAGTACTGCCCTGCTCCATGGACTCACCTAACCATCCTCTTCCCAGAGTCAGACTCACAGGAGCACAGGATAGAGGAGGAAGGTGGATGTGTGATTGCTGCAGGAGAATTCAATAGAAGCAGCCAGCCAGCATCTAGGGACATGGTCAGAGCTCACTCCAGGAAATTAGAACTCTTTTATCCTTGACTTACATAGAATTATGCGCTGGGTAAAATGCATACACATAGACAAGAAGTGATACCTGAGCCTAGAGAGGCTGCATTCATTTTCCCTGGACTGGATTTCTATGCAGATGTAAATAATGCTTATAATGAACTGATTTGGAAATATCTGTTTTGTTAAAATGGGTGTGAGGCAGAGGTTCTTATAAAAGATTGATTCTCTCTGACATTAAAGCTTTAAGACCTTACTCATCACTCCAGGGCCCCTTCCACTCCCCATGGCCCCACGGATTCCAGATCCTGATGATATGTTTCCAGCCATTCTTGTAGGGGATCTGCAAAGAGGAAAGAAAAACAAACTTAGTCACAGCATTTCACAATTGTGATATTCAGTGAAGAGACAGGTAATAAAATGGATCTTCCTCTATGCCTTAGAGAACAGGTTTAACCTCTGATCTCATTTTCCCAGCAGTGAAAAATCAGTGCCTTCTGCTACATTGCAAAGGAATGATGTGTGAGAGAAAACTGCACCCATTTTGCTTTCTTGAGGATAGTGAATAGCTGACACAGAGACAAGCAGCAGCATTCCTGTCACACTGCATGAATTCAACAGCCTTGGGAAATTCCAGTGCCTAATTCTGCACATCTGATGCTGTGAGTCAGCAAAGGCAGAGACTTTGAGGAATGAGGTCACCAGACTGCCTGGAGTGAAAGCCAACAGTCAGCACAGAGAGCTGATGGTAAACAGAATCTGTGGGTCTGTATCTACAGCACTGTTGTTTGCAACAGCTGGGGTTTCTGGTGCTTTCCTCCTTTTGCTGCCATTGATTTAAGTCAGAGGCAATTAACTTTTGCCAGTGAATGGTGGAAGTGGAAAGGAAAAGCAAACCTCTGTTTTCTGGCTCTCCTTATGCACGCAGGCAGTGTTGGAAAGAGTACCATGGCAGTCTCTTCCCAGGCAAAGGCCCTCAGGACAACCCCTTGGATGCCTTGGCACTGCTTAAAGCGTGGCAAAGACCATTTCTTTCCTCTATGCACACACCAGGAGCAGCAGGAGGCTGGAACAGCCTCCTTCTCTTCCAACAGAATGGAGGACCCCTCTGCCCCTTCCCTCCAAAGAGACAGCTGGAGCCTTCTCTGGAGCCTGGCACCCCCCCTCTTTCCGTTCTGCAGCCCCTTGGCTACAAGCAAGTGTTCTCCAAGAAGCAGCATGCTGACTATGATGGCACCAAGCATGCCATGGCATGAGGGGACACAAACCAAAGCCAAGCTCACACAGAAAACCAACAAAGAGAGAGGGATAAGAGGGAAAACAGCTTAGGGAAAGCAACACCCCCTTTCCGAAGTACTTTAGGTTCCAAGAGTCAAATGTGTTGTAGCTATCTTGCTTGACAGCATAGCTATTGTTTGGTTTCCTTCCTCTCTGTTAACTCTCCCTGTGTGCACTACAGCTTACTGGGCTAAGCCACGTTCTGACTTCTGGCTGTAAAAAATCCTTAATTTCTTTTGATCCATGTGATAAATTGGTTCTCAGGTCATCAATATTAATATCCAGCCAGGAGCAGTTCTGCATGAGTACAACAGCTCTAAAAGATGGAGAAACGCTGTTCTTGAAACAGCGATTTACTTTTCACACTGTGAATTTTGGCAGCTTGTGATTGAGCTGAACAAATGTAGATTTGCATCATATGACAAATCCCACAATTTCAGCCAGTTCCTCTACTCCCATTTGAAAGAGAAAAGCACATTTTTTTAAGAGTCAGCATGGAATAAAAATCTCCAGGAATGTTGTATTTGCTGCTGAAGTGTCCCAAAACAAAAGTAAATTCAAGTTGCATTTTCCATTAGAAGACGTTATGGATTCAGATGTTCTCCCTCTTTTTGTTGTGCCACAATCCTTCCATCTCTTGGAATTTGAACTGTGTGCTCTCCCTCCTAAGTGTGAAGTTCATTCAAATCACTCTGACTGGAACAGCTGTGCAACTGCCCTGTAGTGGATCATCAGTACAAGATCTCCAGGCAGGAACAAGTCCCTGATCTTACCTTCACAGCTCCGGTGATGGTGTAGGCGTGACCCTGTACAATCCCATTCCTCAGCTCTATGTTCCTCCTTGCCTGCAGAAGGGAGAAAGCACAGCTTTCAGCTCTCTGCCACACATTAAAGACATAGCCACCAGCTCCCAGAGCTGCCATTTGCCACAGCACTAAACCAAGCCTCAGGTTTGACCACAGCAGTATCTCAGATACTGAGATACTCCACAGGAATGTGACTGTTGTTCCCACTGCAGCCATAAGCAAGCCAGGAAATTTAACAAAGCTACAGAAAAACACTCCTTTGCAAGTTCTTCCACTGTCCAGAGCTGCTGCAAGGTGTGACCTGGAACGGGTGACTTGCAGTCAGACTGGGGAGTGCAGAACTTCCCTGCCCCTCACAGCCCAGTGTCAGCCACCTGAGCTGAGGGAATAGTCCTTGGCTTGTTTGCAGCAGCCAAGCTTCATGTCCTGAGAAAGCAGGCACCACAGGAGCAGTGTCACACACCTTGCAGTCACATGTCACGTGCCATAAGGGAAGCCTTGGAGATGTTTTATCAAAGGTACTTGCTGAGTACCACAAAGCCTTTTGCAACTTCCCAGCATTAACACCAGTAGCCCACAAGCCACTGTGAGATAATTACATCCTCTTAAGAGATGTAGAGAAGAGAGGTGTGTTTTGGCCTTGCCAGAGTTGATCAAAAAGCTACAAGGCCATAATCAGGCCTGCTGCAAGAGGACACCACTCTACTGCAGTGGAATTAGCCAGGAGAGAAGCCACAGCCCCCTCACCCACAGCCTTTACATTCCTCACCAAATAACCTTATTTACTTTCAGCTGCCAAGATCCCTTCGGGCATCCATAAACTGTAACTATTTTACAGAGTGATTATGGACTTCCTTTTCCACTCCAAAGAGCAACCTTTGTGCAAACTCAGTAAACCAAGACAGGCACAGGGCATGTGACTGGCCCTGTGACTCACCTGGCCTGAGGTGCTGCACCCCATCAGGCACCGAGATTTGTCAGCTGCTTTCAGGATCTCCTCCAGATCAGGAGGTGGATCCTTCAATGAAAACTGTACTTGGACTCCACCTGTGAGGTCTACTAAAGCATCTGAAAGGTAGCCTCCGTTCAAGTTCTGGTAGGAGCCCCGCAACCTATGGAAAAAATTAAAAGAATATTTAAATAAAAGGAAAGAGAGAGAGAAGTTAATTAGTCCTTACATAGTGTTTTCATAAACAATGCACAGTGCTTGCTTTAAAAATGAACATGTGCATCGAGATGGTGAGCACAGGGGAGCCCAGGGTGTGCAGCCATTGTGGGCAGGTAATGAAAGGAAACGTGATCAAAATATTTGGCCAGGCACAAGACATGCCTTGTGGAAGGAATGAGACAAAGGGGGAGCTTTTTCTGTGTATTCATCCCCATCTGAGGCAGCTGTCCAGAGCCATTTACAGACAGTGGAAAATAATAAGGTGCATCTCCTGCCAACACATGCATTTTAGGGAGATGAGCTGCATCTCATCTTGAAACATCCAGTTTCCTTTTTCTGAACAGGAAGGGAGCCAAAGGTGACTAGTCCAAATGGATGTTTCAGATCAAATGGAGCTGAACTGTTAGTTTCCACATCACACTTATACATGACTCTTCACAAAAATGGCCAGTATTCCTTTTGCAAATGAGAGGAAAAGGAAAAGAGAGGTGAAGGTATTTTACCCATGCTTCCAGGGCAAGGCAGAAACGAGTTCTCAGCACTGTTCCCAGTTCACTCTGCTAGAGTGCAGTAATAGGATAATAATTTAATATTGCCAACACAGTCCTTGTTGTTTTTATCGTGTGGTTTTTATTGAGACAGCAAATAAGCTGGAACATTCCGTACTTAGAGCAGGTAGAGCATGCTGTTAAACCCCACCATACACACTGTATTTAATGAATGTAATCAAATGAAGTCTGCAGCTAATTGTATTTTGAAGAGTTGTCCTTGTCCTACACTGATGAAAAGAATTTGTCTTGGGCACTGGGGAATAACTTCTCAAATGGGAATCTCATAAACAGCATTGCTTGCAACTTTAATTTAATAGAGGTTTGGTATGCATTGTAATTAAAATCTTATGCAGGAAATTGATACTGAATCCTGAGTCAACTTTTCTGAGATATCTCAGGGCAAAATGCATCTTGTTCCTGAGTTGCTCTCATGCTGCTTTATCATTTGCTTATTCTGGACCAAATCTGCCAAAATTATTATCTCTTTTCTTCATCTTCTCCTCACTGTATTGCAAATGCTACACCAGCTTCAGGTAACAAATTCCAGCCCTTCATACCCCTTCTAACACAGGACTTTTTCTTCAGCGTTTTCAATAATAGGAAATGGGAAAATGCTAAGGGACCACAGTCTGATCCCTTCCCTCCCCAGAGGATTTTAAAAAATTATCATATCTTTATTATTATTTATTATTATTTATCCTGCATACTCTTTATTATTTATACCCTGCATACTCTGGGGACCTCAGCTAAGAGTCAGAGCTCTTTGGGAAGTGAAGGCTGATCAGAGAGTCCTAGGAGTGCATGTGTTGTGCCTGGGCATGTTCTTCAGTCATGCTTCCTCTCATTGCCTGCCCCAAATGTCCACATGATCTCTGATTAGTGACTGTTAACACAGGTAATCCATACTTAGATTCTGCAGTTTTAAACAGAGGACAACATGGAAAACAGAGGCAAAGAAGTTTGCCTAAAATCAGGAGGAGGTTCCAGGTCCTTTTGTGTCACCAACCATTGCCCTGTTCAGTTTGCTTCTCAGGCATTAACACCCCAGAGCTGATTTAGGACCGGGTACATTTAGGTCTAATGCACGACCAGCACCTCCAGGTTATGTTGGCCCCAAGTTCTCTGCAGCCGTGGTTCCCTGCATGGGCACAGCACCACATAGGCAGCTGTCAGCCTGAACTCCTCCCTGTGTTCTTTGCACAAGGCAGAGGGTGAAACCACCCACAGAAAGCATTCAGCACTGGGTGGAAGAGCGGACCAGGTGTGTTTACTTGGCATATGCTTTTTCCAGCAAGGATGGCCAGAATTCATTTGAAGTTCGGGGGTGTACAGAGAGGTATCTTCCATTCAGGAGTGGCAGTCGGTCATCTATCACTACATCCACCCATTCTCCGCATTGCCAGAACTGGAAATAAATAAAATAAAGAAAACCATATTTTTAAAAAAGACAGAGAGAGAAAATAAAATAACGAGCCTCCTTTAAGCACTAATGTCCATGCCAAGAAAAAGCATCCTGAACTAGCACAGGAATTAACCTAAAGCGTGGATATGTGCAAGTTCTCTCCCGAACTGCCTCAGGATAATGGTGCACATTGTTAAACAAGCTACCAAGTGGCTGGATTTCCCAGTGGCAGGGCAAGTCCTTGGGGAGTACATCTAGTCCTGCAATCAATGGGAGGAGAGATTCAACATGGGGAATATGGTAATATTCTTGGGCAATAGCAAGATTTCAAGGAGATAAAGAACGATCATGCAGGTGGATTCCCTGACCCTCACTCCTCAGCCACACTTGGGTTTTCCCCCACAGCACAGCTCTTGCCCAGAGAGCCTCTGTCAGGATCCAGCCTCTGAATTTTCTCTCCTCTGTGTTTCAATTAAGACTCTGACACGCTGTCATGGATGGAGACAGTATAATGACTAAAGAGTGTTTTGAGGTGTTATCCATCTCCTTGATGGATGAGAAGGACACAGGCAGTCTCTCCAGCATGTGGACAGAGCAGGTGTTTCTCCAGCTGATCCAGCTGATGAAACTTTCCAAGAGAAAAGACAGGAATAGAGATCTGTGGGGATGAACTAAAGGAGTCATTTCCAGAGTCATTAGCAGATTAATGTAGCTTAGCATGATTCGAAATCATAAGAGGCCAAGCTCTTATTTGCAGTAATGCTAAGGACTCCAGTGGAAGTATGCCAGCAATAGATTTAGTCTAGCACGATTTTATTTCAGTAGCTTCCATCAATGAAAAACCCCAAAATGAGCTGTTCTGCTAGAAAAGCACAAGACCAGATCTGCCCAGCAGCAAAGCTGCTTACAGACTGCTCAGCTGAAACAGGCCTGATCCTACTTACGCTCTGCCTCACCCAGGCCTCTCCCTTCCTACATGAGGGGTGGCAGGAGGCAGCAGGGTTGGAACCTCTAACTTAAGCTCCAGGAGTAATTTGAGACTTCTGCCTGATGTTGGCAGGAGAGGGGGTTGAGGAAAAGCCTTCCATTGGCTGTCCTCTACCTGAAGGAGAGACAGGCAAAAGGACTGCCCAAAAGAAGCTGTCCTTTCAGTCACCTACGGAGCCCTTCTGTCACCAGCCAACACCTAGGAGCAGGACTGTATGGAGAAAAGGTGTGACATCCAGCCACACCTTCCCATGGCGCTTCATGTGCAAACACAACAGGTAAATACAAACATACAGACCTCACTGTAGGGATTCATGCAGTCCAAACCCACTGAGAGACATTTTTCCAAAAGTCAAGTTCCTTGGCCATGTTTGGTATGGAGGTCAAGCTTGGAGGCCATCTGAATGCAGCACTGTATTTTTCTTCAGCAGGATAAAAGGAGCTGCTTTGTCCTGACTGTCAGACTTTCAGATGGTGGTTTCATCTCAGCTCACAAGGATGGGAAAAGCCACAGTAGGAATGAGAAACCTCATGTAAAGTCCTAGAGTGCTCTGGAAGTTGCAAGAGTGGTACAGGAGAAGTCATTCTCCTGCCTTCAGAGAAGGTCCAAGTCTTCATTTTTTGGCTTGAGTGTGGCTGAATGAAATTTCTTTGTACCCCTTTATGGGATTTAAGTACTGCAGCTGTGAACATGGTAGTAAATAAAACCAAGAATCGCTATTAAGGCAGGATGCAAAGAGGGAAGTTCTTTGCTTCCACATTTATAATAAGACTTTTAAATCGGGACTTCATTTTTCTGGGCTTAAGAGGAGGGAAAAGAAATGGACAGTTCCAAGATGACAATAACACATCTAGGGTTCTGATGCTCAAAGAGGGAATGTTGTGTGGATATTTTGCCTCCTTTTTTCCTTCTTGGACTGGGATCTTAGAAAATTTCAGCTCTGAAATTGAGTAAGGAGAAAATCACATGTCTATCGACTAACACCAACATTTCATACGGTGTCAAAAAGCACGTTTTGGATGTTTCCTGAAAGTGAGTTCTTGACCACCTATGGTCTTTAAAGATTTCATCTGTTTCTTCCTGAAAGCAGGGATATTAACACTCAGGGAAGATCCCTCCAGTTGTGAGTTGATGCACAGTGCAATAACCCCCTATAGTCTCTGGAGAATATTTCTGGGTTTTTTCCCAAGGTGAGCTGCTGCTCCTCACCTTCACAAGGAGCGATACATTCTGCCTCTTGGGCACCACAGTTTCTGTGGCAGAGAAAGTGATTCCTATACAAACATGGGTCTAACTTAATCCCTGGGGAAATAACATCACTATAATTATTCCCTAGATAAAAACACAACCCATCTTAACTACAGCTGATGAAGTGCTTAACACCCTTGACTCTTGCAGCTAAACAGCTCGTGCTGTATAGGAAGACTAGAGCAGCCCTTTGTATTCCTGAGAGGCAACATGCTCCAGTTCCAAAAAGGTGGAAAAAAATTATAGGCTAAAATTTTTATATTAGCATATGATATGCCTTGTTTGCGATTCTTCACTGAACTGAGGACTGGTGGCTTAGCCTGTGGATGGCAGTAAAATATCTTTGATGGAATAATTGAAAGGCATTGCAGAGAAGCATTTCCATTCAGAGGAGCTTTCTCAGGGGTTTATTGCTCAAGGAAAGCCAGAAACAGTTGCACTGATTTGCAGATGAGATGACAGGGAAAACATTTTCAAATACTTTGAGGTATTTATACTGCTTAAGATTTAAGGATTGCGCCTAACTAATCTTTTCAAAGCTCCCATGAAAGACAATCTAGCTTGCATCCTATTTAATGTGTTTTAAGCAGACTTGGGGTCCCTTCAGCTGGTTTATCTCATACAGTGTGTCTTCGTATGCTGGAAATGGGCCAAGATAGAAACATCTGGTATTCCAAGGAGCAGAGGAACAGAGCAAAATTTAGACTGTACACAAGATAATCCTCCTGGTGCTGCACCACAAGAGCCTAGGAGGTCAAAGAAGTCTCACTGCCAGAGCTTTGTTAGGTGCTGAACTGCATAAAACAAAAGAGATTTGTGAAATAAAGGGGATGAGCAATGGCTGAGTCTATACCGTGATTCTCTCCACATCCAGTTTAGCTTCTGGAGTTTAATGGTGCTGCAAGCTCTTCTAATCCCACCAGATATTTGTTTGACTCAGATACAAGCAAGCAGAGCCTGCCAGTTGCTACCCGAGTCACCCTCCTGGGAGATTCAGACAATTTTAGGAGTTGGTAGAAAGTGAGATTTACTAAAAAGCCTTGTTCCTCTCTCTCAAGCAAATCTCTTTTCAAAATATCAAAAGCCTGTTCCTCTGATCTGTCTCCAAGGATTTGTAATTTCCAGCCATTTCAACAAGCTAAAAGGGCAATGTGAAGTAGGGAAACAGAAAATGAGCCCAAATAGACAGTGCAGGTGAGATGACAGCCATAACAGACTGCCCAAATCAAAGCAGCTACCAGAATGCCATCTAAAACATATATGTACACAAATCTATCTGAACAGCTGGTACCACTGCCTTTGCAGTCATAACTTTCTGAAAAGGGCATCAAATTCCCTGAAGTACAATTGCACCACCTGGAGCACAAGAAATCATTTAAAAAATCATGATTTTCTGCAAAATTCTGAACTGGGAGTCAGCATTGAAGAACTAAAGCTTTCAAGGATGTTGAAATGTGGGGCCACAGCTTGAACCCCTATATAATCCAACCAGCCAAGCTCAAGAGGTACCAATACCACAGGGAATACATACCCGGAAATGAAAAATCCCAGCATAATCGTCCTGGAATCCTTGGTCCTTCGGTAAAACATTTTCCAAAAATTGTTTCCTCAGTGTCAAGGAGCCCAGGGCAGCCAGCATCCAGCAGTCACCTCAGGGGAGGGAAGAATCCAGTGTATTCAGTCAGCTACTCACTGCTGTTGATCATAGCTAACTCTTTAAAAAGAGAGTGGGCTACAGCCTCTAGGACATCCAAGAACCACTTTGCCAAAAGCAACCAATGTTCTTCTGTCACCTTTTCCTCCTCCAAAATGCTGAAGCACTACCCAGTGTTCACTAGCAATGTCCACTGAGAACCCTGCTGTCACCCAGCCATCCTTTTCTACTTTCAGGCTGCTCCCATCTTTTGCAGTCATGTTGAGACTTGCAGTCCAAAATGCCCTTTAGGAAACCTTCAGACTTCTCAGTGGAGTGGGGAATGGGAGGCATTTCTTTCTACATGGGGGCAGAGCTGCTCCCAAAGACAGACAAGGTCCAGGAGTACAAGATGGAACCGACACAGCACACTGATACATATTCTGATACTGGGTAAGTATCAGAGGACTTGAACAGAAATATCCACAGGAAAAAAAATGCTGACAGTCAAATGAAGACATTAGGACAGAAAAAAAATTCAGTCCTGCACCTGTTGGAGCTGTGCCTACTTACCTACTTACACTTAGCTGGGTTGGACCCTTGCACTTGAAGCATCTGCCTGCTCTCAGCTGGACCTCTGTTTCTGTGCTTGGCCTTACCCAGGCAGAAGGCAAATGCCAGACAAAAGTAACAAAGATTCGAGCTGCTGCATTTGGGAATCCTGTTAAATATCTGCATAAGTTGTGTGTGGGCTTGTGCCAGTCTGGATTGACCCACACTGATTGTTTACTGCAGCTACCATGGTCCACATCTTCCCACCCAGCCCTCAGAACATGGCAAAGCAGTCACGGGTTATTGCTTTGTGCACACCTCTTCCAAAACACAAATAGAACCTTACCTATTTCTCCTTGCAGGATATCAAATCTGCTAACTCCATCCATGATCAAATGAGGGTTTCTCTGAAGTTCCTGGAGGAAGGAAAGTGCAAAGAACAGTGTGAGTACCCAGCCTTTGCCAGCAGTGTGTTCCTGCCCCTTGAAGACCTTGCCTACTTTTTCCACATCTGAAAACTGTTTTTCTTGAGCCCTGATGTTTTGCTGCCTGCCACCAACAAAACAAGAGGAGATACTCAGGCATCTCTTCTTTAATCTGCTCAGATATTCCTAGGGGTGGATTCCTAGACCTGGGTGCTCCCTGAGTTTTTGTTTGGGTTTTTCTAATGCTACTGACACTTTTCAGAGAGGGCTCTGAGCCTGGAAGTTAAATCATGCAGCCTGGGGCACAGCAGGGCAGAGACACAGAGGTCTCCAAGCAAAGTGGAACAGGGTTCATCCTTCAGCTCAGCAGTGGGTCTGAGAGGATTTTACACTCTGAGTCCTTTGTGCTTCCAGTCAGGTCTAATACAGGTCAGCCTGGGCTGCTTTTTTCACTCTGGTGAAAAAAGATAGATATGGAAAGAGAGCCTAATCTCTGTCTGCAAAATCCCATAGGCCTGGCTGACATTTTTGATTCAGGGAGAATTTTCCTTGAGAGTCTTGCTTGGGCAGTGAAGGGGGAAGCACTTCAGAGCTTGGCTTTGCACACAGAAATGCGAACCATTCTCCCAGCTGTGTCTGCTATTGGCCTGGGATATCTGAGTGCTCAGCAAGGAACAGCCTCAGCAATCCCCCATGAGTACCCCTCGGCACACTCCAGTGGGGTAAGGCTCTGCTTTGAAAGAGCAGTCAGCCTGAAATAGGCAAGTCATCACACACGTAAGAAAACAAAGAGATAAGAGGAGGAAAAAAAAGGTCCTGGTAAGAAAAATAATACAGCAGCCCTTCCTTGAATAGGCCCTGGTATTTCTTCTCCCCAGCTGATCTGACATGCTGCCCAAAAATGAGACCAGCTCACAATGTGACTCATGACTTGCATGGTTGCGTGAGCTCAGCATTAGTAAGTGCTGTCAGCTTTCAGAAGTGGCTTCACAGTGATCAAACCCCTCTAAAAAGTTTCCCTGTCAGGAAAAGATGCAATGCAACGTCACTGCTCCAAGCTGGTGGGCGGATCATGATCCCATAGCACTGCTGATGTGGGGGAAAGCAGCCTCAGCAGGCAAATTCCTTGAGAGATGCTTTCCTACAGCCATCCCCACCTATCCCAGGGCTCTGGGGATTTGCAGCAAGGGATTTACCCATGGCTCGGGATCAGGCCTAAGATGTGTGGCCACAAGCAGCAGTGCTTGCTCGTAGCATAGGGCAACAGCAGCACTGAACCCTTCTCCTTTCCACTCCACATCCATCCCAGTTTTACCTTGCCCCTATCCTCTATTTCCCAAAGCAGTTTGTGCCCCTCACCAGGGTGAACCCAAAACTTCCCACAAGCAGGAAAGATTAAACTGCATGACAAGGCTCTGAACTTGTCTATGCCTTTGGGTGTGTCTGACTTGCCAGTAGTCATGCCAGAAAACCAACAGCATAAAGGAATGGGTATTTTTTTCCCCCATCATTTCTGAGGGCTTTGAAGCCTTAGTTGCCAGAAGCAGGGTGGCTAGGCAATGGTGCACAGATGCCATGGAGGTATGCACAATCCAGAAGCATGGGCCTGAAATTAATGGGAAGGCAGCTGTGTCTTTATGGGATTCCCCAAGGAAAGGACTGATGCTGTGCTCTGTGCCAGAATGCTAAAGCTAATAAGTGCTCTGTGGATCCTGCTAGCCTGTTGTGGAGACTGGCTGAAAAGTCAGCCCATTAGATGCCTCACCAAACATTCTATTGCCCACCAAGGTGTCCGACTCCCCAGTGAGCAAACAGGCATGAGCTGAGTCATTAAGCAGGTTCCGTGCTGAGAGAAACCAGTAATTTAGTCTATGACCAGAAAAGACATAATCTGAAGTCAGCCCCAGCCAACACGCCTGGACTGTGCACACAGACATGTCTGTGGCTGTCAGAGGGAGCCCTCCAACGCTGTATTCCCACCACCCACAGCACACCAAGCTCTGCTCCCACGAGTGTGCACTCCCCATGGGCTCTGGGGCAGTAACTAGGACAGAATACAGAGCGTGCTGTTTCCACTAGCCAGGGGAAGGGGCAGCTCAGCAGCTGCCTGAACCCACAGAGGGCTCCTGAAAGAGCCCAGAGAGGACATAATTGTGATGGGTAAAGTGCTTTGGAAATCTGGACCTTCTCAATCGGGAGGAAAGGACGTCTCCAATTAGCTCCTCTTCCTTCAAAGGCAAGAATACAGCAGTCATAAAACACCACATTGTCCATTATTGCAAAGCACAGCTAAGCATATAGTTACCACTGCACAAAATGTGCAAGCCTCACTATTTCCTACTGCTCGAGTTGCATGACAAAGAGAGAAACCACAGCTTTAACTATAAGCCTGTTTCACTGAGCAATGATGAGGCTTTGTGGCATTATTCCTGAGACTTTTCAGTTTCAGCTGGAGGGGGAAAGAAGAGGGAGCTCAGGGAGGCACGTGGTCTCTTCTCAGAGCATCTACAAGCCCAGCAGTGAAGGCAACCATATGGCCTGCAAGTCACGCACTCTGCCTGAACTCATCCCCTCAGGACAAAGCTCTCATCACTCACTTTCCCTGGCCCACTGAAGACTTCATTATGTATTCAAAAGGAAAGAGAAGTTCAAGTTCAAACCAGTTCATCCTCTAGAGCATGGTCTTACCACAGAAGTACTGTTCATCTAAAGGGCAAGATGGAGAATTAATCTGAGAGGTGGAAAGAAAGTGTCCTGTACATGCATTTATCTCTAAATCTCTTTTTATAATTGCTTGAAATTTTTAGGGAAGAACAAGTCCCAAGAAGGACCTGAAGGTGAGTAGTGTAGATGTAGACCACATGCAGACATGCAAAGGATACAGTCAAACAGTTTTGTGAAATATTGGAAGCCTGAGGTGGGATTTCCCAGGCAGTGTAATACAGTCTGGCTGCAGGCTGCTGTTGGTTGGGTGCTGGCCACTTTCCCACACATTTCCCCATCTGACTCTGAGTGCAGGCACAAGGCCACTGAGGGTTAAGAGGCTGGAGCTGACTGTTTGCAGAGCCACCTCCTGGTCAGTTCACCTTAATCCTAAAGTAAAATCCCAGCCGTGCTTCTGTACCTGCCACAGGTCCACATCTTTCCCTTCACCTACATTTGTGTCGCTCCCCTCTGCCACAGCTCCACCATCCCTACACATCCTACTATCATGAGTCATGGTGCTCCCTGTTCAACACACACAAATTATGACAAATAAAAAGGCTGCTACTGATTGAAAGCCAAGCTGTTCTCAGCTGGACAAATGTTAATTCAGCAGCACTGCTGTGCCTGTAATAGTGTTGCTCTGGATTAAGAAGCAAACGCAGTACTACAGTGTGCCTAGCAGTGTGCTGAGGAGGGGTCAGTCACACCGCTGTCACACATCCCATAACCACAGGGAACCTCCAGAAAAATAAAACAGTTGGAATAATGAGGGAGAGCAGAATAAAGGACAAAGTTGGTGGAGGGTCTGGAGCACAAGTCTTAGGAGAAGTGGATGAGGGAGGTGGGTTTTTTTAGCCTGAAGAAAATGAGGCTCAGGGGGGGCAATTCTCTACATCTGCCTGAAAGGAGGTCGTAGCCAGGTAGGAGTCAGTCTCTTCTCCCAGGAAACAAGTGACAGAACAAGAGGAAATGGCCTCAGGTTGTGCCAGGGTGGGTTTACGTTGGATACTAAGAAAAATTAATTCACTCAAAGGATTGCCAAGCATTGGAACAGGCTGCCCACTGAGGTGGCAGAGTCACCTCCCTGGAGATATTTAAAAGACATGTAGATGTGGCACTTGAGGACATGGTGACTTGGCAGTGCTGGGTTAATGGCTGGACTCAATGTTCGTAAAGGCCTTTTCCAACTGACACAATGTAAGATGTGGTGGGCCACACCAAAGATTCTGACTTGCCATGACTTGTCTCTGACAGACTGGAGAGGGAGAGAATAACTGAGCAAGCCAAAATTAATAGGAATAATAAGACTACTCTCAAGGGGTTTGCTCACACTGACAGAACTCAATTCCCTGCTTTACAGCAGAATAGCTCAATTCCTAATTGCCTGATTTCAATACAAATGCACTGGTTGCTTATAAAAGCCATGCTCTGCTCCAGTTCTCTTTTGCAGGGAAGAATGACTTCAGCAGCTCCACACAGGTGGAGAAGCCCACAAATGTGAAAGCTAAGTCCTGCTGGAGGATGGACTGATGTCAACAACCAGACAAAACCAGAAATCAGATCGGATTTTACCTGAAACCTGTTTGCTTTGTGTGGCTCAGTGCTCAAAAAACCCAGTCATTGCAAACAAAGGAGGCAAAGACAAAGGAGGTGAACGAGGGAGGTAGTCCTGGGCACCCAGAGCCTCGGAGAGGCACTTTCCCTTGAGGTGTTGGAACCTCCCCCTGGGACCACACAGTACGAGCCGAAAGTGCCACGGTGTTACCAACTACCCTTCGGCCACCCCAGCCATACAATCCTGCCAGACACCGCCCCCCCGAGAAACAGGGCCGTCAGCAGAGCATCACAGCAGCGCTGCTTTCCCGTCCACCCAGCATGCACCAATTCCCCCTCACAATCAGGCCTTCCCAAAGATCAGTGGAGTCGGGAAGTACTATGCAAATAGACCTTTTCTGCCTTCCAGGAAGACGGACGTAATGGCTGGTGATGCACTGCAGCTTGCCCGGCCCACAGGGATGAATTCCGAGTCGAGGTCGGGAGCAATCAGCTGAGTAGGCAAGGGCTGAGACAACGGCAGCCTGGGGATGCTGCTCCCGTTCAATTACACTGATTGCACACGCACACTCGGAGAGAACAAGGCGAACTGATTTTGATTTTCATCACGGAGAAACACTGAACAGGATCCAAGAGCCTCCTGGCCCCTGGGAAAGACTGAAGCTGTGAACTCCACCACAAACAGCTGGCGAGCAGCTTTGGCTCATGCCAGGAAATGGCCCCAAAGTGACAGAACTGCAGGACACCACTATCCCTCGCTGCCACGCGTTTCCCGTAACTTTCCTCATTAAAGAAGAAGCTCATATGACAACCTATATTTACTTTTCTTCTTCTTTTTGTTTTTGGTAGGTTTTTCTTCATTTTCCTCCTCTTCTATTAAGAGATAAGATTTCAGGTTAACTTCAAATTGTTGTCTAAATTCTTGTCTGAATGAAATCTGGGTTTTTTCTCCCCTCCAGCTACAGAGAGGCCAAGGCTGATGCAGTAGGAAATCCAGCTCAGCTTATCTGTCTAGAAGCACGCTAACTTCAAAATTAATTTTTTTTAAGGGTCCATTTTTGTTAAGTCAGTTGCTGGATTCTAAATTCCGTAATGCCAATGCTAATTCTTGGAAATTTCTGGGAAATAAATATCAGGCCAAGGAACAAATAATCACCAAAAGCTGCAAGGAATCACAATAGGCACTCTGCTCCTGAAAGATGGTTACATTTTCTTTGGGAAAGGAATTAAAAACACGAGCAAGCCCTTTTGCAAATGACTGATTCAAATGATGGATCACTTTTCCCAGCAAACAAACACGGGCTCAATGTGTAAAATTTTCTCCAGTGTTTTTTAGATGCTAAATGCAGTAGCACAAAGGGCTCTGATATGAGAACAAGGTGTATCCCTTGCCCGAGTTCACGCTGCCTCTTTCTGCACCTTCCATCCAAGGAATTCTTTTAGACACTTTCTCATCACCTGACCCCAAGGAGTCCATGCCCTGATGCTCTGAACAGACTGATGATGCAGACAAAGCCCATGTCAGCTCTTTCAGACAGTCCTCTCACCCCGCACCCCACTACAAGTCACATCCAAGGCACTCAGGGATTCCTCTCCTGCTGATCCTCAAACTTCCACTGGCCACCTTGCAGCTTTTCCATCCCTCCCAGCTGTTCACACACACAACTGTCTATGTTAATCAGAGGACAGACCTTCTTATGCCAGCTCTTGCTCAGCATGCCCTCATTCCATTAGGGAGCTACAGGGTCTCCAAGAGACCAAGGGTGAGCAGGCCAGGAGCAGTGGTCTGCAACCTTGAAGACCTTTCAGAAGAGTATTCAGCAACTTCACCCTGTGCCCTTTTTAGCCTTTTTTTAAAGCATAAGCACTGAAGATCACAGACTATCCTTCACATTTATAATGGGAAACACACTGAGCACAGTGGTGGGCTATCCCTGGAGCAGGGCCAAGGCACTGCTGCACAGATGGTAATCTCTCTCCCCTCACACATCTCACATCTGAAAATATAACCAATGTTAGCAGAAGTAAAGCATTCCACATTTAGCATCACCACAATTCACATTGTCTGGACCATCCTCCTGCAATTTCTTTTTGCATTTGCACAGTATTATGCTCTATGATCAGAACAGAGAGAAATCTTTAGCCTGAACATTAATTGAATAAAAATGCATATTCCGCATTAGAGTTAATCATTTCATGGCTTCCTCTGTTCCAATCAATAGCTTGTGTGAAAGAAAAGCAGCAAATGATGAAAAAGAATTGTTCTGAACGTTTTAAAAGGAGCATCTCAGTTTTTTAAATCTGACATAATTCTTCGCAGAGAATTTCCCTTTGACTGATCTTTAGAAAAGCCTAGCTATAGAAAATACTTTATTCAGTCTAAAATAGAATTTCTCTTCCATTTCTCAAAACTGTTGGTGAGCCAAAGGAATAGTTAACTGTGAGGTCCTGCTGTGTTTGGTACCTTCAGCCCCACCTCTAGTAATGCTTGAGGTACCACATACAAAATCTCTGTCACAGATTGCCCATTTCAAAGGGCATACACTGAGGCCCTGGGGATGCAAACACAGCCTGAAGCAGTCCCCATCTGATGGGAAACTGCAACTACGGCAGAGTCGGGAAAAGTGACATTCCATATGTTGTCTTGGTGCTCCTGAGCCACCTTCCCTCCCTTTTCAGGCACATCCCTGTTAAACAAGACCAGTTTACAAGTCAAGTAGTTGTTTCTGACTGTCACTGCTGACTGTTACTGTCTGAAATCAAGCTGTTTTCTCTCTGCTTCATACATTACCCCCAGATATGAAGACTCCAAACTCTGAGCATAATTGGCAATTCTCTTGACAATGTACAAGGTAAAACAGAAGCAGCATGTTGCTCAACTGCTCGGTTGGATCTGGAACAAAGACAGCAGTTATAATTGCTATCTACCACTTAAATAACCAGATAATGCATGACAGCAAATGGAGGCTAGGAGATTATTCAGACCAAGATGCCAGTCACGGGTACATTTCCAGACAAATTTATTTTAATGTCAGAGGGAGCTAATAGTCGAGGCTGAGAAAAATACAGGCATAGGTTAAATTGGCCATGCTTTGTCAGCAGGGTACAACTGCACTGGGAGATGTATTCAGGTCGGAAAAAATCTCACTTGAGGAAATTATGAGTAGCTCTTGGCTGAGTTGTTTAGCTTAAACACCTGGGATCACATATCCTTGGAGTCAGCAGTGCAATGGCCTAAGAACAAAGATTGTACAAACATTTCTGCATGGGTGAAAGTTGCCCAACAGAAAATTTCAGGTTTGGGGCACCACCACTCCTGATACCTCCCCTCTTCCTCCTGGAAGACCATCTCCCAGGGGCAACTGGACACCACATTGGCCTTTCAGGACTTATGAAATTCACTAAACACAGCTTTATTTGCTTCTTGACCCTTCACTCTCAACCTCTGCAGCTCTATAAATGAAAAGAAACCACTGTGATTTAGCAACTCCTTCTATCCCTGTTTCATTCTGCCAGGAAAGTGAGGCCACTCTTTGATGTCACCATGACACAGCATGGCAGTTGTGACGATGTTTGTGAATTTCTGGGTGGTCTCCCTCAGGCATTTGATGCCACTGCCCCTTATCTTGTATCTTGTCTGGCAGAGTGAATCCTGCATGGTTGGGAAACATCTAAAATTTAGGTCAAACTGAGGAAAAAAAATAAAAATGAGGCCTTCTTCAGCACTGAAATCCTGAGTTTCTGCTCCAGATGAGTCAGTAGTTTCAAATTTTGTCCATTGTCATAGACGAGCAGCTGGTGATGCTGCTTTAACCTCTATAAAAGAACAAAAGGCTTTTCAATGTTCATGTCACAAACCCTGGGCCATGAGGTTTAATTTTTTGAAGGAGAGCTCTGGCAAAGCCAAGGATTTTGATCCTGCTCCTTCCTGAAAAAGAAACTCTGGAAAATTGTTGGCTGCTGTAAAAAATTCTTCAGAAGGGAAGTGCTTGGATGGAGAGGACATATGCAAATTTTTGAAATCAATTCCAAAAAACTTTTATTCATAAGCTTAGTATTCATGGATTCAGCAAGATAGAAGGGATTTCTCCAATATCTGCCTCACCTGACAAACTTCAAGCAGTAGCAGCAGCAGATTCTGCTTTTGGCAAGGTACATCAGTCCCTTTGCACATGAAATAACTCTCAGGATATTAGAGTAGGATAGATGTTCATCCCACAGCACAATGCCTCAAAATCAGTGGTATTTGGGTTTCTAAGTCACTTTGTATGCTTTTGAAGTCCTACACCCTTCTGCTGCAAAAGCACTGGGGCGTTAGTACTTAACAGAACTGTATCATAACATTTTATTCCAGTTTATTCATCTTTAAAACACCCCTGGAGAGTCCTTTCCAATATGTGTTTGTCTTTTGCGAGTCTAATGCTTAGTTATCATATTTTTTCTCTTTTAGGCTGGAAATAGTGGCAACTAAATCCTCTCCTTTGCATTTTTTAGTCACTTTCTTACTACAACCCCTATTTCAAGAGAGATTGTTCCCACCTACTCTGAACCCATAAGCAGAGTGCTGGTGTAAAAAACACAGCACCAGCTGCACTCTCACCAGACACAGACTTGAAGGAAAACTGCCTAAGGAGAAGCACAGACATGAAGCCTGTGCTAGGAGCAGCTTCTGCAGAAGAGAATGCTCTCTCCATGGCACCTCCACAGAGAATACCCAAATACCTGCACTCAGCATCTCCACACCTACCACGCCTTGTGCTGTGCTTCCTGCCTTTCCACTCTGGCATCCACGATTAGCAGCTCTGCAGGCTGTCTTGGCTACTCTGCTTCCCTTCTGGGATCCATGTGGTTCAACATCCATGCTGGCCACAGCCTTGCTGCTGCTGTGCCAATGCCACTATGCTGCCAAGCTCCAGCATACCCTCACTGCCCTAATGCATCTGCTATCCAAATAAATCTTTTCCAGTTGTTTTGTGCTGTCTCTTTACTGTCTCACAGTCACTGTCTCTACACCCTGAGGCATTGCCTCCAGGGAGATGAGCTGATCTGTCCCAGCCCAGGGAAGCCAAAGGCCCCAGGCACTAGCGGTGTGCTCAGCAAAACCCAGAAAAAGGGCAGCACGTGGCTAATCCAGGAGCTGCACCAGCAGCAAATGGTACACAGAAGTGCTATACAGAGCAGTTGGACCACGGGAAGATTTCCTAAATTAGGTCCTAGGATAAAAGAGCTGAGCATGTGATTCCACCTCCCATTCTAAACTTCCATATGCCAGATGATAACTGCCTATTAAATTGCAACTGGGAATCAGCACACAAACGTACTTCATCTCCTGCCTTGTCCCAGTTACTTTAAAATAGGTATTGCTGAGTCAGTTGCTTGGATTACAGAAATCAGAGATCTTCAATAGAATTTAACAACTTTTCAGGTTTGCACAAAGTCCTCTAGAAGCAGATCAAAGTGGGAACAGTAGTTCTAGTCAGGTTCACAGGTGGAAGCAAGCTTCCTACAAAAATGTACCTGGTGAAATCATTAATGTTGCAGAGGTTATCTTCTCTTTACACATGACACACAGCAAGGATCCCTCCTTGCAAATGTGCTTTCAATGCTCCCCTTGAGGTCTACTGTCCTGCTTAACACAGGCCTTCCACCCCAAAGTGAAGGCCTTTAGCCACTGGCCATAACTGCTCCCACTGAGCAGCAGTGCTATGAAAAACCCCAGCTGGTGGAACTCACAGTTGGCCTCTTCCATTGTATTTGCCAGAGCTTCTCCTCTGGGAGCAGGTTGGGACCGATGGAGCTGATGTGAGCGGGGAAGGTGGCATCCTCAAAGAGCAGCCCTTGGCTCAGGCACAAGGCTTTCAGGTCTTTGAAGTCCTGGCTGTTAAACTTCTTCAGGTTCTGGAGGCTTCCTGTTGCTCCCACGGTTTGCCAGCCCTGCGCCGGCAGCGGAGCAGAGCTGGGGGCGAGCATCGTGCCCCGTTCCTGTCAGGGGGAGACAGGCACTGCCATTAGTTTCCTGATACAAAGTGATGCATTAGGAGCATGTGGGAGGATTGTGGAGCAGCAGCTTGCAGAACTGAGGGCAGCCACAGTGACAAAATCCTTATTAACTGGAAATGCATGGGGAAAGAGTAGTCATCAAATCCCAACTGGTTTATCTTAAACCAGTGCTGTCAGGGCTACAAATTCAATTTGGAGTCTTCCCTGAGGACAGAGAGCAAAGCTGTTAGTGAGCTGCTGTGAGCACTGAGGTACAGCTGCAGTAGAAGCGAGCTCAGGGCATGGAACAGGAGCTGCAGATGCAGGGGAGTGGGAGTGTGAGTGTGAGCAGGGACGATGCCCAGAGGTACCCAGGACTCTTCTGGCCAGGTATCACAGCTGTGCCCAGGGCACAGGACTTCAAATTGCTGTTTAAACTGGGCAGTCATTGCATGGCATCTACAGGTATTCCAGTCTGAAGTGTGGTCGAAACCCCTTTCTGTTAACGTGTCTAAAGGAAAGGGACACTTTAATTAAGAAAAAATGAACATTTTATACATACAGTGAAACCCTGGACTGAACAGACCCGCTAATACACCTGCTGGCACAGCTTGGATGGATGCAGGAGCCAAAATCTGTTGAGGGCTTTGTCCCTTACAGGCATCAAAAAGCACAGCAGGATTCCTGCCATCAAAGATCTGCTTTTGTTCCAAAGGGAGGAAGTTCACCTTCCATGGAGACACCAGACTGTGGGATGGGAGAGCTTTTAGAACAGGAGTGGGAGAAGGGCACAAGAAAGAGGAAAAGCTGCACTTTTGGAGGGGTCAGTGGCACTAGAGCTTAAAGAAAGTAATTTGTTCTGTCCAAGCAGAGCACGAGTCTTCAGGTCCCCAGAACCACATGGATGTACAGACACACACCTGTGCAGCAACTCCTGGGGATCTCCCTTCAGCTGAGAGGTTCTCCTGTGGGTTTCAGGGTTCAGAGAAGTAGCAGGAAGGTTGTGTAACCTGCCTTGCCTCCTGGTTCCTTCAGCTCCTATTGTCACACAAAATTACATGTTGCTGGATAAAAACATGACTCAGGCCCCACACCAGTTTTCACCCTTCATTACCACTTGCCCTCACAAGAACAAAATATTAACTATCCTGAGCCATATTTCCCCTTTTGCCTCTTTTCTTATGAAAAGAGAAGCCCGTGGTGAAGCCCTTTATTAGTAGAATTTTAAAGGCATGAATCACTGTGGTCCTCCTCTGGCATCTTGCATTATGGATGTCACTATACCAGATTCCTGCCTCTAGCTCCTGGCTTCCACTTAAGATGTAGCTTCTCATAAATCAGCACTGGAAAATCTACCACATGCCCTGGGCAAGCCTCACCTACAGTTAATTAACTTAGCTGTGCTAATTTCTAACCTGAAGTCACCCAGTTTCACTTTCCAGCAACAGGATGTCATAGCTCTTTCAGTTGGTTGGCTTTGTTTGCTTGTTTGATTTTGGTTTTTTTGCTTGTTTAATTTTTGAGTAGATGAAAAGACTCTTTTCTACCAAACAAACTTATCTGTAGATCTGAGATGTCCCTGGTGCTGCACAAATAGAGCAGATGGCTCCAGTAAGAGCAAAGCCTCAGGTTTGTGTTGTGAATTCTTCCCACATGTCAAAAATACAGCTCAGCCACAGTGAAGGTGTGATACAGCCCCCCACTCCCCTCCCTACACCCTTTTTACTTAGCCTCATCACCTTTCTTGATGCTTCAAGTCACTTAGCCCTCCTGGCATGGTAACAACAGCCTAAACAAATAAGTGGTTTTGCATCTCATTGTTTTAATTAAAAGCCACACAAAAAAATCTAAAACCACCCTCGGCCAGCAAGGAGAGGGAGCATTCCCCTTGGGTTTGCATTTTTTAATACAATGGAAATAAATCTCATGTAATGTACCATAACACGACAAGGGAATGGCTTCTTAACAAATACTCATTTGAAACTGTGCCCAGGCTCCATGCATGCTAAGATCTATTTCTTGAAACAGTGTTCCAGCAAAACTGATTACTAATTCCAAAACTCAAATTAAAATTAACAGAGCTTGAAGGCTGGGTCTGACACACATTCCCTCTCTTCTGACAGAGAACAAGAGTTTTTAGCATGTGTGTGTGTGTGTGTTTAATTACGTTGTTTAACATATTGGGATTAAATTAGCAACCAGACTGAGGAAAATAATACAGTTAACTACTTTTCCCTTGCAGGAATATCTTCATCAGCACAGACACATGAGTTCTATACCCACCCATGCCCCTCTGCAGGCAGTTCATGGGGTCAGGACCTGGCTAGCAGTGTCCTGGCTGTTCCAACATGCTCTGATGGCCACCTCTTTTAGAGCAGCATCCTGAATCCTGGCCACAGCTCTCCCCTGTGGCTCTCATGGGTCCATCAGCAACAGCAAAGATCACAAAAGCTGTTAAAGCTGAGTATTGCCTGCTTGCTTGGGGAGCTTCTCACTGCTACTGACCTCGAGAGCCAGAAGGACTTTCAAGGGACAGAGTTCTAATGGAATGGATATCTGAGATGTTGCCCTTGGACTGCTCCCTGCCACAAGATGCAAGGAGAGAGGGAGGGATTTCAAACACTCACAAAAGCTGGTTCACACATATTGTCAAACTCCAAAGAAAAGCAAAGAGACTGCCACTCAACTAAGGAAAGAAATTATTATTCAGAAGGGGTAAACATTCAGGAGGGGCTAAACAAACTTTTACTTAGTCCCGGGATCTCCTTCAACACACTTACTTATCTGAAATGGAGAAGGGAATCGCACCCAACTTGGCATCTGCTGCTCTTTTTTGGTTCCTCTTCCTTCTCAGCAGAGGGACACCCTTGCTGTCTGTCCCTGAGAAAGGGACAAACAGCAAAGAAGGAGGGAGAGAAGGGAAGCAGTGGAAAAGCAACAGAGAGAAGGATAAAAAGAGATCAAATGAGGCAGTTGGAGGGGACAGGAAGGAAAGCGGAGTCTCTGAGCATAGCAGGGCAAAAAGGTTGGTGACTCCTGCAGAAATTAATGAGGGAACCCCAAGCAACCCCCAATTTCTGCACTGAACAGCTTAAAAGGCAGTAGTGAAGGTGTGCCCTGTCTCCCTCCAGCTCTCATTCAGGAAAGATGTCAAACCACTACTATAATCAGGTACTCAATGGTGGCAAATGCTACTGACAGCTAATTACACTTCGTATAAAGATTTATGTCACAGTACAGACATCATTTCCTTCTATGGCTTTGGTATTTTTCACTGAGTAGAAAGTAGAAGTAGGCAATTAGAAACCATGTGTACTTCATAGCTGAACCTTCTCCTCTCCACTGATTTTCTCAAAACATTTCCATTACATGTTGGCTTAGCTGAGTTTCTGTACTTTAGAAAGATCAACTCATTTTCTCAAACACAACAAAGAGTAGCAGAAAAGCCAAAAAGCCAGCAGCCCTTCTTCCCCTATTTCCTCTCAAACACTCCAAATTAATAAGCTACATTTCATCTCCACATAATAGTCAATACATGCTACAGTAATGCCCTCACTCTTTCCTCTAAGATCCCATCATTCATGTACTAGAAGCATTGTAAAAACTCCAGGGACTCAGTTCCAGAACTCTCTTATAGTAAAGGAAAGTGTGAGTTTATTATCTCTCCTTGCATTCAGAGAAAAAAAACCAAACAAGTGAGAGAGCCAGGAGCCTCCTGCAGAGACAGCAAGCTGAGGAGGCAGTGCAAGGACCAGAACATGGGCATCCCAAACCCCAGATGGACAGCAGTTCCTTGTACACACCATGTGTGAAAGCCTCGAGTACCACAGAAAATCAAAACCAAAGCCAGGCACTCTGGCAACCCTCCAGGAGATTACTTTCCCAGTGGCATCTTGCATAACCTTCTGCTCCAAACATCCTGTGAAGTACTCCCTTCTGGCTATTTATTAAGTCAATTTTCTTCTTGTTTTGCATACACAACATAGGACAGTTCCAGATACCTTTTTTCTCCCTCATTTAACAGCAGCCTACAGTAACTATAGCATCCTCCTCATCTTAGAAGCTCTACTCCCACTTGATCCAATTACTTCTGACAACTTACCGTTTTACAAAGGAGGCTCTTTCTAGGATGGCAAATTCGTCTTTTCTTTCCCTCCAGGTAACATTAAGGATAGGGACTCTAATTTATTCTGTCTCTCCAAGGCAAATCCCTCTCAATGTGTCTGTGGTGGTTTTCCAGCCCTATTACTTGTATTTCACCTGCTTCATCTTGTGCTAAATAAAACAGCAAAGGGATGTTTTACCTGCAGTTCCTCCGGCGTGACTCCAGCCAACACCAGCAGAGACACACGGGCTGGCACTATCCCTGCTCTCCTTTATAGAGGAGCTTTTGCCACGCCGTAAGTAAACACAACCAAGCTGAAGTTCAACAACCACTCTGACTCCGGTGTAATGGTGTCATACAGACATCATATCTTGAAGATATATATGCAGAGATAGATATGCACACACACACTTCTATGAGCCATGCACAACGAACTGTCTATCGACCTACGTTTGTGGAGAGAATCCTGTGGCCAACAGTGCCTTCAGCTGCAGCTGTTCTTAGAGGAAAGCAGATTTATTTGCATCTCTCATCTGTTTTCTTCCTCCAAGCACCAGGAAATGCAGTAATCACTCTGGATCCAGGCACAGCCTGGCAGGACTCACCACAAGACAAGTTATCAGAGGTGTGTGTCATTCTTTCTGCAGCAGTAAAAGCAGCAGATATTTTTAGACCAATGCCTGTTAGCATTTACACTGGGCTCTTACTTAAATTCCACATCAGTTCACTTGGGCAGCTCATTTCCTCCCGGACTGCCTGAGGAAGTGAGACTTATCCTTATATTTAGGAGGGGACTGGCCTCCATTATCCTAAAGTCCAAAGCCAAATAATTAAAGAGTATCTAGCAAAAATATGGAAACGTTTATTCTTGAGAGACTAAACTGAGATAGCCTAAAGAGGCCCAAAATTCAAGGGAATGTGGGCAGCACGTTCTCAGGGACACATTCCTTGGCAGGAATACTAAATGTATTCCTGCAGCCTGCAAACATGTGTTTGAGTAAAAGTCCTGGTGCACAGCCACCTGAACAAGAGACAACGATGCAATAAAGCAAACCAACAGCACCCTGGGCTGCATGAGTTCCAGCACACTGGGTCAAGGCAGGGGACCCTTCCCCTTTGCACAGTAGTGTTGAGATTTTATCTGCAGTACTGTACCCAGTTTGGGGCTGCCCAGCGTAAGAGGGGCACTGAAAGTGCAGCAACTCCAGCACAAACACACCGGGATGGTCAGGGGGCTGGAGCCTGAGAGAGAAGGGAGTGAGAGAGTTTGTCTGCTCAGCCAGGAGGGACACCTAACTGCAACCTCCAGCTATCCAAAAAGTTACTGAGAAGGTGGAGACAGGCTGTTCTTGAAGCTGCACAGCAAATGGGCAGAGGCAGCAGGCACAAGGAGCAGCAAGGAAAATTACACATGGTTGGAGACAAAAAAGATCTTTGGAGTGGCTCAGGTGCCCATAGAGCCTGAAGCATCTCTGCCCTTGGAGATATTCACATGGACAAGGACATCAGCAACATCATCTGACTCAGAAGTCAGCCTGCTTTGAGCTGGAGTGGGACTCAAAGATCCAAGAAATTACCCTCTCTTTTTCAAGCTTGTTTATGAAAAGGAAAGTTACCCTGCAGTGAAGGTTCACAAAGTTTACCTTGGGGATTAAGAGAAAAAGTTACCAAACCATAGTTCTTCATTTACCCAAAGTAATCATGCAATCACCTGGGCTCAGGAATTTCCCCAGAACAAGGCTTTCTGTTTGGACTGCAGTCTCTTAGAGCCGGGATGTTAACAGTTCGCATAGCAGCTGGTTCCTAGGAGCTATGGGAGATGAGAACATAAAAATGCTCATGAAAAAGACAGTTCATCTTCTTCATCAGTGTTTACTATAGTTCTGTGGGTCTAAAAGCTGTGTACTGCACTCTGCCTGCTCATATTTAAGGGCATTCATTTCCTCATGAGCCCCCAACATTTAGCAGACTCTGACAGGAAATGCATCCATGTAAGTTAGAGCAAAATCAGCCTCAGAGGGCAAAACAGGTGCAGTTTTCCTTTAAGAGCTGTTTTCCATAACCACTACATAAATAAAAGCTGATTGCACCTGATGCAGGGAGCAAAGATTTCCTCCACTGCAGGAAAGGAGCTGCGAGGTGATAAATGCCATAGCTGCTGGCTCATCTGACAGCACATGTGCTGTTAATCGCCTCCTCTCTGGGGAAACGGCAGGTATATTCCCCTCCAGGTATGGTGATTCATTGTCTGGAACTGATCTCTCTGCTTAAATGGTGGATTAACATGATTTAAGAAATATTCATTGCAAAGTTGATTAGAAAGCCCCATCACCAACCTGGCAGGAGATTTCAGCTATTGCAGCATGAGCCCATTTTGAGATTGTCAGCTTTCCTGCAGAAGGCTGTATTGATGTGTCCATTTTCGCGGTGGCTCCAGAGAAGGAAACTCAGAAGGCTGATGGATTTATGTGCAGTAATGAGCCTTGGGGTTATTTGCTATCCTAAGTGTCTTTGGAAACCTGCAAGAAAAAAAAAAATAAAAAAGAGAAAAAGAAACAGAAGGATTTGAGTAGAAAGCAGAGGGCTGTGCATGGAGAGAGCAGAGGTGTTTTCTTCCAGTGGTACCCTGTGAGATTGTGGCAGGTGCCAACAATTCCCCTGACTTGAAGTTTGCTTTTGCAGAGCAAGGACATTAATCCATCTAAGGGTAGCTGTGCAGTCTAATCTACTCTTCAGCAAAAGATGCTGAAGGATCACTGAAAAATCAAAACTGCTTCTACACTGTTAAGTTACCACGCCAGGGTTGGTAAAACCCAAATAAAGGAGTGCCCCTTTGCTTAGGACCAACAGCTTCCTCTCCCCATGAGTACTGGCATCAGAGAGCAAATCCCAACAAGTGCTGTTGAACCTAGATTTTATGTGAAGCCAGCATGGCTTGTGAGGTCTCAGCTGGCATCACAGATTTTTGGCATCACAGATTTTTGGAATTTAGTGAATCTTATTCCTCTCTACCCTGGGGTGAAAATACACCTAAAAAATTGCACAACACAGGGGTGCTTTTGAAATAGATTTTAAACTAAACATATGTATCTCCTCTTTGCCTGGCTTTCCTGAGGGTAGACTGTTGCTCTGCATGGCTGTCATGGTCTAACTGCAGTTGACAGCTCACTCACTCCCCCCCCACCAGATCTGGAAGAGTGAAAGTGAAAAAACTCATGGGTTGAGGACAAGACACCTCAAAAGGTAAAGCAAAAACTGTGTGCCCAAGGAAGGCAAAACAAGGAATTAACTCCTTGCTTCCCGTGGGCAGGCAGGTATTCAGCCTGGAAAGAAAGGCTCCATCACACACAGCAGTTACTGGGGGAAAGAACAACTCCAAACATCCCTCCCTTCCTCCTTCTTCCCCCAGCTTTACATGCTGAACGTGATGCCCTGTGGTGAGGAATGTCCCCTTGGTCAGTGGGGGTCAGCTGTCCTGGCTGTGTCCCCTCCCAGCTCCTTGTGCACCCCCAGCCTGCTCACTGCTGGGGTGGGGTGAGGAGCAGAAAAGGCCTTGACTGTGTGCAAATTCTGCTAAACAATAACAAAACAGTAACATCTCTCTATTATCAACACTGTTTTCAGCACAAATCCGAACTACAGCCCTATACCAGACACTGTAAAGGAAATCAACTCTAGCCCAGTTAAAACCAACAGAGTAGCCAGCAGCATGTCTGCAGCAGTGAGTTTTGTATCATCTTTCAAGGCTGTCTGGGGAGGAACCACATAACTTTGCCCCAATGCCAGCAGAAGCCTTGGCCTTAAGAAGGGAACTCTCCTCACTCCACCCACAGAGCTTCTGCACTGAAGTATAAAGACTGTTATCTTTTGCAACATTTCAGACATATGCCTTAATTTCTTACTTCTGCTGCTCTTACCCCTGTGAAGATCATACTCTTTTTAGCAGAAGGACTCCTAATTTACACCACGGTAAATAAAGGAAACAGGCTGGGAAATTTTCCAGGGTAGTGAACACAAGTAGGTTTTGTGTAAAAGAGGAATCATCCTTCAATCATTGTCACATTTGCTGCAGTGATTGGGCATCCTGCTGTTTTTGCATTATGGGACTAATGTAAGAATACTATCAATCCATTTCATTTCCTCATTCATAACTTGGTGTATAGGTCAAGTGTTACCATTTATTTGCTTCTCTTACACAAGATGCAGGGAAGCTGTGATTAATATTAGACATAAACAAGCTCCTTTGCTCTGTGTTTATGCACTCCTATTTCTGGCAGGATCTGCCCTTCTAAAACATAAACTTTTATGGCTGTAAAAACTATCAGGCAAGTAACAAAGCCCTACTTCAGCATCTGTTTTTACCCAATCCTCACCCACGAGCTGCTCCTCAGTGCAAATTCACCACGAGCTGCAGCACTTTTGCCATATTCACTTATGAATAATTTTGCTCATAAATGAAGTACAACTGTTGCTAGAGTGAAATGTGGCAGCTGCTTAACAGTACATAATGAATGCACAGAGCTAGATCCTACTGCCACTGGAGGGAGGGGGGATTTGGTGTGAAAAATATCTCTCTCCAGAGCCCTATTTTCAGAAGAAATACCCACCTACTTCAGAACCACAGTGGGAATTCTTCAAGAATAAAAAGAAAAATAAAAAAATAGGCAGCCTGCTACTGACACCCATATTAGCACTGGAGTTTCCCAGTGGAATATTTTTCCTTCAGAAAAATGCAATTCTGTCAAACATGAAAGCCACTAACAATGAATTTTCACTATGAGAAGGGCACAATACATTTCAATAATGCCATTGGGCTCCATTCTGATTTTGCAATAGCTGCATTTTTTTCCTTATGAAAAACCCATCACTTCAGGCTCATCTCCGCATTATCCAAGAAGTTTAACATTGCAATGTAAAAAAGATTTCAAGTGTTATTGCAGTAGCTCTCTGCATTCAGTCTGACATTATTTCTCAGAATGTGATTTCTCAGGAAATTTTGGACTTTGTTTTTCATTTGAATGAGGAACAGAATATGATAGCACTTTGAATACTGAAGCTCCACAAAACCTCTACAAAAGTTTGGCCCCTCAGCAGCAAGCAGTAAAACTCTCCTTGAGAATAAGCTTATCCTATCACCAGGAGTAACTTCAAAGCATTTTTTAAACAGAGCTGTCATGACATCGTCCTTGCAAGTGACAAGGACACCCTTCCATCTGGTCATAGCACTGCTGCTCTGCTTTACCAAACCTTGCTAGCAACTGAAGGAGCACTTTTACCCCTCTCTCCTTGGTGTCCCTCATCTACCTCTTCAGCAGCAGCTTTTGGGTCCCAGAGACAGCCCTTTGTAGAGGGCACATCAAAATAAAACTCTTGTTCTCATCAGCATATTAGCCCTTATGTGGCATTTCTGCCTCCAGCCTTGTTAAAGCCCTGTGGGTATTAGAAAATGTATTTCACGCTTTTTTGTTTTGTTTTTGTCTTGGTGCGAACAGATTGTGACAGTCTCACATTTATTTGTTTTCCAGAAACATTCCTGCCATCCTCTGATGGAGAATCCTTGGCCTGCAGATCATGCCGACAGCTTAATAAAAACATTTGCAGTTCCCAGTCCTCGCCTCAGTCTTTGCTGACTGCTGACATGCACTGCACAGCCCAGCTTCCTCTTCCCGGACACCTTGCTGTTTGTAAGGGGCCAACAGGTGCACTGCTGGCATTGCAGTCAGGCTACTTGCTGTCCACCTCTCCTCCTTGCTCCCACAAGACATCCAACACCTGCAGAAACTAAGGGCTGCAACTTGAGACAAGCCAGACAGCTCCTCTGGGATTCCATGTCCTTCAGCACATACCCAAAACCTGAAGATAGGGTTACTACCCAAATCAGAGCAGAGGGATCTGAAGCTGAATTATGGCAAACCCTACTACTGTCACAGTGGAATTAAGCCATGAGTTGGATGGAAGTCACAGAAGTGACATCCTGGCCCTATCCTCTAAGGAGAGCGTGAGGAGCAGTAACAGTGTGCTGTATGCTGACAGTGTCGGCCACTGTTTGAATATACTGGTTCCATGAAACACAAATAATGGCATAGGAGGAGAAATTGAATTGATCTCTCCTACTAACAACTCCATCACCAAACTCCTGGAAGTTTAAAAGATTAAAAAACCAGCAATCAGATGCTTTTGATGACTGGTTTTATCTTCCCTTAATCCAACAGAGGCGATCTCATCTGAAGCAGTAACACCCAAAAATACACACCTGCAAGGTACCCGCGCAGTTTAAAAAGAGAGGCTGTCTTGAAAGAGGATGGTGAGATTCCTACAGACCTGATGGTAATGTCTGAAAAAAGTTTGTGTTCACTTCAGTTACCATGTTAGGTAAGAGTGGTACAGATCTTTTCTGCCTCCTGGACAGGAGAGCAGGCAGCTCTCCTTGGCCTGAGGGAGCACGAGTGCAAGGCTCCCAGGATCATGCTCTGTTTCCCTGGAATATGCACGGTACCTAAACCAGGTGCTTTTCCTCTGAAAAAAAGCAGACCACACTTTGTACCCCACTTCACCAGAGACCCATTTGGTCTCTCTCTAAGAATTATTTTGGCCCGAGAAGAATTGTGTCACAGCTGTTGTAACAGCATCAGCACTTGGCAACATTACAGGATTGGGGAGTTAAAAACCCCAAAGAATCCTAAAACATTATCAGCCTGGGTTTTCTCATTCTGATGACTTTGTAGCCAGATGCATCTGACTGACACAAGTGAAAAGCAAAGCACTGCCCATAAATAAGGCTGTTCAGCTTAGTCTGGAGGCTGTACTTAGCCCAAAACCAAAGGAGAATATGGCCTCTTATTTGAAAGGTACAGGAAGGGTGGCAAATCCATGGAGAAAAGCTCGGGACAGAAGTGGGCTCCTCCAGTAATTGAGACAGCTTTGCTGCTGAGGCCAGCTATCAAGAGAGGAAGGAAAAAAAGCAACAAGAAGATCTTGTATAGAAAGAGCTTAGGGGTTTACCAGGATGAACTTTCAGTAACTGTACAGACTTGGAACAAGAGGGTATCTGTTCCTTTGCGGTATGGCTCTGGTGAGCACTCTACAACACATGAAAGACCCAATCCCATCCAAGCTGAAAGAGAAGCAAAGATCAAGTGGTGAAGTTTTAGAGTGCAAATGGAAAATCTGAGGCACAGAGCCCAGTGGTGCCCTCCCTGGGGCAGTCATCCTGAGCAGCACAGCATCAGGACTCAGCCACACAAATCCCTGATGAAGAAAGCTGCCCTCCCCAGATTCTGCTTCCCAAGAGCTGTGAGGGGCCAGCTGTGACCTGCATGGACAAACAGACCAGCATGTCAGTGCAGCTCCCTTGAAAAGAAAGGGTTTGTGTGTTCTGCTCTCCTTTTCCAGCTGGTTGCCACATGCCTGCAGAGCACGGGCACGGCAGCTGGCACAACCTTTCCTAGGCTGACCCTGCACTATGACCTCTGTCCCCACATTGTTCTGGCAGCAGGTTCCCTTTTACTGCCTCTGAGCAGCTCCAGCCCCGAGCTCTTTTGTCAGGATGAAAGGCTCCTCTCAGAGCTGCACGGTGTGCCTCGATAACACAGGGCTGCTCTCTTTGCTCTATCGGTACACGGGAAAATGAGGATTGGTACTCTGAGGTATTAATTAAATACCTTAAATAGCTAGATAAGGCACTTAGCTAGGGCTCAGAGCCATGTTTGGAGAGTGAGATGCCAGTGCAGAGAACAGCATATGGTCCCTAGCGAATGTTTCCACTGACATTTCAACTAATGTTCTTCACTGATTATCTATATTCTACAATGAATTAAGGAAGCACATCAGACACTGCCTTTAACTTGTGCAGCCAAACTGCATCATCTTTCTAAATGTTTCCTTCTTGGGGGAGGAGGAAGAGAAGAACTAAACTCTCTAATTCCATGGACAAACACGGGAGGCTATGGGCAACAGTCACAGGATAGAAACAGGGCCAAAATGTAGAACAAGAATGTAAACAGAAGGGCAGTCTCAGGAAATTTACAGAGAATCACTTCTGTGAAAATTATTCCATCCAGCAAAAAAGAGTAAAATGCAAGGTAATGCCTGAAAGGGAAGAGGGACACTAGGAGTGGACAAGGCTCAGCAAGACCAGCCCTAGGTGAGACAGACTTGGAAATTATTGCTTCCCACGGAGGTGAGAAGAACTGGCACAATATCATGCTGGGAAGCACCCAGGAGAGTAAAGGTAGACCAGAAAACAACATGACAGTGTCTCGATTCCTGGTGCATTTTTAGTTTTAACTTTTTCTGAAACAGAACATGTTAATTTCAATTTTGGTGAGCCTATTACAAAATCCCAGACCAAATCACGAATCTCACTATGTCAACACTAATATAAGAGAGGGTTTAAGACGGAGCAAGAGCTGAATGAGAAGCAGTCACATTCCCCCCTCAGCCCACCTGATGAGAAAAGTCTTGTCAATCTCCCAGACATCTCATTTTCTCCAGCTACTCTGATGTTGGTGAGCCACAGGGAGATGCAGAAAGGCAGTAGAGCACAGCTGAGTGAAGCAGCTCTCCTGACTAACTAATGGAAAAGGCAACACGAATCCAGCAACTCCCAGGAACTAATCAAGGACCTTGAGTCTGCCACTGTGAACCATCAAAAGTTTGCTCTCCAGAGCAAGAAGATGAGACACTTTGAACCTAAAAACAATCAGTGCTGGGATCTCTATGTACTGTCATATTTTTTTTTACTAATAAGAGATAAGACTTTGGGGCAATACTGAATCAAGTCCCTTGTTTACTGCATCCAGGAGAAAACTCTGTATAAGCAAGAGGGTGACATGCTGAAATGAAGACTAAGCCTTGTCTCTCCTGCAGTCTGAATTTCAATTACTGTGCTTGTTGCAGCATGATGAGACCAGGCCTCAGTAGCCATTAGCTGGAGAATCAAACTGTAATGTGTTTGACCCAATATATGCCCCAGTGAGTGACAGAGAATGGTATTGAGGAGGAAATAGCACAGGCTGTGATGGATCCGATTCCTAGAACTAAGAATTACCTTCCTCTTCTCCACTCCCTTTATATCCTCCTGCCAAAGCACTGGGGATGGTCCTATTAACTACAGGCTACATACAGAGCATTGCAGCATCTTAGGAGGAAATCACAAAGATGGGTTTCACACTGAGTAACTGGACTGTCAGAGAATGAGAGTGGGAAAAGACATCACTGCATTGCTGGGAGACAAAAACTGAAAAATAGCCCATCTGGCAGCTTCTTTGGGGCCACAGATTTATTATGTGTGTACAGTGCCTCACACAGTAAGACTTTTATCCTTTGACTGGATTTTCAAAGCCCTCTGTAATCCAAACAGTAAGGACAAACAATTATTCTGTGTTAAGATGAGGAATGATTAAAATCATTTTACTGTGTTTTAACTGTTGGATATGTAAAAAGACAAGGAAGTTTCAGAATAGTTAATCTTTAATTTTCTTTATTTTAAGAGACTTCATAAATCTCTGGGCATTTTGTTAATGAGTAAAGTTATGAGCTGTGGAAAAGCCAAATGATTATAATAAAAATTATGTTTCATGAAGATTTCTATGCCTTTGTTCTACTTGTGTTACCTGGCCAGCAACACAGGCCACAGAGCTCCAGTGCAGATACAGTCACTTTTTTAACTTCCCCTCCCTTAAGTACACACCTTCACCTTTTTAGCCCTTACCTCTAGTGGCAGTGTAGGGGTAGAGGCAGGTGAGACCCTGTCATCTCAATCAACAGGGAGCAGGAAGAGAAGAGTGAAAATTTTACTGGTGAAACATTCACAGAGAGACAATCTAAAGCTAAATCAGAAACTATCTAGTTAATAATTCTTATTTATAATACACAGTCCATCTCAGAAACACACGTGAAAATCTTGTTTCTCTAATCAGGAATTAGCTCAAGGCCTGGATTTCTGAATAAAACCATGCCCATGTGCCTGCTGGCTCCAGAATCTGACCCAAAGGCCACTGACTTTGAGAGAATAATCGAATAAATTCAGTGTACCCTGGAGCACACCTTCTGAGACAAGGAAGTAGCACCCTGGCCCTGCCTGGGGTCAATGGCCACATCAGGAACGAGACACAAACACTGAGGTTTCTTCCCCACTACTAAATACCATGGGAGATGCCAATGGCCTGAGTCTGGCCCTGAGGCCAAGAGCCATGTGCCCATACCACAAACTTATTTTCCACCCTAAAGAAGGCATCTGATCGAGGCTGGAGGGGATGGGCATCTGCAAACTGCCATCTGGTAAATAAATAGTAGTGCTTCTTTGCCAGCCAGCAAAAGCAACATTTTGGGGTTGTTTTCAGACCTGACAAAAAGCCCCAATGCCTGAACATTTCCCTGTTTCCTTTCATCTGCACCTATATTGGTAGCTTTAACACAAGATGCCACATGGCACCTGCACCTGTGCAAGGCCATGGATTAAAATTTGTGTCAAAAGGGCTTGAAAAGTGAATACTTGCAATGACCAGGTCCACTGACTGTACCTGCTGGCTCTTACCTGGGGTTGGGTTCCACATGGGCATCAAGCTGGGTGTCACCAAAACACAGGAACCAAATCTGTTGACTCGTCCTGCTGTCATTGTCTGAGGTAGGTGTTGGAAACTTGACTCACGCATGCATCTGTTTATTCTTGATTGAGTAAACCACTCACAGACACCCTGAACCACCCCTGTGGCCTAGGCAGCAGGGAGGGCAGGGCTGCAGGCTGTTCTGCCCCAAACTCACACACCAGCACCTTTGGTTTCACAGAAAGCTACACCAGGTGTAAATCCCACCCTTGCACATAACCAGGCATCTCCCATTGATTTTTCTCTCTCTTCCCCCAGTGACCCAGAAAACTCATCCCCTGGAGGTGACTGGGTGGTGGCAGTCAGAGAGGGCCTTTCAGAATGGCAGGGTGGCTCAGGAAGGCTGTGTACATTCTTGTTTGAGGTCACTAGGCTTGTATTCAATGGAAGAGGCTTATTATAGATATCTGTGTTGTTTTTCTGAGAAAATATCCTTCCTCTTTTTAAAAGACTTGTTTTCTTCTGTTTTTTTCCTTCCAGGTTCCTGCTAACTTCATGTTACTTTTCTTCAAATGCACTCTAAATAATTTTACTGACAATAATATATTCAAAAGCAGTACTCAAAGAAAATACTTCTGTTGCAGAAAATAGTCACAGAAAACAGATTTCACATTGTGCAGCACAAGTCACTGAAAATAGACAGAGTTTCTATCATTTGGGTGAAAACTCACAGAATTTTCACATCAACAGACTAGTGCAGTGTCCAGCCTGCAGCTAATGAAATGCAGAAAGCTTTGCTAGAAACGGTCCTTATTAGAGAAGGCATTCACACCAAAACAAATCATCCCCTTTCACCTGCATCTTTTTCTGGTATAATGGAAGAAATAATAAAACAGATGCTGATAGTTTTGCTCAGGGTTTTTCTGCAAGATTCTCAGACATGGCATGGAAATTCACAGATCAAAAAGCAATCCTGTCAAAGGAAGCTGGGGGAAAGTTCACTGCTATCATTTGTCAATAAGCAGCCCACAGCTGCTCCTTCCCAACTGTGGATAATATTCTCAAGGCATAGGCCAACTACTAAGGATTTTAATGGCTAATTATTTTTAGTAGTACAAAACGTTTTAAGGTCACACTCATTTTTGTCACAAAATAGAAACGCATCAAGTACCTCAATGCATTCAGACCAGCTAATCAACACATCAGCACAGCCAGGATTTTGAATCTCAAATACCTTACTTCGAGGTGCTCACAGACTGAAAAATTCATAAATCAGAAATTACTAATAGCCTCATTCAGCAAAGAATTTCTGACAGCGACTGCATTTGAGAAGGCCTCAATCTGTCTATAGGAAGATCAGAAATTATAAAAGGAGGTGACTTTGGCTGTCCTTCTCTGGCAAATATGTTATTCATAGGAAGCCCCAGTTGTCTGGCCCCCAAGAAATCATCCCTGAGGAGTTGGATAAGCCTGTGTCCAGCTCAGGGTATGCTTTTGGCAGTAATAGCAGCTGCCCTGAAGAAAACCTCAGGAAAAAGTCTGCAGAAGTATCATATTTATTAAAAAAATAAATACAGATCTCTGTCACTTCATCCCCTGTTTTGGCTCAACCCTTCAGGAAAACATCTGCTCCTGCAGTGGCTGGCTGCTGTCTTCACTGAACTGCAAGCGTGGCTGTAACAAAGCATTGTGAGGTTTAAAATTAAATTTGCTATGAGATGGAAATTGGGCAGACCTGCAGGGTGATCCCAAATCCTCTGTCCCACTCCCTGGCCACACAGAAAGGCTCCCATTTCGGTGTCCCTGCCATTCCTTCCCTACAATAGGCTGGAAGGAGGTGCTGCTGGCACTGGAGCAAAAAAGCCCCTTCCCCGCCTCCCCTGTTCCCCCTCCTGCTTCTCCCCCAAATCACTCAACAGGGAGAAGCCCAAACCCCAAATATCTCCAGCTCTTTTCCCTTGCTCTCTAGAAGGGACTGCCAAGGAGGAGGGCAGGCCAGGGCACCCCTGCTAAAGGGCACCTCAACACCTGGGAATCCTCCTTATGGCTTCCCCCACCATCCAGGGCTGTGCCACGTCCAATCCTCATGACAAAAAGAAGCTTTTTGTCTTCCCACCTATGTCTGGCTCATGCAGGAGAGACCACACCTGAGCCAGAACACAGGTAACCACCCACATTTAAATCCTACACACACACAAAGCACAGATGTCCATCCATGGCCAGTCTCAGGAATCCTGTCCCACCACATGAGGGAGATCTCCCGTGAAAGAACACGGGAGAGCCAAACCATGCAAGAAAAGATGATTGTGGAACCACCACCAGTGCTGGACAGGAACACCTTATGCCATGTTGAAGCACATGCCAGATCCATTCACTCTTCCCCCTCCTGCAGAGATCCAATTAAAATGAAAAGAAGCTGCCACTCATGGCTGGCAAATCAGCCCCAGCCAGCCGTGCTGTTTGATGCTGGGCATGGACTTTGCTGTCAGATACTCTCTAATCAGCTGAGCTGTTTTTCAGGAAAAAAATATTTTTTTTTTCCTTTTTTGGGATTGTTTTGTTCACAGCTTCGCTGCCGGGCTCCTGGGCAAATCACTCACACCACAGTCAGGGCATGCCACAGACAGAGGGTTTTCACTGGAGTTCAGTGTAATTGCTAGCATTTATCACTTTAATAGCCCAATGAAGGTGAGATGTAATTAGAAAGGGTGTCAATTGGAATATGGAGTTTGTTTTACAATTACTTATACAGTAGGTAACCACTGGCACAGAACAGTGCCGTTTATAAAGCCGGTAATACGTGGCATAAATGTTCATCACTGGGTGACTTAAAGTGACCTAAAGCCACGTTCTGTAATCGCTGCCTTTCTTCCTAAGCATTTGAAACAATCACAAAAAGGTTGAACCCCTCCCAAGGCAGCTTTTCCAGCCAATGAAGATGGTTTATGTCCATGAAACTAAGCCCGTATAACTGTCACCTCATCATCATTCCCACTTGCAGAGTGATCAGCAGTGATTTTGCTTGAGTGAGTTTTGTATGTGTAAGCAAGCTTAAATGAATGCAACAATCATAAGAACTCCCAGCAGAGCCATTGCTATTGCAAAAAAAAAAGGCTCCAAGAAGCTCCAGAAGCACACACACCAAAAAAAAAGTAAAAAAAAAAAATTCACGGGGAATTAAAAGCAGCTCAAGAAGCTGTATTTCTCTCTGATTTACTAAAAGTAAGTGTTTAGGTAAAGTAAGTTTTATGCATTTGGCAGGATGGCTGACCCTTATCTAAGGCAGAATGTCTTAAGGCAGAAGAGCACCTCCTGGATAACAATCCCCTGCTGCTAAATAGATACCAGGGCTTGTTGCCTGATGGATATTGTGCAGTAACGCTGGCTGATGGTGCTGTTAGCAGATAGCTTAATGCCGAATGGGAATTCTGAGAGTCACACAGTCAGAAGCCTCCTGAGCCCAACAACCACAGTGCAAAGTATGGCTGTCCTTAAAGAGCTAATCTTGTTTCTGAGTAAGAAAGTGCAGTTTTAATTTGTGTAACCTCTTGAGGGTTGGTCAGGTTACTCAAGTAAGAGTGATTACTTCAGGGAAACAAGCCCTTCCCTCTCTGCATAATGGCAATGCAGACTTTGGTACTCACCTAACAATATAATCTAATAGTACCAATGAATCTAATATCATGAGTGTACCCTAGCCCCAGCAGCTTCCTCCATGTGTTATAGCTGTAGGATTAACAAATAACCTGCTGCACTGCCATCCTTCTGACATTATCTCAAATGGACTTTTATTTAGGGCAGAAGACTGACTAGACACAGTGTTGAAAATTTGACCTTAAAAAGCAGAAACAGCACTGCTGTGGCCAGCCCTGCTGCAAGATGAAAACAGAGGGTCTCATGCCTGCCTAGGAGATGTTTGTCTGGTTGATCCTGAAAGCCCTCCCTGAGATCTTACAAACCCACAACTGGCTCTGCACATGCAGCAGGGGGTGAGGTGGGGGTAGATTCCTAAAGCATTCCCAGATGACACCCTTCCTGTCATTAATCCACCGTTTAACATTTTCACCAGATGGTAGGAAGCACTCAGATCTTCCAGAAACATCATCTGAATAGCTATGAACTGAATCCCTTTCTGCACAGGGTGACCAGCTACAGGGCTTTCGAAGAGTGTGGTCACACTCTTATCAGTCTGCCTCCTGATACACAGTCCCAGCCTGCTCTTCATTTCCTAAACAACGTGTCTATCACTTCCAGATGGCACTCACTGTCATGATGGCATATAAATTGAGCTTATGAAACTCCTTAAAATTCAGGTTGAGACCTGATTCCATATTTCCTGTACTTTGTGTAGCCATCTGAAGCTACAGAAGGACATAAAAAAGAAATGTATCAGAGAGGCACCATTTTGCAGTCACCTTGCAGGGCTTTAGGTGCCTTCACAAAGAAGAGGTATTAGCTCAGATACTCCCTTCCCTGTGGTCAGGTAAGCACAGCTCTTGGCTATTATATGGACACTCCATACATCAGCATAGGGTGCCCCAACAGGTGGGATCCTGCTGTAATGTGGAGGCCATATAATGACATTGATGGCTCAGAGAAAGTAATGCTGCTAATTGCAGTAATTAAACAGTAATGACATAATTAATGCAAAAATTATGCATGGCTCGCATCCAAGCTATTGCACTGCAAGAGGTATTCATCACACCTAGATGAAAATCATTCCTGTTGAGATGGTATCATATCTGCTTTTATGACTTGATCAGGGATAATGGTTACAGGGAATTCAGGGAACAGTGACAGCAGCAGCTGATGGGAATGGCAATGAAACACAAAAGAACTTTAAATTTGAATGGACAAATTGAGCACTGAAGGTGAAGAGAACTGAAAAAGTCTTGCTAGAGCAAGACCCTCCAGCTCAGCATTAACTCGGCATAACCTACATCCTGCATTTCCACTCTAGTATGTTCACAAATCCCTAATCTGAGAAATTAAATAACTGAAAGTGACATGGAATGTTAAGAAATTTCTGTAATATTGCTTAAACCTCAGAACTCGGATGTGCCCAGATAGCTGATAAAAAAGGTGAAACTTAAAATTAGTCTGATGTATTTGCTCCATGCCTGACTCAGCTCTCACATTTCATTCTACAGTGTGGCTTCTAAATTCTGAAAATTTAGAAGCTTTGTCATATTTCATATTCACTTTGTCATATTTCAAGGTATCTCCCAGGAGGGCCATTAGGAGGACATGTTAAAAATATGGCTGAAAAGGCCTCATAAATCACAAAGAAAAGGTTTTTTTGGTCATGTTCAAAGCCAGTTGTGGCAGCCCACAGCTACAGTCACATCACTCAGATGGCTGTGCCCAGAAACTCTTTCCCACATTCAGACCAAAAGACTCTTGCTGTAATTGCTGCTTGACTGCGCAGCAAGAGCAGACCTGCAAAATGTAGGAGTTGCTTGGCCATGCTACAGGTTGAGAGCACTGGATGTTTGTTGGTCCAGAAGCACTTCGGATTTCCAAAGTTGGATTGTACACATGGCCAGCCCAAGCCTTTCCCACAAAGCCAGCTTGAAATATTACTACATTAAGTGGTAGTTTACTTGAACTGTATTATTTATGCTTCCTTAATGAGTACCTCAATGTGGCAATAAATAAAACCAAAATGTTTGCTGTGTATTACCAGACATTTTACTGATTGATCTTGTTATGGACAAAGGCATTTGGCTCAAGGAAAAGGGAAGGACTAAGAAATCTCTGAGCTGAAAGTACACAGTGCATATTAGAAATCAGAGTGACTTCCAGAGAGTTTTGTACCCTGTCCCATTAGCATTCACTTTTAACCAATCCTTCTGTGTTGAACCCAGAATTCTCTATCTGGTTTCCTTCTCTTCTTTCTTTACTGGAGTGAAGTCACCAGGGAGGACTTTTGAGAGTCAAAATTAGCATACGGTGTACAGCTTTGTCCTCCAGTAGCTTCAAACACTTTGGGTTATTAGTCTGTAGCTGAACGCAGAAAGCCCTGAGGTCCACTAAAGGAGACCATGTATTTGTGTTCAGGCAATACAATGTATTGGCCATTTGGCTTTATGAACATACCTTGTTTGGTGTCTAAGGAGGAGTGATGGTTTTCCATTTAGACTGTGGAGTCTACTGCTTAATAATAAATACACTCCTGACATTGTTAAATGATAGCCTGCTTCTAATAAACCCCATGCTGATCCCTGTGTTGGTTAGAGTGGGTAATTCATCTTCCTGGGCTGTTAAAACTTTAGCTGAGATTATAGAGACAACATGAATCACACATGATCAGCATGTCCCCTGCTGGTTTGCTCATTTTCTCCCCATAACAAAATACTGGCTAGCTTTCTCTTCACATCACAGATCTTGTTATTAGTTGATTTCATTATTAATCACTCCTAAGGCTAGGGAGGCCTTTTCAAAGCACATCCATAAGGGATCCACATGGTCTACAGCGAAACACACCACTGTACTTTCATGCTCACACTTCTCCCAGGCTACTTGATATCAAGTTGTAATCCCTTCGTGTTACTGAGTAGAGCCTGCAGTCACACTCTGAATACACAAGAATGAACTGAGAACTCCAATTTTTTCCTTGATTTGCTACCAGAAAGAAAGGGGGGGGGAAGGAAGAAAGAACAAAATCTTATTATCCTCAAATCTAATTACAGCCTCAATAGCTCCTGAGGATTTGGCTTCATGAGTGGTTCATAAAACCTTCCTTGTCATTATGCCCACTAACACCCTTTGGTCTCATGCACTGATAAGGGCTTGTTTGAGCAATTTTAAATTCACTGATAATATGCCAACAACTGCAGGATGCAGCAGGCAGCCAGGTATCCTAGAAAGAGCAGCCTCCAAGGGACAACTTGTGACTGCCCAAACAGAACTGCCTTCTCACTCCATAGGGTCCCACCAAAGGTACCTGTGCTCCCCCTGGCTGGGCATGGGGCCCCCAGGAGCAGGCACATCACCAGGAAGGGAAGGTGAAGCACAGCACACTGCCACTGATCCCCCACCAGCCAGCAGCGATGGAGCCTCCACAGCCCGGAGACAGAGGGCTCCCCAGGGGCCAGCACAGCCCTGCACTCTTGAGCACACAGGGCACATGACAGAGCAAGAAGAGTTCTTAACTCTCCACAGCTCAGGGCTGATCTTTTCAATCACCGACTGGACAGCACACAGTACCTTCTTGGACATCCACCCACAGCTGCTACCATCATTATTTGTCACCAAATGCTGAAATCAGGTTAAGGACATGTTCTTTTTTCTCCCCAGTCCAGTAACTTCCTACAAAATCCAGCTGAGGCACCACAAGTTTCTCCTTTCCCTGCTGGATGCTTGTGTTCTCAGACACCTTTTGACAACTGCCATTAATGATTGTGATACACAAATATAGCACCTTTCACTTCCACAGCTGCATACAGCCAAACCAATAGAAGATGTGCTTTCTGCCATCTAAGACAACAAGCCCAGCTGGGAAAGTCACCCTGTTCCCTGCAGAACAACCAGTGCTTGCCCCAGGCCTGGTCAGCCATGATCTTTTCTCCTGTAGTCACATGGACAACCTGAGTTAGCATCTCTTGCTAAGGAATCCATCTGCTCCTCTTTAGGGAAACATCTCAGTGCTCCTGAGCCAACCTGACACTTGTGCTAAGGGTAAACAGCAATGCAGGACCCATAAAACATAACCAGTCTTAGAACTAGAGCTGACAACCTTCTGCTTAGGGAAGAGAGGGGATGGCTCTAGCCCAGAGCTGAACTGCAAATCCACCTGTATCTTCAATACCATAGTAGTTTTCCTAGCCTTAATACCTCTTAGGTACCCTACAAATTAGATGCTAGTACACTTCAGGGATACCTATTATAAAAGGCCAAGAGACTAGGAGAAGGAAGAGAGGAAAAAGTGGTGGGTTTGCTGTGTTTATTTTTTTTTTCCCCTCACTGCTTTTCCCTTTAAAGCATACTTTCTGTTTTGCTCTCTCTGTAGGTTGGCTGCCACACTACCTAAACAAACAGGCACCAACTGAGCACCAGACTGGACAGACAGAATCACACAGAGGAAGAAGGAAGATGCAAAACACTGAATCTATCCAGAAAGAAAAGAAAGCCACATAGGTGACCCTCCAGAGCCACCACTTACTGGGTAGCAGCACAGGCAGAACCTCACAGACCAGCTTCCAGATCAGCAGGAGCAGTGTAGCATCTTATTTACAAGGCCCATCCCTCAAAGCAAACAAAGCTGCCTCACTTGCATTAGTTATACGCTCAGGGCTACACCACCAGGCCTCTCCAGTCCCTGTAATATGACTGGGAAATATGATACACCTGTCCTGAATTAGAGGAGATAGGTTTATCTCACTTCAGAGCCAACTCACTGGTGGGTGGAGATCAGATCAGCTGTAAGAAATTCTTTTTATTGTGCAACTTACTACTCGTGGTAGGGTGAAAATGTCTTCAAAGGTGATCTCGTGCACTCTGAGGGGTATCTCCTTATCTCTAATGTAGTTTATACAAACCAAATTGGTTTTTGCTTCAAACAGCTTTCTGTAGAAGAAAATCAATTTCAAGATGCAATGACTGCGATCCTTCACGCTGAGGATCCACTGCAAACATACCAAAAGTCTGGCACTGCACAGCTGCAGGGACAGGACAAGCAATGCCTGTTATCAACACATGGGCCATGTCCAAATCAAGGTTTCACGTGCAGGGCACTGAATAATCCATTGCCACCCTAACAACAGTTCCATTAACAGAAGTCAAAGTATGTTGTGACCAGATAAGCAAATTTCTTTTAACCCCTACAGTATTCTGGGGCAGCCATTCCAAGCACTGTATCAGTTATCAGTCAAAATAAACTCCCCCCAAAAGTAGGGTGCTAATCTGAGATCCACCGAGGCTTTCTGCACCCATGGGTGCAGGTGTTTTCACGCTCAAATCATTTGTCTTGTCCTTGGTTACTCCCCAGCCTCACACCTCCACATCTTGTGAACCTTCCCACCTTGCCCCCCATCAGCTCCACTGTCAGGCAGTGATTCCCACCACTGCCAAACCTGCAGGAAACCTCCTTTTCACCCTGCCTTGTGCACAGCCCTCCCCAGATCAACTTCCCAAGGATTAGTAAGGAGGTGACAGCAGCCTCAGGATGAGGATTAGAAGGGCCCTCTTGCAACACCAGAAGTCCTTCTGCTGGTGAGACGATCATTGCTGCACCTCCTTGTTGTGAGTGGCCTCGAGCAGCTGGAGTCCAGTAAAATTTGTAAAAGCCAACTAAATTGTGTGGGCTTAGGCCAAGAGGGTCAGAGCTGATGTAAGTAATACCCTTGGATCTGGTTGTGACTACACATAGACTTGGGGCCTGACTGCATTTAGAGAAAACAATCATCTCTGCTACACAACACAGGCTGTATCTCCATGGGGATGATCCAGGAATTGTCAACAGAATCAGAATTCATGAAAACTGCCCAAAGTGCTTCTAACACCGATTCTTCTGAAAACATTTCAAATGCCAGAGCACCACCACAGCACCAGGATGCCGATTTCCATTGGAATAGGCTCATACAACTGCTCCAAAGCTGTGAGGAGGAGGCAGGGGTTTTACCTGTCTGCTGCAGACACACAACCAGACACATGGATCATCAGGTGCCTCCATGGCCAGAGTTAGCTGGGACTACACTGTGCATGTTTAGCACCTGACATAAGCACAGCTGCTCTGAAGGACCACAGGAGCAGTGCAGAGGCTTGTGCTCCTTCAGAGAAGTGCGGATTGGGGGGACTTTGTTCAGGTGCTGTGTTATAAACCTGTCCCCATGGCATAGCTCCAAGTCACCGGGGCTCTTAAACATAACCCTAAACACATTTCTACTGACTTGTGGACTCACAAACCTTTGACCCTGGGAACAGTCCTAATTTTGCAATATCATTCTTTCATTACGTATATCAGGTTACATCCAAGCTTTCAGTGCTCCTTCTCCGTTTTTATCTCCTTGTTTGGTTGGATGATTGGTTGGTTTTACAAGTGAATTTACCCCTGTGCAGTAACAGTATCTGGTCTGGACACTTCTTTCCCATTAGTCACAGGAAAATGTGAGACATCACTCATCATGATGGACAGTTGATAGAAAATTAGTACATGAGTGCTTATGCAAAACTCAGCCTTGAAACCCAGTCGTGGTTTCTTCTGTACATCACACAGAACCAGTTTGGATTTCTTTAGTGCCCACAGAGTATCAGAGAAAACAAAATAGCCACCAGCACCACAAAAGGAGCATCCTTACCTGTAAATTTGTGTTGCTTTCTGTCAGCTCTGCGCTAAAATGCAGGTCCATTCAAAATTTAATTAGACTCACTTGCAGAGGTAGTAGCTTGCAACAGGTTTTTATTCTTACAGGGTTCTGAAGGCACTTCCAGTGAGAAACAGAACAGTGGACATTGGGAAAACATTGATAAATCTGGAAAAATGCCACTGGATTTCAGCATCTAAGTCTCAACATAAGCTGGACAGCCATACAAGGCTTCCTTCAACTCTTCAGCCATCTAAAGCAGCTGCACATTAAAACTGGTGCTGATCATTCAAAATTAATTTAGCCAGAACAGCAGCAGAAGAAACTGTGTGAAAATTTCTATGTGAAAGAAGTGTGAAACCTGCTTGACTTTGCTTCCTTTATCCCTTCTACAAACAACCCAGCTTTTCACTGAAGCTTTTAAAATCTGAAATGGGAGCAGTGCAGATCGTACTGCAGAGTTGTGATCAGAGCCTGAGCCACAAGAAACAGCAGCCTGTTACACCACAGATCCTGGTTTGCTTAGGGCAGTGGGGTGGGCTGACCCTGTCTGGCAGCTCAGCCCCTAGTCCCTCCCTCCCTCCCTGCCCAACAGGATGAGAGAAAGAATCCAAAGGGCAAAAGTGAGACAAACCTGTGAGTCAAGATAAAGATAGTCTAGTAAGTGAAGGAAAATGACCCAAGCTATCCCAAGCCAGTCCCAGAAGCAGAAGGGATTAGCACTCAGGGCTGTGCTTGTCTTGAACCACAAGTTTTCCAGTCTTCATCCACCAGCCCCATTTTGCTGTTGCATTGCTGGATAATCAAAGATCTTTGAATTCAGTTTCCACTTCTCTGCCACTAAATCACTACCTTGCCGTGGTGTAACCTGAGGTTCCATGCACTGATGATTTGTGTTGTTACCTTATGGCACTGCATTGGTACAGAAGAAGAGCACGAGACACCTGGAAATCACATCAGGAGCAACATAAGAACTGCAAGACTTCTTCAGCCCAGCTAAAACCATATAGATTTGTTCTCATTGGAACATGAGGGAGAGAAAGTGGTATTTTAAATTTTTTTATGGTGTTTTTTGGGGCTTGGGGGATTTTTTTTGGATAGCCTTAGTTGGCTCCTTAAAAGCTAGTCGCAATTCTAGCCTTGAATTTCCTGCTCTGAATGTAATTTTCCCAAGACACAAGAAGTGACTTACCCGGAGATCATAAAGGCTGTCACAAAGCTCAACAGTCAGGATTAGAATCATATTTTCTGCTTTATCTTATGTTCAAGTCAGTGTAAAATGTTACCAAAAAGCATTACTGCCAAATGGCATTGGGGCTTAGGAAGCATTGGCATGGGAGCCCATCTAGATCCCTATCAGTCACACTGTACCTGCTCACAGCATGATAATAATTTGTCCAGGCATTGAAAAAACACAAAGCAAAAAGAGTTCATCTGTTTTCAGTGTATTTTAATAAATGAAACAAACCTGAAGGTGCGAGTTGGATTTCAGCAGCAGTTAACCTTTTCCCTGACATGATGTGAGGTCTCTCTGCAGGGGTGTTAAGCACATTTGCTAAATGCCATATTGGGGCTAACTCTGGAGACTGCCAGACCATCACCAGCTTTATATAAAGCTCCCCAGGAGTCAGGCTGATACTCTCAGGCTTCTCTGAAATACACAGCTGATCCATAGGGATAATCTCATTTCCTGGACCATGAAATAAGCTGTAGCCTAAGGGTTACAGCTGATGGTTGTGTGAGACACAATCACCAGTTTGACACGTGCTGCTGCTCCCCAGGTCTGTGAGGTACTTGGTGGCTGTTGGGACTGCAAGAGACCTAGCTGAACTTAGTTGCTGCTCTCTGGTAAGGGACACCATGCCTGATGTCCCTCTCTCCACCACCTGCTTCCACTGTCCCCAGATGTGTTCACAGTGATCACTTAGACCATGTTTTGGAATAGGAGGAGTTTGCTACAGCATTTGTGTTTCCCAAAAGGCAAGAGAGCTGAAAAGGTGGTCAAACAACTCCTTCCTAGAACACATCCCTGCAGGTCCCATGGGTCCATGTGCCCAAGCACACACACATATGTAGTGAGGTAGCTGTTTCTGCTAAGGCAAAGAGCACTTTAGAGAGCTTTGGCTGTCAGCAGAACGGAGATTTTCAGCTTTGGTGGAAAACAGTAAAGCTAGGTAAGTCTGAGGTCCTGCTCAGAGTGTACCTGCCAGATGCTGACTTCAAAACCCATGCCAAGTTATCCAGCAATTTGAATTTTCAGAATCGAATTGCCAGCTGCTGGGCAGTCCCAGGCTGTGGGCACAGTACAGGTGTGAACGTGCTAAACTCCAAGCTCTTGGGAGCTGCTTTCCCTTGTAAACACTACACAGGGAGTAACTACCCCTTGCTTGTCACCACCATTATGAAAAGTGGATGTGGTATTTCCCTGTTCAATTAAAAAGAAGCCCAAGGTCACTGCCCTCCTTTGTGAAATGGGTCCATTCCATTTTAAGTGCTCCCCTTTGTTTCCTGCTCGCAGTGGTGGCATGGAAACAATGCCACCTACCACCATGAAATGACAGCTTGCTCCAGCCCTTTCATAACAGAAGCCCTTGAGGCTGGCACCAAGGGAGCTTGATGAGGTTGGTAATCACTGCAGCACATGAAAAGCATTTTGCACTGCGACCCTTTGTACATAAAGAGCTATACTGGTTCTGCTTCTAAAGCCAGTGAGATTTATACAGATGGCTTTCTCCCAGCACTGAGGGAGGAGAAACTGAGGCAGTAAAATCCTGAAAGCCAGCAATTTATTCAAGAAGGGATGCTGAGAGCACTTGAAGGCTTAAAGCTTATAGTATTCTACCTGCAGTCTGCAGCACAGGAAACAAAGGATAGGATTTTTGCTAAATCCTAGCCTTTTTAGAGACAGAAACTATGTTGGTTTTTTTTTTTTTCAAGTCACATTGATAGTCCTATGGAAGTTCTTTTTGAGAGTCGTTACTACAGGAGAGCTGTGTGCACAGCTCTTGGTGATGCATGGCCTGTGACCTGTGGCTGTAGTGACAGCTGCCCTGAAAGACAGGCTGGAAAGGACCTTCCCGTCTTCTATTCCTAACACCCCTCCTGAGGTAGTCTGTCCTATTCTCCTTGGGCAGTCACCTCACTCCCACACAGCGACAGCAGCTGACATGACCTCTGGGAAACGACTGATCTCCAAAAACAGTTGCTCCAGAAATAATTTCTGCCTGGTCTGCCTATGTTAAGTGACTTTGAGAGGTACTTTGTGACCCAGGCTTCCCTGCTCATAGGTGTGAATGGGGAATCCCAAACCTTTTCTTCAGTACTTCACATCGTGGCCTACAAGGTAACTGGGAAGCAAACTCAGGTAATATCCTTTTTCCCTTCTCAGAACAGTCTCTAATTTTAATTAAAAATTAAATCTTCACCATTCCTTCAGTAGCAGCATTTTATGGGAGTCTTTTTATCTGTAGTTTGGAAATCAGGAAACAGAAATATGACACAATTACCTTCAATTACCAAAAATATGACTTTTATGGAAGAAAAGTGAAAATTTGATTTAGTCCAGATCTGAAGCAGAGCAGTGAGAGACACACAGCGAAATTTTAGGGGAGTTTTCAGTGACCCACAGCCTTCAGAGAAGAGAAATAATCATGTTCCTGCCTTTCCTCCCAGCTTGACAGAAGTTTATATCCTTTAATCTCACACAGTGAATCCTCTGTTTGCTTGGGCTTTGGAAATTCAACAAGCACCGTGTGCAGCTAGCACAGAGCAGGATTCCCCCATCATTTACTATTCTGATCCTGGCCACAGCCATAAATACAGCAGCTGCTCTGCCTCTGTATACACAAGGATGTGGATCAGGTACCAATTCCAATGTGCAACACAGCTCCACGCATGCTGTCAGCAGAGGACAGAAACATCCACAGCAAAGTGCAAAGGTAACTCAGGGTCTTCCACTTGATCCCCGGCGATGTTTCTTAGCAGCCCTTGGCACATCCCACCTTGTGCACCCGCCTCAACCCCCAAGAGCCAGTGGGATGCTTGTTTTGCTCAGCCCAAGTCTTCTTTAGGTATTAAAGGCCCTTCTACCTGCTTTTCAGAGCGATTAAACAATGCTGTGCACGCTGAAGTTCTGTACAGCCCATTGCAGGAGCCCCAGTATCCCTCTAACAAAACATTTCAAGTTTGGTTTTCTGCCATCCCCTTCTCCTTGACCACCACCAGGCCAATACCAGCTGCATGTCTGGCAGTTAACATGTGCTGTTCCACCTGGAGCTCTGTGCCCCATTTTTATTTGAACGATTCTCCTCCTGTCCCACGGCACACAAGGACCCCCAGTGGTTTGGATTCGATCCCCGCCTGGTGCATCTCAGCCATGAGTGGTCACGTCCCGGTGCCCGTGCCCACTGCACACATCCTCCAGCAGGTCAAGACATCACCATGTCCCAGCGCTGGCTCATGGCTGTGCTCTCACAGGGGTTGATGACGAGCTCTTTAATGCTCTCGTTCGTGTCCCCAATGGTCTCAGTGTCCAAGCAGAAGCGGGAAGCTATGTGCTCAATGTGTGACCCAACCTTGCCCCAGCGCTGAGGAGAGACACACACAACACAAGAACAGGTGAACAAGCTTCGATGCTTTTACTGCACTGTTCCAGCATCAAGAGGACAGCTGTAACCAAGCCCTTGTGGCCTGATGCTGGCAAGTACAAGGTCCCCAAACCCACACCAAGCAGAGCACACGCTGAGCATTTTTCCCAACAGAAGCACACTCGTTCAACTCAGCCTCTGCCTGGCTTCAGGAAAATAATATATTACTAACAGCTTTTCTCCCCAGGTCACTGGTTCAAATGCCAGCTCAGTGATTAACTGCAGGGAAATGTTAGCATCTGCTGCCTGACTGGCAGCCCATATGAACTAAATTGCCAGTTTGGGTTTGACTTCTGCATTGAAGTATCCAGATCACCACCCTCACTAATAGACATCCTTATCAACACACTCATTTAAGAGGCAAAGGGCTGAACAGGCCAGAATCTGTACTCCAAAATGACTGTGCTTCCCAGATGAAGCGAGAGCACAGGCCATTTAATGTGCACTAATACTGTGATGAAAGAAAGGGAACTTCAAAGAAAACGGGGGATCAGTGAAAGGGCTCACCTGCTTGTTGTCACCTTCTTTACAAGGTGACAGCAGCACCTGGGAACCAGGGAAGAGGGTGTACACAGACAAACAGAGCTGCTGCTGGCGGACATGGTGGTTGTACGTGTATGTCCATTCCTGCACAGAGGAAGAAAAAGAAAGGTGGTGAAAGATCAGTGTTGATTCTTGCTATTCTTTTACCTAGTAAACAAACACTTTGGCTTGGATCCTGCCTCTTACAAAATCAAGCACAGACCTCAGTGACTTCATAAGGCACCAGGAGAGGTCACTGGGATGTTTCAAGCCTCCCCAAAATTGAAGCTGTCATTGGGGGATTGCAGGTACCAAAGAAATGTCTACAAAAGCTGCTGGAAGAACATGTTTCATGAGACAAAAGATTTCACATCCAGAACTGGGCTGTGGTTGGAGAACAAAAGGATGGTAAAAAAGCAGAAGAGAGTCAGGAATACTGCTAACCAGACAACATGCAATCATCTTTTTTCAGGGAAGAGCAGCAGAGATGCTTTGCAGCTGGCAGCGAGAGAAAAGAGGTGATACATAGCAAATGTCTGCAACTCCCGGGATTCTGTTCCCAAGTGTCACAAAAGTAAGGGGTAAAGCTCTGCTTTCTATCAAGGCAGTGGGACCAAACTTCAAAGGTTTGCTGGTCTGATTTGCTATGACCATTGTTACTCCTGTTCCACTGGGCCATCCTGGAGTTTTTTTCTTTTGATGCTTTTCACGTTCACCTGCTCTTTTTCAGCTTCTCAGCTCCAGAAATAAACTTTGGAGAAGCTGATGCCTTAGGTTTTAACTTTTATACTTTTCAAATCCTGTACTGCTTAGTGTGTAACTTTGAAGTTTCGTGTGCCTGTTAACTACTGTTCTCTCATGCTGGTTAGATGTAACAGCCTCTCTAGGTTTGCTTTTCAAGGACACCAGGCCCCAAAATGTGTAAACTAAAGCCCAGACAAGGGGAGGGATGGGAGGGGGGGGCAAACTTGGGGTAATGACTTCATTAACTGAAGTTCTAATTGGACAATTATCCTGATGTGCAAATGAACCAAACTTACAAAAGTGTGAAGAACCCATGACCCAGGGTCCATCCTGAGTGTAGCCTTTTGGCTGCCCAGGGTGTACCTCTGAAGGCCCTTCAAATAAATACCTACTTTTATCCTCTTATTTTTGTCTAACCTCTGTTTTTAGGTGGCTACCTCAAGGCATCAAGCAGAGACTCTTTGTCCTGTGTGATGCTTACCAAACAACAGGAGATCTCTGGGATTACCATCTTTTTCATCACTGGATGTTTTTGGGAGAAAAAGAGGAGCAGCTGAGAGTTTGACAAGGATTTCAAATGTGCCAGACAAAGCATCGTGGATGTGCAAACAAACTGCTTAGCCCAGGAGTGTTTCACAGAAGTTTACACCAACATTTATTCCAGCCGAGCAGTTTCTATCCTTACCTGTGCTCTCATTACCCAAGAGCACCTCCTGAGAGGATCCCACCCAAGGGATGGCTGCCTCCCTGTTACCTGTGCCTGTGCACAAGCAGACAAGAGCTGGTTTGGCTGACAGGAAACCAAAAACCATGCTTTCATATAACCCTGGAGAGGGACTTTTGGAACAAGTGTTTTGCTTGCAACTTTGTGTGAGCATGAACTTTAAAGTTAGAACGAGCAGGGCTGGAAGGGTTTTTTCAGGGCTCCCAGACAGAGTACTACAAAGCAGGATCAACTCCTGCTGTGTGAATGGCTCTGAGCAGCAGCAGTGGGAGCAGATGGAAAGCAGGTTTCTGAGCCCTGGCAGGGCAGGTGAGCAGGGCTGCAGGACCAACAACAGCAGGCTGATTTCACTATCAGAGGGCAATAACCCTGCTGGAGACAGCAAGGCCAGGGAGCAAGAGGGTTCCCACAAGAGCATCCAGGAGCCACAGCAGATGCTTTGACAGGGTAGAGGCTATGAAAACTCTCAACCTGCTGTGAAAGAAAAGGTGCAAAGAGAAAGCAGAACAGCTGAGAGCTCAGATATAGAGGAGTCAGAGCTTGGTGAGAAGTGAGCAGGGGTGTTGGGAGTGGAGAGGAAGCCAGTGCTCAGACTGGCTGTGAGGCTGGGGCTGGAAAAATGAGGCTCCTGGGAGACTTCAACCCTTTCTGAGTGCTGGAGGGAACTTGAAGAATGGCTGCCCCGCTCTCAGAGCTGGGATGCCTGCAGCTCCCCTGACTTTGAATGGTGGAGGTTTTGGGTTGCATTAGCATGAGTTATTAGAGCAGGGAAATGCTTCCAGTCCTATGGTATTTGTCACCATCAGCAGCTCTAACTCCTTTCCTCAACTTCAAAACAGACAGCTACAGGCATTTAACTCCTGGGAATATAAATCCCACTTTCATTCAGGTTCTTAGCCACCTGGAAGGAAAAACACGCTTTTGCACGGCAGACCCAGCTCCACAAGGACTTCACACTGTGATCCTCATACTCTGTGCTTCTTAGCCCACTGCTCCCCAGCAGCTCATGGAAATCAAACCTAGCTTTCTGAACAGCCTACCCACAGGCCTCTCAGCGAGAGCTGCCCAGGATCTGGGCACATAACAAACATTCATTTTCAAAGCCATAATCTGCGCCCAAAGGGCCTTCTGGCAACTACTTTTCTTTGTCATATGGAGCAGGGTTTACCTGATACTACAGTGAACACATTCCACACATCCCAACCATGCATGCTGTCAGCTGCTGTGTAAACCACCAGCCTGGGAAATCAGGTGCCAAATTAGTCCAGCATCTGTGAAGAACCAAACCCTACGGGGCAAGCTCCAACATCTGTTCTTGGCACCCATGCTGCTACAAGATGCTTTGAAAACCTGCTTTACATTTTTAACCAATTGTTTGTCATTTTAGTTCAGGACAGGGCTGAAGCTGTGCCCACAAGACTCCTCAGCAGCAGCCAGTTAATCCTGTAACTTGTGTGTATGTTGAATTCTCCAACTAACTCAGGCCATGGGACTTCTGTGTTAGTTTGTTTTGACATCTTAACCTTCTTCCTTCACTGAGGTTATCTCATGGAAGACTGCTCCTCCCAAAGGTTCACCATGCTTTTTTTCCAGATGAGGCCTTCAAGCCTTCACAATATTCACCCACTCTCCAGGCAGGACCATCCTCTCACCCAGCAGTAGACTATGGGATAGGAAGAGTGGTGGTAACCATTTTCCCTAAGCTGTTTTCCATCATAAAAAGTGAGGGCTCTGGAGCTAAATGTGTGTGACAGTTCCACAGCTGACACTGGATCCCACCCTCCTGCCCCCAGGCTATCCTTCCACTGCCTTTATCTCAGCTGACAGATTTTCACAGAGCTCATCTATCTCGGCAGAATGGCCTTTTATGGAAGCCAGTCCTGTTGAAAATGTTTTATCCAGCTCTAATCATGTCTTCTTCCCTTTCAGCCCTAGATGAAAGCCAAATAAAATTATGCAGAAATGAAGAAATCTATGGGGGGAGGAGGAGAGAAGTCAGTTGAACATCACAAAATCCATGAAGGGCTTTGAGTTAAAATAACTCGCCCATGGCCACGCAAATTTTTATCTTACCCCTTCTCTTCCCTTATTTGTATGAGTTGGGGTAGGAGTTTCTTCTTTTTTTTTTTCCCCACAAGCAACTACTTTATCTCCTAGTCCCTGGCATTGACATGGCCAGCACAGCAGTAACAGCAGCAGAGCTTTGCACCATGGAAGTTGTAGTGGATGGGGCAACCCATAGTACTCCTAAGGAGCCCTGCAAGGAGCTAGCACGGCTTCAGGGCTGCAGAGACTGGCCTGAGGAGACACCATCAGGCTTTAGAGCTGACCCCAGAACCAAAAAAAATCAGGATTTCCTGCCTTTTTGAAGACAAAGAAGGAGTGGTGGTGGAGCCAGGAGGAAGAGGGTGGACTTGGAGAAGAGAGCTACCAGCTGCACAGCACAACCAGCAAACCCCTTCCCCCAAAGCCTCAGGTAGCACTAACCCCCTCATCTGAGGCTGGGGACGATTTCTCAAGGCTTTAACATCATCTGAGCCGGCACCTGTCACTGTTACTCAGCATTATTGTGAATTGAGGAAATTATTTTCATAAGTGACCTTTGGCTTGGCATAGCCTGGCTGGCAGATGGAGGAAGGAGCCCCTCAGCCCGGGAAGGAGCAGTCCCACGGGAGCCCAGCGTTCTGTGACAGCGAGGCCTCTGCTGCCGAGCGAGAGGTCAGCCGTACCCTAAAGCTGGGGCAGCAGTTAGAGAGAAGTGCTTCTGAAGAAGGTGGAAGGATCTAATTATCCAATTATCTTCTTAAAATCCCAGGGAAGGCCTTCCCAAGGCACGCGACAGCCTGAGTCACCTGAGGACACCGAAGTGCTGCCCTCATCAAAGACCCTGGGATACAACTGGCACTTCCACACACTCAGGAGAGGGAAAGCAGAGTACACGAGGTGCCCAGCACCACCTGGGTGCAGAGGTAACACTGCTGCCCCTCAGCTCTGCTCGCTCAGCCTGGCCCCCACAGCTGTAGCCAGCCTACAGCTGAGGCAGGTCATGCCCACGGAGGAAAAGAGTGAAGGCTTTTGAGGGGAGGAAGCTCAGAAGACCATGTTTATGGTTGAGGTATCTCAGGAGGGACACTTGGTTTGGCTAGATGCTAAATGCTCTCCAAAAAAAGTGCACATCTAGTCAGCACACAGAAGACCTCAAGCCAACTGGTATAAACATCAAAGTCATATCAGGCAGATTATCACACTGCATTTCCTTCACAAGAACAGTCAAGGACATGCCTCTCAAATGCAGTGGTAGCCACTCAGCTGCAAACTCTAGATATTTTGGGGTGCAGGCCCAGGAAATGGATGCTGCAACCTTTCCTGTTTCCTCACTTTCCTAAAAGATGTCTGAGCTTTGCACTCCTCTTGCAGCAACTGCTTACACGTGTGTTATATCCAGGTCAAAGCATCTTCAGATTTTTTATCTGAAGTATGTCAGGTTTCCTGAAGCTGCTAATGACTTAAATAAATCCCAGAGTCAGATGCCTATTCCGAACTCTATGAACTAATACCAACTGACACTTGGTTTGAAAAAAAACCTCAACTACTCACATCTTCATTAGATAGATGAGGACAAAATTATGATCAATTATTTTCCCTCAGATGCATTTCTCTCGTGAAAAACTAAATCAATCTGTTCATTTAGCAAATGAGACGCAACAAGGCATAGAGCGCCAAGGCTCCAGCGGGCAGGAGCACAGGCAGAGCCTGCTCTGCCCTGGGGATGGGCACTGCACAAACATCTCTGCCAGTCACTAACTCAGGAGCCCCCTGTGAGCCACCCTGGAGTCCTCAACCACCTCAAGATCCCTCTGGGAGACATCTCAGGGGACAGGGCCCACCCTGACCACTGCCAGACCTTCTGGAGAGGAAAGGGCCAAGTGGATCCCCGAGAAGAGAGGACAGAGCTCTCCTACACAAAGATGAGGGGTCTTCTTGTGCCTCAGTGCCCCTTTCAGTAATTCAGGACCAACACCAGACACCAGCAGGGAGGTTTTTCGAGATCTCCTGAGGGTGTAAATTTGATTTCACCACAGAGCACCTGTCTCAATTTACCCAAACTATGGATGTAGCCCACGCTTCCCCTACACTACAGGTAGAAAAAGCTAAGATAAAAAGCAATTGATTGTCATCTGACAGCTCTTGTGCCTCTTTCCTTAAACCACGATAGCTCAGATCTTCCCACACCCAGTCCCAAGATTTCACACATGTTGGTAAAGGACTGTGGCAGCCCAGCAGGGAGACAAGCTACAGAAAGGCAATCAAAGCAACCAAATTACTGTTAGTGTAATAGTGATAATAAAGAATTTGGACAGCCAGGATATTTCCACGGTACTTACTGAATACCAGGAAAGCAGAGCTTTGATTTAGCTAAGCCTATTTTTCAAATAATGAAGCTTAGGGTAAACAAGATGTGACTTCAGTATGTTAAAAGTGAAGATTATTGTTCTATTCTGGTATATCAAATGCAAAACCAAGTAGCATTCAGGACTGCTGCATAATCAATCCTACACAGCCGGGTGGTTATAACACCCATGTCATCCACAAGTTCAGGTGGTCTTGTAGCAACTGAGTCATTAAAATATAAGTTTCTATTCACAATAAAAGTTTAAATACCCTGCTTTAATCTGAACTATTCTTCATGGATACAAGTAACAGAGAACTAGCCTAAAAAGACAGAGGAAGATAAAAAGGAAAGGCTTTTCTCTATTCTTGCTGTGTACTGAGTGCAGCCATTCTGTAATCTGTTTGTAGTGCATTTTTCTGTTCCCTTGCAGAGTTAATGCTGGATGTGCACAAGAAATGGAGTTGCCATCCAGTGGGAAGTGTTGACCTATTGCAAACTGCTGCAGAAAGAGAACGGGAAGATGAAAAGTTTGTGGAGTGAAAAATTCCAAAAATTTACTGCACAGAAATGTCAAAACAAAATGTGTTTGGTGGGAATGAAACAATCCAACTTGTTGGCATGACATTTCTCAGTTTAAAATACCACATCAAATTGGTATTTCAGAAAGACCAATACCATTTCATTTTGAAACACTAACTTGCAGCAGCATTTTTCATTCTGATTTTCCCTTTTTTTTTTTTAAAAACAGCCAATTCATTAGAAGTTGCTATTGTCATTAGCACACTCTCCCTTTCTTCTGCAGAGCTAGCCCTAAAAAACATGATGGCCTGCTCTCATCAGCTTGCTGTTTGTGTGAAAAGTCCACGTAGCAATGGAAGAAAGAAAAACAATTCTGGAACCTGAAAACCAGTGAAACACTACGAAGTGTTACTGTGTGGCACTTGCAATTCCATTAACTACATTTTCCAAATTGACTAATATTCAAGTAGTCATTTTTGATTTTGCCACACTGTGAAACAGATAATAATTTCCTGCCTAGAGACAGGCACACAACTGCATTTGAAAGAGATGCACATAATGACATGCTTTGTTTGCACACACAAATCAGGGACATTTTAAGCAGTCTCCCCAGGCTGAGCCTTTCATATGTTCAGCTACCTGGTTTGAGTATGTACCATGAGGGTTAAGGATGTACAGTCAAGTGGAAGCAAGCACACTACACCATTTCCACTGAATTATTTCATGGCAACCATGGAGAAGCAAGGGATTGTTATCCCCCCTGTTTTATGATGGAAACACAGAACTTCCTGACATGTCCAAAATCACAAAGGGAGCCTGAAGCAAAGGTGAGTTCTTCTGAAGCTGTGTGTATGTTCATGGTCTTGGTCCAGAAACTCTGCTGCAAGGCACATGTGCTTGCTCTTGGCTCTAACATCTCCTAGGCTGTGCTTTTGAGAACATCAATTCACACAGTGTTTTCTCATCTCAGTGAGACTGAAAAAATCGAGATCATCCTCGTTGAATTCTCACTAGCTTAATGTGCAATCCAATACTGAGAGAATGCAGACTATGGAGTTACAAATGCCACTGCAACTCAGTGTATTTCAAAAGAAAAAAGGCTAAGAGATGAGAGGAAGTTGTCATTCTCTTTGCCTTTGATCTGTGCAGATGAGCAGCACGTGGCGTTCCTGGGCAGTGGCAAGTTCTCAGTAGAGACTTGCATGGAGCAGAACACGCTGTCCCCTGGCTCCTGCACCAGTCCCTGCTGCTGCCCAGGGCCTCCACCAAGATCAGGTGGAGTTACTAGGGTTTAATTACATGCTGCCTAAGGGAAGACACTGGCAGAATGGGTAAATCCTCCAACAGAGCTTTAGCAACCTTAAGAAATCATCTTGAGGCTGCCCCCATGGCTTCTTGCCATCCAGCATCACATCTTACCTGTGCCTTTGGTACTGTGCCCTTGCTGCTGTTACAAGGATTTAAGCTCAGGATGGGGAGTTCTTGGTCTTCAGATTTGTGTGACTCCAGGCAGCTCTGCCTTTGCCTGATTATCCCAGTCTGATAGAGCGATTCCTCAGGAATCCTGTGGGAAGAGTGTGAAAACAACATCCATACTGCCCTGTGCACGGGGAGGCTCAGTGGGGTGAGGCTGCATCATTTCACCTCCAGAAAATGAGGGGTGGCAAGTTCTACTACAATACTGAAGCACTGAGAGGAGCACATGGACTGGGACGCTGCAGAAGTAGCGCTCAGAGATGGATGGCTGACCTTTATAAGAGGAAAAAATAAATAATTGCACAAGGCAAACAGAGGAGCCAGGTGTAGGCTGTGAGCAGGCTGAAGGTCAGCCTTCAGCTTACAGGAGAAGGGAACTTTATAACAAACTGTCACAGAGCCCTGGCACTGCCCATGAATGCTGCTGTGCAATGCCACGCATAGCAAAAAAGCAAGAAAATGGCTATAAATCATCATTTTCGCACAGTGATTCTGCACTCAGCTATTGCACCAGCAGGTCCATGGAGGCATCTCTAGAACTTTACCATCCTTTCTGAGGATGGCTCCTGATAGGGACCAGGGGAATGAATGCAATGGATTCCAGAGTAAATTGTAAACGATAAAACTAAACGATATCTGTGCAAAAGCAACAATATTTAACAAAGCATTCCACTAGAAGCAAGGCAGAGCCATCTGAAAACAAATCATAAAATCCTAGAGTAAATGGTTTCACAACAGAGAAGCCCTGACTGCCACAGAACAGTGTGAAAGGACTGGAAATTAGGTGCTTGTTTAGTAAGCAAGAGTCATTAAGTAACCAAAACACCCCAGCAGAGGCTATGGTGGATTTTTTGCCCTGGCATACTTTTGCACGGAAATCTCTATTTCCCTATACAACCTGTTCCACAGCATGGGCAAGAGGATACCTAATGAATCCTCAAGAGCAAATGGGAATAACTGGTGCTTCGTCCCTCACCAGCCCTGCAGCAAAGAGCTTAGAGGAAGCAGGTACCACAGAATATCCGGAATTGGAATAGACTCCCAAGGATCAGTACATCACACTGTAAGCAAGCTGTGTTTAAAGCCAGCACAAAATTCACCCTGCCCTTCTGTGAGGCCGGAGGGAGGGGGTGCCTATGCCTCTGGGGCAGAGGAAAGCTCTGTGGGGCAGGAGAGAGGCATGGAGCATCCCACTGGCTGCTGGAGGCAGGTGGAAATAGCACATCCATACCGAAGTTCAGGATAAACGTTTTCCAGGTACCACTTGAAGCTGTGGCATTTCAACTTCTTCCGCAGCTCCACTCTGCTCTGGACACTGTGGGAAGAAAGTATCACAGAGATATAATGGAAATGATGAAGGGGAGACCCAACACACCAAAAAGGGAGAGAAACTGTTGCAAGAAACTATGCATTTCTGTTGAGAGAAACTCAACAGAAATGCATAGACAGCAAACCTAAGAGCACCAGCAGCTCTGGTTTCTCTCTGCATGACCTTGAGTGGTTGTTTTGATCTCTGTCTCTTTGGACGTCTCACTTGGTAACATAGCATGATGACATACTGTCATTTTAACAAGGAGTCTGGAGCTGAAAAGGTTCATGGAAGTGCACAGTCATTTAAAAATTATTAGAAAAAAATGTATGCTGTCTACTATATGCAATAACCCTTATCTGAATATGTTAATGTACCAGGAAATTAGTATATGCTATTTGCTATTCTAAGTAACTCTTGGTTTACAGGACTTCAGGAGGCCTTGATTTGCAAGAGCACCTAAACATGCTTGTAAGCCAGCAGAATTTCATCACACAGTGAAATAAATAGTTTTTTCTTTAATGAATCAGGACAAAATTTCTGCTGAGGGATCATGTACAGTGACATTTGAGAAACTCCAGCTCCTCCCTGGGCCAGCCTCTACCCTTGAAGCTGTTATGAGCTGGCTTTTATGGAGTAGTCAGAAGTCTCCAGTACCTCCTCTTCACAGAGGTCAACTTCTCTATACCCCACTACACAAAGCAGGACAGAGCTGTTACTTCATTCTGTGCTGATGGATGGGAGGAGGATATATGAATTCACTAAAAACATGGGAGTCACCAGGACTTCAACTTATTTACCAAGGAGAATGAAGAGTGGTCATAAGGAATTTGGGTTTGGATTCAGAACCCCCTGGAGTCTGAAGGAAACTTTCTAAGGCAAAGAGGAGCACGTGAAAATGAGAAATACAACACAGATATTTACACTTTTCCTGACAGGGAGGCATTTCTGACTATTCACAGAATGAATGACAAACTCCCTGCACACAAAGCACTCGCTGCTTTCCAATAAAGCATCAGCAGGCCAAAAATTTTATGATTTTCCTGTCTGTCAGCTGCTACCAACACCTCTGCACTCTCCCTGTCAAACTCCGCCCTGGGATCAGAAGTAGTTGTCTGTAGTGCCAAGGGCAGGACACATGCAGAGGGGGTTTTCCCCCACCTGAGTTTGGTTTATTCACTGCAATAAAGCAGCACAGCATTTAAACTGGTTGTTTATCCACCTCACTGCCACAGCACATGCCTGCCACTCGCATTTAATTGTTACTACAGAAACAATGCTGGTGGGTTTCCACAGCAGGGGATGTCACCGTGAGCACCCAGAGCAGCAGGCAGGGCACAGGCAGGGCACAGGCAGGGCACAGGGAGCAGGGGAAGAACCCTTACTTTCCAAAAGGCCTGCCCTGGGCTGCAGGCCGGGCAGCGTAGTAGTACTGCTTGAACTCGTCCATCCACACCTCCGCCGTGCGCTTGGTGTTCCTGAGGGAGGCAACAGAACACGTGTGAAACCCAAGGGGCCTGGGAGGTGACATTTCCCAAAATGCACCAACTGGGCCATCCTGTCCTTCTCCCACCCTCGGTTTGGTCTCCACCCAAGTCCCCTTTGAGCCAGCCCATCCCTCACTACTAGAGAAGGTGGTGCTTTGCTCCCAGTACCTAGGGACCAAACACATCCAGCCAAATAAAGTTCAAGTGAAGAACTCACCCTTTCAAACTCAGCTGGATGCTTTGCATCCACCAGACTCAGAACTGCATGTTCTCTTAAGCATCATCTCCAAGGCAAGAGTGCCTGTGGTTTTACTTGATGGCTGGGATGGAGCTCTGGAAAGTTTGCCTAAGATTTGCAAATATTTCCTTTGTTTCAATCCAGAAGCTGCTTCTCCTCTCAATCTATACTCTATAACATTAAGGCTGGCAGATACCCTAAGGTTAATAACATCCCAGCTCCTGATGCCTACAGGTACGTTTCTCCAGACTGCTTTTCAGTTCCTTGCTGATTAATGGGCTTCTCTTCCTCTCTCTCTAGGGGAGTAGTCTAAGTGCTCTTGCTTAAGAGATGACAAAATCAGTGTCTACATCTGTACCTAACCTTCCCCAAAGTACAAGGCTCCTTTGTTTGGCTTCCTGCTCACACGTGAGTTTACAAGAAACACAGGGAAAAATGCCAAGGCTCACACCAAGGTATGACACAGACATCCCCAAAGTCCCCAGAGGCCTGTGCCTGACAAGGAGTCAGAAGAGCTGTACCCATTCAAGCTCCCCTTGCTCCTCCTGCAGGTGATGCAATGCAGGCACCACCTTCTCACTCAGGTTTGCAGCAAATGACAGTGGAGATTTTGCCACATCTCAAACCCCTCTGAAGTAGTCTTGCTTCACTACTGAAACCAAGAGCCCTCCTAGTGATTCTCAGATTTGTGCTCTGCTCCTTGATGCCAGCAATGCCCCGTGCCCATCACTGCCATCCCCTTCCTGCTCCACACACTGTGTGGCTGGAAATCACACATTAGGTGTTAGTGAGAGGTGTAAGTTGCACTCCCCCTGTTCCTTGTCTCAAGCAAAGGCTGAGGAAGCTGCCTGGGTCAGCAGTAACCCTGGGTCTTCACAAATGTTGCAGGCTCTTTCCAACAGTGGAAAGCCCACACTAAAAGGAAAGCCTGGTGTGTAAGCACTCACAGCTGCAGGTAAGCTCAGAAACAACCCTGCATTTACTCTAAGTGCCCCCAGTGCTTTTCTCTGTCACTCATTTAAGCAACAACGTTCAGCCTCAAACTCTAAAAATGGAGGATATATCCTTCCTGACCTCACTAGCTGCTCTCATCATCTTTCCCATGCCTATTCCCACTTCTGGATTTCCCCTTTCTTTGCCTGATGGTTTCCAGATCATAGCCCATTTCAGGCAGCCCTTTCAGTACCTGATTCACTCTATGTTCCTGTGTGTGAGGAGAGATCCCCTTCAGCTGGCATGCCCTGACAGTTCCTTTGGTGTCCATGCCAGTCAGGTGCAGCCCACTGCTGCCTCAGAGCCTGGAGACAGAGCCACCCTCTCCAGCAAGCTGTGTGGCTCCTGCCCCGGAAAGGCATTGGGAACCAAATTTTCTGGTTCAGCTGAGACACACTGAGCCCTCAGCCAAGGTCACTGGCTACTGACAGACGCTGCTGGCAGCCTGATTTCAGGTCCTTATAAATGTGTTCTGATGACCTCAAGGTCTAAACCATTTTATGTCCTCATAGCCAGCACTCAGGGATGTGCTGGGGCCCTCCCTCCATTTCTGTGCTGATGAAAGTTATCACATAAATGTCCTATTTCTGTCACATTCTCGACACTGGAGAAATCCTATGGGACAGTTGTATTGACACACATTTTCTTCAGCTCAAGAAATTCCTGCCCAAGGATATTTCAAAGTTTTCCAAACAAACTTTCCTGCCTGTCTTCTCTGCTCCCCCACTGCCTACAAGGCTGTTTCACGAAAAAACAAAGCAAGTACAAACCACTCACTTTATGTATGTATTGGCATTTCCCTCTGGAAAGACGTACGGATGTTTCTTCCGGAAGACATGCCCAACACGGCTGCAGGGGATGATTTCCAGGCTCCCTCCACACATCCACACCCGGAAAGAGATTTCTGTAAGAGAAGCAGCTTCAGCACTTTGTCTTTCTGTCCTAGAGCAGTCTGAATACTAGTGTTAGCTCCTACTTCATCCTCTGCAACATTAAACTGGGGTAAATCAATTACCAGACGGGCTTTCCTAGGCACAACGGCCTTAAAAGCGAATTTCAAAGCTTCTTTGCAAGCTGTTTGAAGTCAGTGCACTTGAAACCTGCCTCTAGCACAGCAGGTGCTATCACAATGGTGAGTGTGAGACGGTAAGCAGGTCCCTTCTCATATATCGCAGAATCATCTTGCCAGTTCTGTGCCTCCCTTATTACTTCTGCACTGCCTTTTTCAGAGTCACTTCCCTCCAAAGGGCTGTCAAGTTCATCAGGAGAGGCTATGAATTCTCTTCATTAATGACTACAGCTGTCTTTATCAATCCACCACTGATTCTGCAAAGTGAACAGAGCATCCATCGCCTGGCCCAAAATAGACAGGAGCTTACCCTGCCCAGGTACTCTGGGCCTTGAGTGCCAATGCTGCAGTCAAGTAAGGCACACACCTTCACACAAGGAAAGGTCAGCGGTGGGAGGGATTATCCCAAAAATCTGGATAAGTATGGGAAATGTCTCCCAGTCACTCCAAGCTGCTCTACGGCTGGCCCACGAGGCCCTTCTCAAGGAAAATGAGCCTGTGGCACTACTGACACCAGAAGTTATAAAGCTCTTGGCAGGGAGCTGGATGAGGTAGGATGGGTAAGCAGAATGGCTGATCTAATGGGTCCATCTGGTCCTGATGCTTATGAAGCTATGAATCTGTAGCTCTGTTGTCAGACAGTCATGCTCAGACAGAACCAGCGTGGAAAAGAAATAAAATTAAAATGAAAAGGCTTCTGCAGTTCTTTGAATCCTATTTTATCATCTGTGGACAGTGCAGAGCTATGTGTAGCATGTATCTACTTCAAAACTAATAATTCCTTTTCACATGCACATCCCATTTAAGTACAGAATTAATACAGAAGAGCACCTATTGTCTTTGCCAGCTTGTGCTCCCAGCAGTCCCCTCACATATGCCAGCACTTGTCCCCAGGTCAGATGCTGGCAAGACAAGCACCTGTGGCAGGAAGACCAATTGGGCAGCGTGGACAGGACTCCTCCTCCTCCAAGGGCAGGCATGGCTGGCTTACAAAGCTTCTATCCCCTCCAATACAGTTCACAGCTTCATGGAGCAAAGGCAAAATGGAGCCCGGACCTCCAAAGCTCTCTCAGCACACACAGCTCAGCCCTGAGTTGCTGCAGAGGTGGGATCCGGGTTCATGTTGCTCCCATCCCACTCCCAGCACACCCGCCTGCTCCTGGGCTGATGGAAATGGGAGGCTGGCACAGCTGCAAAGCCCTCTTGCCTTGATGCCCGAGTCCAAAATTCAAGGCTTTGAACCCATCCCCAACAGCTGGCCCTGGCAGCAGGGACAAGCAATGGCAGGAGTGGGAAAGCACAGCAGGGAGCAGTATTTCTTTCCAGCAATTCCCTCCCCTTCTCTTCACTGCCATGTTTACATGCAAGAGCTGCCAACAGCAGCTGGAGCCTCACCACTTTCCCCAGTGCTGGGTATCAAGAAGCCAATAAAATGTGCCCTTGTGCCATGTCCTGGTGCTATATTGGGAGCAACCTTAATCACAGGTGCAGGGAAATGAGATTATGGCAGGATGTGGCCACTCTGAGCTGCTGCTGTCACTTGTCTGTGTGTCACAGCACTGGCCACTCTGCTGTGTCAGTCACAAGGGCGCCCATACAAGGGGACAACCAGCTGAGCAGCTGTGGAGCACAGCGTGGCTTCTGCAATGTGCCTTCCCCTCCTCTGGTCCTTCTGCTCAGCCTGGGAGAAGAGCAGCTCCCTGATGTGCTGAAAGACTCACACCAGTCAGTCCTTGCCTGATCTTTTCAAAGCCCAGTGAAGAGGTGATCCCTGTGCACTGTGCACTGGAATGAGGGCACAGTGCACGTGTCCTCACAGGAGATGCTGAGGAGTCTGAGCTCTGCTTCAGGCTCGTTGCACCCTGCAGAGCCTGCTCTGGGCACAGCAGAAACAATGAAAGCACAAGTTCCAACAGGTAGGGATGATCCATGGAGCCATCCACGGCAGGTAACAAACAAGGTCTCCAGACAGGCAGCCAAGAGCAAAGTGCCCTAAGGGAAGGTAAACTGAGGCACCAACTAAAGCATGGTACAGGGTCAGCTCAGAGGAGCAGGAATCAACAGTGTCCTCCACTTGACCCTCAAGAGATGTCGCCAGCACAAGTGGCCCCTCCAAGTGACCCCAGGAGGGGTGTGAGCACTACATGTTGGGGTGTGCTGGACCTGGCCTTCACTCAGCAAAATACCTCCAGCACTTCTTGATGGCCTGCAAGTCCATTCTGCCATTACTCATCTACAGGGAATTCAGTAAATTTAAGAAGCAAAACACTTATGGTGTCCTCCTTCAAAGCCAAACATGCTCATTTTTTTTCAGCTTGAATCCTCCAGCCCCCTCCAGCTGGCCTGTCAGTAATATTAAAGGTAGCAGCACTACTCCTTGGGACCAGAGTCCTGCAGCTCAGTCCTCAGGACTAAGCTATCAGGAAGAGCACAGTTCACTGCAAGAGCCCAAAATGAGTGGGTCAGCTCCTGCTGTCCATTCCCTGCCCAGAGCTGACCAGGGCCAGCAGGGTGCAAAGGAGAGATGGGACAGGCTGCCCTCAACTGCTGCACCTGCAGGAGATGGAACTGTGAGCTGGGCACACTTCTGCTCCCAGAGCAACGGGCAAGACAGGCTCTGCCCTGCTGCTATGCAGACCTGCACATTTTTGCTGCAATGTTAACCTTGATTTTACTTTCCTTTGTCACACGAGGCCCTGGTACACCTTGCAGCACATTCAGTTCCCAGCTCGCACACGTTTGGTCAGGCCCTGGGGCACAGTACCCCTAAAGGAAACCTCTCCTCTGTAGGATGGGCCATAATCAGGCTTAAGGAGCACAGTGCCTGCTGTTTCATGGGACAAGTCTAGCATGGGACAAGCTGCCAGGATGGAGCTTCCCTCAAGAGCAGGGTGCACTGTCACTGTTCATGTCCCAGGAGCTGCTCCTGCTGGCTGCTGTCAAGAGATGAATGATGAGCACAGACAGACAGCAGGTCAGGCACAGCATGGCAGTTCTTCTCCCCCTCTTCTCCAGTCTAGTTGCCTTCTTGAATGCTTTGTTTGGGCTATTGATCCAGCAGGGGAGGCAGGCAGGGCTGCCACTCTCCTCCCAGGTTTCCTCACAGCCACCCCACTCAGATACTTTGGGTCAGTCCAGAGGCAAGATATCCACCCAAGAGAGAAAGCATGAAAGAGTGAGATTCCTACTGCATAGCAAGATCTAAATAAATAAAATATATCTAGAGGGACAAGGCATGTGAAGGAAACAACAGCACCAGGCAGCGGATGGATTCCTGCAAGGCGGCAGCATCTGCTCCCTTGGATGACTGACAGCATCCTGTTTCAAGACACAAGAGCCTTCCTTTCTGGCTAGCCCCACTCCCCAGAGGTGCAAGCTATTAAAGCCAGGTTCTGATCCATCTGCCTGACACCGAGTGCTTCCCCCTTTTCTCGTGGGTACAGTCAATTGTCCTGATCCACAGCATCACTACAGCGGTCAAAGGGAGAACAGCCCAGCCTGATCCAGCTCTGCTTGAGAAGTGGACAAGGCACAGGCTGTTACCTCTTTCATGTGTCCTCTCAAATGTGCTTGCAGATGATTTATTAATGCCCATCTTGTCCCATGATAAGGGTCAGAGGTGACTGAATTTAGGACAGTTCAATCCTCTTTTTGGTGCAGGAGAAGTGATGGTATTACAGAGAGCCTGGCAGCACTCAGCCACCCAGGGACACAGGAAGGGATAAGCAGCTGTGTTACTTTGCTACCTGTTTGTGCATGCAGATGGAGCTACAGTTCCAGGGACTCTGCAAATTCAAGGAGGCACTGATACCTCAGTTCATAGCTTGGAAATGCTGTCAATAATGGAATAAGATGTATTCTTTGCTTTATTAAGGAGAAAATAAGATCAGGAAGGAATAGGAGGGTGCATGGAGTTCTCTCATCTGTTGGTAACACCAAAGCTGAAAACTGTGTAGTTTAGGCTACTTACCTACAGAAAATCAAAGCAGCATGGAAGGCAGGCAGTCCCAAGTACCAACAACTGCTCACTTCCTATCATTCATGGTTGCTGGATCCCTCACTCTCCTAAGATCACAACCTGTGACTGTAAATGAGGGAAACCACCCACAGCATTCAAAGCAAAGTCCGAAATGATCTTGTATCCGTCTTGCATGACTCAGAAAAGGAAGCCAATACAGCAAGGCACAGGAAGATGAACAACTCACCGAAGTTCTCCCCACCCCAGATGTCCATGGCACTGTCGTACTTCCCCAGGTGGTTGAACCAGGCCTTGTCAATGACAAACAGCCCCCCGGCAATGATGGGTGTCCTGCAGAAGGGACAAGGAGAAGAGGACACACTCTCAAACACTGCTGTAGCACCTGGATGCACAGAAGCAGCCCTTCCCTTTTCCTCCTCTTCCATCACCAGGACATTACCTACATATCACCTTCTCACTGAGAAAAGGACAAAACACCTCAAAATGCATCTGAGCCTTTCTTTCAGCTGCCTTGGTGTTTTGCTGTCAATCATAAATTGCCTGGCACTTAATGACTGGCTAATGCACCCGTCAGCACAACTCCTACAAGCCCAAAGTTTACAGCCCTGATTGTAGGCTACAGAATCAAAAATGCACTTAGCACTCGGGGGTTATTCACTCAGATGGGCTTTTTGCCTGAAGCCAGCCTATTAAGAGCACCATTCCACCAGGGAGAGGAAGGCAGAGCCAATTCAGAAGGGCTTTTTAAAAGCCATCACTAGCTGTGTGATCTTTATTTCAAACTAGGGTTATTTTTCTCAAGAAAACTGCACAGAGAAGGCCTGTGGAGGAGGGGAGGGCAGACCCAGAAGACAGCTTGAGGAGACTTGCTGTTTGCTGGTATAAGTGTTGTCTCCATTCAGTTGGAGACAGTGTGGATGCCTCAGCGTAGGCTTGGGAGGAGCTGGGGTGACTGCTGTGCCCAGGCTAATCTCCACTGTGCCCTACATTGCAGAGTGATTAGGAATGCAAGGCCAGCCTTTGGGAAGCCAATGAGAGCTCCTGTTAACAGCAGCATCCTAAGGAGAAGCAGTGCTTTTCCCCCCTGGGAGCCCTCTGTGGCCCTGAACTTCCCCCCAACACTTGGTGCCCATGCCTCACACCTGGCTGGGGCTGCAGACACCAGCACCAGGCTTGCTGCCAGCAGCAGTTTCCAGCAGAATGAAGGACCCCCTCCATCCCACGGCATGAGGACAGATGGCATCTCCTCTCCTGTTCAGCTCTGCTCCCTTTCCTGCACACCCCCATTTCTGAGGAGTCTTCAGTGAGGTCCAGAAGGGCAGTGTGGATCTGGGAAGGCTGGACTAGACACCAAGTTTATCATGTGGGCTGAGGACACTGCCTTATTTTTAAAGTGGGAGCTGAGCGAAACAGCAGTCTACAACACTTTTCCCCTAATCAGAATCCTTAGCACTACCAAAACCTCAGTAACCATAAATACACCTCTTCTATCTTTGTGGCATTCTCAGGCTTCAGTACTGGAAGGTGAAGCTGTACTGCAATACCCAGGCTAGCCAGGAGCTCAGTAGAAGTACCAGAAGTTCAGAGCTGCCCTGGAAGAAACAGCACACTGCTACAGTGCATGGGGACACACATGAGGTTACATGAGAGGCCTGTACTGCCCCACACTAGCCCTGTGCCTCCTTCCCCCTCCCGACTTACTTAATGGGCTCGGTGGGATCAAGTCGTTTGGCTTTCTGCTCTGGGGAAAGCTGCTCCCATTTGAAATGAAGACTCCAGTCAAAACCTAAAACCAGAGTAGAGAAGTGCCATGGGGAAATTAGAAATTGATATGGATTAGGAGGCAAGGCAGGCTGCAGAAGCTGTGTTTGATGGAGCATTTTCCCCACCTTCAAATGACTTAAGCCACAGAGATGCAGCTCTTGGGAGAAAAGTCCAGTGCCTAATATATTTTACAACTACATATGAATAAGAAACAACACATCGCATTACAATTGCAAAGTCAAGTGCTCCAAAGGCAGGAAAAGTCAGAATTAAAGCTGCTGCTGAAACCTCACTTAGTCCCCCTGTGCACCCAGAAGCACGCTCTGATGGATACTGTGCGCTACAAATAGCACAGGCATACTAATAAGCACTACACTCGCATCCTCCAGCTGCTGCCTAGACATCCCCCATCTCCTCCTGTCACTTCCAGTGCTGCCCAGGGTGGCTTTGACATGACCCTTCTTTCCTGCTTGACCGCCTTATCCACTGCAGCAGGAGCATTCCTCACACCACACCCTCCTGTGTGCGGAACAGCCAGCGGGAGCACCGAGCAGCGTTACTGTGCTTTTTTGGGAGGCAGCAGCAAAGAGAGGTGGGGTGCAAAGGCCAGTGCACGTTCCCACCATGGAATGGATGCCCACAGGACATGCACAAAGCTTGGACTCACCTCCTCTGAGGTCTGAGGAAGCTGCCACGTAGGCAAAAGTGTCCAGGTTGATGATGTCAATAACGGGGCTGACCACTCGGGTGGGATCCTGCAGAGCAAAAGCAAACAGACCCATGACTTCAGAGGGCACCACTCTAACTGGGCAAGGGACTCCAAACTCCTGCAGACACCAAGAGGCTGGAAACATTGGTGTCATTCAGGTTTGCCAGGGACAAGTGCCCATCACTGCCTTCTCCTCTTCCTCAGGCTGTGCCTGTACTTGACACCCAGCTGGGCTGGATGCAAAGCTCCTTCTGCCTTTTGCAAATTCACCAAAATGTTCCTCTTCCACCTCCCTTAAATACTTTTAACTGGATTTCAGAAGTCAAGTGACAAACAGGCAATTGAAATGACAGAAGAAAAACACAGCCAAATAGCTTAAATATGGGTAATTTTATAAATGCACCAACTATGGCAATACAGTTTGTTTTGCCAAAGGTGTGAAAGGGTTAAAAAAAAGACCTGATTTATTCAAAATAGTTGGTGGTGATTTAATTAACATCTTGTTATGGGCAAAGAGATTATACAAACAGTTATGAACAAAAATATCTACAGGAGGAAGAGACTCTGACAGTTTTGACTGGTCTCTTATCTCCCTTTTTCTTTTCAAAAATCCCAAACTCCAATTATAGCTCAAACTTCAAGGTTTTACCCCGCCAGATCAAATTGTTTTTTCACAGCTATACAAAGGAAAGCATCTCAGCACACACGGGCTTGCTCTCTCACTGGGGAAAGACTTTGTTTTAGAAATTAGTCCTGACAAAGAAGTATTCAAATGCAGCTGTAGGAAGAAGCAACAAAAGGCCATGAGCTGGGAGCTGGACTAGAGCTGATTTTCCAATTGAGCATGACAAATACTTGATATTTCCATAACAGGGTCAAGCCAGGGATCTCACCATCGTTTTCTGAGAGTCAAACATCTCACTGAAATGGCAAGGTCTGCAGTACCTCTGTACTGCGTGGGGAAACACAAGTCACCTCCAAGCACGATGAGCCTTTCCATCGTGGCTGCTGCACAGTGCCCCCCAAGCTGCCACAGCTCAGTACAGCCAAGCATCCTTTAATTGCCTGAGGCCAGAGGAAAGGTTTCAGGCAAAGCATCTGCTTTGTGTGCAGAGCACTGCAGGGAAAGGATTGCATCCACTCATTTAAAACCTGCCCCTGGAGCATCTTACCGGTGAGCACTTCTAGCCAGCTGACACTCACCCCCAAATTCAATTCCACTTCTACTCCTTGCAAGGCACAACTTCTTGTAAGAAAAATCCCCTTCACATCTGGGCTGAGTGCATTACTGCAAAATACTAACCTTGAGCAGTGCTGTCCTCTTCCTGCCTCACTTTCCCTGCCATGTCCTGGGAACATTTATATTTACTCAGCTGTCATGAAGGTCTCTCTGACCCTCAAAAGAAAAGCACGGCATGCTCAAGAGCACAGCGCTGTTGCTATAATTTATTTTGGACTGAGCACCAGCTCTTATTATAGGCAGCTTCATCTTTCTGGTTTTTTTGATACCCACCCATGCCAGGGCATGTTAATATTTACAGCACCCAAACCTTCAATCCTCTTTCACAAACCTCAGAATTCATTTCTGCAATGCACTTCTCAAACACACCAATGTATGCACCTAAACCAACAGGAAAAAACTCTGAAAATGGGCCTGAAGATTACAGATATATTTCAGCCTTGGAGAAGGACCTTGGCTGCAGCATGGCTCCTAGCCTCTACATCCTGACTTTGTAATGGTCACCAGAAAGGACCACAGTTGCTCCTCTGGCCCCACAGCAGGATTAGGTAAAGACTAGGCAGGCTGCCCCTCATGTGTCTCCTTTTTCCCAGGAAAGCACCAGGCTAGGGGGTACTTGAGCTGGGAGCAGGGGGTCACCATTCACTGGTTCATCCCAGGGCCATTTGTAAATCCAGTTTGGGGGCGAGCTTGTTGAATCATACTGTAAAAATACCTCGGGATGGATAATTACATTTTTATAAGAGTTACTCAGTTGAAATGCACCATTAATGGCTTTAGAGATATTTGTTCCACAAGCAAAAATAAGAGCCCAGGCCCACACACTCCCAACCACGCATTTGCAAACACACTGGTGCAAGACACTGACCATCACTGCTGCTCCCTGAGACAAACACCCTCCCAGGAACAGGGCTGAGATCCCCCAGACCTTCTATCTTTCCCCTACACTCCATCACTTGCTCCTCCTGCTTGCTTCCAAATCCATATGCTGGTTACGTGCTGCCCACACCCACCAGTGAGCATCAGCCTTGGGGGGAAAACCATCAGCTGCTGGGAGAGTTCGAGGTGGAGCTCGAGGGGCACCTCCACACAGGTGCATGGTGGCACACACGGGCCCTGACACTTCCCACCATGAAAAGTGGCAGGAATAGCTGCTCTGGCTGAGAAAATAAGAGAAGCGATGCACAGGGTGGCTGGGCTGTGGTGCAAAAGCGATGGGTGTGCTTTGAGGCACTCACTGCTCATTTGCCTGGAACTTAAACCACATTAGCTCAAAACAGACTGTTCCTGGGAGCAACGGAGTGAGAAAACGCTCTTCCTAGGCAGCTGATCCTCACGGAGCAGTTGGACAGGGAGCCCATCTCTTGAGCACAGCCTGAAGGTGGCAGCAGTAACATTTCATACACTTCACTGATCAATACTTTAACCCTGCTGGCAAAGATGGGTATGGTGGAAGAAGGAGGCTGAGGACTCTGCCCTTACCCGCAGCTCCTGGGAGCAGTTAAAAGGCAGGCAAACGGGACCCCTCCGGCTTTGCAGGGCCCTCAACACTCTTTGTAGTACATCTCCCCTGCTGCCTGAGGCTACAAGATACTGGGCAAGGTCAGGGCAGCATGAGCAGCACTGCAAGCTTACAGACTGCCTTACTTCCAGCTGGGGAAAGACCGAATCCAGGAGAGTTCACAGAGGTGATGTGTGCATTTGATGCTGCATTCAGACCACAAGGCACTGACACTCCTATGGTGATGCTGCACATGGCATTCACACTCACCTACCCATGGGTGCCGGACATGGGGCACCGTCCTGGAGCTACGTGGGACAGCAGATCTGCCGGCCCCCTTCCTGCCACCTTCGCTGTCCTTCTCCTGACAAAACACATCAAAAGCTCTGCCTGGGAAAGATGCAATTGCTCCAGATACTCTTCACTGAAGAACAGCAGGGCTTTGGCAAAAAAAGCAAGGATGCTTGCCTTAAAAACGCCCAGAGGAACAAGAGGATGCTGTAAAGCTCACTAGAGAATCCCACCCTGGACAGGCGAGCCATGAGGCTCCAGTGGGATACCACAGCACGTGCTCTCATAGCTCTACCAGCGGCACGATCGATGATACCAAAAGACCATTTTCATTACATTACCATCTATCAGCAGCTCTGCAGCCCAGCCTGAAAACCGAGGTTGGGACCTCTCCAGCGCTGTGCCAGCAGCACCAACTGCCCTCCCCCATGAGAAGGGACCTGACCTGGTGCTGTGCCCCACTTCCCCCCGTCCCACTGCTGACATAGAGATGCACAGCCCAGCCATCACAGCTGCCACATCTGCAGATGTGAAAAGCAGGATGCCCTGGATGAGGGCATCATGAACACCAGCCAGGCAGTTTCGCCATGACCCACCACTTCAGCCTCCCCTTGCTCCTCAGCTGCCTTTACATCAGTGTAACTCAGTAGTTATAAAACTGCTGAGTAATTAACACTAGCAATCAGGAGCCAGAGGTTTGGAAAGGGTGAAGAAACAAGGCACGGCGAAGGGAAAGGATGGTGCACCTCCACCAGAGCTGAAGGCTTCAATCCCTGCACTCAGCTGCCAGTAGGTCACGGGCACAGAGCTCCCCTGACTCAAGTGACAAGGTGCCAGCAGCCTCTGTGTGCACGTCTGGCAAGAGACTTGCCGTTGGAGAAAGGCAAATGTCATTGTCTGCTCCGAAATCAGCAGAATTTAAATCCTATTAAATCAATTTATTAGCGCTTAATTTGCATGAAATTAAATTCGGCCCCTATTCAAGGAGACGTCACTCCCTTAAATCATCATCACTGAGCATTTTACATGAGCCTAATTAAAATCTCTGCTGAAGCACTGCCCACGTATTCCCCTATCACCACTCAACCTGTGCCTGCCAGTTAAGAGTCCCACTGCCCCGGGAGACACCTTGTCCCACCTACCCACATGCTCCCCCAGTCTCACAGACACCCCACCTGCCTGCTGGCTGGAGGAAGGCCAGAAAAGGCCACTTTGTACCCCAAAGGGTCCCTCTGTACCCCTTACTTGAATGCCTGGATGCAGCTGGTTATGGCTGGATGGTCATGCCCACTAAGAGAAAGAGGAGGGGGCCATCAGCCATGCATTCCCTGAGGGTGACCCTGTCTCTCAGGAGCACTCACCTCTTTGATCCTCTGCAGCAGAGGGAGCAGCCAGTCCTTATTCACCTCACAGTGACTGTCCAGGAAGGTCAGGACAGCTGCTTTTGCCACGTCCGCTCCTCGGATTCGGGATCGGATCAGACCTGTCCAGGGACACACCATGTCAGCTGCTGCCCAGATGGCTGGGTAACATCCCCAGCCTCCTCCTGCAGGGTCTCCTGCACTCATGCTTCTCCCAGGTTTTGACCTGTCTAAATCCCATCCAGATAAAATATGGCCCAGGTTCATTGGATCCTTCCCAGTGCTGCAAGGTATGCAAACCATTTCCTAAGATCCCCAAAGCAAATAAATGGCTCCTCCAAGGTTACTGATTTATGGCATTTATACCAATATGTAGTTTGCACAATTAGTTCTGCTGTCACCTTCTGGGACAAAACATGATTCAAAGCACTTTCATAACTCTCTGCAGGCAACAAATCTAACACAGATGTGAGGCAGTGGGGAACGGGCCAGGGGAGTTGAGGATGGGACCCCCTTGTGACAGAATTAAGCTTTTCCTAGACTGCTGCCTCTTCCCTGCTGTTACCCTTTCCATGTCCCAGTGACTCTCAGATCTCTCTCACACCCTGAGGGCACTGCTCAATGGGAACAACATTTTCCACTCGGGAGAGAGGCTTGGCTCATTGGAGCTCTGATGGTGAACTTGGGAATCATGTGGAGATCGCAAGGGACTGCTGCACGCATTTGTGAGAAAGAAAAATGAAAAAAGAGGGAGGTCATGGAAAACACACATGGATTTGACACTATACTTTGGCAAGATCACTGCTCTTAAAGATGCCCTGTTCCTACTTATGCAGGAGCTAATCAGTTTTCCAACACTTCTCCTGCCTGAAGTGAATCCTCAAGGGAACCATGGCGCAAGAAAGGAGATGGTTTCTTGGCAAACAAGAGAAGACACAGGTGACTCAACCAGAACAGAACTTCCTTATGAAGCCAAAACAGTGGCAATACAAGGGGACATAGAGGCAGGTAGAGAGACAAAAGGATTTTAGGGAGCTCATGCATTAGGACTGTGCAGGAGGACACTGACTTTCACAGGGGAAAGGGGTTAAGGAACAGCCTCCGAGCATTTACCCTTCCCAAATCCTGGCAGCCCCCAAGACATACAAGGTAAGGTTGAGTTCCCACATTCTGACTGATTTACAGAGCACCAATAACTGCAGGTCTATCAACTGCTGGAGATGAGCACACACATACCCCCATAACACAGAGATGGAGGTGCAGATCTGTGGAGATCTCCCTTACTCTCCTGCCAAAGCAGGAATGTCTCTTACACACATGGCACCTAATGCTACCCTGTCACCAGACCTGCCGAGCTGAAACCCTCTGCAGAAACAATCCACAGAGAAAAAACCTTCTCCATTCCTCAGTCTCCTCAACCCAACACTGACCTGGACTCATAGCTTGAATCTGCAGCATGAAAACACATCTTTTAATTCTCCTAACACTGTAAAGCAGGATTTGAAACACACGTTCAGACTATGGGGAATGAGAAGATGTCTCAAAAGGTTACCAGCAGAAGCCCAGCAGGACATGCATTCATCCTCCATATAGCCCTTCTTAATCTCTCAAATATAATTAATTATTAAAAAAAAAAAAAAAATCCCACAGAAGCAGCAGGAGCAGATCTTCCCTCTTTCATTAGAGCAAACATCTTTACAAATAAGACCCGGGGCTTTGTTTTGCCTGTTCTAATTTTCTGGCTAATAAGCTACAGCTGAGCCTCACTGGATATCTTAATAGTCCCATCTTTTTCAGTGAGAGAAGGGAGATCCACTTTAAATCCCAGCCCTTTATCACATTTCCTTTTATCAGGGCCCTCCTTATTCCCAGGAGCCACTGACCTCCTTGCTGACCACTCCACGGAGGTTCCCCCTAGCTCCATCACTCTCACACTTCCCAAAATCTGGGTTTCCCCAACGTGGGCAGGCAGCTCTTACCTTCCCGCCGTCCATTCCGCAAGCACTTCACCTTGGGGAGCTGGCCCAGCAAGCGGCAGTCATCAGCTTGGGAGACACAAAGGGAGGACAAGTCACCCTCAGCCCTCACGGTGGCTCTGGCAGCAGAAATGGGGTCTCCTAGGAGAGACTGGGAGCAGGGAGAGACCCCTGTCCTGGACTGGCTGATGGCTTGTTAGGGCAATGGCACTGCTGGGTCACGACAGCCCTACCCCTCAGCTCATGCAGCATGAATTAGGCCTGGCAGAGCAGCAGTTATCATAAACTAGTGTAAATTCAGCAGATTTACACTGAGAGCAGCTGAATTATGCTCTAAAATCAGCACAGAAAAGTTGTGGTTCGGGTCAGAATCTAAATTTTTGCACATTAATGCAAATGACTATTTTTGGTAGCTGCAAAGCAACGCACAAGCTGTTGATGCATGTCTGCCTGGCAGGGCAGGAGCTTCCTGTGGCGGCCTGGAGCCTTCAGCAAGGAGAAAGGGATGCTCAAAGAGAGACCTGTGGAGCAGTTGGGGGCTCCTCACACATTGGGCAACAGCTCCATGGGGCAGAAAGGCCTGACAGCCACCTATACCTGAGCTAGGGAAGTCCTGCTACCCCAGACGCAGCCCTAGATCCCTCCTCACCTGGATTTCTCCCAGCAAAGGGGAGGATGTCAGGTGTACCCATCACAGCCCCTGCCACCTCTACACACCCACGCTGTGGCCTCCACAACCCCTTCATGAGGCTCACCCCTCTGCCTCCTCTTCCTCAGCACTATAAACACAGAGCCCTAAACCCTGCACCCACACACCCCTCTGAGCACTTTCTTCCCCTCCAGAGATCTCTGTCAGCAAGAGATCACTGTACCCACACCCCAAATAACTCAGGGACAGAGCTGGAACAGGGGAGTAGAAGTGGCAGGGCTTGGCTATGGACTCACAATGAAAACCTGCTGGGGATAGTGGGAACTCATGTGCTGAAGAACTGCATCCCAGGGAATAACAAGTCAGCAGGCAGAGAGAGGTGAGAAATGAGACACAACCAGGCATGAGATAAAAGCACTAATTGTTTGGGGTGGGTTGCAGGGAAAAAAAACTGACCATGTGTGTGTAGTGTATTATGCAAATTCATGCATTTTATGTAAATGCATGCAGAGCAGATGCCAGCAGGCTCAGACTATCACAGGGAAGAAGATGTCAGAGAGCTGAGGAGAGCTGAGGAGAGCTGAGTAGCTGAGGGGCTGCCCTAAGTTACACAGAAAACAGGCTCCCCTCTTGTGCCCTGCGATGAGTTAAAACCCAGCCCTGTTCCTTCTCCCTGCCTCACAGCACTTGGCACACTGTGACAGAGGAGCTGCATTCCTACAAACCTGCCTACTTCCAGGAAGGCAAGTGCTTTGTCTATTTAGCCAAATACCCGGCATTTATTTCCTCCACCTTCCAAAAATCCTGCTCTGCTGTTCTCCAGGGCAGCTCAAGTCCCTGCACCGGCTCCTCCTCCCTGTTCTGCCAGTTCCCAGACTCGCCCGGCCTGCCCGCCCCGTGTGCTGGAGCTGCTCCAGGGCTCACCGTAATCACAGCAGCTCCTTTCCCTAGCTTCAGCAACTTCCCAGGGAGGTGTCAATGCCAAGAAGTGGGTCTTGTGTGAAATCTGTCCCTAATGCTCTCCGAGGCAGTGCCTATTTATAACATCCAAGAGCAAAGCCTAGATCCATTTTTATAAAGAAACCTATCTGGCTTTGTTTTCACGTTTCCAAGTAAACAGCTTTATTTTGCAGCTCCTTGAAACACAAGTGCCACAGACCACTCAGCCAGTTTATCATCTTTTTTATGCCTGAGACAGTATTTTTGAGCACTTAGATCTTCAACTCTCCCAACACATCAGGCCAGGTCTTTAGCTGGGGTGGTTCCCTGGGAGCCCCTGGGGCTTCAGCTACCTTCTGCTGGAGACCAGAGCTATTGATTCCCCTTGAGTCACGCTATTATCTGGGAGGGAACAGCAGGAGGATGTGGGCTGTCTGTGTGGTGTACAACGCTATTTATGGTGCACCTCAGAAATGGGAAACCCATGCAGGGAATCCTCTTTCCATGGGTGAAAAAAAAAAATCAGTTGTTGCTGACCACCTACATAAATGTATGCAGAACGTATACATTGGGTCAAGAGGGCCACACTGCCATTGTCCCATGCAATTCCAGTGCTGTCAATCCAGAACTGCTCCTGGCTGCAGCTGAAAGCCAGATCAAACACACCATGGCCATGGTGGGGTACAGCCGTGTAAGGATTGGATTCACGTGTACAGGGCATAAAAACGATTTGCCATGCACTTTTCTTGCATTATTTTCGTGAGAAGAGGCTGGATCATTTGGAATTTGAATTCTACACGTGGCGATGCAAACCCATCACAGCAGGGTTTGCTCTTCACAGCTACAGAGCTTTAAATTTCCTTCCATTCCAGCAAACTGTCCCCTGCTGAGCACAAATCCCAGTCTCTCACAGACTTTTTGGCCCTTTGCTTTTAACAGGGAAGGGGACACTTACGGTCATCACTGAAGTCATCCACGAGTATGATTTCATGGACGAGATGCACTGGGGTGCGGTTCAGCACGCTAAGGAATGAAGAGAGAAAATCGATGACAGTGCTTGACCAACTTAACAGCCCGGCAAATGGAGCGGAAAAATCGAGGAACTGACCCCCCCCACCAAAGCACAGAAGACCAGGCTTGGATTTCCAGAAAGGATATACTTGATAAGAACCCAGAAACCACCCCCCAGTAATCTCCAGTGGCTGGCTATCAACTCCCTGTAGTCTGATCTAGGAGCCAAGTGCTCTGTATTCCTAGGAAATAGCTGCTATTCACCCTTTTCACCTTTGTAAGCAAAAGCAGAGTCCCATGTAAAGCCAGGAAAAACTGGTGCTTTTTTGCCCAAATTACACCAAGATTCCTAACTGGGCTTACAGCAAAGCTACCGTCACCTCTCCACCTCCTCTGGGGCTAATGATACGGTGTCCAGCAACAGCAGGGCCAACACAGAGAAAATTACCCAGCTCAAACCCATCTTTACACAGCTCACAGCTGTGGCAGGATGACTCCTGTTTTTATCCTCGAGCTGACTGTGTTTTGGAGACTGCCGAGAGGATAAGAGCAGGGTCGGAGCCCACCCAGGTAATGAAAGAGAGAGGCTTGAGGATGCAGTTCACAGCTCCCTCCGTGTGGACAGACACTGTGAAACAGGGCACAAAGCCACAATCTTCCCTTAATTATGCCACACAATATTACTGTTGTTATTATTAATAAGAAGTCTAGACCTGCTCTTTCCCTTTGTCTCAGAAGTCGTGGATTGACTGCACTGGCTCCAGCAATTTTATCTCCAAATAAACACCAGTGCCAAAGTCACCCTGACATGTAAGACATGGAGCTGCAGTTGCTATTAGACATGCTTAAAATCTTGCCCTAGCAAAGGGTCAAGGCTGTCTGCTTGAAGCAGAAGCCCCAGAGCATCCCAAAAGTCACCTAAGTACTTGAATTGGGCTTTAGTAATACCAGTCAGATTGCACAGGCTTCTACAGCATTCAAACTTCTTTGACTTCATCCTGAGCACAGTCCCTTTTCCACACAGGATTTAAAATCCCCCAAATTTCAGATCTTCAGACCTCCCACTGGCACAGGAGGGCAGTCACCCAACTAGCTATCAATCTTGCAGCCCCTGATAATGCCAGATCCCTATTAACAGGTTTTCCCAGTCTCTCAGGCTCCCAAAACTCTGGCCAGAAAAAGCCTGGAAGTCTGGAAAAACCACATTCCTGGCCCAGACCCCAGTAAAGAGAGCTACAAAGGGCAGAAACCCATGGGGACTTGGGAGCCACCCAACCAGCTGGCAGAAAATGCAGCCCACCCCACCCAGGGGGTTCCCCTTTGCCAGGTGCCTGCTGCCTGCACTGGTGTACTCCCTCCCCTCCAGGTGCTGGAATTACAACCCTGCAGAGAGAAACAGTTGAACTGGATTGTTTTGGAAGGCATACAGGACATCACAAGGCATATGCTTGAAACAGAATCACAGAATGGTTTGGGTTGGAAGGGATCTTAAAAGATCATCCAGTTCCAATCCGAGTGCCACAGGAAGGGACATCTTCCACTAGACCAGGGTGCTCAGTTCCCTATCCAACCTGGTCTTGAACACTTCAAGTAAATGGGCATGTACAACTTCTCTGGGGAACTCACAGAAAGTAATTTCTTCCATATGAAATGAATCCTTCCTCCAGGCTGGTTTTTCTTTTCCCTGAGCAGAAATCCTCCAAAAGGGGGGTTCTCTATCAGACGAGAGTGAGTAAGCCCAGAACCTCCCTTGTGGAGGGCCTCAAAAATCACTTCCAAGAATTACTTTCCCTGGAAACACAATCCCTGCCTCTTCCAGTTTCAGGATCTTGGTAAAAGCCATTCTTTTCCCCCACTACAGATGCCTTGCACGCTAAGGTATGAAGGAAGAGAAAGCCACAGTGCCCTAAGCAACAGCCAGGAGCTGCTGTGTCCACCCTGACACTTTGGCTTGTACCAAGCAGAGTCAGACACCACCACCTCTCCGACCCCCAGACCCTGCATGAAGTACTGGGAAAAAGCGGCTCAGCGCCCCTCCTCCCACTGGGGCACACAGGACAATTTAGATGTGCTGTTTCCACCTGTCAAGTGTTTTTTAATTATTGTTATTAATAGGCTTGTTATTTTTCAGAAATCCCCGTACACCAGAGCTGAGTTCAGCAAATTACCGTAGCCGAGCATCAGCAGACAGAGACAGGAGAGCAATATCACGCTCAGTGGAATATTTAACAAGTGCTGATTGCCTGGAAACCTAACTCTGTGAAACCTGCAGGAAAGAAGCAGGCTTGTAAAAAAGCCAGCAAAATAAATAAATAACCCACCAAGAGAGGGAAGGGAGGAGGCAGTGGGCAACTTGGAACATTCAAGGCCTGCCTCTGCCTGGTCTCCCCTGTAGATTTGGCTGCCAGAAATGCAGCGCAAGGTTTAGCTCTATGGGAAGGTGGCTGCAAAGGGGCTGATTCTGCTTCTGCTGGTACTAGCCAGAATAACTCAACCAAAACCGTGGCACTGGGCTGTGCAGACTCAGGCCTGGGCTCTAAGCAGTATTCAGTGCCTTGGAGGAACTCCTGCCACAGCACCTCTTACAGAAGAAAATGGACCATTTCCAAGGCCCTGGGCTGGGCAGAGGTGCAGCCCAGTCTCTGCTCAGCTGCAAGCTCCCACTGTTCCCAGGCCAAGCAGTTTGCTGCCAACTCTGTGCCTGGGCTTGCCACCCCATAAATCAGGGAAGATGACCCCTGAATGCCAACAGTGGCCATCTGTGGGACTGACCAGAGCACGGGGGAAAGGGCCAGCATGCTGACCCACAAGGGAAGGATGTCTCCAAGGACTCCTCTGGCTCCATAAACCGTCACCCTTCCATGGGGCTAATGACAGACACCACTGTGGGTGGCACAGCATCCCCCTACCTGTACCATCACTGCCCTCTCCCATCAAATCCTTGTGGGACTCCCTCACCACAAAATACTCTTCCAAAATTCAAGCAAACAACTCACCCTGGTGAGGGTGGTCCAAAGGCTGGCTCTATGAGCCCGATGTCCACTGGTTTCAGTGCACTTTGAGCTCATTACTGCACCTGCAAGTCAGGGCACAGACCCCAGCAAGCCCCAAAACTGCTGCTAAGCCCAGGGCCACTTGATGCAGGCACAGAGAGATCCCCAGCAAAGCCAAATTCGTGTCCCCAATGCATTTTCTGCCTGGTGCTCTATTAACCACATAATAACACACACAGGATGCTGGAAACACAGAATATAAGCACCCCTCCTGCAGCGCTCCTCAGGGAGGATGGGAAAAAGAGGCATCAAATCCTCCACATTTTCATCGTTATGGTTTTGGAGTTTTTTTTTATCAGATAGACCATAAAAGCACTTTTAAAAATTCAAAGCCAGCTTTTCTATTACTTGTGCCTCTGCTCAGCTTTGATTTTTTTTTAATACCTTCCTTTCTTTATGTCTGTGCATGGCTTTTTTTCCCCTTTTATATGGGTAAAATCAGAAGACAATATTATAGTGCTTTGAAGTCCCTCTGTTATAATAGATTTTTTTCCCTGAAATCAAACATAGGTAGATATATACTGCTGTGATGGGCATATTTGAACAAATCAAAACAGTTTCTAAGTTCTGCTGAGCCAAAGATCACAACATTTTCTCCCTTAAATTGCCAAAAGACCTGTTACCATCAAAATGAAAGCTCATGCCTCCAGTCCAGAAAGCGCTTACTCAACCTAATAACAACAGGTTTGCCACTGAATTATCTTGAAAAGACAATGCTGAAATTTTCTTTGTTCTGATTTTTTACCTTATGCAGACAGAGCCATGGAGAATTTCACCTTAAATTTTCATTGTAAGGTTCCTCCTCCGTCTTCCTCAAGAATTTGTTGGTATCCTTTTCCACCTACCCAGAGATAAGCACTGGATCCAACAATTTAATCTCCAAATAAATACCAGTGCAAAAGTCACCCTGACAATGTAAGACATGGAAAATGTTTGTAGAAAGGAATTCATACCTTCTGACCAAGTCAGTGTGAATTTGGTCACCACCCACTTGCTTTAGAGAGGTGACTGTGGACACCCATCCTTGAGAACTCATGAACCTGCTAATTCTCTCCATGGCAACATATTAGGACTTGTTGGGGGATAAAGAAACACCTTTGGGAGGATAATAAAGTATGAAAAGGGCCACGGGTCACAATTATCGAAATCAGACTGAAAGTATGAGAGAAAATACCCACCAAAATGAACTGCTTCAACAACCCCAAATGGCTAATTATGTAGGAAGAAAGACATCACACCAAGAATAACCATAATGAGCTTTGATTACACTGCGGCTTTCGCATTTTATTCTTTCAAATACCCACCAAGCTCTTTGAAATTCAAGAGTTCTCTTATGTTAACATCAAAAGGTAAAAGCGCACAGAGGGCTGTGTACTCAGTCACCACGAGAGATGATTAGCAAATTAAGAGAAAAAAAGTCCAGGGTTTAAGTAAAAAGCGGAAAAGAAAAAAAAGAAATGAAAAAATAGTCAGCACAAAGTGCTAATTATACAGTTTCTCTGCAACACCTGGCTTGTTTTTGCTTCTTTAATCAGGCTCATTTCAGTTATGGCACAGACTCTATATGGTGCCTAAGCAAGGAGGCTTTGTCACCTCCCTGTCTCAGATGTGTCTGGATGCAGAAAAGGCAGTGGCATGAGGGGAAGGTGCAAGATGCTGGCTGCCCAGGACATCACTTCTCTCACCTATGAGCAGTGGAAAATGAAAGGCATGATATTCACTCTGTGTCTAGAACTCTGCTAATTAATGATCTAAATATTTGATGTGGTATTCACAGCACTTGCATCAGGACTCCTGCCAAAGGATGTGTTTTGGTTTGTCAGCAAGAGGTACATAATTTAAGTTTTCTTATTCCTACCCTGAGCTCCCCAGCTGTAAGTTTGAAGAATAAATAAATAAAAACCACTCAGCAGAGTAAACAGGACTGTCTCATCATCTGCCCAGCAGGTCAGCCACATGACAGGATTAGGATTCCCTTGCTAAATCCAGCCTCGTATAGGATGGAAAGACAGGAAAGAAGAAATTGTTTGGGGTTTTTTATTATTGTTATTACTTTAAATGTCTCTCTACTGCTTATTTTCTCTCTTGCTCCTGCCTTCCCACCTTGGGTTTACTCACACAGTCCCATCTCATGCACTGTTGGCGACTTCTACCATTTTTTAGGCACTGAGCCCTGGAGCTCAAAATATGTGAAACTGAACCACAGAGGGATAAGGAACTTGTTAAAAATTGAGTGGTTGAAACCACCCAATGATACCTTCTTTACCATCTGCACAGTAAAAAAAAAAAACCCTTAAAAAGTCTCAAGAGCTACTTTGCTATTCACCATGTCCTCTCTTCTCCCATCTTCTGTTTCCCTTCCTCATGACACCCATCCCCTACTCCCTGGACAGTTGTACACATTCACAAGCACAGCTGCACATGCATTTATAAATGCTGACCTCACAATTTCCAGAGATTTGGCCATTCAATAAATTTACCTTTTCCTTTTTTTCCCTCTGCTTTACTTCCAGCTGGCAAATGGTCAGAGAAAAGATCATGAAACTTTTAAATTAATTCATTATTCAACACAGTCCACCAGCTTTTCTCAGTAACTCTGACAACGCAAAATGTCCATAAATGAACCATCCCAAACGCTCCCAACGTGACCTGGGTAAGGGGTGCCGTGGAGGCCCCGTGCTGCTGCTTCCTACCACAAACACACCGAGCCTGCAAAACAGCTCAGCCTCAGCACTGGACGAGCATTGAGGCGCTCAAGCACCCAGGAAAACTGCAGGAAAAGCAAAATCCCCCTGTGAATCAGGTATGTGGTCCCTTCTGCAAGAGGCGATTCCCTCCACTGCTGCACTCAGCAGCACTTCCCTCTGCCACTCCTCTGTGTTTACATGGGGTCCTGTAGGAAATGTCCCCTTTGCAGGGACAGTGCCCCATCACCCACAGCTTTGGACAAGCCAAGAAATGTCCCTTCGTCTCATTTCTTGCTCCTGTCATGGCAATTAACTGAGAACACTGATCTGCAATGAGGCTGGAAAATCCAACACACTGGAACTCAGAAAACCAGGTTTGCAATTCAAAATCTCCCACCAGCTACAGAGAGATCACTTCTCGTTCCTCAGTCTGTGTATCTGTCACCTGGGCTATACCACTGTGGAGATGTACTGGGGAGAACAGGTGCCCAATGCTCAAAGCACTTGGCCACAGACTGCTCCAAAAGGCACAAAGCACTGTCAGGAGGACAGAGTTTGTTTTGAATGGCCAAGGAAAATGATCCATGTTGTTACAGCCACTGTGGGATGGAGTCGTCTGGAAGATCTAATTAAACTGAGTATTTGGTGAGCAAGAGGGAAAAGGGTCCCAAGCAGTCAGAGGCACAGAAAATTAACCTACAAAGGCTAAAGAGGCAGACCAGCTCTCAGAGGGGTCCAAAAAGAGGCAGGGAGGTGGCAATATGTGGACAACCACATCTGGAGAGGAACAGAGCAGGAGCCACATCACCAGCTTGCCACCAAGGATTAGTATCCCTAGCCTTGGCTGGATCAAAGCAAGCCCCTGTGCACTCCATCCAGGAGGAAAATGGGGAACCCTGGTGCTAAAATGCCACCTTGAAACCATGGAGATCAGAAAAAAGAGGGTCAGCTCAGGACAGTTCAGGATCTCAGCCCAGGGAGAGGCAGAGGAGATGGGGATCCATGCTTTCATTGCTCAGTTCCTGGGCTTGCCTCTGTGGTGCAGCTCAGTGGGATGCTCTGTGGGGCTCTGGCACTGCTGGGAGAGGAACCTACAAGAAAGGGAGCTCAGAAGGGTCCCCAGAGATGGGGAAAACCTCCCCACAGATAAAACATGAGCACTGGAATTACCAGGGCCCATCAGCGAGGAGAAGCAGTGCACAGGGCAAAGCTGTGGTGGAAATCACACACACACAGGTAAGGAAGGCAATTAATCAAGTCAAGGAAAAGAAAAGAAGAGGAACAAGGAAGAAAGTCTTTTCATGCTGGAAATAAGGCAATTCAAAGGACAATCATCTAGAGGAAGAAGTAAAAATTCAATGTACCTGTACTTCTCACCTTGCCATCACTGCAATGAACAATTCTCTAATGAAGTCAGATATGGGGGACCCAGGCCTAAGACCTGTACCAAGGGTCTAACATTTCTCCTGTGACAATGCCAGTCATGATCACACCTGGCAGGACAGTCAGCTGCTGAGTTATGGGGAGAAATGAGATTAAAACCCATCCTGCACTTCACATGCTACAAGCACCCTTTATCTCAGGAGCTAGAGGACTGCACTTGCTACCTCTGTTATAACTGGTTCTGGAGAATGGCAAATTTATGCAAAGGCACTGTAAAGACAAAAGAGAAGGTCCAGAATCAAGGAGCTGGTGCACAGCACCAGCATCAGCATCACCCAAAATCCACACACCCTAGAGAGAGAAAGCAGTGACAGATTACTGAGTGTGAAGGAAGGAGACAGGATTGAGCATGAAACCATAAAGCAGAGCAGGAATTCAATTTCAGGACTGTCAAACTCACTTGTGGCCCTGGATATGCTCACCTGAGGAAGGATGCTGAGAGAAAAGCTCAGCAGGACGTGACATGGAACAGAGCACAGCTAAAGGCTCCCCCTAACCAGCAGCTCCAGTCTGACCAGTACCAGCCATGGCAAGGGGTCCCTAGGGATGCCAGGGTTTAAAAGACAAGACTTGCAGCAGGGCACAGACCGTCACTAAGTGTGCATGAAATGCAGCTGCAAAACTCTACTGGCACAGAGCACAGCACACCCACGCTTGCAAGAGAGGAACCCACCAGCCTAGACCTGGACACACCTTACCTGATCTTCCCACAAGAGAACCTGCAGGTTCAAGGCACTCTTTGGGATTAAACACTGATTTCAAAAACCTGCAGTGAAAATGAAGCCTTCAGTCTATCCACGACAGCAAAAACACAGCCAAGAACAAACCAAAAAATGAAGGAATGGCCACATGCCCAGAGTGCTCCACTGTGTCGCTGCAGGAGTACAGAAACCATCCTTGAAAATCTGGTCTGCATGTGTGTCATTAGGGCTTCTCAATTAGCAAGCCTTTCTGGCACTCGATGGGGCACTGGAGAAGCTCAAACAGCAGCACTGGAGCAGACATCCATAGAATGATAGCTGTCCCTAGAGGGCTGGGACAAAATACAGCTGAGCACTCACACCCAGCTGGATATAAAAGCTCTTAGCCCAGACTTTGTCCAATCTGCTGATGATCCCTCAAGAGTTTCCCATGCTAGACCCTGCAAAGAGAGCACAGCTCCTCACTTTCCCAAGCATACCACTGTAAAACCTACTCCTCAGAGAGCAACTTTCAGGCTGACTTCTCTCAGTCACCATTTGAGACCACAGCTGGCAGGTCTAGTCCTGTTGCTGTGGTGAGTGCAAACAGATTCTGCTTTTATTCGTGATGACCACTGGCCCACTCATCCTCCACTGAGAGATCCCCAGGAGCTCTTACCTCCGAACTGTCCTTAGCAGGGTGGACCTGGCCTCATTGTGGAAGGTGATGACCACGGTGGTGGGTGGGAGGTCCTGGCTGTAGTGCAAAGTCGTACACCTGGGGAGGGAGAAAGCAGAAAAGGCCGTTCAGGTGCTGGAAGTCAAAGTGGGAGCTCACTTCATTAACATAGGCAGCAGAGTCCATCAGTAAATGGTCCTCCAGCCACTATTACAAATAAGTAAGACTTTTTCTGCGTGAATCATTTCTGAAGGAGTCCAGAAAATGCCAAGGAAGTCACCGAGGATTAAAGCAGCAAAGAACTGCCATTAATGGGAAGGGATGAGAAGGGAGGCACCCAGCTGGCAGCCCTTTTCTCTAACCAGTGCTTCCCAGCTACCCACCAGTGCTTCTCTCACCCCCTGGCTTGTGGCACCAGCAGAGGTGAGAGCCTGCAGCTCCAGCTCCAAGCTGCCTCACTGCCAGCCTTCTGAGGAAGCAATTCCCATCAGCCAGCTACAAGGTAAACCAAGCCTTGTTTCTAAATTGATTGTTTCCTTATTAATTCTGCCTTAATTGCATAACCAGACTACAGGGAAGATTGGAATTTAAAACTTTCCAAGCCAGCCTGCAGAAGGCAAAAACCCACAGCTGCAACCACAGCCCCTGCTGCCTCCTTCCCAGGAGGAAATGTCACAGACTCTGTAATTATTTTGACCTTTATCTGATTAAATTTGTGGCTTTTATAGACCAACACCAATATATTCCTAGCTCAGAAAATCCAGATACCTCTTACATCCATGCTGCCCTTTCCAGGTCCCTATCAGTCCCTTAAAATGGTCTTAAGATGACACAACAGTAGCTCTCCATCACTGCCATCCTGCCCCTTCGCATCCACATGCCATTTGTCTGCTCTTGTGTCACTGCCCAGGTGCTACCACTACCATCCTCAAATGCAGCAGGAAAGAGCCCTGAGCAGCCACTCTTCCAACAAACCATCAGTTCTCTCCCCCAAAGTTCTGGATCACAGTACCTGCAAGGTGAAGTAAAAACAGATGGAGAAATTAAGCTGAGAATGGAAAGGAGAAAGCACACAAGAGCACCAGATATTGCTGGTTTATGCTATTCAGAACTGCATGTTGCACCTCTCAAATGCCAAAATGCTCCAGATATTATTTTTAATGAGGTTTTCCGTATTTTAATTTTGAAACTGCGTTTCTGACTATTTAAAAAGTGAACTAAATTAAAGGAAAAAAAGGCTGCACAACAGGAGAAACAATTCCAAAGATAAGGAAAAAAATGGTATCTTGGGTGGGACAAAATATTTGCAAGCTCATGCTACATTAGTCGCGGCTTTCATTGTTTCACTCAAAACCCTTTCCAAATCCTGCTTCAACTTGGCCAAAAGCAGGTTTCTCATTACTCCTCTGTTCTTTCAGCACAGTCATCCACACCAGAAATTCACCTTCAAGCCAATTCTAATTCTGGGTTCATCCCCAAAGGACGCCAAAGTCACACAGCTATTCCATATGCAGGAGAAAGTTCAGCAACATTGCCCTGTGCAACAACACCCTCATCCATCAAAACTGCATCTCAGGGATGCTGAAAACAGAGGCTTTCTGAATTATGAAACAGAGCTGGGTCATGCCCTGAGCTGCTTCTCTGGGTCACTGAGGCCCCTTGCAGCATCCAGTATCCCACTGCAGCTGAGCCATCCCAAACTGACAGGATGAGAGAGAAGGTACTGCTCAGCTTTGCCAGGCTCAGGCTGAGCTCGGGCTCAGCTCCTGTTTGCTCTGCAGAGCTGCTGGGACAGACCATGGCAACTGCTCTCCCTGTGCTATTTATACCCCGCTCCCAGATGCACGTCCTGCCACCCACTTCCAGCAGGGTTCTGTGGAGCAAACAAGGGAAGCTATTTCTGGAGAAGAGTGAGAAAGAGTGGAAAATATAAAGTCACCAATACTTTACTTACACTATTACAACAGCCAAGGAGCTGGTAAATAAGGCAGCAGCTGGGTGTGTCTGTGCCTCCCACGGGTGGGAGTGCTGCTGGGGATGCTGCAGGCTGGCTGAGGCTGCTGCTCGCAAGCAACAATTTGCTTTTACAACTCCAGATGTTGGCGCACCAGACTGCCCCAACCAGGCCATGTGCACGTGGGAAAAGCTGGAATGTCACACACCAGGCACCTCCAGAGCTGCAGCTCACCCCTTGCTTCTGTCTAGTGAGGCTTGTCACATCCCAAGGACAGGAATGATGCTGCTATGGACCCCCAGCCTCGCTTTGCCTCAGTGACCAGCACTATGCCACAGCTGGGACTTGGCTCTCCAACAACTGTCTGAAAAGGGTCAGGAAGAGCTGCTGTACTATCCAGGACTCCTCCTCTCAGGTCTCTTATGGCCCTGACTCTGCCCTTGCCCAGGATTTTACCCCTGGGTTCTTATTTCAGGAGCCCTCCCAAAGTTTCCTCCACTTGGTCCCTTTTCTTTTTTCCTTCCTCCCCCAGTGTAACTGCAGCTAAACATCCTGGGTCCCCAAAAGGCAGATTTCAGTCCAAGTTGTTGACTACAAGTGTCTTTTTTGGCACTTACTGGGGTAATAAAAACCACAGCTTGGAAAAGCATTAAATCCAGCATGTCCAGAATTATTTTGTGTGACAATTACATCTGGGGTAATTTCAATTTAATACCTCACTGCAAGTGAAAATTGCAGCATGCAGCCCTAAAATTGCTGTAATAATGAATATAAACCCGCTAAAAGCTGCCTGTGCTACCTCAGGCTGTCACTGGATAAACGTTTTATGCTGCTGATGGTATTTCATAGGTCACCCAATTGCCAACCAAAAAAAAAACAAAACAAAACCAACACCCACAACATTTTCAGGAAGCCAATGAAAGTTTGAGTTTTTTAGATAGTTGGAAAAAAAAAAGGAAAGAAAATAAAAGAGAAAAAAAAAAGTAATAACAGCACTGCCTGTATTTGCAATGTATTGAAACTCACTGGCTAAAGCCATTTAAAGTTTGATGCTTTGAAACCTTGCAGCAGGACTGGGGAGCAATCCTAGCACAGCAAGCGCAAAGCAGGAATGGTGTCAGGCTGCTCTGCAGGCTCCCAGCATCTGTGTGGGGAGAAAGAAGACAGAAGCCAGGCTGGTCTGCCCTAAAAACACCAAGGAGAGCATCCAGACGGAGAACAATTCTTATTTTCTCATGTAAGAAGTCAAACTTCATTTGATGGGAAGAGTCACTTTTTTTGCTTAAAGTTTTTATTCCATTCAAAATGGAAATAATTTCAGAATCAGAAAGTTCTGAAAGGGTAGTCTGGTTACAAACACCTGAGGAATCAGCCTTGGAAAATCCCAGCCTGGATTGGTTGCCTGTCCTACTTCCTTCAGGTTGGACAGAGCAACACATCTCATCTCCATGTTCCCAATATGTCATTAATAGCTCGGGAATGAATTATGAAGTGCCTGTTTGTGGGGTCAGGGAGCAGATAGCCAGAGCCCTGTACTCCTGCAAAGCTCTCCTGCAAAGTCCCAAACTTTGGACATTCCAGCATTGCCCCCAAGCCTCCAAAGTCCCTTACTCATGATTGTTTTCTTGAGTTTCTTCAGCTCTTGTCCTCCTGGTGAGCAGTGCAGTATCACAGACTGCTGGGCTCTGCACACAACTGCCCTTGCATCCTTAGAGATCCTTCTGACATGGCAGCACGTGCCCATTCCCAGAGAATCTGAACCCATTTCACATTTAAAGTGGCAAACTTCACTCACAGTGCTCCTCACCAAACCACAGCCCACCCTGCCAACACAGCTGCACAGCACAATGGTAAAGATTAACAGTGTGAGCAGAGACAGACCTCATGTCACAGCCTCTCCTGGTGCCCCCAGATTCATCCAAGGGCACACCACATGCCCACAGAGCTGTGCTGTGTCTCTCAAAACCCACCTCTTACACTCACCCTCTCCTGTGCCTCATCAACTTCCTTCAAGAAATTATCATCCTCATCCCACTCCCCTTGATTCCCCCTGTGAGGCTTCTGCTCATTCCTCTGCTCTACTTCAACAGCCATCACATGCCAACAACTCTGCTTTGAATTTTTAACATTTTCCATGAAGTCCAAGCTCTCCCTCCTCACAGCTCACCACTTCCAAAGCACTCTCTGCATATTTACTTCAAACAGCCAGCTGCATCAGGCTACACCATCCTTCACCTCCCTCCCAGCTCCTCTCTTCTCCTTGGAAACACACAGGAGAGCAGTCTCGTCACCACAAATCCAAACTAAGGATATTTGGGGTTGTCTGCACTCTGCAGCAACAAGGCTCTCACATCAGCCCAGAGGACAGGAACCTGCCACCCCAAACAGGATGGGTTCACACCACCCCTGATGGACAAACCACTCTGATTTCAGATGACACTCCCCAAAGTGTGAAAACTTACTCCCATGGAGCAAAATTAAAATTACTGCCCCAGGGAGAGAGGAAGCCACTACCCACCACAGGCAAGTACAGAGTTGTCAGTGGAAAGGAAAAGATTAGAGCCCCAGCTGTCCTGGACAGTAGCAAACCTACCCAGGCTCTGCACAGCTGTAGGGATGGATGGCAGGACATGCAGACACCCTGACCATACCTCTCAGGACAACCTCTCAGGGTGGCATACACAATGGTGGAAAACCATTGTGCCTAAACCCTGTCTTTGAGCTGAAGCAAAATTCATAAATCATAAAAATGTAGAATGATTTGGGTTGGAAGGGACCTTAGAGATCATCTAGTTCCAAGCCCCTGCCTTGGGAAGGGACACCTTGCACTAGACCAGGTTGCTCTAAATCCCATCCAACACTTGAACAACTCTAAGGATGTGGCATTTCACAGCTCCTCTGCACAAACTGTTCCAGTGCCTCATGGCCCTCACAAAAGAGAATTTTTCCCAATAACTAACCTAGGAGACTTCCATGAAAATATTCTAACAATAAGAACCCTGGACATGATTTGGCAGAGAACTATAAAGCAACATATGTGCCAACTCATAAGGAATCTAGTAAGTTCAGAGAGCTTACTGCTGGATAGGACTGTGCACCACCTCACTTGACCTCTGGGAAACAGAGTCTCTGGCATTTCTCCCAGTTATTTCTGCATTTCTCAGTTACCCACTGATTAAGTCCAGTGACTTGTGCCTGACTGCAGAATACCTTTCAAAAAATCATTACCTGATGACCTCCAGAGGTGGAAAACCCAAGAAGTGCTGTTCCCGTTACAGTCAATGCATGTCTCATACAACAGTATAAATGGGATACACAATTCAGAATTTGCTTGACCAGAGCACATAGAGGGGTCAGTGATCTTCTTCATGGCATTCACCTCCCATCAACCCCCTTGGTTCTTCTTTGCTCTCCTCAAGCCACCTTTCCTGCATGTTGCCTCAAAATGTTTTTGCACTTGGCTTTGAGAGACCTTCAAAACTCTCTTTTGCTTTCCCAAGCTATGCCAGCATCTCCTGCTCCTTCTCCAGATATGCTTTGCCCCTCCTCAGTCAGGAAGAGGCTGCCAAACAGAGGGCTGGCCATGGTCTGTGCATCTCCAGCACCACCACAGTACCCAGGGCCTCACAAGGGTACAGTCAGAAGCAGTGAGACAACTGCTGGCACATCCTGCACGTGGGGTCAGGTCTGGCACAAAGACCTACTGAGAAAGCTCTGGGATTCCCTCTGGTGCTCTCCCTCCACCAGGACACACCACAATCTGAGCGTGAACGTCACTGCTCAGAGCACAGATGTGACCTTTCCAGCACAACAGGAAAAGCAGTGGCTGCAGGAATCGCCACCAGCCACAGACCCTCCTGTGCCTAACCTGGTCCTGCACATCCACCCAGGGCTGTGGGCAGGCTGGTGCTACTGAAACACCAAAAGGCCTAGAGCAAAGAGAGGCTGCAAACACAGCTGGAAGCCACAAAAGTCTGGAAAGCAGCCATGCCAAAAGGAAAGAAGAAAGGACATGGAGTCCGATGTCAGCTGGCAGTGCCACGTGATTGCAGGGAATGCCAGCTCAAGTTTGGCTTGCCAAAGTGAAAAAATACCCTTGAGAAAGGTTGTTAGGATTTCTCTGTGCTAAACTGGCATGTGCCTTAGGTTTGCATTCCCAAAAAGGGACTGAAAAATCCCTAGGGTGGTGTGCAACAGACGCTGCTGGGGCTGGGAGAAACAGTGGTGATCCAAAGAGAGGAATCCCTGGTTGAGCAGATGACTTCAGGGTGTGCAAGGGCTTGAGCAAGGGTAAGGAGGTACATCTGCAACAAATACTAAATGGTGGTTGGCATCACAGCTAACAAGGAGTTATTTAGCAGGCTTGAACTAGATGTAATTGGATAAAATTATAAAGAAGACCATCAGAAAAATCACTGGGGCAGTGAACCAGCTCTGGCTGTAAATTACACGTCCAGAGGAACCTGTCCAAGTCTGCACCTCTGCCTACCCCACCAAAAAAATGCACAAAATAATGCAAAAAATGCACAAAAGAGGAGGCTGCTGCAAATTGGAGCAACTCGACCACTGGCTGACCTGAGATCAGCCTCCTTGGGTTGACCAAAAAGGACATTTTTCTACACAACTTCTGGAACTCGAAGCAGTGCTATATTTTGATAGTGTGCAATTAATATTTCCTCTAACTCACTGCCTCTTTCAGTCTCTTTCTTTCTTTTCCCTGCAAGATAGATATCTAAAAAATTAATCAAACTACTAAATTTGAAGAAAAGGAGAAATGCAAGAAGGCAAAAATAACCTTCTGTGCGCATGATGTGCTGCTGCCTGTGAACCTCAAAACTGATGAGAAGATGCATTTATAATTCATTAAAAATTTGCTGGATTTTTGTCTTCAGAAAAGAGGAGGGAAAAAAAGGAGAATTTACTAAAAAGGAAGGAAAGAATAGCAGGGCTGCCTTTAAAAACAAGTTAAACCAGATTACGTGTCTTGATTTTCAAAGCAGCTCATGAATAATTCAGACTTCTAGGGCCCTCCACACAGACTCAGGGTCTGTCTTGCTTCTTGACTCCCTCCACCCTTCCTTCCTCAGAACTGAGGCAAAAAGAAAAGTGGAGCCAACACAAGTGAAAAGAATAAAACAAAACCAGTACAGTTCTGTAGAATTCTAAACTGATGCCAGTTTTACTAGAATACCAGAGCTGACAGAAAAGTTTTGGTGAAAGTAAAAGCAAAATCTGGTGCCTTGCACCTTCATGGAAAACCCCCAACCCATTATTAAAGATCTCTAGAAGCCAGGACAACCTGAAATTACATTTCAGAAGGTCGGAACCCTGGATGTAAAGATTCCTTAGGGAAGATGCTTCCTGACCAGAGCTTCCTGGCACCATGTGGCAAATCAAAGCAGAGGAAGTCTCCATCCTCCCAATACCTCTGCAGTCACAGCTGGGGAAGCACAAACCCAGCTCCACGCTGTGATAGCTCAAAAACCACTTCCAACACGTAGGAATCTGCAGTGCTTACAGCAGAAATCCACCCAAATGGCCCCAAAACAAATTGCCCTTTTGCTGCAGCTGATGGAGGTAGGACTTTAAGTGCTGGGTAGCTGAAAAAAACAAGCAAGACTTTGATGGGTGAAACTGTCTCATGGCCTTAATTATCTACAGGAGTGAGTCTCAGAGAATTAGTTCCATTATTTACTAATACTTGACTTTGATTTCAGCCTACATAAACATATTCAGTCAATAGAAATAGTGAGACAAGCACGAGAGTTAAACAAACAACTTCATTCTGTCAGAATTATTTGGAGCAAGTTATCAAAGTAATCAATGGCACGTAATAACTATAAGACAAGTGGTCAATACATTACAGCAGTCAAAGGCAGAGAGTGATCAATGGCACCCTGGGGAATGCTGAAGCACTTGGTGATGAAGGGATGGCCATCACCAAATCATCACTGGTCCTTGGTGTGGTTCGGGTGGGCACACCCTGTGAATGGCACTGAGACAGGCACGGTTTTCTCTTCCCTATAAAAACCCCAGGATGCTTCTAGTCCATTGCAGGGAAGGAGGCACATGGAGTTTAAAAAGGAGATCCTGTGCCCCCATGGACTGGCTGACGTTGTTACAGCCACCCCAAGGGCCACAGCTGGCTCTGTGGTCAATCCTGGTCTGTCAGAGACCCCCACCTGTCCCTCCACTGCAAAGAAGCCTCTCCTGGTGCAGTGACTGCCTCCCACCAGTGGTTCCTGCATCCACCAACACACACTGCAGCATCACTTCCACTCCAGCACATCATTTGTTCCTCAGGAGTCCAATGTGTACTTTTCATCTGATACTCAAAATCACTTGCTTTTAAATACAGGTTGTCATTTTTAGATGACTAAAGTGTCAAAAACATTTGAGGTCTAAATGAAGATTTTACCTTTTCAGGATGAGAAAAACAGATCTCTTTGGCTTTAAGTCTTCCTTTTTACTTTCAGATTTGCCAACAGCTTTGCTTTTGGTTTATCCTGAAATTGCTATCTCCTGGCTTTTCTTCTTCTTAAATAACCAAAGAACTGAAACACCATTATTCACTCAGCTCTACTGAGCCCTATCTACCCATGTAGCCCCCACATTCAAGCTCCAGAGATGTGGCACTGACAGTACCGACACAGCCCAGGTTTGGGGAGCGAGGCGGATCCCACCACCCACTCTGTTTCCAGCTTCCCACTCTTGAACAAAAGCAGCAGAGCCCATACCCAGGCACTGCTCACCTTGAAATGGAGCACTTCGTCCTCAGGGTGCAGGGGCTGGCAGGTCACTGTCTTTTATTAAATTCCCAGCTCTCCCTCCGTGTCCCCCACCATGACAGGGACACACATAAAGATCCTTGCTCCACAGACAGATATCTGGGGAACAAGCTTTTATCTCTGGGTGAATGTGTCACAGAAGTGAAGCTAATTAACTGGGACTCTGTTTTTGAAAAAGGTTAATATTTTATCACATGTCTTCTGTCTTGAGGAATAATTAGCCGTGGCAGTAGTAGCTCTGCCATTTCCCAAGGGACTGAGCAAGAGACTGGAGGCTGGAGAGAGACAAGTGGTATTGATGGATAGACAGCAGCTCAGCTCTGGGCTAACACTGAATCTCACCAGCGGTTACTCCTCAACACAAACCAACCTGCCACAGAATATTAACAGAGGGAAACCCCTCTCCAAAGGCTGCACACATTCTTCAAGTGCATTCCATGCTCTCTGGTGCAAGGATGCTTTAAACCAAGGCACTGTGGCTCTGCCAAGAGCGCTCACACGGGAGCACCAGTCCCCATTCCTTCCCACTCCCTTATTGTTCCAGCACCCCAGTCTGTACAACAAAAGGGAAATCCCAAGGGCTTTTCCAACTCTTCCATCCCAAAACCAAACCTGTACTCATGAGGGAACCAACAACTGAAGCAAATTCCCACAGGGACTGTGCGGAAGAAGACTCCCCCAGTGCCTGCACATTAGTTCTCAGTACAGCACACAACATCTCTCCCCAGGGCTGGGATGCAAGCAGGGAAAATGGAGGAACTGGGAAAGGATGAGGGAAGGGTCATTTCAGATCGACCCAGAACTGTTTTGTGCATGCATTTTTCTTGGCAAAATGCAGTGGACGGGTGAGTGGGGAATTTCCAAAATGAAATCAAAACTGCCTCACAGGGAAACAATGCCAAAATTACTAAGGGGAAAGAAATACATCACTTGGGTGGGGGGGAGGGGGTAGTGGTAAAAGTGTTCTCAGCTTTTCTTCTCTCTGAAACTGCCATTTTTGGCAAAGAACACAAAATAAAGGTGTTCTTCAGGGAAGGGACAGCTGGGATGGAAGCTGTGCTTGCTCCCCTGTGAGCTCCTCAGATTCTCCTTGGGACGATGCCTGTCCTGTGCAGATGCTCTTCCTAATCAGCAAGGCACTGAAGGACTAGGAGAACTGACAATTTGGATAAACAAAACACAGCAGTATGAAATTCAGTATTATACCACGATTACTTGCTGGAACAGTCCAGTCATCCCCACTGCCAGCAGCCAGACTCCAAGACACTGAGTCCCTAGAGACTCCCCAGTACCCACACTGCCAATCCTCTTTGGCCTGCAGACATCTCTTAGCCAAGAATACAGCTCAGGAATAGTTTCTACTCACTCTGCACACAAGTGCCATAACTCACACTTCTTGCACAGCCGGTTCAGATGGAAGTAGCTTCGCCCTCCAGAAAAAAAAAATAAGAGTAACACAACCACTTAACTGGCACATTCTCCTGCATCCCAAACACCCACCTATACACTTCCATCAGCTCCTCAGAGAGTCTAGCTCACTCCTCAGCTGCTTCTCAAGAGTTACCCTCCTCATCCTTCTCATGCAAGAAAAAGTAGAGCAGAGGAATAGCACAGAAAATCCAACACTGCAGAATAAGCACTGTCACATCTGCCACCTCCCTACAGCAGCCACAATCAAAACACAATCAACCCTGCTCCTGTAGAAACATCAGTCTCCCCCAGCCCCAGCATTCCTTCCCCAAACCATTTTTAATGACAGCCTTTTCTCTAGGCAGCTCTTCAAGATACAAAACTTCAGCATCTCACTTCACCTCAGCTCCTGCCCCCTTGGTGACTGCCAACATCCAGAGACAGAGCCCATGACTCCAGGGCGCGCTCTGCAACCTGGGATCCGTTGAGCTGTGCTCCAAAAACCTGAGTGGAGCCACTGCACAGCCAGGGGGAGGAAGACATAGCACCCCTGAAACCAAGAGGCTGGCAGGAGCTCCTTTTCCTGGGATGCAGTTGGACTGGTGGTGACAATGACCTTGTGTCCCTGCCAAGGAGGCAATGCTGAGTGACCCAACCCACCATCTCTAGCTCCAGGGAGTGATTAGGCCAGGCTTGGAGGGGGCAGAGCAGTACCACAGGCTGCCTCAGGCATCTGGGTTTGGACTGGCATCTCAGTGCCTGCAAGTCTCCCTCCTTTCCAGTGAGGTCTGTGCAAGTCACACAGGGTGGTTTGAGTGTCCATGATGCCCAGGGAACACCCAGGAAAGACACGGGAAGATCCAACACGGGCAATGGCAGAAGCTCTATCAGATCTGAGGAGGGAAGGACAGGTTTTTTCAGTACAAGTGAGTGCTGGGATGATGGTCTAGCCAGGACCACCAACCAAGGACAGATCCTAGCTCAGACATGGGCTGCCATCCCCATGGAATGCAACTTCTCTCGGTGCTCAAACCCACTGTAATCCCATTTCATGCAGACCCTTCTCATCTATTCTTTCTTCCCCTACCATATTAAAAAAAAAAACAAACCTAAAAAACCAACACAAACCCAAACTCAGAAAGCTTCAAAAGAGGACATTACATAGAAAGATACTTGAAAAAAGATCATTGCATTCATCAGTTTTTGTCTCCTGAAGCCACCAGTCCCTGCCTCAGAAGCCATCTGGTCAGCTGAGCCCTCAACCTCCACCAGACAAAAACATGGGGCAGCAAATGTCACAGACACTGGGATGGCCACAGATACTCCCAGTAGGGGGACTTGGACACACACCAGGTATTTCCCAGGACTGCGAGTGTCCAGTTCAGGTCGCAGTTGATGAGTCCCCAGAGAGACCCACCACATTTTTGCATGAGCCCTCCAGGAGCAGAAGGTGCAACTATTAGAAAGAGGCACCTTAATGCAGATATTTTCACATCTATACCAGATACCAACTCCAGCAGAAGCAGGAGAACATGAAACACTGGATTTCTGCAGTACTGAAACAATCCAGTGAATATTCTTCTCCACTTTCAGGGAACATAATGGAGACTCCACGGTACTTGTGTCTTTGACCAAGTTTTCTCAAGCCTGCCTCAACCTCACCATTGGCAAAGCCTTGCAATGTTAAACCAGAGAACACACCTGAGCGTGGTAGTTAAGTGAATCATCCAAAAGTGATGAACACCAAAAGAGGAGATGACAAAAGTCCCCTCGTTGCTGTCCCACACAGAATGACCCAAGGCCACCAAACACATCAGCATCACCCAAGCAGCAGCACAGACTCCTGCTTGTTAATCACATGGATGAAGGTCTCCTGTCACCTCAGCAGCTCTCCATCAGGGTGATAACAGATCTGTTACACAGATTTGGTACGAAGATAATGCTAAATCCTTCAAAAGATGGCAGGCAGTGAGGACAGGAGGCTCTGGCAGCTGCCTACCCCTCCTCTCACTGAAATGCGTTTGCTATGGGTGACTGGACAAGATACAGGCAACACAAGCACTGCAAGGACAGCACCTCAAGCAACTTCAAAGCTTGTTACACAAACACAGGTAGCTGGGGGGAAAGAACTACAAATTCCAGGTGCTGCAACCAAGGTTTTTAAACTACATCAGCTTTTGCAAAATGCTGGGGCAAGCCTGACAAGCAGGAGTCTCAGTGGGCTCACTGCTTTCTGCATTGAGACAAACCTGGGCAGATTACAGAGCTGACCCAACTTGGAGCAGGAGGCTGGATCAGAGACCTCCTGTGGTCTCTTCCAGCCCTAATTATTCTATGATTTTGCAAAGTGCCAGTTTCTGATTAATAGCTGTCTTGCTCTCCTTGCTTAGCTATCAAGAATTGCCAGTCTCAATACTCCTTTTTCTCTGTGCTACCTGAAAAAAGTCTCTCTGTCTTTTGATCATACAACTGTTCTTCAAACCTTCTTGGAGTTTCAAGTCCAAATTCACCCAGAAAACCAAGTGCAAAATGCTGCTAATGTGAGGTGAGCACTCCAAGTAGACTGAATCTACACTGTGCAGACCTTTTGAGTGAAAAACTTAGGTTTTGGCCCATTTATACTCATAGCTGGGTCAGGTTTAGCCAACAGACAAAACCCAGTGTCGTCGCAGGATGTGGGCAGAAAACTGGCCACCACAACCATGAGATGCTGGCACAGTGGCCTGACAGGGGCTGGGAGGCCAAAATAACTGGTGTGTGGTAGTGTAGGGAGGCAGTGCACACCTCTTCTCCAAGTACACCTCACCATTAATTCTTTGGCCTTCCCAGTTCGCATCCTCTATCACAGTTGTGGCTTCACACTTCAGCTCATTCCAAAGCCTCAGCAATGCGCAGGTCTGAGCTGTGAGTGACAGCAGGTAAAAACTCCAGCACTAAGCTGGATAATGGGATTTGATAAGGGGAGCTCCCCGTTGCGTCTTCTGCCAGCAGGTTTTCTCAGCTAGGGTAACTGCCTGTGCTAGTAACCAACTTGTTTAGGGGGGATCTGAATTCCTGGGGGAGCTGTAGAGCTTGAAAACAGAGTAGCTACAATGAGAAGAGCTAAGAACAACAATTCTCTAAAAAATAAAATAAATCCCACATGACAATCCCCTCTTACACCAACAGAGCAGCTGGATCTCAAAATGGCTGGTGAGTGGTTGGTGACAGGGTGTGGGCAGCGAGCTGCTGCCCAAAGCTGCCTCTCTCACCGACTTTCAGCGGCCTAACTGCTTCAATAGAAGCTACAGAACATGCTTCCCTTCGTATCACCAGCCTGTGTTAGCTATTTCTACCATTGCCAAAGGGTGTCTGCTCCGCACAAAAGAATCACAAGCAATTCTCTCTCTGCTCACCCCGTGCAAGTTTCAAACTGATGCCATAAAAGCCATCTGACCAAGGGCAGAAACAAATCCTCGGCCAATGCAGGCATTTCTAGTTTATCCCAAAGGGACAAACCAGCCCCTACTCTACTTGAAGGAATGTTCTCATATCTTCATCCTAAGAGATCTTAGCCTAAGGAGGTGATGGAACAACACAGTGCTGAGAGCTAATCTCTTGGGCTCTGGTGTCCAAGAGACAAAAGCAATCATGCTGCTTCCTAATGGAGATACTTCAGTCTCAAAGGTGTTTTCCACCATGGATTTGTGTACCTACTCACCTGCAGGGTCGTGCTCTGTTCTTACTGCCACCAGAAATAAAGAGACCAAGACCAAAGGCAGGGGTATCCTAGATCTTCTCTTACCCAGCTCTTTCAGCCCCAAAATGCTTTGCAAGCAAAAGATCCAGGGATGGCCCTCAAGCATACAGAACTTTGCCCAAATGTGATAAATCTTACTTTGCAATGAAATGACAAATATCCTGGCTCTGCCCAGAAAACAGAGTAACAGCTGGAATAACAGACCACAGGACAGAAAAACTCTTCAGGGTATTGCTGGCAGTCCCAAAAGCAAGAAAAAACCTGTATCCCCCCATAACAAGCCACCCCTCTCCCCTCAGAGCATCATGCAGATGGGGGAGCACCCACACAAGAGTGTACAGGACATAGCGAAGCCAGCAGCACAGACATCTGGCCACATGAAGACACCTCTTCCAGCTTTCACCAATGCCAGGTCCAGAGATGTGGCAGCATTTGAGCACTCTCTCTCCCCCATCCTCCTCACCTGCCTCCCTCCTTCATCCTACCTCAAGGGCAGGGCTCCATCCACCTGCACTGCACTCGAGGCTCCTCAGCTCAGACCTGCCCCACCACCCCTCTGCCCCAAGCAGATGCACCCAGCAGCATCAGGCACAGGGAGATCACATGCACATGCACCCTGCCCACACCACCTCTTGCCCGGGGTCTACCACACAGCACACCCCGAGTCAGCAACTCATGAGACACTGCTTGAATAAGCACATTTTAAAAATAATAAACCCTCAGGACTTAGTCTGCCTTACACAGGAAAGTGGATTAGCCCAGCTACAGTCCAGAGGCCAAAGTACAAAATGTATGGAGTCAGCAAAGTGAAAGATAACAGGAGACCTCAAAAATCTCTAGGTTTGGTTCTGCTCTCAATTGTGCAAGGTCCATCTAGGTCCCTGCAAATCTTCCCTCAAATTCAAACTAGGTTTGGACACCTGCTAGGGACCCTAGGGACTTACCTGCTTCTGCAGGTCTGATGTTCAGGTACCACTGAGGAGAGCAGAGCAGAGCCTCCACTCCATCCTGCCTGGGCTTTTCCATACATGTTCTCCAGACACTAAGTTCCTCCTTTGGGGACTCTCAAGAAACCAGTCAAGAAAGGTAAGATGCTTAAATCCCTATGTGAGGCAAAAAATGCATTTCTAGCTGCTGAGACACAGTGTTCACCTCAAGAACAACCCCAAAGTGGTTTTGGTCTGGAGGAAAAGGAAGCTGGAAGAAGACAAGGCAATGTAAGAAGTCCAAGGGCATCATAAACATGCTAAACCAAAGGCAATGCTGTCAGAACCTACTTTTTTCCTCTTCAACTCCTCACTCTCAAGAATACATCACAATATTCTCAGTCCACTCAACTGTTTGCCACTCTTGGGTGACAATCACCAACTCACCCAAAAACAGAGCCACTGCATGTGACACAGCTGCCCTCATTTCATCTGCACAGGGATGCCAACATGTGCTCCCACGTGCCATGTGCCAGCCGTGTCCAAGTGGGACACAGGGAAGGGCAGAGAGCTGCACCCAGCCCCAGGTGTACACAGGTACCCCCAGCAGAGGTGACCCTCAGGACCACCTGTTCTTCCCAGTTATCCCCACGCTCAGCCAGGTATTTTTGCCTACCCTAACCACAGCTGCTCCACTGCAAAGTGGTATGTGCAGGCTCTGCATCCTCGAGATGCAAACTGAAATTAATGGGTCAAAACAGCACTGCAGTGTGTAATGCTCCTGCTCAAGGGCTGAAATCCTGACATTTCTGGACCCTGAGAATACAAGACAGCAGCTCTCTGCTTCAGGGGAACATCATAGGCACCACCTACATCTTCCCATCCCTCCCTGAACAGTCCCTATGAGCAGAGCAACCAGTCTTAAGCAGCCTTCCTACCCAAGGGACACTCTCCAGCTGGCACAGCACAGGGATTTAAGAGGAGAAACCTGGGGGAAATCTTAGAGCAACTGTTGTTCCCCTCAAAGAGACCAGGACAGCAGAGCTTTTCTAAGGGGCACAAGTTGGCAGGACCTGGCTTCTGGGCTGCCAGGATGGTCTCACCTTCAGCAGACAATGCAACACCTGATCTTCATGCCTGCAACATCCCTATCAGCCTCGTGTTTCAATCACAACTCGATGTGAGCAGCTGCTTTCTCTATCTCAGACACACACATACACAAACACACCCCTAAGCAGTTGTAAAATCAAACTTTAGCTGGGTAGGTAGGACCTCTTGTAAAGCACTTGGGGCTCAAGGAACGAGGGAACTTCAAAAATACGGAGTCTTATGCTAGAATTTGAGAGGGCTTCATCCTTGGCCTTCTTGCTTCATCAGCTCTTGAGACAGCACTACTAAACACGTATCGGCGCTGCTGATGCAAATGGCAAGACAAACAGAGGAAAACTGGGAGATGCCTGAAGTTGGCTGACGTGATTTGCAATAGCTGGAGAAGTCTGCTGGAGGCTCTCACCTCTCCTCCAACCTCTCAACTCCTCTCCTTGTCCCCGAATTCCCCCCTCTGCTTTGCCGCCCTCAGCCAGCAAAAACCCCCGCTCAGGCCGGTGCCTCGTGGTCCCAGCCGAGCCTGGCAGCCACAACAGCATCTGCACATCCATCAAACCCAACGGAGCATGGGGAGGCGGAGGTCAGCCCAAGCAGCATATGGAGCACTGGCGTGGTGAATACCAGCCTCCCCAGGAGCTGTCTGCCACAGATGGAAAAAGCCCAAGAGCCATCACGACAAAATCTTCTGGCTGGGGGCGACGCATCCTCCCTGTCGGCTTTCCAAGCTGCTGAGCAATACTGGAAACCTCAGCTCCTCTCCCCGCCATGCTCACGCCTGGCACTGACTCATTCACTGCCATTTCGGTCCCACAGTTTGCCAGTGGGAGTTGTAAGAGGTGGGATGTGGGGATGAGGTAATCCCAACTGCATGTGGGCTACCGTGGTGGAGGGGGACTAGCCACCCACTCCAGCAGCGCAAGCTGGCTGTGCACGGTGTGGATGTGACACCAAGGTCCAGGTCCAGTCTGCTGATGCAGTCACAGGGATGTTTTAACCTTAACTTTTGGTGGGCATGGGGTGTACCACCACAGGACCATCCTAGGTCCTCTCCTGGAGAAAGGCAGCCCTTTATGTGGTCCAAGGGCTTAGTCAACAGGCAACCAGGAATGGAGTTAACAGTAGCAAAACACAAGAGGGTCACCAAGAGCAATGCTCCAGCTGTGAGATCTCCCAGGCCAAGTTAACACAAGGTAATCCACAGAAAGCATGACAGTTCCCTGGCTGAAATCACCCACAAACCAAGCCGAAGTTCACAGCCCTGCACTAGCCAGAGGCAGACAAACAGAGTCACCAAGGTTTCTCCTGCTCTGATTCCCTGGAACACTGCAATTCCTCTCCATCTGAAACTATTCCACTGGCTGCAATTTAAAAACAAAATCAATCCAGCAAACATTGCTAAGCAACTGGCTGTCAGTGCCACATCCCATCCCATTGAAAGTATCTGCCCTCTCCATGACCTCCTGGCAAGGAGCTTGCTGCTCAGCCCTTGCCAGATTCTGTATATTCAGCTATCGCTGGCAAGTCCAGATGCTTGGCTGGATTAACAGAGAAAATACCAGGAAACCTTCTGCAACCACCCTAATGAAAAACACCTCACAGAGATGCTGTAAGGAGCAGCTTTCCCACAATTCAGTTCCTAGGATTAGGACACAATGCACGGATCTCTGGGCACTACCACGGTGTGTAGGTCCGTCCATCTCAGTGCTGCCACACGTCCTGCAGAGGCAATGAAGGATGGAGAGCCAACACACTGGGAACCTGGTCACAGAGCACAGTACAACACCTGAGAGGCTGGAGGAGAACATGCCTGTGTATGGGAACAAGCTGAAGGGATGGGTGAGACTCTCTCCAAAGTCTCCTAAACCCTCTGCAAGCTGGGCAGGAGCCTCTTGGCAAGGTGTTGGGCTCATGACAGGATGTACCTTGCTCCAAATTCGTCTGGAGTATAATCAAGGTCCGACACTTTGGGTTCACTCTATAAAAGGAAGCCTGAGAACTTCCAGTCTGGCTCACACAAAACAGCTTAATCCAGGTTTTCCACTGAAACCAAGCCTCTAAATACAGCCTCCAGTAGGACAAGCAGCATGAGCACTAGGGGTGTCCTCCCACAGTAGCCTGGTCCACACAACCCTGCTCTCCCCTTCACAGGAGGGACATCTAGTCATGCTGAACTCCCCTCACATGTTCTTGCACAGCCATGAGCAGTTTCTCTCTGCTCCAACAGCAGGCCATGTTTATCCATGCTTTCCCACACAGTTCTGGTACACAATTCGAGAGCAGCTTCCAGGTTGCATGGCATCACCTGCAGCAGCTCTCAGGACACCTGTGCTGTAAGTAAGGATTATCTTTACAGAGAGGGCTCAGCTCTGCACCTTCTTCTCTCTCTCAGCCACCAATCCCAGATCCTTCTCCCTCCTCCACCCTTCCCATCAGTGCCTGCCTCCCCCAGATCTCCCAGCAGCGCCATTTCCTCAGCGGCCACTCTAATGCTTGGCTAATGGTGCATCCGTTCTTCAGGCATATTCAATAAATCAGAATCCAATTACCGGGTTAAGGAAATTGGAAACAAATTAAATTAGCCCCAGCCCCTCCCATGTGCTGTGCCCTCACTTCCTCCTTAATGAGAACTTTTCTTTCACAGGAGCACTCAGTGCCACATCTGCCCGCCCAGGAACAAGGTGGCTGCCACTGCACAGCGGGGGTACAGCAAGGGGCAGCTGAGTCAATCTTCCCTTTTAATAGGGCAGATGGTTAATATCCCTGGCATTAATTCTCTCCAGGAATAGCACATTCGCTCTCTGCTCAGCTATAACAGGCGTCCGTCAGGGCTGACAGCTCCTCTCTGGAGAAAGGAGCATCTGGTCCTTACAACAAAAAGAAGCTAAATAAATAAATAAGCACATTGCTTGCTACAGGGCTGGGGAACTGGTGCTGTTTCAGCATTTCAGCCTAAGTGCTGAATTTGAACTGGAATAGGGAAATTAAGAGTTGGGTCAGATGCCAGGAGTGGAGTCACTCTGATCTGGGAGCAAGGTGCAGCAGAGGCAGCACATGCCATGGCTGGGTCCAGCACAGAGCACGGAGCAGGACTTCCCCCAAAGGGCTCCCAGGACAAGGCAGTAGAGACAGCTCCTGCCAGAAAGCTGGGACATAATTCCAGGCACAGCTCCATGGAAAGAGCTTGCACCAGCTGGAGACTGGTGACTGACAGCAGGGACCAGGCATACACTGTGTCCCCAGAGAACAAGGAGGAAAACTGCATTGAGGGGACCTTAGGAGCTTTTCCTTCACCATTGAGACATCCTTGCATCACCCCATCCAGCAAACTAACAATTAACCCCACTGACATTCAGCATGAAGGGCAGCTCTTCCCTGGGAAGCTTGGAGACTACAGCTAAGACCTCAGCAAGCAAGGGTACCCCAAAACTCCCACCACACCCTTTTCACACTGACAAGGGAATGCAGCTCAATCTACAAGACGACTGTTGCTGCAATCCTCCCTGCCTCTCCCAAGAGCTCCTTTGGGCACCAAAGGATATTTTTGACCTCAGTGATGCTGGAGTAGCTAGTAATCCAGCAAGTTCTTACTCTCTCCTCCTCACTCAGCAATAATCCCTTATTCCTCACTCCTCTGTCTCTGCAGAGCAAAATCAATGCCCACCAGTTATTTTATCCCTCTTGCACCACCTCATTGCAGCATCTCCACAGCAAGAGTTACCAGCAACAGTGAAGATTCAGCCCAATACTGAGACTTGCTCTTGCAAGCATTACTTTTCTGAAGGTAAAATAAAGACTTCTCCTTTTTTCCATCCTGGAATAATTTATATAATTTCAATTAATAGGTTTAAGGCTTCCAGACATGCCAAGAAATCAAGCAGAGACTCGACCCCAGAAATACAACCCAGGCAGACCCAATCCCAAGAGCACCCACCGGCATCCCAAAACCACGGCCCTGAAGGGGAACGGGACTATGCCCCCATGCCATGAAGTCTGGTGAGGAAGATCAGGAGGAGCCAGGGGGAGGCAGAACCTGTGATGGCGGGTGTCGCGGACAGCGCGGTCACTGGGGATCCTCTCGCTCTCCCGCTGGTTAAAGGCATGGAGCCGGTACGGGTCCTCGCCGCCCTTCCACCTCCGGGCACTCAGGTACCTCCGCTCTTCAAACTGATCCCAAAGGTCGTCCCAGTCCGCGTCCGGTTCCTGCGCGCACAAAGTCAGCCCCGTTAGAGACACGAGAGACCGGAGGACGCCTGACCCCGCTCCAGAGCTCCTCCCAAGCCCCGCCGGGGTCTGTCGGCCCTGCAGCACAGGCAAGCATCGCTAGAGCAGGCTAACAAGGAGTCCCATAAGGTCTTCAGGGTTTATTTTTGGTCCTCAGGTCGTGAAACACCATGTCAAAGACAGCCTGCCAACATGAATTAAAATGACTAATTTGAAACTGAATTCAGGTCTCTGGTGGACTCCCTTCTCAAACAGCACGGTCTCAAGAAAACACAAAAGTTTTGTAAGGGTTTTAATTTCTCTCCAGACAAAAACCAAAGGTATTTTACATCACATGACCCACTGCCCCCATAATCCTTCAGGCTGGAAAGGGCCATCAGATAGGAGCAGTCCCACATTACCAGCTGGCTCCAGCAACAGGATTCTGGAAGAAGGGGGTCATCATGCTCCCAGCCCAGTTTCAGTTCACCTTTCCCACCGAAGACTACAGCCCTACCACAGGGAGAAGAGCAGGGAAGCACATGCCTGTGTGGTCCCCCAACTCCAGAAGGATGAAGAAGTTGCATTTTGGGGGTTACCCAGCAGCTCCAACAACCTTCATGGGTTTAAGCATTTCGTGGTGGCTTGATGCTGTTGGGGTTTAAGCATCCCTGAGGAGCAGAAGCTGTCAGGGGGTTTAAGCATCCCTTGGCAGTGTCTGAGGCAGCCAGCACAAAACAGCGCCGATAAGATCTCATCGCTACAGCAGCACAACCTCTTTGATCTCAGCCTACCTGTAACACTGAGAGATGCAAACATTTACAGACATCTCAGCCCTAAAGAAAACTGTGATCTTATCCAATAATTGATCTTTTCTTCTGCTTTTTTTCCTCCCCCCTCCTCAGTTCATACAATCTCAAAGCCGATTTTGCCTGCTAATAGCGCAAAATGAAGCTTTTGAAAAGGGCGATTTTTATCCCGTAATTGATTTCACTCGCATCTGGCAGTGCATTTTCTGTAGTCACAGGAAGGGGAGGAGGTAGCACTGGCTCCTGCAAGTGAACCACCACAGGAGCAAGCCAGGCACCTCCAGCCACAGGATGCCCCACATCGCTCTGGGTTACGGCAACACGAGCACTCCCAAAAAGCCAACAAATTCCAGGGATGCAGGGGTTTCCAGAAACAGGGTTATATTCATCCTCCCCTGCTGTGACCCCACAGCCTTCTCAGGACCTCCTCCAGCACCTGCCCCAGTGTGAGAAGATCAGAAGAAACTCTCAAGTCACCAGCCACACTGAGATGAAGTTATTCAGGACTGGAAGAAAGTTATTCAAGGCTGGGAGAAAGTTACGAAACCAGGAAGGTCCCTGCAGGAGTTTCACGGGGAGGACACTCATAGCCCGCCCGTGGACTTTGGGGAGGGCCGACGTGCACAGGGTGGTAAATGCTGTTTATGTTGGATTTTTTCTAAGGCATCTTGCAAAACATGATTTAGCACCGCAGTAAAAGATCAGGGGAAAGTGAGGCGATTGCATCGCAGAACCACCGACAGCCTGATGTTTATAAGATTTCACGATGACCCCAGGAGGCCTGGCACTGCTAAAACAACCGCCAGAGCCGCAGTCCCTAAATTTTAATGCTGTGAAGAAAAATAAAAGTTGGTTTTATCAAACTTAATAAGAAGAGAAATGGCTTTCAAAAGTGGCCACACAGCACTTAATGCTGCAAGCTCTGTGTGTGTGTAGATGTTGTTTTGGTTTTTTTAATGTCAGCTGATCCCAACAGCCTTGGATGAGCTAGAAGGGTGCAGCTGGGCAAGAATCTGATGGCTCAGGTAGGAGGGCTGGTGGATTCCCTCAAGAAAACTGGAGCTTCTGCACCTGCTGCAAGGGCAGCAAGGCTCTGGCCAGGCAGCAGAAGTAGGGGTTTGGCACATGGCAGGGTCCTTCAGGGCCTGGAAGGACATTTTCCCAGCATTCATCTAACCCCACTAATATCCTGTTACCAGGGGTGGGCTCCCAGCAGTAAATACATACATGGGCAAATTCCAGTGCCTTATCCCATAGTATTGACTTCTCATCCTACTCTGGATGAGCATTGCATCCCAGGGTTGCATTCCTGGTTCACTCTGCAGTGGCTAATTAATACTCCTGTGCAATCTCTACCTGAAAGACACCAGCCCACTTTGGTTCACCCAGGCCCTCCTTTTTGGGTGAGGAAAGCTATCAGTAGAGTGGATACTAAATACTGGGTAATTAAATACACACCTGAGATCAAGAGTAACTAGATGCCAGAGATTAAAGAGTTCTTTTAATCCCTATCTGGCCACAAAGCAAGACCAGGGATTGGGCTGACTTTCTCAGCCAGAAGTAGATACTGGGGCTCAGTCACTTGCTTTTGATCCACATCACCTGTCCAAATCTTCTGAGTGTTCTTTCCATCCCAAGCCTCCCTACAAGGGTAACTGAATTTGGAGCAGGATGCTCAGACACAGGTGCACACCGACCTCTGCAAACCATACCTGCACAAAGCAGAAGAGAAAAGCATGAAAAGCTCCCAGCTGTGCAAGCAGCAGGAGGCAGGAGACCTCACCAGCCTGTGCACAGGGACTCACCTGTTTCTCATCTGCACCTGATCTGAGACAGGGAATGAGAGTTAAAGCATCTGGAGAAATCCCCTTTGCTCAGCCAGGGGACAGTACATTGGTTACAGGTTACCAGATAAGGTCTTCATTATAATATTTCTGCCATGTATTATCATCTCTTCCTCACACCAGAGTTCTGTCTTGGGAGTTATTTAACTGATGTGCAGAAATCTAAATTTAATTTATTATGATCTAACTCACTTTAGAGGCCAAATTACCCTACACTAGAAAAGGATCAAGTCAATACTCCACTTGCCTTTCTATTTATCTTCTACAGGGCTCATCTCTCCAAGTTTCCTATTCATTTTCTCTCACGTACTAGTAATAAATTTTCATTTTTTTTCTTGGAATTAGGTAATTTCTCTTTCAACACTGAAGTTTAATGACTGGTATTAATTATAGGAAACACAGTCAATGCTTAAAAGAGTTTGAGAGACTTAATGAGTCTGAAGGAAAGAGAAGAAAAATACATCCAAGGGGTGGCTGTCTGCTCTTGGCAAACAAGCGTTGCATCTTCCAACACCACACTGAGGGGTCCCCAGGGGTGGTCAGCAAGAGGGACACCCCCAAAAAGCATGGACAAAACTCCTTGTGGAGAGAAGCTTCCATCTCCCACCAGCACCCAACCAAGAGCAGGGCTTACCAAGAGCTTTCTCTGCCATTTCAGTAAAACACCCCCCCAAAAAATGACCCACCAAAAGCACCTCCTCCAAAGCCAGCCATCACCCTCGTTGGCTTAGGGCACACAGCCCAGAGCAAGCACAGAGGCAGCTTTTCACTGTAACTGTACATTAAAGATTAAAAGCCTCTCAGTGCAAAGATGTAATTCGTCATCTGCCTCTTAAATCACAGCTCAGAAACAAAACAAAAAAAAACCACCCAAAAAAACAAAGAAGGGAAAAAATAATATTTAAGAAAAAAAGGAGTGGTGCTGCGGGGGGAAAATGGGTCATTAGCAGTAAAACTACAATTTTCTGGCAACTGCTAATGCCTTGTTTATGTGGATTTCTGCGAATATGACATTTTAATGGCATAATAATTGTGTGATTACAGTACAGCAGGGATCGCTGGAGCGGGAAGGAGGAACACACAGCCCAGCCGGCTGCTGCTGCGGGCCCGGGGCGTCCCCACAGGAGGCTCTGCTCCAGCAGGCAGCCCCCAGCACCCCTCCCACCATGGGAGGCCAGACCAGGCTGGACACTGGGCAGGGAACGGGTGGTGGCAGCACTCTGGCCACCCAGAGGCAGCCCAGCAGTGAAAGGGCATGTCAGGTGAACAGCCTGGCCCCAGAGGAGCCAGTGGTGACTGGGGACGGACACGTCACATCGATCCTCAGGGCCAGCCTCCAGCTGTCCAGCAAGACAAGGAGTGGGCAGTGCGAGCCAAAGGCAGATTCTGATTCACTTTCTCGTTTTGTGGCACTGTTATAGCATAGAGAATTTAAGCCTTTGCTAAAATACAAGCCATTTTCCTTTTGGGGCTGCTGAGTCCTGCCTTCAGACCACAGCAAATTGGACCAGTGCCATGAGCATCATTTCAGGAGGCAGGGGGCCAGCAGAGCTGACAGGGATTTCCAGGGAACCCATTTGGCCAGAAAAGGGGTTTTGTCGGTGCAGGTGCAATGATGACCTCAAAGGAGTCTGGCAGCAGCCAAATGTACCCTCTGCCTTGAGTCCCCTCACACCCAGCTTTCCTTGGAAAATCTCATCGCTAAATAATCCCATCCCAGCAGCTGCCTTTGAGCCCATTCTCTGGGACTCAGGCATTAAAAAACAGGAGGGGAAGGGGAAATAAAAAATTACATCAGCCTATCAAAAGCTGCAATAAACACGTGAAAGCTCTGGAAACTCAGATGCCATGCAGCACGCTGCTGCCCCGTCACGCTCTGTCACTCCTCTGCCAGTGAGGACGTCTTTGTGCTCAGCAGGCTCGGGGGCACTGGAGGCAGAGGGCAATCTTTCAGCAGGAACTGCAACCAGGCATTACACAAATGAGATTTAGAAGTCTCACTGAAGCGCAGGGCCCCTGCAAACACGAGGTTCAATTATAGAGCTGTTGCTGGCCCAGGCTCTAATGCCATCTGAAAGGATTATCATACTTCAAACAGGATAGGGCTCATCCCGCCTCATCCCCTGGTGCCAGCGCATGCACTTAAGAGGGTCAGCAGCACCAGAGAGAAAAGAAGTGGGACAGCATCACACCACTTTTGTCCTCATCCTTGAATAACCCAGATGGGGCACTGAGGTACAAGACCCTTCAGTCAAGTTTGGCATAGTTTTCACAACCCCAGAGCCCAGTGCCTTAGCCCTGAGCAAGCGGTGCTGTGCATCCCAATGGCCTCAGCCCCAGGATACAAGGGGGAGACAGACACAGCACCATGGCCATAGTCTTTGCCCCATCCAAAGAGGATGTGGTGGTGCCAAAATCAGGCTGTGAGTCTTTAGAAAACAGGCTTTGTACTCATCCTGCATCACATCCTCCAGGTACATCAGGTACTATTCAGCACCATACCAGTACGGACTCTGGAAATCACCTCCTTCCTCTTACCCTCCTTCTCCAAACTGCACAATCCCTAAACCAATCAAGCACTTAAATACAAACTTAAGCAACTCCAGGCATTTGTAGTAACCAAGAGAAACCCCAGTTTAAATACTCGATGTTAAGTACTTGCTTTAAGTGCTTCACTGGCTCAGTGCCCCTGCTTTGTGCTGACACAAACACGCTGGGAATGGAGGTAGCTCTGGGTCGCGGCCATGATCCGCCCTAATTAGTCTTCTGACCCGTGGAGATTTTAGCTGCAGTTCGTTTATGTGCAGGCTGTCAAACTCCTCTTCCTCCTGCACTGCTACCTGGGCACAACACTCATGAACACCTTGGTGGCAGCTCCTCTGGGACCCCACGGGGACACACAGCAGATCCAGGATCCCACCCTGCTCCAAGGAGGACCAGCACCTCCCCCTGCTTGGAGGTGATTTTTTTTGTCTCTCAAGGATTTGAGTCTGTTCTGACCCCACTTTGGGAGAAGAAAGAACAAAACAAAAGAAAAATCAAATAAAATATTAATACAGATACCTAATTAAAGCAAACCACTTCTCCAGTAGAGCCTGCCCTGCAGCTGGGGTCCCTGGAGAAGCTTTTAGCATTCACCATTAAGCTTCTCGTTGCCACTGACCCTTTCCTGCTCATGCACATCCACAGGCACTCTGCTCCATCTTCAGAGGATGGAGCATCACCTCCTCCTCTGCTGGCTCATCAGACAGCACAAGTCCCTGAGGATCTTTCAGTGTCCCACTTTCTCACTTGGCCCTGAGGCCAAGACCACCACACTGTCCCCACCTTCCCTGCCCTTGCCGCTCACCACCTGTGTAGCACCTGCTCCTGTGTGGGCAGAGCCTGGATCTCTCCTGTGGTGCACACACACATTTACACAATCATGGCACCTACTGCATCAGGCAACAGGAATGACAGGCTGGAAAGGGGCCATGGACTAAGATGTGACCTTCAAGAACTGGAAGATAACTTGATCCTCACGAAGCACAGATGCAACTTCAGCCTGGATGGAAACACCCCTCTCAAGGCCTTGGAGAAGGCTCTTCAGCATCTTCTCATCACCCTCTAACTCAGCTGACACCAGTTCAGGTTGGTGGCCAGGGATTCAGTGCAAGCAGCTGACCCAGGGCTAAGGAATCTGGGCCATCATTAAGTCAGTCACAGCTAGAACCAGCAATCTGTGTATCTTGTCTTTATCTGAGGTAAACAATATACATGGTCTGAAACACCCTCCAGAGGCTTAAATCTGCTGAAGTCTCCAGCCAAATATAACAGCATGAAAAGCCACTGGAGAATTACTGATGCTTTTTCCAGTAAGGGCACCAAAGCTTTATTTTTAAAATGGATGGCCAGGGCAGCCACCAAAATGGGGACTTTATTCGCAAATCAGAAGCAGGGGACTCCGAGCTGCACAGAGGGAAAGATGACAGATTCATTGCTTTGATGAAAAGCCAAATTTTCTTTCAAGGGCTTCCCTTAGGAGAAAACAAGTCAGCTCAGAGTTCACACCACACTTATCAGCAAGCAACTGCTGCACTGGCAGTGGTGCCAGGTTAAAATATATACACATCTCCTGCAGGCAGCTGGGGCCAGAGCTCCATGCGTGGATGATGCTCCTATCCACTGGCTGCAGCACCAGGCCACCATCCTGCCTCTGCAGGGAGACAAGCAATGCATGCCAGCAGCCAGCATCACACACCCCAGATAGATCCCAGGAATTCCCATGGTGACCCTCATCTCCTCCAATACACTGAAGAACCTCCTGCCTCTCTGTGATGATGCAAAGGAATGCAGGATCCAGGCCACTGACCTCTAGAAACAACATCCAACAGCAAAATTCCTTGCATTCCCACCTAGAAATTCGCTCTTTCATCTTGGATCCCCAAAATCAGGTGTATATGTGTCTCACTGCATAAAGAACACAGATCTTAACTCTTTAAAATTATAAATTAGCCCATAGGATAACCTGACACATGGAGACAAATCCTGTATAATTAAAAAGGAAAGGAAGCCGATTATATCCTCCTGGAGAATATTGCTGCCTGCTTCTGTTTTATTTATACGTTACAGTGTATAATGAGCTGAATATTTAGGAGGTCAGCACAAACCAAGCTGCTGACTGGACAAAAGGGAAGACCCAGCTCTGTCTGTGCTGGGAGTCAAGCAGAAGGATGGAGAGGATTTTTGGTCATTTCCTCTTCCCCCTGGCCACAGCCCTCCTGGGATGCTGCAGGACTTCTCAGTTCAACTTCCCGTTCTTGCTCTGCATCAGTCTCCCCAAGTTTCTATCAAAAAATGGTCTTCTGGGTTTTCCCACAGCCCTCAGGAAAGGATGAGCAATGCCAGTCCAAGTCCACTGGCACCTGTGAACCCTTCTAATGGGTTTACAAATACTAAATCTGGATGGCAGACAAAACCAAATAGGTTTTAAGAGTCTCTGCTTTCACTAAGACTTTTTTTTTTAAGATTTCAGGTTTAAAAAAACCAAAATAAGTGGAAAACTGCTGGACTGGCAGCAACCCTCACAATGAGTTGAGCACCAATTCCCAAGCCAACTCCCCTGAGCTGATGGAAATAGTCCCCCACCTATGCCATCAGCAGTGGGATACTCACAGCTCCACCGGGCTCTCTCCATCGTTCTCCACCTGCTACCTCCCAAAAGAGCCTTTGCCCCCTGCCAGAGGAGATCCTCTTGGCAGCCCTCTCCAGGCTCACCAGAGTGCCAGGAGATGCCAAAGAGCTCTCTGGGGCCACGGTGACACATTAACTGGTGCACCACAGGCAGCCCCTCCCCAGCCCACTGCCACCACTCAGTGCCATCCTCTGCTGGCTGTACGGCCAGTGTGTGGGTGAGTGCAAGAATTGCTCCCCAAAGGCAGTCAGCAATTAAAAACTACACTAATTGGGAAAGAAATCAAGGCAACACTCCATGTATCCCCCCACACCAGCCAGATTCACCACATTCTCAGCATCATCAGAGGTCAAATATATTGAGAAGAGCCCAGAGCCATGGTGGGTAAATAAAGTGGCAAAAGCAAGTTCCTACATGGACAGACGGTGTTTTGTTTTCCTTCTGTTCCTTTCAGGACAGACATGAGCTGCTTCCCAGCCATGAAGGTCAAACTAGCCTTCCCAGGCTTCAGCAGGAGCAGCAGATGATTTAATACTTAGGAGCCCATAGCTGTACTCAGACTCCAGCTGAGCTCTGCTCCTCCTCCTGCATAACAGCCAAAACTCTCACCAAACCACAGAGCTTGAGCATCTCAGAGGCTGGGGAAGGTCTTTCCCTTCCCCATGGAGCTGTGGATCCCACGTGCCAGAGGACACGCCTGGGACAGGGCACATCAGGGGAAAGGAAAAGGGAAACAGGGAGAGAAGAATAAAGGAGCCAGCCAGCCAGATCCCTGTTCTGAACACTCTCCTTTCAACCCAGCCCTTCAAAAATCAGGAGGTTAATCCAAACCACTCCTCCCAAGAAGGAAGGGATCGTGCTGTTAATATAGTCAGCATCCTCAACCCAACATGGGCTTTCCACAGCTGCAAAGCCAGGGGTAATCCATCTGGTAATTGCTTCCATGAGGATCTTTACACAGCTTTAGAAACTAATGCTACTATCCTTCCCTGAGCAGCCACCCTTCCAAGCTAGGGAGCAAAGAGGGGTGACGGTAACAGCAGCATACGAATGTGAAGTGTCTCCAAGGGAGGGAAAGGTTATTAAAAAACAGATATATTAGAATATTAGGTATGAAAGAAAAATAAAATAATTGCAAACACACGGGACAGTTACATGCACGGCTTTAGCTGCCTCCAAGAAGCCACCGACTTGCCTTTGCCCCTCCCTCTGTCAGCCAACTGCTTTGGGGAGCAGAGATACACCAAGACAGCACCAAGGCACAACCTGCTCCAAGGAAGGAGCTCAGCAAGGACAAGAAATGCTGTCAGACCAAACTCCCCACTACTGCACTTTGATTTCTGGCTCTGGAAAAGCCCTGGACTCTCTCCAGCCATGCCTCAACTTCCCTGCTCCTACAATTAACTCACAAGGCTCCTGCTGGGCGGGAGCATTGCCTGTGCTGAGCAGCTCCAGTACAAGGGCTTTTTTTCTTTTTTCCCACCTCTCACCCTTAGCAGAGTGGGAAGAGCACAAGAAAACCAGAAAGGTGACTAACCGAAATGCCTTGAGCCCTCACAGAGAGCTTTCCTGCCATATGCCCACTGTGCAGGGATGGGCTGCAGCCCAGCCCAGCCCAAACCACACTAAGCAGCTATCATGGTGGCAACAGAGAAATTCCTGCTCAGAGTATGACTTCTCCAACAGATTTAAAAGCATTACCAGGAAATGTGAGCTGTCCTAACTCACATGATGTAGGAGGATGGAGGATGCAGAGGCAGGTTCTCTGCAGCTGGCAGAGACAGCACAGGCTGTGGGGTATCAACATATGGGGCAAACTCTCAGGGCCCAGCTGGAGCTCAGGGCCTGCCAGTGCCTGCCTGTCAGACACCATCCCCCCATCAAAAAGCACTGGTGACCCCTGTCCTCGTCTCACACACACACATTTTGCACAGGCAGGTGTTTCTGTAGCCCAGAGCTGGTTCTCAACACACAGGCGCAGGGAGATGAAGCTCAGGTCACAGAAGCGATGCTCCAGGGTGCGTGTACTCCTCAGATGTATCAGCCCATCCTCCCCCCAACTCCCCTCAAGGAGAAATCAGATATAAAACATTTGTGACAGCAAGAATGGATCTAAACCTTTGATCCTTAGGTACCTGCAGCTGGAATGGCTGCGTGATCCAGGCTGCTGGGCGCACTGTGACTGACAGCACCAGAGATACAGCAGCATAATTCAGAGCATATGTGTCAGCCCAGCCTTCCCCTATCTCAGCTCAGTAATAACAATAAAAGAATCAGTTCTGGCTAGTGAGGAGAAATGCACTGTAGCAAGGTATGGCAAGTTTGAAAATCATCAAGCCTGTTGAGGAAGGACTGTGTGTCCCGGCCAGCCAAGAGCACAGGTGCTGCAGGAGCCTCAAGTGCTATGCCTTGGGATGATGCAGGCTTGGCTGGGGATGGGGGAAAACAGAAGCAGGACATGGCTGGTGTGACCTGGCCAGGCAGAAAACAGGCAGATCCCTGGGCTCTGGCCATCTTCCAGCAGCACAGCCCTGCTACTCGCATGGGAAAACCCTGAGCAGAGCATCTGGGCGTGGGAGCCGCAGCACGGACATCATAAAAACCAAACCCATGTTAAGTCTCCTGATGCAGCAAACTCAAAACATCCCCCAAGAGCACAGGGATCTGGATGGAAACCAGAAACCAGCACTGAGCTTTTCTGTTATTATTGTAAAAAAATATCTACATTTGGCACTGATTCTCTCTCACTCATACAAACACATGTTTCATTGCAATAAGGAAAAGAGCATTTTTGGATTCTCATCAGTCACAAAAACACAGTATGGAAGTCTTGGTGAGCAGCTCCTCCTAGGGCTTGGACCAGCCCCCTTGTCTGATGCAGGAAGAGGCTTCCTCCACCCAGGCAGTGTGGCTCATGGCATGCTTCAGCTCAGCTACACAATTCCACACACTGTGGAGGCAGCAAGCCCTGCCACATATCTCAATGTCTCAAACCCCCAAATCTCATCTCCGTCCATGCAGACACCAAGGCACTCCTGTAGATAACATTTTGTCGCACAGTGCATGTGGGCAAGCAGAGCAATCACAATACAAGCCAACAGCAAAGCTCAAATCAAGGCAGAAATAAGCTGCCCTAAGTCTCTTAGGTCTTCATGCTTTGGCAGCATCAGGTTTGGACAGTGGCAGTGGCCACGGGCACAGCACAGCTTCTTGCAGCACAGTTTGGGTGATGAGACAACACCTGCTACACTCAGGGACAAGGATGCTACTGGCCTAGGCAGCACAGAGGTGTCACCACACAAGGCCTGTCCACCCAACTACCAGAAACAAGTCGATACCACTTCCAGGACCTCTGAACCCAAAGAGTCAGCACTGGAACAGCCCCATGCTTGCTTCCATGGAGAGCATCTCATGCTGGGTGGGCACATCAGATCCACCAGGAGCTGTGCAGTATCTACTGAAGGCAAGGTTCCCTGCCCTCGGAAAGCCATAGGAGGAGAGAGGAAGTCCCCACGTGACACAATGAGTGGAGAGCAGAGGCTTGACCCACATTTAGGCAGCCCCATCGCCCACCTGGCCCACATCCCATCCCACATGCCTTCGATCCCTCTTGCTCCAGCAGCAACAAGCTCCCCTTGCCTGCAGAGCTGCATTAAGGATTAGGTGGGATCAGACATGGGATAATACAAATGAGGTCATCTTTGCCTCAGGCAGTAGCTGCAAGGAAATGAGGAGCCAGTCTTTCCAGGCAGAGAGAAACAAGATGCTGTTAAACTCTGGCCAGGCAGGTGAGGAGAGGGACAGGGCTGAGACCATTTCTGCCCACAGGTTTGGATATACAGTTGCCTGATGAGCCACAGCTACAGGGGAAGGGACTCTCCCTGCTCAGTGCCCCTGCTTTGTGCTGACACAAACACGCTGGGAATGGAGGTATCTCTGGGCCGTGGCCATGATCCGCCCTAATTAGTTTTCTGACCCATGGAGATTTTCCATGCTGGCCTTCCTGGTGGAAAGCCGGGGACAAGAAACTGCAAAAGAGGCTCATGCTGCTGGAGGGAAGTGTCTCATCCCACCCCTGCCAGGCCGGTGTAACAAGAGATGAAACACAACCTTCTGTTGTCTGGATGGTTCTGAAAGCATGAGGCAAGCCCAAAATTGGTGATGCTGCTTCCCTTAATGCTAGGCATCCATGGGCTTGTTTTTTCTCATAGATCTTTTTCCATCCTGATCCTCTCCTGTACTCTCCAGCAGCTCTTCCCTTCCAGCTGCAGGGATGCCTCTATCTCCCCTTGCTCCCCCAACCCCTGGCACCAGTCACGGTGCATCTTCAAACGTCAGGGAGAAGGCGCTTGGGGGCACACTCAGGCTGTGAGAGGCATGCTGGTGCAAGCAAAAGCCACACCACCTCAGAGAGAAGAGCAGAAACCATGTGGGTAGAGAAGATGTGCCAAGGAGCAGACATGCTACTCCATGGATCTTTCCCAAAAACACCACAGCCAGTGTAGAGGTCCTAACAGCTGTGTATGAGGCATCTCAACCAGCACTGGCCCTGACAGCTGTAAAAAAACCCCATCTGACTGCATTTATATTTGATTTACTGCTGTAAAGGCACCTTCAGAGCACAAGCTCCAGCTGAGAGCTTTCATAATCTTTATACCTTTGCTAGAGCCCGAAGGACAGAAAACTCATGAGATGTGAAGAGCCCCGGACACAGCACTGCCGGCTCCCGGCTCTGAGCTGGATGATCTGCCCCTGGCTCATGCACGGCCTCGGGAAAGGCAGGGACACAGAGCCCCAGCAGCAATGCCTGCCACTACCCCAGCAAGCCTGCACAAACATGGTGACAGGACTGGTCCCTCTGCAGCCGGCAGCATATGCTGCTGCTGCCCACATCAACGCAGATGCCTGGAGAGATGCACCAGAAATAACCCGTTACACAAGCCAAGACTTTTCATCTAGTCAAGATGAAAAGAGATTTTTAATCCCCAACTATGGGGTACAGCTGAGCATCTGAATGCATCCCCCTTTTTTTTGCAGCAAAAGGAGCAGCATCTCAAGGGCAAGAAAATGGACCTAAAAAAGCACTGGGACAAAAGAAGGCCAGTGGGACATACTGGTGGCAACAGCCAGCCAGGCTGGTGAACGTGTATGGCAGAGAGCTTCTGCTCCTGGTCTGCCAGTGACCTTTATGTCTGCTTTAACACGGGGCAATAATGCTCACTTAAGAGTCTCATGCTGAATTAATCATTGCAAAGTGCTCTACAGTTCAGCCAGGAGAGATAGGAAGGCAGCACTAAGCACAATCATAACTGTACTCAGCAAGACTAATGGTCTGTGCTGTGCTCTGGCCCTGGGAAGCACTGCTTAAAGCTCCTGAGCAGGATGCACAGCAGCTCCAGCAGGGATGCAGCCGCCTTCCTGTCCTAGATAGGCACCAGAAACATCTGCCCAGCTCCCTGCACTGGCAGGGGGCTTGTCCCAGCCAGCTGGACTTGTTTGCATCACCCAGCTCTAAAACTGCTGAGCTGAGGAATGTAGTGCTCAGAGGAGCAGGGGAAAGGCAGATCTCATGTAACACCTGCCCAGATCTTTTTCCCATGCATCCTGCCCATCAGTTATTGCTGAACCCAGACAGGCTTCCAGCACCCAGAAGATGCTGTTGCAGAGCGGCTCCACAAACAGCTCGTATCCAAGCACACGGAATCTGCCCCCGTCACCCTTCTCTGACAATCCCAGATTTTGTCCAGGAAGAGACAGAAACTATTTCCCATCCACTGTTTCTCTGCCATAAATGATCTTCCAGATCTGCAGTACAACCCTGCCTCCTCCATCCCACGCTAAGCTGCCCAAGGCTACTTCTTGCAGAGAAGCCATCACCTTGTGTCCTCCCTCTGCACCAGTTCCACCTCTCCAAGATGGCAGGGAGCAAAAAGCAGCAAAAGCCTCATTATTCTAAAATATGAATCCAGGCTGCTAAAAGGCACCAGGATCCTGGTACACCAGGACAAGATGGTTTTCCCCTCTATAGGGCATTTGGCAGGGGCTCTGCTATTTCACATGTCACAGCTGAGCTCCAGCAGGCTTGCTGTGGCTTATCCCTCACTCCTGCCCAGCTTCAGCGATGCCAAACAGGAATGGGCAGCCAGCACTACCAGAGCAGGGCTCAGCTGCCAGCACTGGCCTAAGCCCACCATCCCTTTATTTCCCGAGACACAAGTGGTGAAGACAAAGAATAAAATTAAAGTTCTTCTTTGTGTTTTGATTTAACATTTTATCTGGACTGGAAGCAGCAGGGAAAACATATGGGAAATGTGGAGCAAGTAACCACTCCGTAGCAGAAGAAGCCAGGAGAAACACTAGGGCATCTAGGGCAAGTTCTCAGAGGCTCATTTTAAAATGTTCCCTCCGCCAACACAGATAAATATTTGAAAAAAAAAAAACTCATATGAAAATTCAGTTGACTCACGAAGAGCAAGCACGTTAAATATAGAAAATAAATTAAATAATTAAAGGGCAAAAGAAATGGGATTTTAGCCCAGCTTTGAATATAACTTTCATTAAAGCCTTACACTGGGAGCTGCTTTTCTCCATCAGAGTGGGTGAAGGAGTGGAAAATGAGCTTTTGCCGAGCTCCCAGGCCACATTCCCAGGCCTCCCACTGGGAAGCACAGAGCAGTGAGGCAAGTACAGGGTGTGCTGCTCTGTGCCCCCAGGGCACAGCACAGCCTCACCCGGGCCTCCCCATCCCTCCATGCCCTGATGGGGGAAATAAGGTGTGGAACAGTGACTGCTTGGCCCAGGGAGACCCGTAAATTCTCCATGGGATGTAAACCCACTGGGAATGTGCTGTAAGCTGTTAGCCCAGATGCTGGGCTATCCCAGAGCTAACGGTGTATGTGGCAGCTCCTTGGGTACAGTACAACTCAAGCCTTAAAAAATGAAATAAAATTAAATTAAAAAATCCAGCTCCAGCTAGTCTCAGAAGCTTTGGGATAGGATGAAATTTAGGCTACAGATGTTACAGCCAAATCCTATTGCCAGGAGCCCAGCCCTGCAATTTAAAGGTGCCCTGGCACAAACTCGCACCAAACACGGCTCCCAGCATCTGCTGCACTCAGAAATTACACACGTCAAAAAGGGCAAGCTCAAAGCATCTGCAGTGCTTTTGGGAGCTCAGAGCTGAGCTGGCTCCCCACGAGTTTCCCCAGCCCCCAGGCAGAGCAGCAGAGCTCTGCACTTACTCCACCGGGAAGCCCAAGGCTGCCCAGGGAGAAAAGAGCCACATGCTCTTCCAACCCTAGAAACCATTCCCCAGCACTGAGGCAGGAAAACACTCGTGGCAAGGCTCTTCTGGCCACGGGAAGGAGAACAGCAGGGATTTGGGGCATCAGTGTCCATGCTGACAGCTCCACAGCCTGCAACATACAGTGGACAAAGGATGTGAGCAGTATCCTAACAGCCAAGGAGAGGATAAGCTCAGAGTCAGGCTCGTTACTTTTTTTTCTGACCCTCAAAAAGGTCCTTTTCTCTTTCTGAAGTGACATCCCCCGAGTCTCCACTGCAACAACAGCATCAACACAGGGGTGACCTGGTCAGCCCACAGAGGTAAAACAGGAGAAACAGCTCTGAAGCACATTTTTGTGTCTGTGATCATATGGCTGAGAACCAGCAGCATCAACTCCCTAAATAGCACATGGCATCTGAGGCTACACCACTGATTTTGGCAACAACCGCTTCCCTCTCAGCTACAGAAAACCTGTATATAGGAAAATATACATATGGATACAGACATATATGACTTTTACATGACTTTGCCATTTCTGAACAGTCCAGTAAGGCTTCACAGATTTGCTTTTCCCAAGGAGGAGACTGCCAAGCCCATGGCTAAGCAAAGTCCCCCAACTGTTGTGCCACACTCAAAGAGTCAGCCCTTTGCTTTTCTTGCCTCGCTTCAATGTGTGCGGCTCAGTTTTGGTTTTAATTGCAAAGTCCCCACATTCTGCAAACCAAATGCAGCTGGAATTGAAATCAAAGAGCAAAACCACCCACCAACAAAAATCAAAGCATCACACTGCCAAAAATCAAGTGGGATGCACAAAGCAGAGAGCTTAAACAGGGAGGGGGGGGGATGAAAATTACACTAATAGCATGTTTCCATTTGTAATAACCTGAGAGCTGGGTAATAACACTGGAAGGTGAACTACCCTTGGCCCAAAGAGAGGTGGCTGTTTATGAAACCATCTGGCTGTCAGCAGCTCAAACACCACAAGAAGGAAGAGTGTAAAATGGGCAGGTAGAGCCAGGCTGTCAGCAGCCCTCTGGGCTGGGAGAGGATGTTCTGTCCTCTACCTGACTGAGGGGGAGGAGAAAAAAAATTCTAGAAATTGTCTGCATTATGGGGACAGTAGTAGTCTGTGGTTTATGGGGTTGGGGTTTGTTTTTGTTGTGTCGAACTTGTTTATTTAGGAGGAGCTTTATAAATCATTCTTTTCTGTAAAGCAGGCACCAAGGAACAGCTACCAGAAAGCATTCCTCTGCTTTTAAGAAAGCATTGAACAAAAATGATCAGATGTATTTAATGGGCTGTTGAAACAGTGTAATGCCAGCTTCTTACATTATCGTGGCTCCTAATGATTTTACTAAGCAAAGAGCTGGAAGAGATTGACTTGGCATTCCTGGCCTCTGCCAATACATTCTGCTCAGACACAAGCAGCATAGCTGAACAGCAACAGGTAGGATGATATTTAATGCCCACCTCTGTATCTTGACATTGTCTGGTTTGAAATAGAGTCTTCATGCCATTTACTGGCAGTGAAACTAATGGGATTCTGTAAAAATCAATCCATAAATGCTCAGACGCTAAAATGAATGGTTTCCTTTCTGTTCCATTTACGGGAGGGCTCTTTTATGGATATCTATATGCCAGCATAAAAATTGCAGGAACAACTTTCTAAGTCTTCACTAAATTCAAGGGGACTTTTGTAAAGAAGATTGCTTTAAAAGAACCTGCTATTTCCCATGGCAGCTCATTACTACCCACAAACCCCAAAGAGCTACACTGGCTTGTGAGAGCTGCCCCAGCTGCCCCACATTCCTGCTGGGCACACAGAAGCTGCAGGAGAAAAACCAAGGTCAGGGTTAGGATGGGACAGCAGCCCCTCTGCCCAACACAGGTGCTATTGAACTGAAATTATGGATCACATTCACCCACATCCTGAACACTGCCCAGAGATGCTAAACCCTCTGCCAGGGCCTGCATAGCCAGCACAGGGACTGCTGTCAGTGGAGCACTTCCAGAGGGGGAGAAATAAATTCATAAACTAAACAATGCTTCTTGATGACACGTTCAATGAAAGTGAAAGAAACAGAGAGATGTATTTCTTCCTTGCCCTACCCACCATGTTAAATGGCAGGGGGTGGGTTTCTGGGGTTTAGGGATTATTTCTTCTGAAGGAAGCACAAAAACTGCACAACCTGTTTGTCACTCCTGAAGACAACAGTTTATCAGAGCAGTCAGCAAACTGAGAGATTATTCAGATTTCTGCCTCCACATATTACTTCCAAGACCACTTTCCTGAAAATACCCAGTAATTCCTGTCCCAGAAGTGAGCTGGGGATGCTGAGCAAACCCCTGCACGGCTCTGCACAGCTCTGCATTCCCTTCTCACCTCCCAGGGGTGCAGGCTCTGGGATTTGCCTTAGGTCCTACTTTGTGGTCCTCAGCCCCACAGCTGCAGGCAGGGATATTTCCACACGGCTTCCCCTGGCATGTGCCCTCCTGACTCTGCACCACTCAGAAAAAATGACTCTGCCAGCTCCAAGAGCTGAAAATAGATGGGCAGGTAAGAGCCAGGTCAATCATGCACAGTCCACAAAACCACAGCTCCAGTCCATCTTGATCAGCTGGAGACATAATGGAGGAGGACATGGGGACCCCATGGACAGGCTTCACCACTGCTGGCCAGTAACACTGACACCCTTGGTTAGTCCACTGGAATTGTCTCTGGGAAAAACCCAAAGCCAGAAAGCCACTAGCACATCACCAGATCCTCTACCAAGGATAATATTCTATGGGGTTTACAACTATCTCAAACATAAATTGGGATAAAGGGAAAAATGTACATCCAGGCCCTTTGTACTTCTGCAACAATCCATCTTGTTTCTGTCAACTTAACATCTGCAGAAAGATGTAGCTCTGCTGGAGGAAAAATAGCTCCTAAGTGCTCCTGGTCATGACAGATCTCACGGCACACAGCAGAAGTTCACCACATCCTCCTGGCCAAGGGCCAGGCTCACAGAATTGCATTTTTTCTTACCCTCTTTCAGCTCCTCCTTCATCCACTTCAGAGGTTTTTCTTCATCTCTCCTTCCTCACATTTCACTTCCAAGGGCATGGGACTACAATAGCCCTGTTTTTTCTCCATATCCAACCTCAGAAAACGAATCATTCCCCAACCATCCAACCAGACACCTTGCCTCCAACACAGGGCAGAGCCCTCTGCACTAGCAGCCACACACAACTCCTCTAGGAGTGATGCTTTTCCCCACTTTTCTGCCCTAAAGACACCATCCCGAGTCATGAGACAATTTTTTCCCTCCATCTTTTTTTCCTCCTCTTACAAAAGCTGTGGCTGAGGGTGGTCATGAAGGTATTGAAGCCTCCTGCTGCCAGCCATCAAGTGCTTCACACCACAAAAGCCTGGCCGTAGTGAGGCTGATGCCATGAAGATTTCTGTCTTTCCTTTTATACCCCTTCCATGCCTTTTTGCAGCTTCTGTTCCTGGTGCTTTTTGCCTACATTCTTGGACTTGTTTGTTCAGCTAGGAGACTAAACATTTTAGAAGCTTTGTAGGTAGAGGTTAATGTACCCCACACCCCAAGGTCCTCTCCAGAATACATTCTGTGAACTAAGATAGAACCATCCAGGGGAAGGCACCTTGGGCAGGGGGGCTTGCTCGAGCTTCTCATTGGGGAATTTTTGATAGATATGCTAGTTAGTAAGACCTAAATGTTATACCAGATCTTTTGGGGGTGTGCACTGCAAAGTGCATTTCGGTGCATTTGACCTGGACGTGTGCACCTAAGGATCGTTTAAATAAATACCAAGGTAAAATCCCTTTTTCCCCTTCTAACCGTGTTTGACTCTTGATTTAAGACCAGGAAAAGGCATCAAGGTCCACAAGGAAATTACTCTATCTCTCTGCAAGTAACCTCCCATCCTCCACCTAATTTCTTCCAAGCCAGGACCCATCCTAATGAGATACCCAGAACTCAGCAGCACAGCCAAGGCAGGGGCACGTTCCTGAACTACCAGCTGATGTTACAACTTTATCAGTGCTATGAACGCTTCACCTTCCCCTTCAATTTCTGCTTTTCCCCCATCCAGACTGACAATTCTCCAATGATTTTAGCTGAATTTAGCTCATTTTCAGTTAATTTGGCTAAGATTTTGCTAAAGTTAGCTAAGTAGCTAAAAGCGTCTCGCATTAAATCTTCCCATGCCTCAAAGTCCCTCTCTATAAAAAGAGACTCATTATCACTGACTTGTCTCTAAATGACTGAGACTTTAAATCACTGCCACACAACATCTGGTTTGTGACCCATGAGAAGCTGCCAGGCTCTGTTCAGCTGGGTAACAACCCACTGGTGGAGATGCCACTGACTCAGCTCCAAACTGCCTTCTACATCCCCAAAGCAAGGGCCAGGGCTGAGGGACAGAGTACAGGCAGCTCAGGGACCTAGAAACTGCTGAAATCAGTAGAAGGCTTAAGCCTTGCGAGCTCTCAGCCTTTCACCAGCAGGAAAGTGCTTCAAAACTAAAAGAAAAAAGGAAACCCAGCTAAGGTGGAAAGCAAATGAAGGGGTTGCAACCTTAAGAGCTGCAGAGACATTCAAACAATAGTATCTCAAACCTTCCCTGCAGCTGTAGCCAGCAAGACTATAAATTGGCCTATGATTTAGCTCCATTTGGTGCCCTCTATCCAGCCCTGCAGCACGGCCCACGTGGCAGATACCAGCTTCCATCCTTATCTCCACTATCCATTAGCTGCTGTCAGAAAGCACGGGGAGAAGGCAGGGTGCCAGCACAGCTCTGCATGCACAGGAGCCCCCTTTTCCTCCCCCAGCAGGTCCCCTTGCAGCACCTCCAGCCATCACTAGGACCACGCTCCTGTGCTGAGGGGCCTTGGCCAAGGCAGATATTTCATCTCATAGCCCATCCATTGTTGAGTATGCTATTTTCTTAACAATTTTTCCTTTCTTTCCCCCCTCCTTTTTTTTCCTCTTCTCCCCCTTGATTCATTATATCAATCATTTATATCCACAGCACCAGCCAGTTGATTTACTGCCTCGATCAATGCAGCTCCAGCATGAAAAAGAGACACAGTAAGCTCAGCGTGCAACAGGGACCCAGCTGTGGGAACCTGGAAGGACAAGAGGGAGCGACAGGGAACGCAATCACCCCACAAACCAAGAGCACCAACAGCACAGCTTTCTGCATTCCCTATGAGTACACCAAGTCTGCAAGGACAGGGCAGTGCTAGGGCAGATGGACAGATCCTGCCAGGCACTCCTGGAAGACAGGAGGTTTGAGGGTTCTAGGAGCGGAGCAGATTTGGGCAAGAATTTGTTTTGCCCCTAAGCAGGCAGTGGAGAAACCCCGCTCCATCAGGATCAACTTGGAGCACTTCTGCTAAGCACCTCGTTTGCTCTCCCTCTCCTAATGAACAGCGTGACAAGCTCAGAAATCAATGGAGGCTCGGCGAACCCTGAGCGCAGCTCGTGCCGGCGCCCAGCCAGGCGTCCCCGGCACCTGCTCTCCCTAACTCAAACCGACGGGGAGCGATTACCCGACAGCTCAGCTAATGGCCACCCTGTCAGGGCTCCTCACCCACACCCCGGCAGGGCAGCCCATGGAAACAAGTCATTTGTGGAGGTGCCAGCCTTCTCTCCGTGCAGAGAAGAGGGGCTGCAGCAGGGACACCGGGGATCAGCCTTGGGGAAGTCCCCAGCATTTCCCTGCAGCCAAGGATGCTTGGCTCAGTACCCCTCTCCCAAATGACTGCTGACGTTTCAAGACCCCTGGCCCCACGAGCAAAATCCCAGTCTTTATGGCCAGATGGACACTGCACATTTTGGGCAAAACAGGAAGTGTGGGGACACCTCCAAGACAAGCCACCTGCTTGCGATACCTGCGGCTGAGCAGGAAGGCACAAAAGGAAGTGAGAATGCAGCCCTGGGGGACAGAGAGGGATGCAGAGCAGACCAACAAGTGGAACGGGGTGCCAAGAATCTGCTTTTGGCTCTTTTCCCTAAAATACCTGGCATACTGAAGATTGTCTGAGGCAGCTGAGGCTGCACACGAGGGACAAGGCTTTGCTGGAGAAATAGCTGGATCTCAGTGCCAGACAAGGAAACACAGGAGCTGAGGTAATGGCACAGGCATGATGGGGAACACTCTCCAAACCCAACACCAACTGGGAGCAGTTCCCCTAAGCACCAAGAAGAGTTCAGGATGGAACAGGGCTCTCTCACAACAAACAGACCCTGGCTTCAGTTCCAACAGCCTCCCCACACCACCATTATAGCACCCCCTGCCACTCCCCACTCAGCTGCACGGCCAAGTACATACCAGTGTACACACACATATATGTTACTCAGTTTGCTGCTTCTCCCCTCTCTGCCTGAAAAGAGGATGAGGAGAAGCAGCATGCAAAGCATGCATCATGCATGGGTTGCCCTGAGCCCTCCAGCTCCTTCCCCTCACAGTGCCCGTGCCCTGTTCTCTTAACCTCTCTGCAAGGGGCTCATTTCCCATCTTGTTTCACAGCTCCAAACTGTTCCACTGTGCTTTGTTTGCTTAAAAAAATGTAGTTAAGATACAGCAAAAAAAAAAAAAAAAGAAGTGGACAAACAGGAGGGATTTACTCCTGCCTTTGCATCTCCTGGCTGGAGGGGCTTCACACACTACTCACTGCGGCACTGATGATTTAATCATCAGTGCTACGCTACTGCAAACAGCAGTAGACAGCAGAGCCGGCAGGAGTAATGCTCCCTCCAACAGCGTGAATATTAAGGGCATTTAACAGCCCTTGTAATCACACTGTGGCTCCTTGCAAGAACACAGCCAGGCAGCACGAGGGAAGGCACTGAACCATGCTGCTGGGTTATCAAACTTCCTCGTGCTCCTGAGAGCGCTGAAATCAACCCTGCTCACAGCAAAGCGAGTGCTGGCTTCCCTGTGCGCTCTCTCCAAACCAAATCCCACGTGGCAAAAGCCCTTAAGCACACACTGGGGTGAACTGGGTGACTTGAGAGCCTCCTTCAGTGAAAGCCAGCCTCTTGTGGAATTTGGGTCCCTGTAACACAGAGCAAACATTAAGGGCATGAGGAAATTAATCTCCTGTACCTGTCCGATGCACTGGGAAAGCATTACTGGCGGAGGAGAAGAAATCCTGAGCATGGCATGAGTTTAGCTGCGCCTCAGGACTTGAGATATATCATACTTTTTAGGTCAAGCATTACTTTGTTCTCAAAGGAGAAATGTCCCCAGCTTTTGCACTTGTAATTCTGAAAAGTTCCCTGTGATTTTGAGGCAGAAATGGCCAGTTATCTCTGGTGTCCTACTGTAATGAAACACCTGTGAAACACAGCCACTCCTGGCCTACAGACTTGAAACACAGCTTTTGGAAATAAGGAAAAAAAGTGGGAATTCATCTGCTTTATCTCTCAGATGCAGTAATGGTTGCTGGTTCTGCCTGAAGGTGAGGAGAACATCTTGAAACCCAGGTCTGCATTCAGACAGAGAAACACTGGCTTGCCCAAAGCCACATGCACAGCTGGTGCCAATGCCCAAACCAAGATCAATACCAGGAGATCAGCATCAAAAAATTGTTGATCCCAGTTGATATTTACATATATAAACTCAGAATTGTTTGGCTGTTTTGCCTCGACTAACACCTGCACTGCCAGGAGCTCCCACTCCCACTGCAGCCTGTGCACCAGAGGGAAGGGAATTAGCTACCTGCCCTTTCATTCACACCTTTAATTATTCAGCTTATATTGATATAAAATTAATTGAAGCAGAATAAGCTCTTCTCCTAAATGCAGGTGCCCACACGTAGGAATCTCTGAGATTAAAAGGTGCAAATTACTTTATTTAATGAGTTAATTTCCAGCTATCGCATGGGCAAATCCCCATGCTGGGGCCTGCACCTGCTGCTGCACCAGCTCTGCCCCAGCGCTACGGTTGCTGTGCCAGTGCAATGCTCTGGGTAAGCAGAAGATGTGCAAAGGTTTGGTTACACAGCAGAGATGTTCTTCACTTCTGTGAATGAAACTTCTCTTTCATTCACAGTCAGGATTTGGCCACAATGATGGCAGCAGAGAGCTGTCACCCAAGGATGCAGTAAGGCACCAAGAGCAAAGAAATGCCATTTTCCTGAACACCCCTTGTGCCTGTTGGGCAAGGTTGACCACCCTCTACCTCCCAGCAGCTGGTGTCCTAAAGTACCAACATCATTTCCTGCTGTTCCCCACATGCTAGGAGAGCTTCTGCCTGCAAAAGCCAAACTGGAACTCACTTTCCTTTGCTGACATTGCCTTCAGGAGGGAAGGTGTCCTCACCTTGCTGAATCCCACAGCGCCTCAGGAGAAGAACAACATCTGAACACCTTCCCTGGCACTCAGATGCCTGCCAGAGCTCCCTGTCACCTTGCAAGGTAGATTGTGTTCGTATTTTATGTTTGATTTTGAAAACGCTGTGTTTCTTGAGTGCACAGGTGCATCCAGGAGGTCCCTGCTGAGGAGAAACATCCACATCCATGTGCAGTAACACAGGCTGTGTCACTGGGCAACGTAATGCTTTTCTCATCATTCTGTTCCCTTTTTTGCCACTTGCAAGTCTAATTTCAAATTTCAGGTATTTCACTTTCTTACCTTTTGTATTGCTCCTTACCAAACCCTTCACACATCACCTTTGCAAGGGATCTCCACCCCAAAATCAGCTCCTCTCATGCCATGGCCAGCAGACATGGCTGCCAGCACACTGCTGGGCTGAGGGCACATCCCCAAGGGCTGCACAGGGGTTGGTTCTTTCTTCTCTAAAGAGACTCAAACCAGAGATCTTCCTGCAGGATGGGAGGGCAGGACAGGAGGATTCTTCACAAAGTGTTTTGCTCTATCACCAGGAGGAAACCATATGCAGCCTACACATCGTACACGGTTTAACTCCGAGCACTAGGCAGATATTCATCCATTTGGATCCCAGTGGCAGCAGCAGATGGCTGGGTAATGCATGTTTGAGTCTGCCTCTCTCTAAATTACACTGTATTATGGCACCAGGAAAATGCAACGGGCATTATGAATGCCATGACTCTTCCCTCCTCCTTCTCCATCTAGCTCCATTCCTGTTGAAGGCAGGACCATGCTACACAAGTCTCCCTCCCAGCCTGGCTCCTACACACCAGCTCCAGCAGCTCCCAGTGTCTTCCCACTGTCCACCTCACTGGAAAAACCACTTGTTTTCCCCAACCGGACCCTGAGTTTTGCATTTCGTCTGGGCAAGGTCAAACTGCAAAGGGCTGCATCCCAAATGTCCCCCAAGGCAGATCCCAAAGGATATCAGAGGGTATTATTCCATCCTGAACGACTCTGAATCAACCCACTGGATAAAGCAGATTACTTAGACCCAGATGAAAAAACTTCTTTTAAATAAAAATATATTAAAAAAAAAAATCACTGTTTTATAAGAAGAACTGAGCCAGCCATTGAAAGTGAATCTGCTCATACCTGTAACCCTTCCCTCACACCTTTTCTCCATCTCACCTAACAACAAGCAACTAAAAATTCAACACACAAGCAAGAAAAGATGTGCACGAACTCCATCCAGCCCAGAGGGGCTGCAGCCAAGGCCCACGTCACTGAACATATTCATGTCTTATTTGTGAGCTGTGTGTCTCCATAATGGGTTATGAGGTGTGCTTGTAACTGGCGGATGCCAACGGTGGTCCTTGAGGAGGAAATGGTGTGTGTCTAAATGCAGGCAAAGCTATTTGGAAAGCCAGGACAAAGCAGCCTTTCGTTCCTGGCATGGGCCAAATTACATCCTTTGGACTTACTCCTTCAGTGGCTTCAAAAGAAAAAGAATCATCCGTCTCAATTTCCCTGGCTCTGTGAATAATGTTTGGAGAATAGAGGGTGATTTCATAGCTCATTTGTTTTTGCACCACATGAACCCTGCTCTCCTCGCATCACTTTCCAATCAGGTTTATAGCTGGTGTTTCCACGAGAAAAATCAAGGAGGGAAAAGCTATGACCCTTAGTCTCACTTGAGACTGAGGGGAAAAAAACAAAAGTTAAAATAAATTAAATAAATAAATAAATAAATAAAGGAGAATCTCCCTTGTCTTTCAGCCTGATCTGAAAATGAACCTATTTTGCTTCTGAATCAATTCTCTCCTGGCACTGCACTTCCTGCAGTACTTTCCGAGATGAGTTGCAATCATTAGCTCACTTGCTCCTCCAAATAATATCACAAAGCTGGAGCTCAAGCTGCTTTGCAGTAAATCATCACTAATTTCTGTCTACGTGTGGCAAGGCAGGGTTTGACGGAGGACACAAGTCCTGCCACACCCTCCCAGTGCCACCATCCATCTGCGTACCTGCTCTCTGGGGACAGTCCAGAGCGTCACCTCATTCCCCCCCCGTGGAGAAGTGACACTGGCACATCATCCCTTATTCAAACACCTCTCCAATGACCCCCAAAGGACCATCACAGCTCTCATGCCCTTGGGCTGCAGAAAGGGTTAACCAAGGCTCATAAGGGGCTTCCAAACAGCAGGATTGAGGCAAACTCTTAGTAGGACTAATGCTGCCTCCATGAACAAAGGGGTGAACTCCTGCTGAACCCACCACCACTGATCATTTTCCAAAGGCACATGTTAAGGACAAGAAACCCTCCTCCTGCTCCTCCCAGGAACTCCGTGCTACTGGCACCCAGAGATCCAGCCACTCCTCGGACACTCAACGCCCATCCCACAGCAGAAGGCTTTCCAGGTACCCTATAGGCTGATTCAGCCTGAGCTAGGGCTGCCCTTCCCACCCCAGCAGTAGCTATATGAGAAAACCTACATCTAGGCAGCCCCCCCTTTCCCAGCTCCTATGGAAATATATAAAGAGTAGAGCAACACCGGTTTAGATGAGCAGGAGATGGGGCTCAAGATCTCCTCCCTGGCTTACTCTTCCTGTAACACTGATTCCTGCTGCGATTCTGGAACCAAAAAGGGTAAAGAGGGTGGGAAATCAATTTAATTGCAGCTTAGTAAGCAACTGCACTAAGTATCGCTGGCAAAATCTGAACATTTTGCTGTGAGAGAAAGGGGGAGAAATGGCTTTTTCATTGCACGGGAAAGTGGATTGAGAGCAAACTCCCCCCCATCATCTGCTCCTCATCCCTTCCTTCTTTCAACAGGAGGAAGCCAGCAAGAAACACACAGCTAACGCCAGCAATCTCCCTCTCCTGCTACTCCAATTAACAGTCAATCCGCTGCACCCTTTGTCATTAGGCTGCACGTAATTACTCCTTCACACAAACGTCTTCCTTAAACAGATCCTACTTCTGCTTTCTCCGCAGATACATTCCCCTTAATTGGTTTTATTGCACCAAATGCTGGCCTGCCCTCACAGATGAGACTCTCCCAGGCAGAGTACGTTGCTTTTGCAATTCCACAACTTCTCCCAAGCTTGCTTTTCCCACTGACAAGGAGATTACAGCACAAAGAAACACACCCAGAGGTACCAAAGTGGCATCCCGTGAGCTGTGCACACAGAACACACCCACAGACCCAAGAAAAACACTGGGCACACAAAGCCCCAATAATCAGCTTCCTAGGGATTTGTCAGCCTGGGACATCAACGCTGTCCCTGCATTTATGTGGGATCACAAGACAGTGTTATTTGCAAGGCTGCATCTCCTGGCAGTGCCCTTCCCATGCCAGAGCTCACACCTGCAGAGCCATAGCAGCTCAGCACAGTGTGCCCTCTGTGCTCTGCCCTGGTCTCTACACATACAATCAACCTCTCAGCTTCAGGAGGCACAGAAAAACCCTAGTCACAGTACCATAAAATGCTGCCCGGACCTGCCTTCCCCAGGCACAGCATTCCCATTTATAGCTCTCACCCTGCAGCCATCTCCTGTGCCGAGTCCCCGGCCTGTGGGGAGGCACAGGTCACGCTGCAGAGCCAGGAACAAGGGATGTTTCGGCAGAGCAAGAAGTAAACTCAGCCAAGACAGGCCCTGGGCCATGAGCCCATCAAAATAAATCAGGATGATGCTTTCTTATCAAGGGAAGGAAAAGCGAGGAGAAAACACCGGGGTTTTGAGTAAACAGTCCAACTCTGTGCATATCCGAGGTGGTGAAAGGATAAATAGGACAGAACACCTTCCCTGACAGTCAGCATCTTTCTCAAGCATGGAGACACTTCAACACGTGTGCTATGACATCGAGACAGAGCTGATTTTGGAAACTTCCATGCTCAAAAATAGGACTTGCTTTTGTAAAGCCCACCCCTCAAGGTAGCCAAGGGCTCCAGGCCATGAGCCAGAGCTGAGTTCTCCTAAAAACCCAGCAGCAAGGGCTCAAGCCCTTCCCTGTCACCTATGAGAGGATGATGCCACACCAGGTCACACCAGCTGGAGAGGGATGCTGCAGCCTGGATTAATTCCACATGCAGGAACCTTGGCAGGAGAAGCAGTTCACAAGAGAAACCATGACACTCCTGAGCCCAACTCACTCTCAGAGCACCGCCACCTCCAACAACCCTTCAGAGTGAAGCAGCAGGACTCCTCCAACTCTTTTTTTTATTCTTCCAGAGCACAATAAAAAGTATTTTTCTTCTGCTGGTGCTCAACGGTTCTTGTCAACAAAACACATACCACCTGCACAGGAATTTATTTATATTCTTACCAGGAGAGAAGCAGAATCCTTGCCTCCTGTTCTTCCTTCGCTGATACCTCTTTTAAAAGCACCAAGCTACAAAAGGCACCTGTACATTCCAATGCTCACCGTTTTGCAAAGCAAACAGGTCTTGTTCAATCAATATTTATGCCCCCATCAGTCACAGCTGCAACACAGAGCTCCACCAGAATGTAATGGAGGCGAAATTCATTCATTGCAATTACCAGTGAAAAATTAGGGGGGTTTTCATTGACGGGTTATTGTTTCACAGGTATCTCAGGGAGCGCTGTAATGCACAGTGGTCAGGTTAATTAAATGAGGTGCACCAGGCAGGCTGCTCACCATTTGCCCACAGCTGGTTTCATCACCGAGGTGACCTCCTCGCCTCACCCCTGCTCCACCAGACCTGTCCTGCCCAATACCATAGATGAGGGCAGCTTGGGCATGTCTTTCTGTTTTATCCAGCACTAAATACACAAGCAAGAGAGAGAAGAACTGGATTCCATCACACCTCCTGCACAAGCAAAGCTCTGCACATCCTAAAAAGCCCGGATTTACTCCTAGAGATTTCAGAGTGGGATTTCACTAGCAAAGCATGACAGAAGTTTCCCTTTCTCTCACATCCTGAACCTATCCATGCCCCCAGCCAAGTCCCAAGTCCCAGTCAACATAAGCTTCCTGGATAATAAACACCCTGCCTCTTCTTTTTCTTTTTTTTTTTTTTTGTTTTTTTGTTTTGTTGGGGTTTTTTTGTTCCCAACAGCTTTGCCACTTCAATCCCTTAATTGTCAAGATCTGAATTTTTGCAGGATACACAGTTATTTTAATCTGTTAAGTGGCTCTGCTGCTATAAAACTGACAGGAATTTAATATCTGGAGACTGTCAGCTGAGCTCCAGGTGCTGAGGCTTTCTAGATGGCAATGATGCAGAAGGAAGCACAGGCTGGTGCAAGGCACACAAGCACAAAGCTGGCAAGGGTCCCTTTGCACTGCAGTCCAACCCTGCAGCGTGCTGAGTACCCCAGAACACCTGGAGCAAGCAGTGAGGCTTATGAGCTTCTCCACATCTCCCAGAAGCCATTCCCCAGCTGCACACTCAGAAAGGAGCTGTAGCATTGCAAACACTAGTATAAGTCAAGTAGAACAGGTCACTTCTTTTAATAAAGGAAACTTTTCCTCTGTAGCTTTTCTCCTGCAGTCAAGCCCGTGACAGACCCGCTCTCCCTCCAGAGGCTGTCAGCTGTGCTTCAGCCATTCATCAGAGGGAGCAAGCTAGCATGCAGGAGGGAATGAAGAGAAATAAAATACCAAACCCAACAAAAACTGTCTTCCTGCCCCTCCTGCACACACTGCTGGCTCTGAGCACAGCAGCCCAAACCCCTGAAACTCCCTCCCTGCTGCAGGGCTCTGCGATACCGCCACTGTGGGCTCATACAGGGGCAGGAAATGATAGGACCAAGGGCTTGTAACCCACCGACTCATCTCCTGCTCCCTCATTAGCATCCCATACAGACACAGCCTGGCACAGGACACAGGAGCCAGCACACCCGCAAAGCATCACTGCAGAGCCAGCTACAAGTACTCTTCACAATTAATTTGGGATTTGTCTTGTAATTAATCCTGCGTATCAGTTCCCCTCATTATTCCTTAATGTAATTAAGTTATTAGTTTATATGTCCCCCTCCTCAAAGCAGAGCAGTGGGATGGATCAGACGAAGGCAGGGGAGATGCCAGGCAGCAGCACGGGGCCATGAACCCAGATTACTGGAGAACATGCCAAACCCCACCACGGCCTCCCTGAGCGACTTCAGGTAGGTCACTGGCAGCCTGCTTTTCCAAGACGATACAACGATTCCAATTCCTCCGGAGTCCACGCCAGACAGAAGGATACAAAGTTCAATTAGCCTCTCCGGGTCCTGGTTTATCCAGCTGGAAAACTGCCGGGACAAGGAGACAGGCTGGAACTAATTAAAGCTCGCACAGTGTTTCGAAACCCTCCGCCAAACGGCAGGGAAGGCAGGAGGCAACCAGGAGTCCCAGCTGATGCAGGACCCCAGCCTGCCCCGCGTCCTTACAGCCCCATCCATCGGGCTCGGCTTCCCCGCAGGCTGAGCCCACGGCTGCTAACCAGGCACCCGGCCGGGCAAAGCTCCCTGGCAGCGGCAGGCACCCTGCGACGGCTTCTCCTCCCGGCCAAGTCATGGGACTTCACAAAGGGCAGCGAAAGGGCGAGTGTTAACTTACAGCGCTCACAGGACTTGAGCTGCCCCTTGGAAAAGAAAGAAAAACAACCCCCAAGCCCCAAGCAACAGCAGTAAAAGCAGCACCGGAGGGACCGGCAAAGCTGTCCCAAGAACACCTTCGTGGTCCTAAACACTGCCAGCTTTTTTCTTCCCTACCCTACCAGCCCTGCAAGGTTGCTACACCTCACGGCCAGGAGGGAGTCCCACACCCTAAAATCCAGCCTCGACCTGCTCCTGCCGCCCTGGCACATACCACCAGCGGCTGCAGGCAGCAGGGAGGAGGGAAAGGAGGTGGCAGGGATTGAGGGAAGCAAGGGCTGCAAGTAGGGGGGCCCTCTAAGCCTGCCTGCCACTGGGCAGCAGCAAGGGATCCATGGGGATGGATTGCAGGGGAATACAGGAAAAAAATTAAAGAGGGAGGTGAAGCCAAGTTAAGTACAAGAGACTGCTGCACACACCTCTTTAGGCACAAGCAGCTTGGGAAAGCTCAACTGCTGCTGCAGGACCTTGCCCAAATGCTTGTCTTCACCATGTCCTTGAGATGCCAAGCCGGCAGTATGTTTTGGGCAAAGGAAGGACTCAAAGACTGCGTGGAACTCTCACACCAAGGGCATGCCCTTTGGAGACCCTGCCCACCCCATCATAGGACCACTCTGGCTACAAGAAAAACATCACAAGCCTTTCTTTGGGAAGCTGAGGCCTGGATCTGGCTCGGGATTCGGCATAAAGCAAGGGGTAGGGTGCAGACCAAAGTAGCAGTGATTGATGGGCACCTGTGGAGCCAAGGGCAGCAGCTCTGTGAGCAGCAGCTCTGCTGTTGGCTCCCAGCAAGACACCAAAGTGCCACAGCCAGCCGGGGAGCTCGGGCACCACGGCCTTCCAGCATGGGATATGTGCTGGGAGCCTGCCAGGAGCCAGGCACGGCCAGGACGCAGCGTTACCAGCTAGAGCCTAACTGGAAAGGTCTAAAGGTTAAACCTACTCGAGGCATTATACATGGTGTGCCCATGTCCACAGAAATACAGTTCAACTGGGAGAGAAGTGTGGGAGGGGACAGGCTGGAAAATGCTGCCAGGAAAGTTTATGTGGATTTGCTCCATTTCCCCTCTGTAGCTTTTTTTCCAATATTTGAGGTGCTGTTAGCAACCTACCACCTCCTCTTGTTTCTTGAGGAATTTGGGAGGACAACCCCTAACTGCTCAAGTTTTCATCAGTGGCAGCCAGTCCTGGTGGCAGGGCAACAGGACACCCCACCAGGTTCCTCTCTGGACCACAGCATTGCTGTCTCTGGTACCCCAGTCAGCTCTGCAGCCGTTCAAAAGTGTTAACTGAAGTTACACCACATCCCCACGCTCATAAACAGCTTATAAGTCATACTGCTCCAAAGCAGCTTCCAAAGCCAAAAAACGCAATGCATTAAAAAATAAAAAACAATCTGCACTCTATGGATCTCAAGGGGATGCCACCATTTGGATGGAAAATTCAGAAGAAATGAAGGAGAGGCAATTTAAGCAGTCAAATTGCTGGAGTTATGGCAACTTGGCAGTGGCAGCTTTGAAACATGGGGATGGATCCTGTGTGGCAGAAGTTCATCTGCTGTGGGAGCCAAGACCAGCCTGTAAGAGCATCAGCAGCCTGCACCTCGAGGTGGGGGAAGCTGTGCATGGGAGCAGAAAGTCAAAACGGGCTGCAAAATGGCAGCACTTCAGCTGCAGCTGGTGCTGAACAAAAAGCAAAGTTCATTTCAAGGAGATTATAGTAGCCCCTGTCGAACAGGGGAGGCCTTTTTTTGCAGTTTTTACAAATACAGTTCCAACACCAAAGCACAGTTCTGGTTAAGAAAACGCTTGCCTTCTAACTCTGCTTTCAGTGACTTATTTATTGCCTTCCCCAGCTTAAATAAATAAATAAATATACAGATAATTATTTCTTTTTGGGGCCTGAAGTTGCATAGATTCATTCCCTTCTTCTAGGATTGAAAGATTTACGAAAGCCTGAAAAAACCTCCTCAATCATTTTTTATTTAAAAAACATGGAAAACCAATAATTCCTCAGGATGAAAAAATCAAAGTAAGCTTTATGACTTCTGACTTTTTTTTTCCAATCAGGTCGTTAATTCAGTTGCTGAGGTGACAGACACACATATGAGACCCTCCAAAGATGTGGCAAACACGTAAAGCTGTCACATATTGTGGGCCAAACACTGCTGGGTGTCACTGGTGCAAAAAAAAAGGAGCTGAGGACTCACATCCTTCCTCTGCCACAATAACCCTAATCTCGGTGTATTTTCAGGAGCTGTACTCCAACCCAGATTAATTAATTCAAGATTTACAACAGTACAGCTAAGCAGCAACTAATCCATGTCCTTTGGAAAGTTAACCCTCGGCTAAGCCCCAGCCGCTCTCAGCCGAGGAGGAGAGGACAAGGGACCCGGAGAGGACACGGGACCTCGTTCACCCGCAGCTGCTCGCAGCTCCCCTGCTCTTCGTCTGGGCAGTGAAACTCCTCTGATTCATTCCCTGTGTGGAGAGATGCTCCTCGCATCTCTGCCGTGCTGTCACTCCGGGGACTCAAACACGACACAGAAAGGCGCGATTGCACAGGCACCCTCCTCCCAGCCCTGCTGGGGCTCCCAGGGCAGCAGCATCCTGCCCGTGTCTGCTCTTCCATCACAACCAGCGGCGAAAAGCCCCAGCGCTTTAACAGGGCTCGCCCAGCCCGCGTACGCCAAGCACGGATCATCCAAGTCTGCCCCCCTCTCGTTTCAGCCCGGAAAGGATGGAGCCCTCCTCCTTTAGTGCAGAGCTCGGAGCACGGCGTGACCCATGGGGTAAAGGAGTCGCCGGTCCCCCACCCGTGACACAACCCACGCGTTTCGTTTCCTTGGGGCGCCCCGGTCCCCCCGCCCCCAGGGCCCGGAGACGGGGATGCTCCAAGGTGGCGGCGGGGTAAAGGGCCGGCACCGCCGGCGGCACCCGCGGCCGGGGCAGCCCCGACGGCCGCAGCCTCCGGTGAAGCGGGGCGGGGGGGCGGCTGGAGCTGCCGCTGTCCGACACCGAGCGGAGCGGGGCACCCCGACCGGGGGGTACGGAAAGGGCCGCAATGCCCCCCCCCCCGCACAGGCACAGGTCCGCCACAAACTTGAAGGGGAGCGCGATGGGGTGGGGGGTCCCGAAAACCGCCGGGAACTTCTTCCCCGGGCAGCGGCGGCATCGCGCCCAAGTCCCGCCGGAGCAGCCGCGGCCCCGCCGCCCTTTCCTTACCTCCGGCGTGTGGCCCTCGGGCTCCGCCGCCTCCAACTTCCTCCGAGCCCCGAAGAAGAAGAGGAGGAGGGCGGCGAGCCAGAGCACCCCCAGCAGAGACAGCGCCAGCCGCCGCGTCGGCCGCCTCATCCTCGGGAGGAGGGAAAAGTCCGGCGAGGGCACCGGGAGGCGGTGAGAGGAAGCCGCGGGCGCCTCCGGGGGCAGCGGGAGCGGGGCCGGCGGGGACGAGGGTCTCGCCCGCCCGCCTCGGAGCCGGCGATGCGAGTCCCGGGCTGTGCATGCTCTGCAGGGGAGGGGAGGGGAGGAGGAACGGGAGGAGGAGGTGCCGGGAGGAGGGGGGCTGGAGCGGAGCCGCTCGCCGGGGAAAGGTGCAGGGCGCAGGCAGCCGGGCTGGTGCCCGGGGAGCGCTGCCCTGCCCGCTCCGCGCCGGCGGGGACGCAGCCCTGGGGACGGGGACACGGCGGGGTGCGGGGTGCCTGTGCGTAACCGGGGACGCCCATCCCTCTGCCCTCGCTCCGTGAGTGACTCCGGGCCACTCCCACGCGAAGGGATGCGCGGGGCTGGGCAGCGCCGCTGTGAGTTTGGCCCGGGTCGGTCCCGGTCCCCGTCCCGGTCCCCGCCCGACTCCGGGGGGGAGAGGAGGCCACCGTTCAACAACACACAGAGGAGGCTCAGACATGATGGGAAGATTAATTTAACCAATTGAAACAGCAGGGGGAATTCAGGTAGGTGGAATTTAATTACTGGATTTGGAAGAGAAGATGTGTGTCTCCAGAGCTGTCAAGAACACTTAAAAAATAAAATCATAATCATCAGCTGTTGTTATTCCGGCAGCAGCTTGGTGCCGGGCCATGGTCCTGCGGAGATGGCCTGCAGCCGTAATCCCTGTTCCATGGGGTGTTCCTTGCTGGCTCCACAAACACCCCCAGCACAGCAGGCCTGTCCACACAGGGCAGCCAAAGTGGGAATTACAGACCTTGTTGAGGGAGAAAAAAACCTAGCACAACTACAGAGTAGGACTTCAGAAAAGAGCTGTCTCACCCAGCTATCTCTGCTCACCTGCCTGACACTGCACTTCCGATCTTGCCACTGACAAGTATTACATGAGCTGAGCAAACCTTTGCAGAAGACATTAGAGAATAAATTAAGTATTGGAGCAGATGTGAGTCATTCATGTTAGTACAAAAACTACAGAACAAACCCCATAAAAACAGGAATCCATGCATAAAGTAACATATGGAATGAAATAGAGATAAGATGTCAAATGCTGGAAAGTCCAATGCACATGTTGTAAACGTCTCCTATGCATTTCCCACACACTCCTCCTGGCTTTATTGTTTCCTGCAGTCGTTTTCTGTCACTTGCTAATTTATCATTTGCGATCTTCATCCTCTGTCCTCCTCTGATTTATTTCCAGGGCTCAATAAGCCCTTCTCCCTAACATAATCCATGCCTCTCAGGCCCAACATTCACAGAAAGATGCCCAGATAAAAATTTCATTAGCATCCACAAAAAGGGACATTTCTCTTTCTTTGTTTTAAAGCCGTGTGGCTTTGAAACACCTTTACCAGAATGAGGAAATTCAGGTCCAGCAGGCTGTTACTTTGAACTTTGTGGCAGGATCAGGACTAAACAAGTGGGAAGAGGGAAGAAAGCCCTCATGCCCTGGTGAGCCACCAACCTGATGTCATATGGGAAGCCCACACCAGCCCAAAAATGTGAACTGTTCCCATGGCATGCATCATTTGTCATGTCAATTAACCTTTCTCAGCCCTATGTTCAGGGTAGCTAGACCATCACACTCCCCCTCTGCCACCATGAGATATCTCTGCCCAACCTAGTCAGGACCTACAGGTGCTGCTCTCTCCCCAAACTGTTGCCTTATGCTTTTTCTTGACACCTAAGGTAAAACACCTGAAAAGCTTTTAGCAGCTGAGGCACATTGGTGGTAGTTTTTACATGGTTCATAGTTATCTTCTTGCCTCGTGCTCACCCCTGTTATTGAGACAGACTGGTTGCTACTTCTCACATACCTTCTTTGGATCAGGAATGGCTTTCTGACCAAAAAAATCAACTTGCCATAAGAAGAAAATAGCCATTAGTGTTTTCCTACCAGGGACAAAATGACCTTGGCTGCTGTTACACAGTGTTCCCCCAATACATTTGCAGAGGGTGCTGAGTTTTTGCCATGAGACCTCCCTCTGTGTTACAAGAGTTTTTCTAGGTAAAGGTACCTGCAGGGTGTTATCATTCAAAGCTGGATTAAAAACCTTGTCTTTTTTTGTAGGTCAGACTTTCAGGGGAAGCTATTATGAAATACAGAGGGGAAGTATAGAGAAATATCAAGGAAATACATTACAAATTAGATTACAGGTAAGGTAATAAATAGGACATACCTGACAAAAATGCAATCAGATAATGCTTTCTTATTACCTTGAGAAACAACTCCCTCTGCTGAGAGAAAGCTTCACTGGCAGGGCTCGGTGCCGTGATGGATAACTCGCTGTGCCCAGCAGAGAACGGGCAAAGGCCTGACACTTCCCCGCTGGCACTGCCACCACTCCAGCGAGGAGGGGACACTGTACAAATCCCTGCTCTGTGCAGGTGTCCCGTCTGGAGGCAGGAGACTGGGGGAGCTCTCGCAATGCATCGTCTCCAAGGAAGTGTATTCCTCCTGATGGTGTGCCTGTGTGCTGGGACAGATAATGTATCACGCAGAGGATGGTAACAGCTATTTAAACAAGAAAAAGGCAAGAATACAAATCTGGAGGTTCAGAGTTATTTGAAGTCGTAGACTTTCAGAGACTCATATAAAAATCCTACTGCAATTCCATTAAAACATGGCAATAAAAAAAAAAAAAATCTTCTGTTGTATTATTGACCCATATCTTCCCCATTTTTCTAATTTTTCCTCTGCCAGTCTCAGCTGCGTCACAGGTAAGACCCATAACATATTACCTGTTTCCAACAGAGAGAAATTTACAGGCAATGCAGCCAGAGACAGAAAAAAAGCCTAGGAAATGGGTGGCTGGCATTTGTTGGTATCAGCATTGAAAAGCTGATGAAAGTGACTGTTCCATGAAAGCAAAAATAGGATATTATTTCTGAGTAGGAGGGGGACTCTTCACAATCACAGCTTCAGGCAATGGCCCTTCAGGGTCCTTTAAGGAATGGGTGGAAGGGGAAAGTAGCTTTCCTTGCTGTTTCAAGGGCATCTGTAAAGCACATTTCAAGGAAATCTAATCTCACTGGATCTACAAACCAGCTGGGCACTGCTTCAGTGCAGTTTTTACTAGGAATGTTCTTGGGTTTGAGTTCAGTTCACATCTGATATTCCATCCAGAGAATGTTTCTTTTCCAAAAGGATCACAAATACTTTGCAGTTTTTTCTCAGAAAATTGAAAGGGGCTTAAACAGACATGGTCAAGAAGTGATCAGAGGAAAGGATCAACTCAACTCAACTCGGGATACTGAGGAGTCTCAACTGAACATGGGAGGTTATTGTAAGATTGAAGAGCCCCAGTGAGCTCCAGATTGAAAGGGGCTTTTAGGACAGAGAGCTCTCTGTTGCCAGGGGAGGATGTGGTTCAGTCAGTGGCTTGGGGTCACCCAGCACTCACTGCTGTTCATGGTAGTGCACCATCCCCATGAAGAGGTGCTGCTTGTGGTAGTACCTATATCAGAAAGACTGCATTTGTTTGCAAAAAATAGGAGATCAGCATTTGAAAGGGTCAGCTTGGTAGTATGGGGTTGTACAGAGTGTTGGATTTCATTCAGTGGCCAGTGGCACCTCTGTGGTGCGTGCTCCAGGCTCAGGGGAAGAAGTTCATTCAGAAGTTTCTGTCCCACCCCTGGCAGAGGGTGTGCTACACTTTCTGAATTTAACCACATTGAGGACAGGGCCGGGGAGGAGGGAGAGCACAACGAGCTGCTCCCACATAGCTGTTTTGGCAAGTGCTGAGCATGGGCATGTTTCAGCAGGAGCCCAGCTGTCCCCCGTCACCAGCAGCAGAGGTGCCAGCCTGGGTGCAGAGGCTCCAGGACAGCAAGCCAGCACATGCCCTGGCCCGGCACCACCCCACAGCCCCAGGTTGCTCCCAGAGATGACTCACAACCATTTGATACCCCTCCATGGCTGGAGCTGTGCTTCAAATGTGAGCAGTCATGTCAGTGACCTCCAGGTTTATATTTAATTCTAGAACAAAGTTCCCTTTTCAGACCTGTAGCTGTTCAAAAAGCCTCTGGGTCACTTGGTCAGTGTGAGGAGAGGAAGGGGAGAAGTCCTTTGTACAGGAGCAAGGAGGCTGCTGCTTTGCCATGGGGGTCCCCCAGCCCTGCAGCGCTTGACGCCACTGTGCCATGGGCCCTTGGCAAGGTGTTGCAGGGGCAAAAGTGTGTGCTGAGCTGGGGGTTCCTACCCACAGCTACCATCACACACAGCCCTCAGCGTTGTGAGGGCAGCAGGGCTCTCTGCCACCTTAGGCAGTACCTTGCCATCTCAAAAACCAGCTTCCATGGCAGCTGTAGAAGATAATGTGAACAGTAGTCCACATTTTTGTGGCAGGTAAGATCTGCCCTTGTTTTTGTGCTGTAACAGAAGCCAAAAAAATCAGACCAATGCTTATATGAAAAATGTTCTCCCTGTGCGCCCTTGGAGAAGACCAAAAATGTTAGAGACAGCTCTGGCCTAATACCAGCAGAATTGTAAGTTAAAGTGTTAAAAAAACAAAACCAAAAACTTTCTAGCTGGCTGTCTCCTCTCCCTTGCTGAGGTAACAGAGCTGGAGCTTGTCCTACACCTACAGCTTAAACAGGAGGGTCAAACGTGAAGCTGTGAAGCACTCACCTTCTCCTCTCGGGTGATGATATCGCTGTGCACCTCCTCACCTGCTGCTATGCTCAGAAAGGGAAATACAGGAGTTCCTGCAGGCTTTTTGTCACTATTGGTGTTGCAAGCAGATCTCTTCCAGTACCTCTAAAGGATTTTTTTTCCATTTAATTAAACCACAAGCATTCTTCTCTAGCAAACTTTCCACGATGGCATCTCCAGTTAATTAAACGTTTAAGCTGTCAGGAAATGCTATGCATTAAAAAAATAAAATAAAGAGGAGAGCTACTTTAATAGCATTTGTTAATTGAAGCTCTCATCAAGTCAGCTGCAGCAACACAAGCTGCTTCCCGAGTCGGGCAAGAGCACGCATCCAGACATTTGCCTGCAGTTCCTACAAGTCAGACTCCCACCTCCAGGCAAAAGTCTGCGGCACTGATGGATGAGGCAGCACTGAACTCCCTCACCATTGGAACAAATGCAAAGACTTCTCTGTACTAAAACTGGAGGAAGGCTGGGGGGAATTCTTGCTTACCACAAGGTATTTTCCACCTCTAGCAACTGCAATTAAATGGGCACCCACTTGCACTTGTGTTTAATTCACATGCTCCTCCGTCCCTGTCTCCATTTCCTGGAGCACGGGTTTTTCCTGGATTAGATGCAGCCTTTACTCACAGCATTTCCAGGTGCCCAGTGATGCCAATCCAAGCAGGTGTGGGAACAAGGGCAAAAGCAATGGGAGATTTGAAGGGAGACACATTGACTTCAGTGTGTGACTGAGGGACATTTTAGCAAAGAACAGCTCCCTTGGACAGTGCTCTTCCACTGAAACCACCTTCAGTACAAGTCACTGGTTGGTCTTGACCAGCTCTGCCTCTGGGTTTTATTGCTACAATAGAGTCTTCTGGATGCTGTCTGTCCCCAGATGTCTCTGGTGCTTGTTAGTCTCTCCTGATGCTCCCATTTTCTGGAAGAAGCCCCTGGATAAGCGATAGCTGCTGATCCCACAGCCTGTTTATTTCAGTATTTTGCCCAGCTCCGGGTCACTGCACCAGCAACCAGTGTCAGGCACTGCAAATGGCCACAAAGGGGCATTTGAGACTGAAAGCAGCAGAGAGTTTTATGGGCCAAATAGCAGCAAACAAACAATAAAAAGAGCACAGGGCAGGTGAATCTTTACCAGCAGCACCTGAGCCTGTGAGGTCCCGGGCACTCTGCAATTCTCAGCACAGCTCTGGTAAAACACACGTTCCTGGAGGACCCCAGTGCCCAGGGGAAGCAAAGCTGCTCACCTGCCTCCCAAGAAACTGTGCTGCTGTGTGCATTCACACAAGTGCACACACACACACTCACCACCATCCATCTCTAAAAGCAGAGAACCCTGACAGAATTCAGACCAAACCCTTTTGTTGCTTTCAATACACTAAATCAGTCCCTTTTAGCCAGCTGCAGGACTGTGTCTCTTAGACACATTGAAGCCCATAATTGTGGTTTGGACAGGTGACACTCAACAGAATAAAGAACAAGTCATGTGATGGGTGAGAGAATGCATGAACTAAAATAACACTTTGTCCTTAAAGCACCTTTAATGCCTCTGTCCTTTTGTGTGCAGGTGTTAAGCAGATTTCAGAATTAAATCTCTATTTCTGGGATATGTAAGTGTGGCCCAATGCCAACTGGGATCTAGGCATCTATTAACACAGCTGGCAATATGTAATATTGCACCAGGCGCTTTTTGGGAAGGAGGGTTTTCACAGCTGGGTGGAAAGTTTTACCCTCATCTTCCTCCTATAAAATTTTTCATAGAAAAAAATCCTCACTGTTTATCTCTCCCTTCTCCCGAGGGATACAAAAACTGGAGACAGTGAGCCACACATCACCTTACTTCTTAAGATTTTAATCCCATTATTTAGGTGAAGTATCTAGGAATAGACATTTCTTCACATACAATCCAATGCTTTAAGCGTAAAGACAGTGATTTCTATTTGATCAGGCAACCTTCCTCTCTCAGTACAAAAGCTCCAAGGGGCTAAAAAGTAACCCCACAGCTCCCTGAGAAACAGTTAACAAGCAGTTGCTCTGTACAAAAAGAGTGAGTAATGTCAAGGTCTGTGCTTGCTCCATTCGATCTTTTCACAGGATCCACTGTGATCTACACAAAACCACACAGGGTGCTAGAAATCCAGCCTACCTATAAGGGAACAGTATTCTACCCTGAATGTGCTCAGGTGGATTAACATCTCCTTTCCCATCACCAAATCACTGCTGTTGGTTAGACAGCAAAGCAGCAGCTTGATTCCCTCACTAGCAGGACAAAAATTCAAGGCTGCTGTTTAGAAGACAAAGTAATGTTTAATTGCACACATTTGTTTTGCTGTTATTGAGCAAGAACAAGTCAGAAGCCAAACAGCATTATTTTTCTTCCCCGCGTAGAACCTCATGAATGCATTCAAACCTGTTAGAGTTTGTTAGTCCCAGAGGGTCTTGTTGAACCAGAACGATCAATAGATGCAAACAGAGCAGGTAAAGAGGCAATCAGGGCTCTAGAAACCTGAAATATTTTCCATTAGGACACCTTAATAACTTCCCCTGAACAAGTATTTCAATGGCTGGTGCTACAAGCAAGGAGACATCCCAGCAGCCAGGGTGATACACTTGAGGGATGAAAAGCATCTTGATTTTAGCACCCAGAGCAAAGTGTGCTCTGGACAGCAAGATGTTCTCCAAATAGCTTGGGCCATCCTATGCAGGAGAGGTATTTCACAGGAATTTCTGCATATGGAAGATAATTGGAGGGAACCATTCCAACGTTCAGGGTTCTGATCTCCTCGCAGTAATGAGCGCACAAGCAGGGGATGCATATGCATGAGAACATAATTAAGAGTGGTAAAACCTGGAAGATTTTCAAACTCTGTGGCAATTACCAACTTAAACACACAAAAAATTAAGATAGCCTTATACCCAAAGGAAAGTTATTATTCAAAGTGCCTTGCCTCATTATAGTTAGCTGGAGCTCAAACAGCAGGCTGGTGAGCAGGGGAGAGCTGCCTTCCATTAGCAGCAGGTGCTCTCCCTGGGATGGAGGCAGGATGCTGGCATCCTTCTGCTCTTGCTGAGACATCTCAAACGGTCCCAGAATGCTTCATGGGAACAAAAATAGAAAGCAGAGGGCACACATGACTGGCAGCTTGGGCTCCCCTGTTGCTCTTTGGGCCTCTCTGGTGAAGAGCGTTCATGGACAGAGAGCTATCCTGTGTAAATAGATTCACTAAATAAATGTGGTAATTATACTGAATATTATTCTCAGTAGAAATAGCAGCAGGGAAATGATTTGCATAAGAAATGTGGATTATTCATGTAAATGAATGTGTTATTTGTTTATAGAAAAGATTAAGTCTTGTCTAAAGACCTAGAACTCAGCTATACATAAAAGCAAACACTTAACCAGTCTTTCATGCCTCCACTGTGCTCTGCCCACCTTTATCAGATTCATCTTTGCAGTACTACCTATGTTTCTCTCATCAGTCCATTTTGCTAAAGCTCAAACTCCCCTCAGTGCAGGGGATAGTTAATCTTCTCTAGGGAGCCTGTTTGGGCTGCCACCGAAGATCTTTAGTGGAAGCCAGACTTTTAATCTTTGTTTCAGCAAGCTTAGCCCAGTGCCAGGAGAAAAAGGAGTGGTTTCTAGGTTTGAAGAGCTGTACAAAAAGCCTGACTTGGGAGGATGACTCCTTTAATTTCCCACCTCCATGTGCTGAATGCAAGGAGGGGCTCAGGTCCCAGGCTGGCTGTCCCTGCAAAGTGCCGAAGCAGCCAGGAGTAGCCTCAGTTTGGGTGGCAATAGGGCAGGTGACCATATCTGTGGCAACTCCCAGGAGTTGGGCTGCTGATGGAGACACTGTGTGCCCACCTCCCATGCTCTGTGCCACCCCATGGCCTACTCACCCTTGGAGTACTTTCACCCTGCTACCCAAGCAATGCAGAAGGGGTTGATCCTGCTGCAACCACCTCTTGTTAACATCACAACAGCCTCATCCCTCAGCGCAGCAATCCCCAGGCCAGGGTTATTCACCAAGGGAAAAACACTGACTGAACACAAAGAGCAGAAAGGCAGCCTCAGCTGACGCTGCAGGACCTTCACCCTGCCATTCACCCCTGCAAAACAGTGAGCTCAGCTCCTGGACCCAGCCTGGGAAGGGCACAAGCACCCAGCACAGCCTGTTAGGAAAGCAGCTTTACCAATCACCAGGAGACCTTCTCTCTAGGCTTTGCTAATGAAAGGCAGCTCTTCTTATATTGCCAACTGCATCCCGGGCTGCATCAAAGGAAGCAAAGCCAGCAGGTCCAGGGAGGGGATTTTCTCCCTCTACACGTGAGATTGTGCTCTCATGAGACTCCACCTGGAATACTGAACCAGCCCTGGGACTCCCAACATAGAAGGATGTGGACCTGTCAGAGTGAGTCCAGAGGAGGCTGTGAAGATGCTCAGAGGGCTGAAGCACCTCTCCTCCAAAGACAGGCTGAGAGAGCTGGGCTTGTTCAGCCTGGAGAAGCCTCCATGGAGAGCTTAGAGCACCTTCCAGTACCTTAAAAGGGCACACAAGAAAGCTGGAGAGGGATTTTTTACATGAGCAGGTAGTGATAAGACAAGGGGGAATGGCTTTAAACTGAATGAGAGTAAGATTTAGACTAGATATAAGGAAGACATTTTTTCCAATGAAGATGGTGAACCACTAGAACACGTTGCTCAGAGAGAGGTGGCAGATGACTTGTTCCTGAAAACATTCAAAGCTGGCTGGGATGAAGCTCTGAGTAATCTGGTCTAGTTGAAGATATCCCTGCTTACTGCAGAAGGGTTGGGCTGGATGACCTTTAAAACTCCTTTCCAACCCAAATTATTCTACGATTCTGTATGCCAAGTCATTGAGGGGAAGCATTCTCAGCTGATCCTAACTTTCAGGTGTATGCAGCAGCATGGGCCACCTGAGGATCTGTTGCCTCTGGTTGTTTTAAATAATTTGAGAAAAGAAGAATATCTGCCTCACAGCAGGAAGGGCTTATTTCCTGTCACAGTAAGCTCTACAGTGACAGCTGTGTCTAGCTCAGGTTCTGGCACCTTAATTCACCAAGGTAGTGTGGCCTTAGCTTCCTTCAGCTCCATCAGGTGGTCAGAGCTGACAGAAGTTCTTTGATGTTCTACAGATTTATTGCACCATTTTTCGTAATTGAAAGAGTAGTCTGGAGGAACGGCACCTCCACATGGACTTTACGCCAAATTTCTCTTGCCATTTTATACTTTCAAGTACTTGTAAACCATAAAAAAAATAAAAATTTAAAAAAATAAAAATAAAAATAAAAATAAAAACTAAATGGGAGTTCCTTCTACTGGACTTAGCAGTTTATTCTTGCAGCATATGAATTATGTTCTGTTAATTCATCCCCTAAATTCTTTATGTGCTTAGCTATGTGTTAGTTTGATAGAGTATCCCTTTCTTTTTTTGCATTTGATACAATTAAAGTTCTGCAAAACTCAGCGGTTTATACTCTTGGAAACTTGTGCACATTGGAAAATATTGATCCAGACGGAGGACATTGTGATGTGCCCAAGCCTTGCTCCCACGCTCTGCCCTGCACAAGTAGAAAAGCAAGCTGAAATGGAAATTGAGTTCTCAGTAATGTTCAGCTCAGCTGTTCAAAAATAATGAGCCCTTCATATCAAACTACTTTGGAGATTCTCAGGGTTATTTCTCTTGTCCATATTTGCCTGGTGAGTGTTGGGAGGCCAGGAGTCAGAGTCCCTGAGGACAAGCATCTCAACAGCAGGCTGACATTTCCCATCCTCACTGGAAGGCAGAAGTTGTGCACAAGGGATCCAGCACAGGCTTTACCTGGGTTTAAGAGAAGAGCTCTGAGACAAGCATGGCTTCAAGTTCAAATAAGACCACCAGTGGTCTGTCCCACACCTCTCATAGGTGCCATTGGAGCCAGGTGCTGGGACACGTGGCCCAGCATGAGCCAGTTCCTACAGGATTTCAGACATCAGTTTGCAGAGCTTGAGCTAATGAACAGCTGGAGTTAATGTTGGCCAGAGGATCAGGGGGAACACCTCAGCCCTTCAGTGTTAGGCTTTTGATACGTGTGTACCTATGCCCTAAGAGGAGGAGACAGTTTTAAGACTAGGGTTATGACTCAAATGAGATCTGAGATTAAGGAGCAGCTAGGAAGAGCGGGTGATGTTGAGTTTGTTTTCTTTTTCCTTTTGAAGGGGAACACAATACATTACAATAAACATCCAATCTGCAGAGAAGGGTCAACAAGGGTGTGCTTGTATGCTCCAAAGGAGCACAAAAACACCTACTCCATTAATAGGGGGCTGTACCCAAAGACTTAGAGAGCAAGCATGGTCCCAGTTTCTGAAGCAGTATTCCAAGCTAACGCTTTGGTTTTGAAGAGGGCTCTGGGAAGGGAAAGGCTGTGGTAACAGGACAATCACAGACATAATCCCACTCCTGCATCCCCTAGAAGCTCAGCTTTTAGCTGCAGAGGCAGGAGCCCTCAGCAGCCTCAGCCCAGGCAAAAAAACAGCCTGGCTGCTGCCAGCAGCAACCACTCAGGGTAGCTTAAGACCAAATTTCTTACTCTTGTGCTCCAGCTCTTCAGCAGTGCAGAGCTGCTTTCAAGCAATAAGTCATTTATGTCTAGCTGCAGCATATTTATGAGAAAAAAATCCTGCTTTTACCTGAGGAAAAAAAGTTACTTTAGAGCAACCACCTCTTTCATTTCACCTTGCTTAATAAGCACCAGCTATAGACATCCTTCTTGTAGCCACATTTTCAGGAGCATGAAGAACTGTGTGGTTCTGCAGGGTTCTTAGCTCTTAACCTTTCCCTCCACATTTGATATGTCCATGACAAGTTAGGAGGAAAAAAAAAAAGGGTCTTTTAAAATTGTAACACTTTATAGCAATCACATTTTGGGTCTTTTTAATCTGAAAATGTAATTCCCACATTTGTATGTGGTTTGTTGCAAATATTCCATCAAAATGTGCTGTAAGAGAAAACTGGATTTATAATTGCTGCTTTCTTAATGGAGATCCTCTGTACTAGATTATGAGTGAAAATTTTCCTCCTCAACAGCAGTAGCAAAGTCCATTTTTCTTGTCTCACACAGCAGCTGAAAATTTCTACAAAAACCAACCTTACTCTTACTGTGAATTTGAGTTCCAAAGATCAAGACAATGGTCCAGCTACAACATTAATGGCAATAAAGGGGACATGTAATTCACCCAAGAATAATTTTCTAGGACACTCTTGGTACTTATTCAATAACAAAAAAGTAGCAGATAAGCCCAGGTAGAGAGCACTTCTGCCTGGTATCTGCCACTTGCAAAGGACACAATGCCAAGTGTGTCCTTTGCAAGTGGCATCACTCTCTGGCACTGCCAGGCTGGATAGAATTAGTCCAGATTTTGTAGGTTTTTTCCTTTATCTGTGGAATGTCAGCTTCCTACATTACATGGCTGATGTGAGCAAAACAAAGGTCTGCCTGCACTGGAAGGGAGCGCAATGGAGACATTCATTTCCCCAGAATAGGTAGTGTAACAAATCAATCCTGACTGCACTGATAAATTGAACTTCAAGCTTGGTGATACTGCTTTTCAGGTCTAATTCAGTGTAAGACACAGCAGGAAGGAAAGGCAAAGGCACTCGTTAGCATTTCATTCTGCAAGGAGCTGCTGCCTGAGCAGGGGAGAAAAAAAAATAGATTTTTTTTTTTCCTTCTTTTTCAGCACAGTATTGCAACAGTGTTTAAGGAAGGTGATATGGGGTTCACAGGAATATGTGGGGGGGGGTGTGCAGATAGAGGTGCAGAAGAACTACCCAGAGATCACTGGCTCTTGCCAAGCCACAAACCTTGGGATGGGGTAATAACTTGAGCTCCTGAAAGCCAACAAGAAAGAAGCGTTACTTATGGGGAAAATCCACTTCCCAGCAGCAGGAGGATTCCAGAGCAGCAATGGTGTGGTATGCAGAGGGATGAGAACCTCCGGAGGCTGAGGTCCGGGTCAAATCTTATCTCTTAACAGAGCCCCAGGCTGAACACAGATCCATCCCCCGGGGAGCTGCAGAAGTACTTTTGTTAAGTAAACAGCAAGTCCTCCTGCTCTTGTGTCACATAGTAGCCAACACCCTGGGGAAGCTGAGCTTTCTCCCCTCAGCACTGTGGCACTGTAAATAACAACAGTGGGGATTTTTGCCCTTCACTTTTCTGAATCTGGATGCAAACATCATACCTCCGTATCACACTCCAGCTTTTCACCCTCTTCCATAGGTTTGCACTCAACCAGAGTCTAGCAGGACTAACTTTTCTTCTAAAGTCTCCACAGCCCTCCATAAAATGCTGACCTGAACAGCTCGCAGAGAAAATAAAGTAGGATTTTAGGTTTGCAAATTTTGAAATCCCATTGTCTGAATTGAGTGTCCTAGTAGGGTTGTTGCACTGGAGAGGGGGTGAGTGAGGACTAGTGGACACTTGGATTTAGCAGTGGCTTTGACTCCATGTTCCCAGATTGTCTCTTCACTCCCATCACTGCTCTGTGCAAAGCTCTGCACTAGTGGGACATTTGCACCCTCTATGATCAGTGGACCCTTTTCAGACACTACCTGCCCCTGGAAACAGCCTCTTCCTTCCAAAAGCTCCAAAGTCCTCATTTTTATGGTGCCAGTCCAATGATAACTTGCCCTTTAGAGGTCCATTTATGGAGTTAGGATTACACGTACTACTTAACAATCAAAACCAAAGCAACATTATTCATTCCACACAGAGCATCTTGTGGTGTGATCAAAGTCTGCTGGCACAGCTTGGACAGCTCTGATAGTGCAGTAGCCACTTGCATGAATGTAATACCTCCCAGAAAAGGACTGCAATCTCTTTTCAGGTAAGGCAGAAGTCCTGATGGTCCCACTGTAAAACTGGCAAAAGGAGAGATGTGACCTCAGACAGAAAATCACACTGCAGTGTCTCAACAGCATCTAATTGATTACCCACAAAGGCAGAAGTACTCAATCTGTGTGTTTCTATCTCAAACGTGGGCCAGCTTGGTGTCTCTAGGGTGGTCATCCCTAGCTGCCTAAGGACAAGAGCCCATGATCTTGGGGGGATTTGCCTTGTGGTAACTTGTCCCCAGAGGACAGCTCTCCCCTTTTGCCTGAAACTGCCGCAGCTCTTCCCTGAAGCCATGACCTCTCCAGCTGTCCTTGTCACTCCCATATGTCTTAGATCTTTGGAAATCCTTTTAGGCTTGGGAGTAGAGCCTGTCCTGTTCCATCTAGACAGAAGCCCTGATCATACAGAATGCATGTGAGCAGTGAGGCTGACTGGTATCTGCTGTACCCCAACTGCACCCTCACCACCTATATCCAAGAAATATTAAATACTTCCAGTTGTGTGTATTTGCAGCAATAAGTTCTAGCTGAAGACTGTTTGCAAAGGCTTGATTAGTTCCTTTCAATTTCATCTCAGTCTTATTGTTACAGTATACCTCACCATCCATCTCCTCTTCCCACTCCAGACATTATTTGCTATTCTTGCACCTGCCTTTTCAAAAAGGACTTTTATTAGCAATACTAGTCTCAAGCCACAGTCCCACTTTTCTTTCATTTCTGCTAGAGCAATACCACCCACTGCAAAGCTCAGCATCCCTGTAAATGCTGTGGTTACAAACGAATGCATCCTTCAGCAGCATTTCAGACCATTTTTTCACAATGCACATTGTAAATGAGGAGTAATATATCTTCAGAATTGCCCAGAAAAAATTATTCTGTTAGCAATATAAAAGCTTCACAGTGTCCGAGTAGGTGCCCTTGCCAAAAACATTTTATTGTGAGCCAGATAATTCAGTTTGAATTGTACATGGTTTGGTATAATCATTCCAGTAAAGCATTCTTTACAATTCTGTAACAGCAAGTCACATGGCTCAATAAAGTTTATTGCTGCAAATGCTTAGTGATTCATGGCATGGATGAATTCTGTTTCTTTCCTGCATCAAGTAATCAATAGCAAAATAATCTTCCTGCAATTACATTGCTCTGCATTAAAGAGGTGTGAAGTAAGTACAAAATCTGATAGTAAAAACAATGTGTACAACTGCAATTTGATACTGGGTGTCCTGCACCAGTTTTGCACACAGCCTGTGGCAGAGCTACGTCCAGCACACTCCCAGCCTTAAATGACACTTGCTCATACTGTGCAACAAACCTAGTCGGGACTGAGAGATTTCCATCCCATCATGTCCAACAGAGCCTGCTGTGCACACTCTGCACTCACACAGATCCCCCTGGATGTCCCCATGGGTGCCAGGAACCATCCTTTCCAGAGCAAGCTGAGAAAAGCGGGACCTGTGCTGCCTCAACCAACATTTTTGGTTCTTCCAGCGCTGCTCCTGCACACAGTAAATCAGTGTTTATAACATCCCCTGCTGAGTTGAGTGCAAATTAAATCAGGCTAATTTAGTTTGCACCATCATGTTCAGCTGCGAGTCACAAAAGGCAACAGAGGCATGTGTTGAGAGGGGAGCTGCTGACAGAGCCTCCTCAGGAGCCCGGCGGGACACGGAGCCTCTTCGGGAGCCCAGCAGGACACAGAGCCCTCGGCTGCTCCAGGGGCCCTGCATGTCCCTGCTCCCTCCAGCCTGCTCTGCTTCACAGACCTGAACCCTGTGGCTCCAGTGACACCACACTAGGTCACTCCCCATAGATGATAGATACATCATCTGTAATAAATAAGTACCAACACAGCCATCTATTTATCTGGTTCTAGCAGTTTTCTCATAAAAACAGGAGGAAAATTATATTGCTTAGAAACAGACTGTTCTGGGGAATAAAGTGCATGCTGTTGTTTTTACTGTTTAATGCCTCCTTGACTGGGAACACTTATATGCAAAGGAGTTCCTCTATAAATATGCTTATGCTATTGCACAGGCCTCAGTGCAGTGGTAAGCACATCCCTGAGCTCAGTCTTTTGCCCATGTTTGCTTTCTTATCCACAGTCCATCTCATTCCTGAATCTCACATGCAGTCTCAAAAAATTTTTATACGATTAAGCACCTAAAAAGTCACAAAAAGCCAGAGGGAAGGCTGCCTATGCAAGCTTAATGTAACTCCTTCCTACAAAGGTATTAGACTATGGTCTTTCATTATATGTTCATTCCCATTGGAGCTCTGTTTCATTTAGCACCCAGACTTAGACTAGGCTGTGCACTGTAAAGGAGCCACAACTGAGCTGTCTGCAGGAATGCAAAAACGATTAAAAAAAAAGAAAAAAATAAAAGCAGCAACCTGTAACAGGAACTTAGTGTGGAAATTTCCAGCCCAAATAAATGAATGGTAAGAAAGTGCAAAAGGATCTTACAGATAGATGCATCAAGTAACTCCTCATGGATTCTGATGTGAATGGTCCCATTTGTACCATGTTTTCTAATGCTGTTCATCAGCCACATACACACTATTTAATTAGCTACAACCTACATTTGTTTGCATCCTTTAGAAGTACACACTCACACACTCACATTATATAAAAACTGATAAATATCCTAATTTTTTTTACCAGACAGCTCCTGTATCATGCTACTGAGAACATTCATTCCCTGCCAGTCTCTGGTGACTTAAAAACAATATGGGATCAGTTTACTTTTCACTGTACTGTACTTTTCAATCTGCAGAGAAAACCCACTGCCTTTCTGAAATAAATAATCATCATACAACAAACAGCTGGAGGCCCAGCTCATCACTTGGTCAAACCAAATTATGGTCACTTCAATAGGGCTGTGCTAACTTAGAAAAGCAAAAGAAATGGTTTGAATGCTTGCAAATCACCTTTCCAAGTCAGGGCTAGGGAAGAGTGTTCATTCATTCTGTGAGTCCCCTTCTTTCCCAGAAGCACACAGACTCCAGTCCTCTACCACAGGCCTAGCAGCTACAGAACTGGGATCCCTCTCTCAGGGGATAAGCTACTGAGGACAGGGGCCATTCCCCTCCCAGACTCAAGAGCCCCAATACCAAGCACAGCCCCTGGGCACCACCACAGTGTGGGCCTATAACAGTAGCATTACTTCAGCATGAAGTAGGTGACCCCAACCACTCAGCCACCATGCTCCAGGGTGTCACACTATGCACTCCTGCTGGTTGGCATCCAATGGTCTCTCCTCAACAGGGTTGTCTAAAGTGAAACAGGACTCAAAATAAATATGTTAATTAGCAAAACTTCAGTTCACCAAGTTTGTGAACTTGTCTGTGAACAGGTTAAGTCTGCCTGAGGGAAAGACTTCTCATATGAAGTAAAAAGTTGAAACAAGGCAGTCTTCCTCATTCTGGTACAGGTCTGGTTGTCCCCTCCTTTACAGCATTGCTTCAGGAGTAAAGTGTCATCATCATCCACTGTAAAATAATATGGAAAGGGGGTTGAAATAATCCATTCCTGTGAGAGCTCCCCCATACTCTCACCTGGACTGGGCTATGGGGCACTGGAGATATTCTGCCTCCAGCAGGAATAGAATAATAAAGCAGAAGGATTAGGAGCCTGAACCTCCTTGTTGTTTGTAACCTGCTCTGTGAGTGATCAGTTAAAGATATCTTTTCTAATACTACAGAACAAAACATGCAGTGCCACATGCAACAAAGGGGCCTGCAGGGGACACAGTCAGGGAAGGGGCTTTACCTCAGATTCCCGGAGATATATCCCTTTGCCATCTTGTGTTAAGTTTCGAAAGGCCTCTGCAAAAGAAGTAAATGAGAAGCATTAACTTGATAGCCAAGAGATCACCACAGCCAAGGCACTGCCTCAGGAAAAACCCCAAAGGCAGAGTTTGTAGGCTATTCTCAAGTGCATGTGAGCTTCTCTGTTCTGTCACTGGAAGATCCCTGAAGGCTCGAACACACCTGGAGCAGCTGAATAAAGTCAGGCATGTTACTGGCTGCCCATGCATCTGTGAATCCTCAAAATGCAAGAGGTCCCAACCCTACCCATTACAATTTTGAGACATGTCAAAGTGTCTACAGCACGATCTGAGTATCAGCTGTCTCATCCTCACAACTGCAGTCCATCAAAGACATATTTCAAAACTTTCTTCTTCCTGGAAAAGATATATTTCAAGGCTGTTCTCTTCATGGGAAACAAGTACTCCTCCTCTGTAACTTGCTTGCTTCTTCCTACAGAAGGCTGGTCAAACCTGCAGAGCTTAATCACTCTGATATGTGCAGCTCAGTTGTCTGTCGGCAGGGACTGGTGGAGGAGTAAAGAGAGAGCTTGACTTCCTCTTTATCTGTCCCTTGCTTTAAATTGATTACTCTTGGTTTATTCAGAAATCCAGTCCTGCTAATTTTGACCTTGCCACTGCCAGTGGGAGCAGCATCAGAGGGGCCAGGGCTCAGCTGGCAGCCCAGCTTGCCAGGCCAGACACGGAGCGCCAGCCTCACCTCCCATGATCTCCACTCGAAGCATGAAGCAAACAAAGCTCTCAAAGCTGATCTGTAAGCCAGGGTCACCATATCTGATTGCCATCAAATTACAGACTTCATTGCTGAGTGAAATGCCTACATAAAAGGGGGGAGAGGGGGAAGAAAAACAGAATGAGATGGCACAACTGCATGGTCTTCATCTCTTCTCCAACAGCTTTGTTTTTCAAGTCTGGCTTAAGATAATCAAATATTAGCCAGCCCAAAGGAGACCTCTACATGAAGATATCTCCTCCAAATTTAAAACGGTTCAGGTCTGCTCCCCTATACTTACAGTCCTTCCAGAGTTGGAATAAAATATGAAGAGGCCTCTTTTGCTCATGGGATATGAGGGTAATAGCAGCACTGGGTTTAAGAGCAACTTTCCCAAGAGGGTAGGAAAGGAGATGAAAAAGAAAATCCACAGGAAGCTCATACAGAAAGCATCAGTCCCAATGTCTAGCAACAGCATTTGCTAGGAATAAAAGCATTTTCTATTCATGGCCTGGGATTTTAGTTTGCTTTAGCAGAGGTCTGCCTGGGTTTCTCACTGTGCTTTTACTGACTCAGATGAACTGGGTGAATATGCACCAAAAAGAGGAATGATATTTAAGGTGTAAACATGCAAAAGAAGCTACAAGACTGAGCATCAGCCCCCACATAACACCCAGCAATAGCAACAGAGCTTGGTCCAGTATTTGGATCCATATGTATCATCTTCCATTTCTAGATCAAGCCTCAGACACTGCATTAGTGAAGTCTGGCACCAGTATTACCTCTGTGCAAGTCCCACACTTCCAGATTTGGTCCCTGAGCTGTCGTCTTCAGCAGAGGCAGGAATTTAATAGGAGCTAGATCTGGCTTCCTGCTTCCACACAACCCCACAAATCTTTTAAAATTCAGCTAGCAACACACAGGAAGGGATTTCAAAATTGGGTCTGAAATAGGCAGACATTTGTTTCAGACAACTCTGTGTGAGACCACACTGAGGAAAGAGTGAGCAGCCCATGGCAAAATAATTTTCAGAAGTGTTTACCCAGCTAAAGAAGGAAGAAGAGAAGGCCAAGGCCATGCAAACTATAATGTTTTCCACTTCTCCTGGGCTCTACACACAGTTATCAAGATGTTTCCCAGCCCTGTGATTTTTTCAGCTTTCATGAGCAAGAAGATGAGACTTGCCAAAATATGCTGTGGGCTCACCTGTCTCCTGTACAGCTGCATGCAGTTCCACAAGGTCAAGCTTTCCTGATTTGTTGGTGTCTCTCTTCTGGAAAACTTCCTGTGGGGTGAGGGAGTATTTTTAAACAAACCAAACCACCCAAACCCCAACAGATGGCACCAAAGGGATTGTGAGCAGGGAGATATCAAAGGGAGGCACGGAAATTATTGTTATACCAAATAAAAAAGCAGCCTTTTCCACAGGACTCTGAATTCCTGGATACTCAGTGTGCCAGTGGCATTCAGCTTGGTGGGACAATTAAGGTCAAAACATCTCAATTAAACATTAGAGAGCACCCATTACATACATTACAAAATGAAAAAAGAAAAAAACAAAAACAAGCCAAAACCCCCCAAAATCCAAAAACTTACAGCCACTCTAACATCCATGCAATTATAATATGAGGATAATGATTTCCTAGCCCACGTGCCTATTTAGAGGCTTGACCCTCCTCCCACTAAAGTCAGTGGAAACCTGGCTGCTGATTTCAGAAGCAGCAGGAATCAACCCTTTCCCAAACCAGCTCCATTCTGTCACAGCTGAACTGTTATTATGGAGGGTGAGAAGTTCAATAAGCAGGGCCATGTCCTGGTGGTAAAGAAATCACAGTAACACCCAGGCTGCCCTAAAAAATAATGCTCTGCCGAAGTATTGTATGAATCAGAAGTATCACTCATGACAAGGATACATCCAGGAGTGCCAAGATACTCTGGCAGGAATCCAGACTAAAACTCAGGCGAAAATTCTGGAAATCTGGAGAGAGAACACACCAAAAAAAAAAAAAAATTTTGTTTTGGGGAGTCATTGAATATCTCTCAGAAAAAAATGGACTCTCACAAAATTTCCCCTCACTTGAGAGGGCTCAGGCCCCAAAGCCTTTGTGAAACTTTACACCCACTTGAGAAGATGTATCTTTTATGATGATAAAAATATGAGGCAACAGGATGGATTCTACTAGTCTCAGAAAATCCAATATGAGCTCCCTGCAGGCATGTAATATAGAATGAAATATGGTACACTATCTCCAGCTATTAGAGAAAATGGAAGGAAAAGGACATCCAAAGCTCTAATCCCAAACAGAATTTACTGCATGACCTTGAGCAAAGTCACTTGACCTGAAGAGCTTTGGGGAACAGCACTGCAAATTAATTGAAACCCTTGTACTAAGCATCTCTCTCTCCCTCTCTTTCACAGACACACTGCCAGCTCTGTTAATATAATTAAAAGTACAGGCACTGCTGAAAACATGATGCTGCCTCAAAGCTTAGCATTCCCGGTTCATATATAAATTACATGAAGAGTAACAGAAATAAGCTCTAATCCCGCTGCAAATCATGATTAGAGTTGGTCTGTACCTTCCACTGAGTAAGGAACAGAATCATAACTCACCAATCCCTTCTCTGCAAAAAGTCAAGATGCTTTAATAATTTTAATATTGTAATTCCCTCTTTAGTAAATCTGAATCAACTACTGTAAAGATTTTTAAATCGCTGTCTTAAAATCAATAACTTGTGAAAAGTAAAAGCTCCCTGTTCAATATAGTTTTCTCACAGATAAGACAGTGCCTGGTGGCTCAGTTCCCAAAGACAGAAGAACTATCCTTGTCCACTTTTGTGGAAAAGAGAGTAATGTCAAATTGAGTTTAAGTGGAAAAGGCATCACATCAGCCTTTTGATCTTCTTCTTTGTTGCCTGTAATGGCTGGGTAGAGTATTTTCTGCGTTGCATATTGATTGTTACCAGTGCAGAAACTGGGAAGAAAATCTGAATTCATCATTGTATCTGTAATTTCATTGTCATTGCTCAGAGAAAACAGCCACTGCAATGCCTCACTGCTGTCCAGGTAGCGTTATTTGTTAGCAAGGAGCAAAGTGTGAGCCTGTGGAGTGCTCTGGGCTGGCCACAGCAGAGCAGACATCACACATGAGAGAGACAAGCCCAGGGCTCACCTGGCTCTCACAAGCCTGAGTTACACAGGCCACCTACACCTCATCCTGTCCCCCAGACACAGGCAAGGAGCAGCCCTATGCATGCACAGCAGGGAAGAGTAAATAGAAACAGCAGCATGGACCAGGCACATGAAAGTAAAGAAAAGACCCTCTTCCACCACAGAAATTCCTACAGACCAGGCTTTCCACATCTTCTAATTTGGTGCTGCTGAGACTGCGGCAGTGGCACAGGGTGAAATGAGATACAGTTTCAGAATCAAAGCTGAGGTCAGGCTGGGTTTGGAGGTCAAATTAAGAATCTGCATCCATGCTTGTTCTCCCTCCTCATTCTTCGAGTTGTTGAAATTGAAACTAGATTAGCTCTGCTTATAAAATTTCTGCCATATTGATTCAAACCCAATCAAAATCTTTTGCTCTGGAAATCTAACATGGCATCAGAAGAGTCAGTTCACTCAGACTGAAGCCAGTTTCACTTCCCAGAATTCAAGAAATAGATACAGGAGCTGAGGCTTTTCTCTGAGAGGGCTTATTTTACAGAAACATTATTTCTCAGCACTTACTTCTCCAAGATATATTATTCAAGATCCTCTGGAGCTGAACAGCATTTATTTCAGGATTCTGTGAAATGGAAGAGAATTTTAATTTTTTTTTCTAAGTATTAAATCACTTTTTCCCCCTCTTTTGTTTTCTCAGCATGTCCCATCTTCATTCTCTGCTTTTCTGGCCCTACTCCAGCCACTGTGAAAATCAATAGAAGAGACTCCCTTTGAATATGACAAGATTCTGAACCTGCAAGAGCTGCAGTGTGCTCTGGGCTAAGTTCTCAGGGCTCCACACAGATCAATGCAATAGTGCAGATTTCCACTGAGTGAGGATGCAGACCATTAACCTTTCAGCCCTGGTGCCATCTGTCCCATCAAGCCCACTGTCAAGAGACCTGCTTCAAACATTCCCCTTTTATCATTTACAAACATAAAAAAAAAAAAAAAGAAAACTTTAGACTACTTCTCCCCAAACTTTTCAAAGCAGATACTCCCCCTCCCCCTTGTCATACTAAAGTTTACAGATCTTTTGGAAGCTGCAACAATCGTTTGTTTGGAGAATTTTTTTAAATGTCACTCTTGAAAAATAAAAGCCTGCTTTCAGATCATGGAGACATGCCAGGGTAAAGCTTTCAAAAATGGCAGTACCACCTCTGCCTCTGTGTGTAATTGGACATCCTGACAGCAAAGGACCAGCACCTCACAGTATGTGGCAATTTCTAGCACATCAAAGCCACACTGTTCTCAAAACCAAAATCTTAAACATGGGGCAAAAAGTGAAAGCATTCCTTGTTTTCAGTAACAGCTTCCTTCAAAATATTCCTATTAAAAGTGCAAATTTGTTTTTGTGAAATTGTTTGCCAAATACAGAGTATGATGCTAATTAAACACAGTGACCTTTTCTGAAAGGTGAAACACTTGCATCCCTCACCATAGTTAATGGGATCCCTGAGGGTCAGCTCCACCTCAAATCAGGCCACAGAGATCACTAAAAACAATCTTTCACAGTAAGGGTCACATTTCACTAGGAAAATTAGGGGTGAAAGGAGATGATTGGACATCCAGTATCTATTTCATCTCTCAAAGCAAGTTAGCTGCCATCCAACTCTGATGAAGTATGTATGAGACAAGGTTCAAGATTTCACAGGTGTTCTCTGATAGGTAACTTTCCCCAATGAAGGTAAGAAACCCAAAAGGGTAGGATGGATCCACACAGTCCATCACTTTGTCCCCAATACAGGCAATAGGAATTAACATTTAGGGAAAGCACATGAGCCTGGTCAGCTTCTGCAGTCCATTCTACTGTTTCTCTGTAGGAAAAGTGACCTTAGAGGGTACATCCCTGCCGAGTCCTTTAGTATTTGTTTATGGACTTTCTGCCCATCAGTTTGCTAATACCTTTTGAGCCTCTTGATGCTGTCACATCCACATTAAGTTCCAGGCATTGACACCATGTTGTGCAGAGAAGTGTGCCCGTCTCAATGCTGTCATATTGCTAAGGTTCACGGGCCAATTTGCTGTGTGGAGTCATCACTGTACACAGAGTCCAACCATAGCCCCTCTCTGTTCTCCACACTTCCACAGACCTCCCTTGAATATCAACATGCTTTTACTTTCACAGAGCTACATAAGAGCTCTGGAGGAGCTTACTCATGCAAGCACTTACCTGTTGAAAATGCTTTGTGAAGAAATCCTCCCAAATCTTGCCTTCATACCTATCAACAATTTCCTTTAAGGCATTAAAAAAAAATCATTTGAAATCATTCACTTGCACAAGAAAAATATTGTCAACCAAGTTAAAAAAGATGCTTTCCCAGAATTGCATTCCATTCCCTGCCCTTTCCACCTTCTCGCCACCACTGTAATAAGTGTTACATCACTACCACAGCCACTGCTAAGATACCTTCTGACATCAGAGAAGTGATATTTCTTGGAGAAAAATACTCAGACAACATTTAATGGGGAGAAACAATCCCCTCGCCCCACCCCCAAGCTGTGCAAAGCATGGGGCCCACTCTGTGCCAAGGAGAGAGAAGGGTCTCTGTCCTCCTTTATACAGCCCAACAGAGGAGATGAAAGCAGGAAAGGCCCTGTTGATGCCAGGGGAACAGACTATGCTATAAATTCCCTGGCACAAGCTGCAGATGTGCATGCACTGCCAGTGAGACCAGTTATTTTGAAAATAACCTTTAGGCTGATGCATGGGAATAATACTGCTAAGGTCCCATAATGTCTTCAAAACTTTCAAGGCATGAAAGGGACAGGGAGAAGCGCAAGAATGGACCATGAGTCTCCAAAAAGCCATGAACAAGAAGGACTGCAGAGCAAGTGAGATGGTATTACTAAAAGATCTTTGCAAAAAGGCAACTAAGCTGTCTAAAGTTTTGCCTGTCCCCCACATTTGACTTCATCTGTCCCCTTGGTCCAAAGGACTCTGTAAACCTAAGATGCGCTTTCAAAAGTGCTGCAACACAAGCATTGACATTCTCACTCAGCTTCTCCTCTAGAGCAGAGCAACAGCAAAAATCCTACATTCAGGGCTGTAGATTGAACCACAGACCTCCCATTCCCCTCACATCCACTCACCTTAGAGAGGGTGAAGCTTGTGTTCCCACCCATTTCCCTGGAGGTGCAAAAAAGCAGACACATTAGGGAGAGATCTCAGAACTGTGACTTTGTCTCACCACAGGTGGCATCCTCCTTCCCCAGATGGGGCCCCAACCTGCTCTTGCAGCACGTGTTTTATTCTCTGGTGCTACAGCAAGGGAAGGCCTCATGTCCATACAGCATCCCAAAAGCTGCTGGCATTTGAAGTATCCAAAGCACCATTTCTGTAAAACCAACTGTCCCAGCTTTGCCAGCAGGGACTCCTGGCAAACTAACTGAGCTAAAAAGCTCTTATCATTCTCACTGTCTCAAACATGAGTATGCTGCAAGGGTTGTGTGGGCCTAGCCCACCAGCCTTTTTTGAAAGGATAAGGCAAAAAACAGTGCTTCTGACCACTAAGAATCCTAAAGCAGGAGAAACCCACAGCCAGACTCTCCGAAAGAGATGGTGCTGCTTTTTGCAGGGTAAAGTCTTTATGCTGTCCCCACTAGACTAGAAAGACCAGACTTTCCCAGAGAATTAGGTGCTGGCAGAGGGGCAGCAGCATCTCACCGAAGAATGTGCTTCCTGGAGAAGACCCTCAGGATAAACTCAGACTCTTGCTGAGGCTCCAGGGTGGATGGGACAATCACGTAGACACAAGGCTCCAGATGGAAGTCATGAGTCACTTCCCGCTCATCAAGGAAAACCTGGTGCTTGTTCACAGGCTGATGTCGGGTGAAGAAACCTGGGGGCAGCTTTCTGTTGCTCTCCTGGTACTGTTCAGGGAAGAAAGAGAAGAGAAACGTGTTCTGCCCCAGCTGAACACACAGACAAAAGGCATGTGAAGGATTCATGGGCAGGGCACAGCCAGCCAGCCTTCACATCTCAGCCTGTTTTACAGCACAAGCAGCCCACGAGCCCAAAGGACTGTCTGCTCCCAGGACATGGTGGTTCTCCCTGTGCAGCACCCTTGCCCAGTACTAATATGACCAAGCACTGGGCTTCCTGCAACTTACAAAAAATATAACTCTACTTGTAAGGAACAGCAGCAAGGACTGGGAAGGAGAAGCCATTCCTGTCAAAGCGGCTACTTCAAAATTCTTGCCATACTGGCCAAAACGGCTGCAGGCAGGAATTGCTCTAGAGACTGCCCTTCACTGGCCAGAGCACCTCTCTCTTCCCACAGGGACCACGTACTTTGTCCCCAGCTTGTCCTTTGCACTAGGGATCTGGTAGCAGAGGATTTTTCGGAACACCTGTGATCTGAGCATACTGCACAAGCAACCTTAAGCCCTAGCCCTGACTTGATGCAAGTGTCCTTCATCCGTCTGGCACTCTTTGCCCTGCAGGCCCTTTTATGCCACAAGATGATGGATAAAGTGTTGATCCAGGCAAAACTGAACTAATTTTAATGCCACTGAGTGTCCAGTACACAAGCCCAATAAATAATCCTGCTAGCTAAAACTACTGTCACCTTCTGATCTTGGCTATCCCTCAAAACATTTAGCCATTTTACTCTGCAGCCTCATGGGGAGATGCTATTCCTCTTTCTTTGCCAGTATTTCTCTTACTAATAGAGCAATCTTTCTTATGCAGGGTTCAGGGTTACACCTCCTGATGACCCTTATGTTAAATTCAAAGATTTTATATTCCAGTCAATACTCTGTTGACAGCAGTTCCAATACCTTAGATGCTCTAGGCTTGCCATCTCTCCGTATTGATTTTGGCAACTGCTACAAACCTGAAATTAAAGCCCTGGCTGCCACCATTCCCACTCAGGTGTGGCAGAGCACTGTGCTAGGGCCACACTCAGACCCCCTCTGCCAGAAAGTTTACCTTGAAGGTAACCCTGATGGTGCCCAAGATATTTAAGTCAGGAAGGAGTGGTATCTTACCCTGTGGTTACCATGCTTGGAATACAGTAACTAGGAACACAGTTGCACTGCCCTAACCATATACTCAAACCAGTTTCTTACCAGCCCAAGTTCTCATTTAAGAGGTGTACTCTCATTTGAGTAGTAACAGAGTGGAAGATATGCCCTTTAAAGACAAAAGGACCTAAACTTTTCCCTGTTTTAAATAGCCCTCTGAAGTCAAGGCCAAAATTGGGATTTACATCAGGATTTTACTTCCAGGGCCCTTTCTTAGGTCCCAAAGGCTCTTTGATAAAGGAAATGCTAGAAATGCAGCTGGCCTGAGGAAGCTGAAAATGCCAGAGCATTCCCAGCCAGTGAGGAACCTGAGTCCCTAGGAGATCTCTGACTTGCATGGGGCACAGGCTCTTTTCCCACCTCATACCAAGACTGGAAGGCAGCAGAAAGGCAGCTCTGACTCCCACAACACAGCCAAGAACTGAGGCACCATCTCACAACTGCAGCAGGGATGAAGTGCTCATCAGGTAAAGGCTGATGCCACTTCTAATGCCTTTGAAGACCCAGGACAGAAGCTGAACAACTAATACCCCCTTTTAAGGCCAATGAGCCCTCCTGATATGGCTTCTTTTTAGAAGAGTCAGAGGATAGTCCTGCATTAGCAGTGCCTTGCTGTAGTGCCTCACTGAAGTCAAATACTGTCACTTGCTGTCGCCAAGGAACAAAGGCAAACACACCACATTCAGCATTATCTTAACAGCTGCACCAGCCCAGGTCCCCCAGACAACAGCTAGCACTGGTGACAAGGGACTCACCTGTAGGCCCACCTGCAGGAAGAAAAGAAACAGAGCATCTGTTAGTCAGGACCTCTGTGTCTCACAAAACACAGCCGTCATTCCTGGAAAGCAGAGCAGCTACATAGATCTATATGGGGTCTTTGCCTTCAGAAACCTCAGTCCCTCCACCCAAAATCCCTTCCCCACAGTCATCTCTCCCATAATTGTGCAAGCTCACAGCAGCAATAAGACCTGTGGCTCTGTTCAAGGGAGGAGAGTTGCTCTCAAGGCCCTTGGATAAGCAGAGAACTGAAGGGAGGAAACTCTCACTCCTTCTAGTGATTCCCACTTAGCTCTGGATACACAGGGAGCTAGCAGTATGCACACATGGGCAGCTGCCACATCATGCTAGGAACACTTCTCAGGCACAATTTTACTATGATTGGAAATAATCTGAGGGCAGAGATCTTCCTGCCCCCAAGTAAAGGAACTCCTGGCACCCTCTTCCAGTTATTGCACAAGCCCCCAGAGGCAGCAAAATAAAGCCCAAAGTGCTTTGAAGCAAAAGGCACTTTTCACTGCTCTGCAGGGTGACACACAGCATGCTGGAGAGGCAGCAAGAGGGGCACAGAGCCCAAGGGAGCCCAGCTCTGATGTGTGAGGAGACTGGCCGCAGGCAGGAGGAAACAGCACAGATAACCCTGTGCACAACCAAACCCTTGGCCTGCAGAGCACTGCAATCTACAGGGGCTGGAAGTTCTCCTATTTGGTGAGAGGAAGAAAAGCAAAGCAATTCTTTGCACCTTATAGAGTAAAAACCCAATGAAAAGGTGAGGAGCCCGGTTCCGGTGTTTGCTGCTGTGTTTCTGCATGAGGGATATAACCACATTGCATGAACTTGGGCTTTTCCTACTGTCTTCAGCTGGTAATACATTCAGCCAGTACTGAGGGTTCATCCAAAAGTTGCCTAAGCAAAACAAGAAAAATGTTTTGACGTCATTTTCCATCACAAAATTGATTGCCAGCTTCCCACATGATGCCTGGCATTGGACTGAATAGATCAGAGATTGTCTGGATCTCCAGACCCTGGAGGAATTTGATTTTAAGGTGCAGTTTACAAGTCTAGCAGAGCAACTACTATCTAAGACAGGAGAAGGAACTATATTTCTGCTTACATGCAATTAAGAGCTCATTTTGTTTATAAATGTATCACTCTTCCTCTCTCACCTCTGGTGCATGGGCTCGCTGACTTTAGACTCCACCTGCTCCGCTTCCAGAAGAGCTGAACCTCTGACTATTTTATTCACTTTACTTAAAACACACTCCCTGGAGGTGCTGAGGATGCAAATTTTAACAGACAAGTTTAATGTCCTAGAGCAGATCAGTGCTGGCAATTGATCCTGGGATCCTAAAGCTTATTTCATGCTATAATCAGCCCACTGCCCTATGTTTGCAAGCAGTGCATCTTCTGTGATAGCAGGAGCCAGTCAGAGTCTTTCAGCTGCTTATTTCTGATGTTTGTGCAGAGGCTTAAACAGGAAGCACATGTTTCTGTTACCAATTTTATGTTAAGAGGTTATAAGGAGCTGGTAACTGAGTCAGCAGAGCATCCAAAAGTCAGAGTCATCCAAAAAAGCACCCCTCACCATTACAGAATCTCAGACTTCCTCCTGCTGTACTTCCTTTAACCCATCTCCCACTCTTCAAGGAGTACATCCACTTTTTCCCATCTTCCTGGCTCATCAGGTCTGGAGTTAATTTACAGATCACCAGATCTACAAAATGAATCTTAAAATCTCGCAGAGACATCCTGGGAAGAGAGTGCCAAGAGACATCTTGTCAGCAGTTTAGTTTAGCCCATATGGCTCATAAAACGAAAAGAAAAGGGAGCGGGGAACTTCGAAGCCGCACCATTCTGTGTTACATATGGTAATGCTCATATTTTATTAGGCAGTAAAGAAGAGAGCGTCTGCTTCAACAGTAGCATCTAGGAGTAGCAAATGCACGGCTAAAACTTCAGCAAAGGATAGCAGAACAGAGAGTAAAATAATCTTGCCAGCAAAAGGAATGTAGTGAAATTACAGGGGCGGCAACATTGCCACCTCGTGGCAAAAGCTGTGGAGACACCGTGGGCAAACAGGCAAGCAGGAGCTTCCGGAAGCGATGTTAAAAAAAAAAAAAAAAAAAAAAAAAAAAAAAAAAAAAAGCAGGACAAAAGCTCCTGGGGCTGCCCTTTATCTCCAGCAGCCCCAGGAGACCTGGCAATGTCCTGCTTGTCCCTCACACCTGCACTGAAGAACAGTGCATCCCATATCAGCACAGCCACTGCTCCTCACAGCGTCAAGCTGAGAGGAGCATGGGCTACTATAAAACATTTCACCGATGCCTTGGCCTCAGTGGCAATGTGCTGCTTCAGCTCCAGGTGCAGCCCCAGCGCTGCTGGTGGAGAGAGGAGAAGCGAGACTGTGCCATTACCAGAATTCTCCATCGTCCTTCTTTTTCCTCAGCAAAATCTTCTCCTTTGGGCTCAGCAGCTCCCACTTGTAAGAGCTAAGGGAAAAAAAATGAGGTGACTAACTGAATGTGGCCAAAAATTCAAGACAGAGGACATAGCCTTCCTTATAAAAAGAGGCCTAATCCCTGTTTCTACATATCTCCATGCTTATCCCACCGCTATGCCTTCACACAAGACTCTTCACGACCACCCTAGGCACCATGAGATGTAGCTACACCTACACGGCTCCAGTTTTCTCCAGCAGAAGCCAGAAATGTTCCATTTCCATCAGCCAGTGCCTTCACTTGAACGCACAGCTTCCAAGTACTTAAACTGTAAAAATCTAGACCTGCTTTGTTGGTTAATTTTCTGTCAAAGGAGACATAATAGGAAGAGTGTTTGGCATAATGAATGAATGACTAGGACAGCACAAGAGGCAGCTGGGAGTCATTTCAAAGGCAGGCCTGCAGTATGTTGCTCATTACGCTCTTCAACAGAACAGCTGGTGTGTTGTCATTATGTGACAGACACGCATCAGAGAAGTTACTGCTCGGCAGACAAGGTGAAAGCCATTCACATTCCCAACGACCTCTGCACTCTTCGCTCCTTTCTACGTCCTGAGCCTCAGCAAACAGCCTGTGCAGGGAATGAAGTGAAGCTTGGAAGGAAGAAACATGCTCCATTTCAAAGAGGAACAGGACACAAGTTTACAGTTGCCCATGGTCTAGAATGCAAACCACTGTCTTTCATGGGTCCCAATTAAAAAAAAAAAATAAAAAAATCAGGTAGATGCAAATACAGGGCCCATTTTCCTCAGAAGCAGCTTCCTCTGATCTCATACCCAACTGTATTTCCCTCAAGCAGCCACAACAGTGGACTCCTTCATAACTATCCAGTTCCAACACCTTGCAGTGGGATGTTTTTCCTGGGCCCTCCCGTGATAAATGATTGTGTCCTGAAACATGGGGTTTTTTAGAGCCTCCTGCACAGCTATTTGTCCCTTGGCTTGCTCTCCAGATCACAGCAATGTGGTCAGCATCTCGTGTTCATACTATGTTTCCTCTGGCATTTAGTGAAAGGAAGAGCAGAACTGATCTTGTTGAGGCTGCATGTGTGAAGTGAGCCCAGCTACAGAAGCACTGTCTGTTGGAGACATAAATCTATGGAGTCACTGCTTTGACACCAGAAGGTCTGTGCAAGCAACTGTTACCTTACTGCTGCCCTCAGCATTAATTCATGCCTGAAGATGGCAGCATCTTTCCTCCAAGAAATCTTTCCTCTGCTCACTGTTGCACCTTTTCTTTTTTAAACTCACCTGTCACTCCAGTCTCCTTTCCACTCAATTTTTCCCCATGGATTTCTCAGTCTCACTAGGTTTTCTGGTCCATATTGACAAGTCACCTGCAGAAAACAGTAACACTGTGCTTACCAAGGTCTCAGCAGTTCTCATCTGGTTTATATCATTGTACTGTCAGACATTAACAACAATCTTGTTTGTTCTCATAGATCACAGCAAATATGATTATAAAAATATTTGAACGTGCAACACTGAATTCCAGCAGCCATGAGATTAAGGTGCTTTATCTTACATTCTAAACTGAAACCAGAGACATGACAGATTCCTAATCTAAAGGCTTGACTGTAAATTCCTCTTCCTTTCCAACATCTGCTCATTTTATACTCATGTGAAAGCCAAGTCCTACCCCAGTGCAATGGCACAGCACAATGCAGCCCCCCAAGGGTGACCACACAGATTAAGGCTTCCTGAACTGGGATGCCATGGCAGGGGGAGAGGGAGCCAGGCCAATTAGGGGCTTTGTTGGCAGCACACAGCAGAACAGCTGACTTCATACTGTTTCCACATGCTTGGCCAGTCCCTTAATGCTGCCTGGCTCTTCATCTTATCAGAGGAGCCAGACTGACAGACACATTACCGAACAACTCCACACCTCCACCCTCCTGCTCCTCCTGTGGGAGACACAAATTGTTGGTTAATTTTCTGTCAATTGAGCCTCATGCAGCTCACTTCTTCTAGCCTTTCTAGTATCTCTTCCTAGAGGTACTGAACATGCTTTCACCAGCATGTCCAAAGCCCCACAGAGTCCTTTGCCATCCCTGTCAAACTCCTCTTGAGGCTGGATGAGACAGTCATCCACCAGTTCAGGAGGGAGAAGCTCCTACTCTTTGGGACCTATTATTTCACTGTCCTTTATCTCTAGACAAATATCTTAAGGGGACTCCCAGCAATACTTCTACAGATTTGTGGGGTTCCCCTGCACTGTCTGCACAGGAGCACAGTTCACTTCTTTTACCCTACCCCTGACTCAAATTTCTATCTGCAGTTTTTCATATTTTGGCCTTTACAGCCTTACTTCTCTATGGCCTCTCCACAGGCTTCAGAGGAAGGCTTTTAACCCCAAGTAGAAAGCACATCCCCAAGTTTCAGCACATCCTCCCAGCAGCTCCAAAGGCCAGTCCTTTCATTCTTAACAGCTAAGATGCATTTCTAGGTGATGGTCTCAGGAGAGTCCTGTGAATCATCCCACCTTTAGAGATACACTGATCCATAACCATTGTCCTTTACATCGAGGCCTCCAAATTAAAAATAACATACTTAGAAAGCAAATCTTAACAAAGCACACAGTCTCTTTTAGCCTTTGACTAAGAAAAGAGTATCGAGGAGGAGATATTATAGTTGCTCTGATCAAAGGTTGAACATATGACTGCAAAAAAAAAGGCTGATATCCTAATTAACCTGGATCCAGGACATTTGGGCTGGTCTTACCTTTCTAATACCAGTTACTGTGTAGGCATGACCAGCAACAAGCCCATTCTTCAGGACCTTTGTTGTCTGTATACAAGAAAGAGAAACAAAAGGAAAATAAACCTTTTCTTCTATGCCTACTCATACAGCAGACTCACACCAGCACTAGAAACCTGTACTTGTGTAAGCAATGACTGTCAAAGTAAAAGGAGAACTGAAAATAAATAAATAAATGGAAGCTCCTAAGAGCAGATTTTGCAGTATGCTTGGAATTGGAGGTTGAATGTGAATGTCCCTTCCTAAACTGTGGATCTTCAGCTAGAGACCATCTCACTTTAAGGAAGTCCAGGAGGTTTTGATTTTCAGAAAAGCAGAGTTTCCCAACATCTGAGGTGGTAGCATAAAGCTTGGAAGCCAAGATTTTAATGCATGTTCTGAACTACACATCTCTCTACCTTAGCTGTAACTTTATTCCATGTGTGTCTGTACCTCACTGCACCATCTGTAAAAATGGAACATTAATTTAACAAAAATGGGAAAATGCAGTAGGTCCCTATTCAATAGAATTTCTTTGCTAGATAAACCAGTTCCAAAGCATAAAAACAGGGAGCTGAGAGCATCAGGGAATCAATCCATGAGCAAAGTTTAACATGAAGAATGGGACTTCTACAGAAAGCCTCGTGTGGCAGCTTTGATACTTTTTGAGTCACAATGACCAGCTGAGCAGAGGGAAATGGGTCTGGAAAGGCTTTTAGCTGTAGAGCTGTTTGATGTCACTCCAAGCCTCACCCCTAAGTGTGTCTGACAGCCCATGAGAGATCTGCTGTAGGTGGCTCTTGTCATGATATCCCACAGATCAGGAGGAGCTTCTGCAAGCTTGATCCTTGTATTGACACCTCCTGTAAAATCTACCAAGGCTTCTGAAACTTGCCCAATCTGAAGATCTTCATAGGAGCCGTAGAGTCTAGCAAAAAAAACCATCAGCATATTCTTTGGGTTACACTCACAGATGACAGGTTGAAAACAGCTTGCCAATGAAAACATTTTAAAAAAAAAGTGTGTAAAAATCAAAAGGAAGGCTGTAACTCATGTTTAATTTTAGGGGAATTTTTGGCATTTGGGAAGAGGGGAATCTACAAAATTGCCTCCAAGATTGGCCATAGTCTGAAAGAGACACTTCACTCGCTCTCATCCTTGACTGCACTGTAATGAGAATATGCCCATCGCGACTCTTTGGTAACTCTGCCTTACAGAATGTTGCCTGAATTTATCACCAGGCACTGTGCTGTATCTAAGATATAATGTCTTGAGAGCTCAGTCTCCAATCTGATTTTCTTTATCACTGCAGTGCAACTTGGTCCAGTCTTTTAATTCTAACACCAATACCAAATGAAAATAACTGAACATTATCACTTTTGTGTGATCTTTCTTTCATTGTAACCTAGGATATTTTTCCCTGCTCTGCAGAGATTATTTCAGCCAAATATTAACAAACTCCATCAGTTAGGCCTTGCTGCTTTCTTCTTTGTGCTGATACTACCACTAGAGTTTACCACTGTAGACAAAACACCCTGGAGAGAAGCCACTGTTCTCACCGTGCAACGTGACTTGTGACATGCCTCAGCTTTGGGGACCTGAGAGCAAAAACATCTGCCAAAACAAAGTGCAATGCTTCAGCAGACCTCCAAAACTAAAATCCTTGGAGGGTTCTCCCATTGATAATACATTAAAGGAGGCTTTTGGAAATCATTCACATTTGAAAATATCTGTGGTTTCACTCCTCTGTGGTATTTACAAGGAAGGCATCAGCCTAAGCCAATACACTGTAAACAATGATAACCCTCAGAGGACAACCCCCCACAATAGGGCTGTTTTCACACCTAAACCTTTGGATTTAAACTCAAGGGCCTGGGTTGATAACAGCTACTGCAATGGCAGCTTTTACTGTGTAATAATAGAAAGATGAGAGCCATCTACTACATTCCAAATGTAGCAAGGCCTAGGAGATGCATTTATAAACAAGAACAAACTGCGTAGGCACCAACCAACATATTTTAGAGAGACTATTTGCATAACTTGGCATGAGTCACTTACTTAGCATATGCCTTCTCCAGAAGGGCTCCCCAAAACACATTCTTATAGACCGAGGAAACAAAGAGCAGCTCCCCCGCCTCATTCACTGGCAGGCGATCATCAATCACCACGTCAACCCATTCCCCGAAGTGCCAGAACTGTCAGGGGAAAGGAATGAGCTGATGTTTCCCTTGGAAGGGACCTCCCCTTGAAACAACAGGAAAGGCAAGACAACCTAGCTGTGGGCACAGAACAAACTGCTGTGGGTCAGTGGGATGTGCTGACTCACCCACAGAAGCAGGTTCTCAGCCCCACCCAGCCAGAGGAGAAAACAAAGCCTGTATCAGGTGTGAAAGGAGTAAGCAAGGAAATCAGTCACAGGTGGACTTCTGGGGAAGGAATTCCTAACTGCAGGGTAGCAGAGTTGTACCAAGACATGGACAAAGGGGTAGAAGACTGGAGCTGATGTGCTCAGGTCCTGCTGACTTGCCACTCTTAAAAAAGAGTTTTGTCAGTGTTAAAATATGGGTAGGACACAGCTGGAGAGAGCAGCCAAGCAGAGGTGTTTCCTCAGAGCGACTTGAAGTTGATTCACTGCCTGCACTACTTTGTGGGGGGGTGATGGGCTCCTCTCCAGACTGGGATACCCTTTGGCCACTTGCCCCTGGCCAAAGGGAACCACAGACAAATTATCTAAGGGCGTGAGACAAAACATAGCAGAAAGGTATCTGAGGATCTCCTGCAATCTGGGGGAGTAGCTGTACCCGGAAGTGGAAAATGCCCGCGTATTTCCTCTCAAAGCTCTGGTTTTGTGGCACAACTGCAGCCAAGATGTCCTGGTGGAACGTCAGGGCTTCCAGGGCCGCCAGGAACCAGCAGTTCTCTGTGCCAAGACAAACGGACACATGCAGTTGGATGAAAAGTGAGAGCTCTCAGCCAAGTTCAGCAACACCACCAAGATCCCAGCAGAAGAGCTGTTGTGCTGATGTCTTTACAATTATAACAAATCATACACAGCAAATTAGATGATCCAGACATGTGCTTTACTTAACCAAACCATGATTGGTTTATAATTGTTCTCTCATGATCTTTTCTTTTGGGTACTGTTTGGTTAAATAAGAAATTTAGCAAGTAATAACTGTCAGTGGAAACATTCTGGGTTTTACTGACGTTGTGTGAGGGTTTTTTCTATTCTCTATAAAGGCATACTATTAAAAAAAGTTTTCCATTTTTCTTTGAAAGCATTAGCTTTTCAGAAAAGAAAATAATTTCCAGTGGATCTCACATGTAAGACTGTACTTAGCAAACTGTTTTTAAGGACATAAAGCACTTAAAAAGCTAATTTAGTCCCACCTCTACCTGTTTTGCAGGTGGCAGTATAGTCTTTTATTTTAGACAACACAGGCAAAAAATTATTTTTCTAACTGCAAGGCTGAGAAGAGAACACTCACACTGAGCATTAGGTACAAATATAAAGACCTTCTGTGGCCTCTGTTCAATTGTCAAGTAGCAACACCACAGACCAGTAAGAGCACAGGATCACTTCCTATTAGCATGGGCAGAAACAACAGTGGTGATTTCAGCTTGTGGAGACACCTCCTATGCCTCAAATCCCACCTTGAAGCTTGCCAGCTTATTTACTGAGCCTATGCCAGTAAATGATTGCTTCATCCACACCACGCCAAGTGGAGAGAGGAGATGGACACCTTCTATTTCCATTCCAAGTTTTATACATTCAAACTTCAGTGCAAAATGTTATCTTGTGTAAGAATACTTAGATATTTATACAAAGGAGTTTCCTTACCCACCAATCCTTGGCAGAGATCAAGCTGCTTTCTGTTTGCAGCGTAAAATACGGGACTTTTGTGCAAAGCCTGGGAAGCACAAAATTAAAAAGAAAGAAAAAAAAGGAAGGAGAGAGTTAAGCTAGTAACATGAGCTGACTTAGCTTGAGAGTCCCTTTGTCCCAGCAGACACTGTTCTGGCCCAGGTATAAATCTAGTGTTATGTGCTCTGGCTAACCTGACACCAGCCTGGCCACACATTTGTGCTTGGTTTATGTTGAATTTGGTCTCCAGAGAAAGTCACTGGTGCTCAGATGCATCACCATGGCTTTCCACAGACACTATGATGAGAAGACAACCCTTCAAACTTCCCAGTCCCGCTCCTCCACAAAAGTGTCAGCCAAAAGAGGTTATGAGGGCAGAGCATAACAGTTCAAATTTTCACCCAACCTGGCTGGCATCTCCACAGTTTGACTGACAATTGAGCTACAGACTGATGGCTGCTACAGAATTCCTGTTGCTATGACAAGAAGAGGTCTGTGAATAATTGTACAGAGAGAAATAATGTTGTGATTTTTTTTTCCTTTCCCAAGTGCCTCTGGGGTTAAATTAATAACCTAAGTGTCAAAATTACATTTCACTTGAATGACCCAGAAATTGCTCAAGCTAAGTTTCTCACTGCTGGCTTCCCCGGCAGGCAGTAGCAAAGAAAAAGCAAACCCTCAGAAGGCAGTCACAGTAATTAGACACCAAGGCCTGCCCTTGGTGAGTTTGGGTGTTCAGTTTGCAGGCCATCAGTCATAGATGCAGCAAGCTACAAGCCTGCAATGTGAATGGCAGAATCTTAGCCTCTCCTCTGCAGTACAAGACCTGAAGGATGCACAGCATCCATTCTCAGAGAGTCTTTGCTCACAGAGTTTGGCATCCAGAGTAAACAACAGCCTTCTTCCCAAGGCAGATTTAGAATCGCAGAATCACAGAAAATGCTGAGTAGGAAGGGACCAACACATCTGGATCATCAAATTCAGCTCCTGACCCTATGCAGGACACCCCAAAGATCACAGCAGAGCAGCAGAACAGTGGACTGAGAGACAGAGGAGGTTTCAAGTTCATTCCAGTATCTGAAAGGTGGTGAGACACTTGAAGGGCTTTGTAGAGGCCAGGACTCATGTTGGCCATTTTTTTTTTTCTTGGAGAAACTCAGTCCTACTGAGAATTTGTTTAAATCTCACAAAATATGACAGCTAGAAAATAACTTAGCTGGGAGATGCTATCTGCTATTATGTGGCAGAATTCCCTACAGACAAGGGAATTCTGAAATTCTCACATAATTCTATACACTGGTTTCAGAAGGATCTGATTGTCAATACTCTGCTCAGTGGCTCAGTAAGAGCAGAAGTGGCATTGCTAGTAACAGGCTTTATCTAACTGCACCAGGCCCCTGTCCTGGCCTCCCAGACTTGTTATCTCCCCATTTGTTATGAGAACGTGCTCTGTGACCAGCCCTTGCAACCAGGTGTCTCTTGTTGTGAAGCTCAGTGTAAGCCTGGAGCAGCAGCAAACGCCTTGGAAATGTGAGCACAAGTAGAAAACAAAGGCCCCCAAACTAAAACCAACTCACAGACTGATGCTCAGTCACTGGCTGTGATAGCAGCTCAACCTTGAGAGCTGGGAAAAGAATACTCCAAGTACAATAGACTAAACAGTTAAGCAGGAAAAAAAAAAAAAATACAGCCCAGCAGGAGGATAAGGCACCTGCCCTGTCTGGGAAAGTAGCAGCTTCTAGCATCACAACAGTTTGTGGTCCATGGGAGAGGGGGGCTAAGAACTGTCTAGAAAGTCAGAAATCTTCTAAAAGGTCATGATCTTGAACTCTGGGGAGAAGGATCTCATCTGTCACCACAGAATCACGGTGAGATCACTGTAGCTGTGAGCCCAAGGAAACCAATTCTCCCTGCTCCCTTCGCCTCCCCCTCCCTGACTGCTCCAAGTGGACATAAACTGAACAAGGCTGGTTATGATTTTGGGCAACAAATGCTTCAAAGACAATTATGAAACTCCATGTACCCCAGCTTTCAAAATGACACCTGATGCAATAAATGTAATCCCTGGAGGCATTAAAGTACACCTAAATTAAAGTCTAAGAGTAGTCTGTTCAACGCTAAAACTATTTGCTGGCTATCATCTGTAATCATCCTCTTACACACAGTGCTCAGTGAAAGTCACTTACGTGTGGCCTCCTCCACTGTAAATTTTGGGGTAATTTCTTTAGCAGTGCTCCCGTTCCAATGGAGCTGATGTGAGCAGGGAAGGTGTCATCTGTAAACAAGCATTTGTTCTTCAAGCACGACTCCAGCAAAGCCTCGTAGTTCTGCTGGATGGGAGCGGTGTGTTTTTGAAAGATATTCCTGCCTAAAGGCACAGGTGACTTTTTTTTTTTCAAGCACGGCAGAAAAGGCATGCTGATGTCCCCAATAACACCAGGATAATTTTTTCCCACTGAGGGTTCTGGAGAGATTTCACACTGCACAGTTCTGCTGGAAACTCTTGGTTTTCTCGGATGAGGTGTGTCTTTTCAGAAGAATTCCTGATAGTTAAAGTAAGTATAAAAAGTCAATTTAATCTTGGCTTTTAAAATTTTCTTCTTAGTCAGCAGGGGTGGGCAGGAACAGTGGCATGCCCAGGAGAAGTGAGGGCCCACCCAATTCTAACTGAGCACCTATCACTGTGTTTCCAAGGCTTTAATATCACTGTAAATCTGAGTGAAATCAAAATGAGTGACCCCACTGACTTTTACTAGAGCTTTGAAGCCATAAACATGGCTATTCTACGTCTCTATGTCTCTCTCTGGACTATTTTAGGCTTTCCAGGATATTTTCATAACGTGTTGCAACATGAATGACAGTCTTTATTCAATCACATTCTGGCATGAAGGTATTTCCACTCCCCCCCCCCGAAAAAAAATAGCAAGATAAATCAAAGGCTAACAGAAAAATGGAACACATTAGGTTTTACAAAGCCATGACTCACACCCCTATGATAGTTATTTTGCCCTTTTTGCCTCATTTTGGAGAATGATATGATCTTCCCAAGAGTTCACATTCCATTTTGCTGAACACCACAGATTCACACATGAAATCGCATGCTGAGGTATTTTTTGAGGTATTCAAGACAGATGTTTCTCATCCCCCCACTAAAAACACCAGAGTGATGTCCTAGCTCTTTTTTAATATTAGCAGCTATGTTAAACATTTGCACCACCCCTTGCTGGGAGAAATCATGACTAAAATCTCAGCAGGCAAATCACTTCCATCAGTGCTAACATGGTGATCACAATCAGTTAGTACAGTGTGGACTGAAAAAATTCACCAGGATGCAAAGTTTAAAAACTGGTTCACATGCCATGATGCAGTATTTGGAAGGCTCCCCCACAGAGGAGGCTCTTTGAGACTCAAAATCCCTGCCCCAGGCACCCGAGGACGCTGGTCTCAGTTAGGTACCAGTTGATTGTTACTCCCATCGAAGCTGAAGGTCACCAGCAGTCCCTGTGAGAAAATAAACAAGCACAGATTGTCCTGTTCAACCACACGGAGCCCTCATTTGTTATAAACCCACTCTACAAGTGATCCACAAAGCTTGACCCTCAAGGGCAACCAAGAGAAAATCTTCAAAAGATAACCCTGGAAATGAAATTCAATTTTCTATCGTAGAGTAGACATTTCAGAGACAAAAAAGAATTTAAGTGCCTAACAACTTGCTTACTTTTTCTCCAGATGAAAAATGCTCTTTCTCCCTCCAAACCTTCCCTTTGTACAGCCACTGGCCTTCATGGCTGCAATAACATGAGCAACAGACAGAGATAGATTCAAGAGAAAAACAAAGGAAGAAAACAGCCTGGAGACCAGCTGCACTTTATATAGGCAGATAAAACATATATGAAGAAGAATTTCTCATTTTACTGCTCCCCAGGAAAAGAAGTGGAGAGCGATTGCCACACTTTGAGTTACACTGAAGAACAAATATTTGAGATTTGATTTTTGGGTGTGCAGAGAATTCACAGTGTCTGATAAAATTGTTTTAACTTTTCATCAGTTCTCATTGCACTCTGGCATTTATTTGAAAAAGAGTTGAACTTTATATACAGGTCTTGAAATCTGAAGATAGTATGAGAAAAACAATGCTTTCAAAAATGAAGGTTGAAATCACCTGAATACATAGCCTTATTTTCAAGAAATTCAGCCAGCACCCCTGACTCTAACAGTGTGTGTTGAGTCAATGATGCTACTTTGTATGTTTTGAAAACCTCACAGCTAAACCTGCCTGTGTGTTGTTTTAAACTTTTTTCCAAATCACCTGGAAATCTTCGAACAAAAGAGACAATGAAGCATTCTGTGTGTCATGAACAGTCACTTCTCAGACAGCAAGTGTTCCACCTTCTGTTTAACCTTCTGCCTGCTGTCTGGCCACAGCCCTGTGCATGAGCAGGCACCAGATACAGATGTATATGACCAGCCAAGGTATTCCTGGAAATCACCTCTACTCCACTCACCAATGGTACTGAGCCAGACTGAATCAGTTCACCACCACAGGTGGAGCAGAGTGCATCCATGTCTCTTCTAGCAATTAAAATTTCTAAGGGAGGGCAGCCAAGTGTAGCAGACAGAGGTTAAAAGCTTTAGAGGGAAGCCATGAGCCAGTAGGTTAAATGGATTTGACTCTCTATTCCTTGCACATTCCCCTAGTTAGCACATTTACCATCTGATCTAAGTCCTTTCACTGCATTAGCATCTATGATCTCCCCTGAGCTTTCTCAACATCTTCAATGCCTGATCTCTAAGTCTTAAAATTAGAAGCTGAAGAATCTGTGGAAAATCCTTCATTTTCTGTAAAAGTAACTGGACCATGAATTAATTCTCTGGGAGCCCCTTACTCACTCCAGGAGAGGATTTACCTCAGGCAACACTTGGACAGTGGGCAATTCAAGGGCTAAACCTGGGGATGACAGAGCTCAGTCCAGCTCTTCTGATTTAACAAAGACAATCCAAATCTGGGCTGAGGAGCTGCTCCTGATTGTGTGGAACGGAGCAGTAAATGTTTGTATGCAAAATAATAAATTTTAGGGCAAGCAGAACAAACGATGCAGGGCCATCTTTTACAACCATTCATGTAATATAGCAGAACATTAGCTACAGAAATTAGTAGTCATTAGTCACAATGATAGTGTGAGTGTATTAAACTTTGGTAATCTTTATTACAGTCTCTAAACAAACAGTATAAAAACAGCACTTGCAGGTACAACCTCAAGTCTTTGATTAAACATAATGCTATATTTCAGAAAAAAAACCCTCAAGGCTGATTCCTGCTCTTCCTATGGGCTATTAAAGCAAATACAAATATCCTGAAAAGAAGCACTGAACTATGTTTTCTCACAAAACTAATGAATATAGAGACAGGTGGATGACCTTTCCCTGAATTTCCTATGCTTACACTATTGGCCCAAAAGTTGATTAACACCTTCTGGTGCTGAGATTTTCAAGGTCGAGCGGTGAACCTGCTCCCACTGATCTTATCAAAAAGTCTGTATCAAAAATGCCTGGATGGCTTTCAGAACTTCAAGTAATAGCTGTCTGACCAAAGATTCACTTTTAAAGATTCTGACTGAGATTTAAAAATACATATCCTTTGCTGTGGAAACTGTCCAAGCTACATGGAAATCAGTGGAAATATGAAAATCCCATTTATTCAAGATCTGTGCTTTAGCACTTAAGGTTACAATATCCTATTAATAAGCATCCCAATCATTAGACATTCTGACTACTCACAACTGCTAATGACAGATTAAACTTTTGATCTCTGCAGAATACTTAGTGATCAAGTATCAGCCAAACCAACTCAAAACAGCGAAAGTGAGATAACAAGGGTGCACAAAATCTGGGTTAGCTAAAACACCAGCCTGTGTTGCCAACCACTTGGCAGGCAGAAGTGCTGGAATTGTGACATGCAGGGCAGCTGATGTGGCTCATCTAGCTGCTTTACATCACACCTATCCTTCCCACATTTGGAAACTTTTTGCCTTTCCCTTCAACACCTCCAGAGAACAGCACAGCAGCAGCTGCTGCATTGTGTAACTAATACCCCCATCTGATCCCAGAGGACAGCTTCATCTTAACACCATGCCAGGGGGATAGAGTTACATTCCCTTCAAACCCCTTCAATTAGAAAATCCTGATTCTGTGCTAGTCAGAGATAACTGCTAAATGCCAGCACTAAATCCCTCTACATAGCACTTGGCATTTAATGTCCTACCTTCTCCAGGTGTGTTCTCACAGCAAAGGATAATTGTTCCACTGGCAGTGATGCCTGCTGCTCATAGTAGTGTATTTGTTATCTCTCCCTGTGTGTGTGTTTATGTGCATGTATATATATGTCTTGCATACGTAACCCCAAGAGCCTGTCCTAACCTATCAAACACTGTGGTAGAAGCAAGAGGTGGGGAAAAAAAAGCATACTGAGCAATGATAGAAAACTTCTGGAGATCTCAATGCAAAATATTCCACGGAAGACATGAAAGAACAGGTCAGCCCATCATGCAGGCTACCGTTTGACTCACCCATCACTTCAGTGGACAGCAGTTTCCTTGTTTAGTTTGTCACTCGATTATTCAAAGCACAAAACTCCACGTCTCTCCATAAATCACTGACAAGGCAGAACAGGAAGATGTGTTCAACTGTGTCTTAATACATTTTAACAAGATTGCTGCTTTCAGGTAAGAAGAAGTTCAGAGAGGAAATACTCTCAAAACCCCCATATTTTCTCAGAACAGATGAGGACATGGTACTTCATCAATCAGTTAATCATAACAATTTTTACAAAGAACATTTATGTAAGTTTGATGGAGGTGTATGCCCTACAGCAGAGACAGACAAAATCATTCAAGAGCTATAGACCAAGCTCCTGCACTGCGAGGATGGCGAAGGGCTCAGAGGATTTTTCTTTCCAGCACTCTGACAGACATCCCATCAGTCAGGTCCCCTGTGTGCAAAACAAGCAGCTTTCTTTGCCAAACAGATCTAAGGAGGGAGCCCTCTGGAAGCAAGAATGCTTCCCACCCACTGGATGTACATTATCCAGCCCCACATTCCCCATTTTTGGTGGCACTTCTGGGTACTAGCACCTTGTTCCACTTCAGGCAATGAGGGGCTAGGAGCAGTATGGGGAAGGTAGGGAAAAGGACTCTGTGTGTGTGTGTGTACCAAGACACCTGAAAATGGTAGGTGAAAGGTAACAGGAAATATTTCAGAGGAATATAAATGAGCAGTGAGGGTAGGAGAGGAAAGAAGGCAGCAGCTTTCTGAGTTGTTAAGGCAAAGCAATGAGTGAGGAAAGGAATAAACTATTCTGGAGATGATTTCACGTCTCCATATAGGCCATATGGCACCAGCAGGCACTTGAGAATTTTGATGCAGCTGAAGCAGAGGAAACTCTCCCTCCCTTACTGATCAAATTAGTACATTTGGGTTAATTCTGCAGGCCTGCTGCACCTTCCTCTCCCTTCTTTCCTTTCCCAGAACCCTGGTTATTCCCTGTTTAACCCATGACCACCTGAACTTTTGACACCGTCTCCTCAGGTTTCACACGTGGTAATGGACAAACAGTGGCAGTAACTGCACTGGCAGGAAGTTAATTTTACTGAGCTACAGTGCTCCCACAAGCTTCTTGAAACTGTCAACATATTATGGTCTGAGTCACCACCTCTTTTCAAATTCTGTGACTTCAAAATCCCCATCCTCAGATGATCTTTTGTAGGAAGTAAACCTGACCAACCTAAGACTGCAGATAAACAAACACACTTGTCACCGTTTCACATCATTCAGTTATACAACATTGTGTTTTTCCCCCAAAACCCCAGATTTCATTTTGCATGCAAATGCTACATGACTTAGTCCAGCCTCAACGACTTTCAGCAAAGTGGAAGTGAATCTTTTCCATCAAGCCTCCCTCTCCTGGTCAAGGCAAGCATCCAGCTAAGTGACTGCCAGCCCTGTGTACCAACAGCAGGGACATGACTGAGAAACAACAGAACTAAAAGTTAAATCCATGATTTCTTTTAAGGTAAAGACAAATTCTATACTAGAGGACTGTAGCAGAACCCCACCAGTATCACACAGAGGTAGGTTCTGAGTACTGCAGTAGAGTGGCTTCTGTGCTGGGCAGTCAAGGGAGAGCTTTTACCTTTTAAAAATGTAAATTATTTTCAAAAACCCCAGCTTACTCAAGACTGCACCATAAGACCAATCTATCCAGCAGAAAACCATCCATTAAAACACCTCTGATTAAGAAATGAAAGTGAATAAATAAGGAAAAAAGATTAAAACTTTCAGTTTGATTCTGCCAGAAAGAAAAACCTAATTATACTGTAAACTTCCTTTCCTAATTTTACTTCCCTTTGTTTTTGACAAGCTCTATATGTCAAGGTAAAGATAGTTCTTGAGGAAGTCAATCTCAAATGGCTAGGAAAACAGACTGAAAAATAAATAAAATTGTGCAATGTTTGTGAGATACCTGAAGAAAGTCTATCAAGATTGTCAAGTTTTGTTGTGATCTGCCCCAGTGATAATGAACCCACAGGAAAGGGACTCTCTTCAGTCAAGGCAAAGAAACTTTTTTTTTTGGCCATTTGGCCAGTGGCTATGCATATTTATGATTAGTGCAATTTAATGATTAATATCCTCACCTTGTAAATGGCGAAGAATCGTGCTTCTGCAACACCTGTAGCAGTCAGCTCCTACAGCCTGCACAACAGAAACCTTGCTTTGCTCCCCATTCACTGCATTCAGGAAGGGCACCAAGGTGGCCTGGGGAGATTTACAATCAAAGGCTTCCTGGCCTGACCTTTACTCAGCTCTGAGGATAACACAAGTAAGCACCAAAGAGACTCCATATATAGCTGTAGAAATGCCAGAGCGCCATCAGAGGAGCACAGCCCTTAAACGGCAGAACTAGCTAGAAGATGAAAGCAAGATTTTTTCCTACAGAATGAGTAATTCTTGCCAAAACATGTTGAATTCTATGGGGCCTTTCATTTTCAGGAGTTTTCACTGGAAAGGAGTCATCAAATTCTTAAAGCCAAAAGCCTCTATTTATGAAGCTAAAGAAATTAGGGAAATTAGTCTTAAGGAGGTTTCAAAACATCAGTTCCACTTTCAGCTCTAGGCATTGGCAGGAAAGCAGAGAAGTCTGATCTTCAGAAAATACAGTCAGCCTGCTATGTTGTTCCAGAAAAAGAAAACTGGTCCCCGGAGTCATTGCTTGCACCTCATGGCTCGGGCCATGCCAGAGAGCATACAATTGCCTGGGATCACACAATGGGAGCAAGGAAAGTGTCTTCTCCTGCAGTAGAAGGCATACAAATGGACCTGGATCATTGTTCAGGCACACAAGGCCACACAGTCTCCATGTGTCCTCCTTCCTCTGGAAAAAAAAAAAAGGTTTTAATGCAGAGCTGCCTCTGCTTATGCAAGGTCTGGTCTCTTACAGGCAGTAAAAGGCTGGGAAAGGGCAGGAACTGCCACATGGCAGGACCGCTTCCAAAACTGTCTCTTGCCACACATTTTGGACCCGTGGAATGGACTAAAGTGAAAAAGCCTTTAGGAGATATTTTAGGGGAAAAAATCATGCCTTATTCCAGCTGCACAGTGAAGATGAGGAGAGCCTGGCAGCAGAGCTGATGGCCAGCCCCAAGGACATGCCGATCCTCAGGCTACTCCTGGAAAACCTGTGTGGCTGTCCTATCATCCCTCCTTTCTGGGGGAACAATGGAACGGGGACAGCAGATAATTTGCCCATCTCATCAGCTTAGATGGAGAACTCCTCCAGGCACAGCTGAATCAGGGGGGAAGGGGGAAGCATTTCACGTATCACAGCCAGAGCCATGAACCCCTCAAAGTGAGATGCAGCAGTGCAGCCCAGTCATTGGGCTGGAGAAAGAATAGTCCAAGAGACAACTGAGAGCACACCCCATCGATGTGTATAAATATCTCAGGTGGGGGTGTCAAGGGGATGGAGCCAGGTTCTTCTTTAGAAGTGCCAAGCAACGTGAAAAGAGGCAATGGGCAGAAACTGATGCACAGGAAATTCTACCTGAATATGAAGAACTTCTTTATTGTGCTGATGACCACACATAGGACATGCTGTTCAGAGCAGTTGTGCAGTGCCCCTCACAGGAAATATTCCAGAACATCTGGACAAAATCCTGTACCAGGTGCTCTGGGACGACCCTGCTTGAGCAGGCAGCTTGAAGCAGATCAGCCACTGTGCTCCCTTCCAACCTGACCCATTCTATGATAGGCTGGAGACCCAGCTGAGGCTGGTAGTGCTCAGGAACAGCCAGCTCCCTCTCAGATTTGCACTCACAGGGGTCATTTCAGTGATTTTTCAGGTCTATTTAGAAGCGAGGAGAGAAAGGGAATAAAATGGCGGCCGGGCTGAAAAACCCGCTAACGGCCACCAGGGGGCGAGCCGGGACCTCCCCGCTGTCCAACATGGCGGCGTCCGGCGCGGCTTCACCCGCCGGAGAGAACGGGCGGCGCCTGCCAGGAACTGCCGACTTCCGGCGCCCGCCCCGTTCCTGAGGGGCCGGCCCTCCGCGCCATGCCCACGCCGGGAGCCGGCGGCGTGAGCGGAGGCGGTGCCCGCCGGTGCCGCTGGGCCGGGGCTGTGCGGACAAGCCGCTCCTTCAGCCTCCCGCGGGGACTGCTTTCGGGCTGAAATCGCCGGCGCAGGTGGCGTGAGGGCGGGCAGCCCTCGCGGGTGGGCGCTGGAGGGGAGTGAGGCCCGGCCGGCCTGAGGGGGATGCGCGGGTAGCCCGCGCCTGCAGCCAGCCCAGCCCAGCCCAGCCCCGGTGGTCGCTGCGGAGCTGGCGTCAGGCGGCCACAAGATGTTCAGCTGGCTGGGGACCGACGACCGTCGGAGGAAGGACCCGGAGGTGTTCCAGACGGTCAGCGACGGCCTGAAGAAGCTCTACAAAACCAAGCTGCTGCCGCTGGAAGAACACTACAAGTTCCACGAGTTCCACTCGCCCGCCTTGGAGGATGCCGACTTCGACAACAAGCCCATGGTGCTCCTCGTGGGGCAGTACTCCACTGGGAAGACCACCTTCATCAGGTAAAATCCAGCTGCCTGTCGCCTCCTCTCCCAGGCATGCCTGCACCTTCGACGCCCGGGGACTGGGGTGGGGCAGAACGTGTCTCTGCTACCTGTGCTATGCGTTAAAACCCCTTTTTTACCCCCTTCGCGTCCCCTCAACAGCTTTTCGTTGACAAGTCACTTCCACTCAAACGTGGAGTGATGTGAGATGTCCCATGAATCACCGACGTGGCAAAAAGTAGCCCAGGGCAAGGCTGAGGAGTGCAGGCAGGGCAGGAGTGTGGAGATGTGAGTCACTGGGGCCGTCCTGGCCGTTCAAAGTGCAAAGGCTTTGGGAAGCCTCGCGCGGGCATTCCCGTGCCTGCACTGCCCAGCTTGACCCTTATAGTAGCCATTCTTTTCAATTTGCTGTAGCTTTTGAATGGTGAGGCAGCTTTAAAGGGAGTGCTTCGGTTTGCAGGTGCTCTCTCTTTCACAGTTGGATCTGTCTTTCTTTGCACTGTCCCAGAGACAACACTCAGAACCCACTTAGAGAAGCCTGTGTGCCTGTGCACAGAGAGACCTGCCCCTCTTCAGGGCTCCAGAAGTAAAGTCCTGTTTTAACTGTGTCCTGCTCAGACGAGATACTGGAAGCAGCAGTTACCTTTCGAACTGTATAGAAAGAGCAGCTGCCAGCAGCTCTTTCATTTCAGTGATGTGAAACTGTCGCAGAGAGGGTTAAACTTTTCCGACTGGCCTTGGTTGCAGAGATCTCTGTTCAGCCATGCTGCTAGTTCAACTTGCAGCAGCCTTTCCCTTGGGATCATAGCTGAAGCTGCGCTGTCCATGTTTCCTATGTGATTCATAAGCTAAGCGTTAAATTCCAGCCTTTTTCTGGCGTGGCTGTGTTGAAATCTGTGGAATTACCCCATTGTAAATCTGGACGCGAGCCACAGGCAGCCAGCCCTTTGTTCTACCAGTATTTCTTGGTGAAGGAGGGAACTGCAGAGAGTAGAGAGAGGTGAATCAAATTGACTGTACCTCTAAAGGAGTGACCTTGAGAAATGCAGGGGCTTTTTTTTTTTTTAATGTGCTATAATATTCCTGCTGCTAAATTTCCTGGTTGGGAGCCAAGAACAGATGCATTTCTGCTACCTTGGCATGTACCTGGCAAACAAAGTTTAAGAGTTAAAAGGTTTTTCTCATATGAGAAGGTCAGGTGGATGGTGAAGGGGTGCAAAAGACCCAAAGAAGCATTTTGTACATGTTTGCAAAGGGAAAAATAGAGGTGATGGCACAGCTGCTTGGTTCCACCCCAGATCTTTGTTCTGTGACTTGGTACCAAACCTGTTTGAAAAGCTTTTTCTGTCATCTGGGTTACAGACACTCAGAGCCTGAACACAAGGAGGTTGCTGAATTCCTGATAAGGCTAACTAAAGCATCTCTTCCTAATTTTTTTCTTTGGATTGCCAACATCAATGTTTCCCTGCAGTCTCACCTGCATGCTGTTAGCAGAGACTTCCTGCCTTTGCCCCTCTCTGTTCAGTGAAGTCCTTTTTCTGTAAGCCTCAGCCCCTTTTGCAGAAAGTTTGGGTGCCTAGAGCATGTTCCAGGCAAAAGAAGACAGAGGCTTAGCTCATGTGAGATGGCAGCAACAGCCTCTTTGCTGTCAGCAAATGGATCTGAGCCTGTCTAACAACTGCTTTTCACTGGAGCTTGTGTCCTCTTCTGTCAATTATCTCTGGGCACAGGGCTGAGATGAGACTATGGTCAAGCAGAAGTGACCAAGAGTTTTGGGAGCTTCTGCTTCACAGGAGTGCCAAACAGACATGAGAAGGCCTTTCAAAAAGGCAGAGTCTTCTGTTTAAAATAGTAACTAAGAAGGTGAGAGTTGAGAACTCTGGTACAAGCCCAGGATCTCTAACAGTAGGAGAACTGTGAGAGTCTGTTACTCCAGCATGTTCCCAGTCAAAGACCAGAAAACCTCGTGGTGCTCGTGATAGGCTTCCAGTGTGAGCTTGCAGGCGCTGGTCATTAAAGAGCTAGGATAAGCACCAGATTAGCATCCAGAGTTATTGTGGGAAGGCAAGCGGGAGCTAAAGCTGAGAGCAGGGAGGAGTTAAAGGGGCTGGGGGAGGAAGTGGGAGGTTTGACAACCATTATGGCTTAGCAGTAGAGTGAAGCAAGAAACAGCCTCTGGACATTCCTTCCATAATCTTGTCAGGATGGGGGATAATTAGTGTTATCCTTCTGTATTAATTCCACTCTTAAATTGCATCCTGCTTGTACTGTCATGCAATTTAGGGAGATGACTTAGTGCCACTAAACAATCACGTGGAATGAACTCAGTCCCAGTTTACCTGGATCCCAGGACACCTTACCAAAAAAAAAAAAAAAAGACCCTTAGTCACCTACCTAAGGAATGTCCATCTTCCAAACCTGTTTCCTTGTTTTATGGAATCTGAGGTGAAACAAGGAAGAAGTGCAAGGCTCTGAAGCACCTAAACTGCAGCATCTTGCAGTGAGGCTCCTCTCTCATCAGGAGCTGATGGCAGAAAAAAGGCAGTCAAGGTCAGCAGTGAGAAACGTTCCTAGAGGCTGAGCCAGGAAAGAGGGAGGTGAGTTGTGTGGGTCAAAGCCAGTGAAGTGAAACCAGAGCAAGGTTTGTTTTCAGTGGAACCAGTCTGTTCCCCTTTCTGCTTACTGGGACACAGAACTGAGCCTTTCTCTGCTATGTGAAAGGTATAGCATCGCTAATGCAGCTTTTCCATTCCTGCTTCCTGCTGTATCATCTCTGTGCTCACTCCCATTTCTCTCCTCACCATATATTTGGCTGACACTTTTCCACAGGGTTGGGGACTGAAAGTCGGTGCTGATTAGGGCAAGGCAACACCTCTACCTGGGAATATCTGACAGCCACAGCAGGATCTCACTGGAACCTGCCTTTATAATGTTATTGCTTTTTATGTTTCCTGTAAGAGGGTGGGAGTGCAGGACAGAACATTACTCTTCTAATTAACTTAGATTCCTTGGTCACTTCTAAAAATAATCCTGGCTCGAGTCCAGCCATCCTGCTAATAAAATAAACAACCCTGCCAGAGCCCTACTGACTGTCAACACAGCTTGCTTTTCTGGTGTAACCACCCCTTCCTCCTAACAGCTAATCATTTACACGTCCTGGCCTCTCCACACTTTTGTCACAGGCTACACTCAGAGCTCTGGTGTGACTTCCCCATGCGGCCCTGAACCTTTCATCTCTGCCTGCATCAGGCAGTTGTCACCATTTCCTCCTGCTCTGCCCTTCTTCCCTTTCCCGCTCAGCATCACCTCTGCTGCCACACTCAGCGGCATCCTGCAGGGCTCCTGCATGACTCATCACGGGCAGGCAGCCCCTTCCCCCACATCCTGCGGCACTCCTGCCCTGCCTCTCCTTACCCGTCTCCAAATCTGCCTGGGAAAGGGGACCCCAAGCTGGGCTGGCACTAATGCAGCTTTCCTGCCCTGTCCCTTACCAGGAGCCAGCCTGAAATGGGCAAACAGCATGATGCCTCCAGCCTCATACCGACTCCAGACACTTCTCTAAAAGGGAGATTGATCATAAAAAACCCATTCTCCTCCTGCCTGGGGTACTCTACAGACTTTCCTGGCCTGGCTGGAGGTCACTCCCCCAGGCCTTTGAAGGTGTGCAGCAGCTCAGCTTAAGGCATGCAGTGCTGGCAGGGGAAATTGCTTGCTAGGGTTGGTATTTTCCTCAGCTATTGTTTGCTCTTCTCTCCCAGAAATCCCCACAAGTGTGACAACTGCATGTGTTCTCCAGCTTGCCTCTGGTAGCCAGGGCAGGCTGTGTCACTGCAGAGCAGAAGTGCTTCCCCCCATCAGGCAGTGTCAATACAACCCCTTGTATTTGTCCTTTGTACAATGAGATTCTTGTGCTGTTGACACCCTTCTGCACAATGTACTCAGATCTCCCAGAGAAGCCTCACTTAAAATAGATGCTGTGATAGTGGGCAGTCAAATCTTCATCTCTCTGGTTTCCTACCACTTGTTGCACATTAAGTCAATAGCACTGGTGTGTAGCTACTTCTTTTGTGCTATTGTTGGGATTTTTTGTTTTATATTTTTTTGAGTCTTACACAAGAAATAAACACAAATGCTTTGAAACATTAGCTGAAGCAGAGATGTGATAAAATTCTTCCAAGCAGGCTGTCTGGAGGAGTGTTGCAATTACACACAGGACTTTTGGTTAGACTTTCTGGGAAGCTTTGTCTATAAATAACAAACAAACCCCCCAACTATTTTTTACTTCTGCTCAAAAGTTGCCATATTACACGTGCATCTCAAGCCTGTAAAAAAGAAAAACAGTGTTTGTTACAGCAAGGCTGTAACCTGACATTGGGAGGGGCCTTTCTCAAAAGCACTTCACTTGTTGCATTTGACAGTTGTTAATACTGTCTGTTTCTTTTCTCTCTAGTATTTGCATGGGGAGAATGCAAATATTTATTTCTATGGATTCAGTGAATTCCCATCTATATAAAGCCACTGGCTTGACAGCAATGTTCATCAGGGGCTAGTGTTTGAATTGCCATCTTGGAGGCACAAACTTGGTTTCCAGAGTCTGACCTAGTGGCTTCTAACCTAGCAAACAGTTGTGTCAGTGTAAAGAGCTTTCCAGAGAATTAAGCCAAGAACATTCATATGACAGTCTATGGCGCCCATGGTGGGAGAGAAGCAGCCCTTCCTTGTTCTCAGGTGCTTCAAGCTAGAGAGGAGTTACTGCAGCTGCCAGGAAGGTGTATCGTGATCACCAGCCAGAGAGGTGGCACACACCATCACTACCTGCAGTCTGCTTAAATAATGACCCACTTTTGTAGGAAAGTTTGAGAAACCCCTATATGGCTTAGATAAATAGGATATATCCACCCTATTGTAGGAGGTCAGAGGGCTGCTCTCTTCCTGGATTATTTCAGGTCTTTTAGGAGCTGATCAACAGCTGCTATTGCATCTTGGAGTTCTGCAATTAAGAAGAGTCACTTCTGGTGTCCTTCTGGTAAGCATGGGACTTGGAAATGACTTTGGACAAAAGATACTAGAAAATACAGGATAATACACCAGTAAAGGAGGTGTGGTCAGCTCCTAAGGGAATTATGGATGCCATTTCTGGGGGTATTCTTGTTGCAGTATGAGTGCGTACCAAACCAGATAAGTAGCAGTGACTTGTCCTGGGTATACATTTGCTTGTTTTACCTCTAGATCCAGCTTATTTGGCCACCTTTCCCATTGGGAACTGAAGGCATATTTACTGACATGGTATCAATAAATAGCCTGCACAATTTTTTTTTTGTTGCTCCTTAAACACTGGGTAGCGATTACCTATGTTAAAATGACAGTGAAAGCAGGAACTCCTAAAAAGTTGTCACAGGCCTTCATGCCAATGGTCCTGTAGTCCCTTACACAGGAACTTCCCTCACTAAGACTCACCTGAGTGAACTAATTCTCGTGCTTAGACATATTAGTCTCAGTCATGAAAAAAATCTCCAGTCTTTCTCCTAATTCCTTTTCCACATCTCTATGATCTACTTTTGACACCACAGCAATTCTGTAATAATCTTTCTACCTACTAAGATTACATCAAAGCAATGGGAGAGGGAGTGCCAGCTAACCTTTGGCAACAAGCAACACATTACACTAACCTCCATAGTCTGGTAGTCATTCTGTTCTTCATGTAACTAGCCAGAGCTTACCACTTGTCACTTCCCTCTGACACCATCCCATCTGGAGGGCTAGACCAGTTCTAGCTACCTTCTGCAAGCCACATGGATGTAATGGTCTTAGTTTTCAGCACAGCATCAGCAGGTGATTCTCTGCACCCAAATGCACAAACACAGACCTGGCCTCAGTGATGGCATTTGGTACCTTCGTGAGCCAAAGGGAACTGTCCCATGCACACAGCATTTACCCACCCTGAATTTGGCAGGCTAAGTTAGGATATGCAGTCAAGGTACTATTCAAAGTCTTACAATCCCATGGGTGACTGTCTTTCCCTGAAATTTGCCAAACTACCTTCAGAAAATAATAAGACATGCTGTACTTACTGTGCTATCTAGCTTAATATATAGCTTGGAATATACTCCCCCACCCACGTGCGTAGCAGTCAATATGCTTGAACAGTTGGTAGTGCATACCTGTAGCTGCATTTCAGAAGGACACAAGGACAGAGACTGAGACTTCAGTCAAGTACAGGGGAAGCTGGCATTTAAGCAACTGATTTGAACTGGGGGCTAAGCACATTAGTTGGATGAGTCTGCTGAAATGAGCAGCAGTGAAGTAATTGATATAGGCACCAAGAGCCAGTAGGGTTTCTGGATTAACTCTGTAAATGTGGTGAACTGCTGTTTTTACTTCACTGTATTAACTCTGTTCCAAATGTCTCGAGGATTGAAGTACACAAAATGATGCAATGTGATGAGAATCTCTTCCCAGAAGCTATAACCATCTTAATTTCTTCATCCATCGTAAATGAGCTTTCAGTGTTGAGATCCTAAGTAGAAAAGCTACCAAGACATTTATCAAATGATTCAGTGACAGTGCTAAAAATAGTCTTGGAAGGATCCATGCTCTTGAGCTTCATAATTGCGCTGCAATCTTCAGTACAACTCATTTAGGACTTACGCAGCTCATGTCTCATGCCCACACCCTGTTTTTTTGACTTATAGGTACCTGCTGGAGCAGGATTTCCCAGGGATGAGGATTGGACCAGAGCCTACAACTGACTCCTTTATAGCAGTTATGCAAGGAGATGTGGAAGGAATTGTTCCTGGAAACGCATTGGTGGTGGATCCCAAAAAGCCATTCAGGAAACTCAACGCCTTTGGCAATGCCTTTTTGAACAGGTCAGTACTCAAGAACTCCTTTGTTTTGCAGAGTAAAGCTAGAACCTAGTGAGCAGCATAGCAAGTAATTTAAAGGGATAAGGTACTTATTTTTCTCCCATCCACATGGCTGGTGCAAAGCCAATCCAGTCCTTCCACATGCACATAAGTCATTTGGTGAAGGGATGATAAATTCAAGCGGGACAAACCTTCATTTTACTTGAACAAACAAAAATGACACCACAGACTAAGTTCATCCCACAGGAGACTAGAGGTAAATATCTTCATTACACTTGCTCTCCTCTGCTTCAGTATTTCTAGCTTCTTCCATTTGCAATCAAAACCAGGCTCTCTCAGTTCCCATGCCTTACACATACAACCTCAAATTGATGACCACTCTAATGTGTTTCCTGTAAAAAAATGTAGCAAGGTGTTTGGACAGTGGCTCTGTGACATGAGGAATACAACCTTTCCATCCCCTAGACTCAGCTCAGCCATAGGGAGATTTTGGATCTAGGCCTTGCAGGAAGCCAGCAGCACACACCCATATCCTAGATGAGCACAAACTGTGCTGCGAAGGCAACAAACTGACTACACCCATCATCAGCGCCTTCCCTGCTAACATAGTGTGGGACACACTGGAAACATGGCAGCTGCTCAGCCAAACAGCCAGGAAAGCTGGGCTGGGCTCTGGCTCCCATTCTGTCTTCGAGCTTAGAGAATGACTGTCCACAGGGTGCTGCATCTCCTACCAGCACTGACCACAGGAGTGCTGGTGTAGGCTGCAGAGTGGCAGGGAATGGACCTGCAGAGAAGCATGAGAGAAGCATACTGGCAGGAGAGGGACCTAGCTGGAGTCACTGCTGTGTGGAGAACCTCACAGTGCCTCAGGGTGACTCTGGAAACAATATCTGATCACTGCACAGGACCGTCCTTCAAATACATCAACATGATCCTGCACCAGAGAGACTTTGAGGAGTTTTTGATGTTTCATAGGGCCCAGAACATCTGCACCTGACCAACAGTTAGGTCAGGTGACTGTCCACTCCCTACACCAAGGCAGAAAGGTGATTTGCCCTAAGAAAATAACAGGCCTCTTGCCTGGAGTGCAGAGATCGCAGATGAATAGGACATAATTCAGAGCAGCTCAGCTGATAGTTGAGAACAGCCGCAGCTGGCAGACACTTCACTGCAGAGAAGGAACATTAGGCCAGGCATGGAGGGCAAAAAAGCAAACACTTCTGAACTAGCCTGATGGATGTGTTCTGAATGCAGTTTTCTCCTGATACAGCAAGGAATCTCTGCATGCATTAACCCAATTCACTGTATCATGCTGTGCTCTTGTTGTGCTTCTTCTACTCTTCCTTCTCCTGAGGAAGGAGTGAAGCTTGTGCAGACAGCAGGCAGAGGGACACAGCAGTGATTCAGCAGCAGCGTAAGTGCAGTCCTTCTAGGGATGCAGGGAGTAGCCACAGCAGCTAATGACATCTTTCTCTTGCTGACATGGAAAAAAGAGGGGTAATGATTTCTAAACGTACAGAGGAGACACTAAGGGGGACTAGCTCAGCTGTGTGAGCATCACAGTGGTGAAAATGCAGATGCTAATGCGCAGCTAATTAGGAAATTAAACACATGCAAGAGTTGACTCAGAGGGCCAGAAATTTAGCAGATGTAAGTCTTGGTGCACCTACTGGACCAGATCAAGCCGCCCACACTTACTTCTCCAGTGGGCCTGGCTTCATTGCTAGAGACAAGCAGAGCTATCGCTGCCTTGCACATATCTTACTGCTGCCATGTATATGCCAAGGTCATGACCTTGGCTAGGAGGCTGTGAGCAAGAAATTTGCAGAAGTGAGCTAGTCTCCAGGAGCCACACCTCTAAGCCAAGATCAGAGTGGCCATGGGCAAGTCTGCTTTGCCTGTGGTTAGTTAAAGGTACTGTGAGCGTCAGTGAAAAGGAGCAGAGCAACACGAGGCAGTAGCATTCACACAGGCCAGGCTGGTCTTGGCTGAGAGGTGGCAGCCCACAGCACTGTGTCCTGTAGGGTGCAGAGCCTGCTGGTCCAGAAGTGAGCATCCACCCTTAGCTGGGACTCCCTCCCCAGCAGAGACTGGGATCTGCTGCTTTCCAGGAAGCAGGGGAAGACTGATATAGTCAGGATTTGGCTGGGAGACAAGCAAATTGTGCTGCTCAGAGCCTGTATCCTCCCTCCCTCCATTCCCAGGAGGTGGAGCACCTGCCCATACCGGGGAGATAGGGTTGCCCAGGGCTGAAAGGAGGATAGCAGGTCTGCAGAATCCTGTCTCTTGTCTGCTCTTCTTGCCTCAGGTTGTTCCTGGGCATTGAGAGAAGGGCTTGCTTTCCTTTCTCCAACTTGGTTGGCCAAACCCCGCCTCTGGGAAGATTCCAGAGAGATTAGAGGTTGCACCTTATTATCAGGAAGACTTGTTTGGCACCAAGGGCCTGAAGCAAAATCAGGAATCTCACCCATTACTTTGATATCACATTGACTAGGTTGCAAGAATTCCCCTATCCCCAAAGTTTGTTTTGGGAAGCTAAGGTGGAATCAGTCCTGGTTTTATGTTGTGAACAGCAGGAGAGGTGGATAACAGGTTGCTCCTTCAGCCCTATGCTCTGCCTGTAGAGGTAGTGAAACTCTAGTTTGGCACCACGTTCCTCCCTTCATATGGCCCCAAACAGAATTAGGTCATGCTCCCTGAGGTCCTGCAGTTCTGCTGGGACAACAGGAAGGCAGCAGCCTTAATTTTGCCAACAGAGCCAGAATGCATTCACTCATGCTGGCCTCTGACCTTATATCTAAAATCTCCTGTGGAATACTTTTCCTAGAGAAACCAGTGGAAAATCCCCCTGCCCCATCTAATATTATAGCACAAGGAATACTCAGGGCTGTAACAACAGAGCAAACCTGTGTTGGCAAGACAAGAGAATAATATGACCTCCTGAGCCTTTTGTTCTCTGCTGCTGTGCCTGGCACTCAAGAGGATAATCAGGCCAGTCCCCCCTCTTTGATATGAGGTATTACACATTCAGAAATGCTCCCTGTTACCACCTGCCCAGCTGGGGATGTGGGAAGCTGTAATATGTGGTCTGAAATAGCTGACAGCTTTGGGGAGGAGACACTCTTTAACCCATGAGGATTCACTCTTGTCAGAATCTCCTTGAAAAGTCATACAAGTAGAACAATTGGGGTGAGGTTGCAAGCATAGCCTGCAAGAGTTCAGAGATGCAGGGGCTTCTGCAGAAGCAGACACTCCTCAGAGCACTGCAGGGCCCCATCTGCCTTGACTGCACTGAGTGGTCCTTGTGCCAGCCCCCATCCTTTGTGGTTCTGCCTCCTCCCACAGGAACATGTTTTTTGTGCCTGGATGTCACACCACCCTATTAATATGCATTATGTACACACACACGCACTTGTGTGCCTGGAATGCCATCACAAAAGGCTAGCCATGAAATGCTACCAGGAGCTAGAGAAGCAGATAGGCTTTTACTGTCCTTTCCTGTTGCTAGCAACTGAAATAGATGAGCTGCAGCCCACAAAGCACAAGTGACTCTTCTTAGGCTGTCATTTGCATAGATACAGGATGGGGAGCAAGTAGTTAAAGAGCAATTACACATAAATGGAGCTGCAGAGGGGGGAGTAGTGAATTACAAACTGAGTGTGAGTTAACAGTGTCATACTGCTGTTAAAAAAGCAAACATGCCACTGAGATATATAAACAGCACTGTCATCTGTAAGAGATAAGGAGCAATCCCTCCACTTTGCTCACCACCAGCAGGGCCATGGCTGGAGTACATCAGCTTATGGCATCATGCCTGAAGAAATATGTGGAGCAGTTTGAGAGGACCCAAAGGAAGGCTGCAGGGGTCTTCAGGGATTTAGAAATGAGCCGTAAAGGCAGCTAGAGACAACTGGAAGAGATAGGAAAAAGAAAAAAAAACAACCACCAAACTGTTTTCTATAGAGGAAAGACTGAGAGGAGCAGGATGACAATAGTGAACATTGTGGCAAGAGGGGAAAGTAAATAATTTTTCACATCTGCTGTGTTTGTGACTGAATGACATTGTAACATACAAAATTTAGATTAGACATAAAAAAAGAGGGTTTACTGTAAAGATTATTAAGTAATGGAGTAGACTCCCAGCAAATGTTGGTGAGTCTGCATTGTTACAGATTTGAAGAACACTTCAGACAGCCTGATTGATCCTGCCTTAAGGTAGGATGATAGACTAAGCAACCTCTTGAGCTCTCATACTGCCTATGCTTTAGTACTTTGATGGTGCAACAATAGCACATTTTTTTGTCTGTTTAAGACCAGATTTGAAAGAGAACAAAAGTCCTACAGCATTGCTGATTTTTTTTTTAAACCAAGTTATTTCAGTTCACTTGAGTTCAGGACTCTACAAGGGAATGCTTAAGCAAAGAAAAACAAATACCACTTCTTGTTAAAATCTAAACAGCACATAAATGAAAATCCAAATGTTTTCATAATTCACAATTTGGGGGCCCATATAAAAAACCTGTCATAGTTCGTGACTGAGACCCATGTTCCAGAGGCAGCAAAATAGAAATGAGAACTGAGCACTTTTCTCTTTCTCATTTCTTTAAAGTAACAGTAGCTCAAATTTCCAACTGAAGAGAGACCAGAGTCTGGCTTGTCCCATGTTGCCTGGGATGTTCAGCACATCATAAATATATTTTGCCTTTTTTTAAAAATACTTATTTTCCCCACAGGTTCGTCTGTGCCCAGCTACCTAATCCTGTATTAGAAAGCATCAGTGTCATTGATACACCAGGAATCCTTTCTGGAGAAAAGCAGAGAATTAGCAGAGGTAAGTCCCAAGTTCAGTTCTCTTTTAAATGACAGTAGTGAAAACCAAAGGAACTGTATATGAGTTCCACTTCAAACTAGACAAGCTGTGGATAAAAGCAGTGGTAGGAGCATCTCAGAGGTACAACATGACTTTGCAAATGGAGACCAAAGGAAGATTATTAATCTGCAGACAGTTTAAATGTTTTCAGGGAAGGCTGCTGACAAGCTCAGCAGTACCTGTGACACAAGCCAGTATTTCACCATGGAAGAGATTTCTATCAGAGTCAAGTAATAACTATCTGCTTTGCTGAAACACTTGCTTTCAGTGGCTTACTGATGATCCATAGCCAAGGCCCCCATTGTAATCAACCTGGTTGCTTGCGCTGTCCAGGCTTCCTAAATTTAGTGCAGGACTGGATTGGGTTTAAGAGCCATGGGCACCCAAGTTGCTCATTGCAGTGGGGAATCTGGAAAGCCTGTGAACACTACATCATAAAATCCTAGAGTAGTTTGGATTTGAAGGGACATTAAAGAGGCTCTTGTTTCAACCCTCTGCCATAGATAGAAGGGGCATCTTCCACTAGACCAGGTTGCTCAAAGCCCCATCCAGCCTGGCCTTGAACATTTCCAGGAATGGGGCATCCACAGCTTCTTGGGGCAAGCTGTGCCAGTGCCTCACCACCCTCACAATAAAGAATTTCTTCTCAGTAATACAAGCCTTCCCTTTTTCAGTTTAAAGCCCTTCCCCCTTGTCCTGTCACTACAGACCCTTGTAAATGGAGCTGATGAATAGCACAGAGTCTCTTGGTGAACTGGTGAGGTCACTCTCAGACTCACGCTCTAAAGTGGGCAACATCTTTATACTTCAGGCTAACATCTGTGGTCACTTCCTTGCTCTGTAAGGTGACAGTGGCATAGCTTGCATTTCTAGAAGGTTCCTTAAATAAAGCTGGGAGTTATGCATCATTTCATTGGAAGAAAGCCAAGAGTAGTAATCTCAGCATTCAGGTTTGAGAAGATCAGTTCTCATGCACACTGCCTATGAACAGTGCACAGTTGAGTTTCAGCAGCACAGGCTCTACCCCAAACTACTGAGGCCTTTCCCATATTTCCATGTTCTGTCCCGTAAGATTTCAGATGACTTTCCAAGTTATATGACAGTTCTGCATTGAAATTTTTCATGGAAACTTCCTTTTTTTCTTTTAAATGAGCAGTCACCTTCTTTGGAGTGAGGTCTTGTTTGTTTTGCTGGGATTTTCCACCACAGGAACCTTAGCTAGCAAAGAAGTGTCAATAAAGCACAGCTACAGTTAGTTGAAAACTCACATTAACCTTATTCACTGTGGGCTTCTGCCCTGCTAGGGGATCAGAAATTCCAAGGTGTGCCATCCTTAATGAAAAGGTTGAAAAATACGCTGTGCAAGCATTCCTCCCCTCAGCAGAAAGTATTATGGAGATAAAAAAACTGTACTATGTGGTGTAGACATTTTTCCAGTCAAAAAATGCCACTGAAAGCAAACAGTTCTTCTGTGAAACTATCACAGTGAAAGAAACTTGCTTAGGAGGAAATATTTTTGTTATTAAAAAAAAAAAAAAAGTGTAGGTGAGTCAAAATGCACCCATTTCAAGCCTTTTCCAAATCTCCTCACTAATTCAAATCCTAACATATATTGCAAGCTTTTCCTACTTTTCCTCTGTTTACAAAACTCAAAATACCCTCCTGCAAAATACACTGGCACTTCTTGCTGCTCTTTCTGCAAAAATTTCTCTGTCAGCTTTCCAGTGGGTCTTGGTATCCCATTCTAGAGCCTGTCAGTCTGACCTTGATGCTGGCAAAGGTCATGGAACTGATCATCATCATGGATCAGGCCAGGTAACACAAGCTTATGAGAGGCAGGTCCTACTTGACCAACCTCCTCTCCTTCTATGACAAGGTGACCCATTTCCTGGATGGGGATATTGCCTACCTAAACTTCAGTAAAGCCTATGACCTTGTTTCCCTTAGCATTCTCCTGGAGAAACTGGCTGCTCATGGCTTGGATGGGTACACCCTTCCCTGGGTGAAAACTGGCTGTAGGGCCAGGCCGAGAGTGGTGGTGAAAGGAGTTAAATCCAATTGGCAGCCAGTCACAAGTGGTGCTTCCCTGGGCTCAGCTGGACCAGTCATGTTTAGTATCTTTATCAATGATCTGGACAAGGGGATTGAGAGCACCCTCAGCCAGTTTGCAGATGACCCCAAGCTGGGCTGGAGGGTGGGAATGCTCTTCAGAGGAATCTGTAGAGGGATCTGAATTGATGGGACAGATTAATGGGCTGAGGCCAGTGCTGGGTTTACGGTTGGATTCAGTGATCTTAAAGATCTTTTCTAATTAAACAGTTCTGTGCTTCCTGCAGCTACTCTAATAAATGCCAGCAGTGCCAGAACACGCCGATGCACAGCTGTGCACTGTTAGGAATGTGACTGGTGTACCTTAACCCAAGCCAATGCCTCTGCAAACATTTGGAAACAGCTGAGGAACCTAAAGGGGAGTCCCAGTTCTGTACATTTTTGCACACTATACGTGTTAGTAGCACTGGAAGCCTGTCTCAGCATGTGGAACAGGTTCTTCCTGGACAACTTTTCTGCCCCTAGCACAATTAAGTGCACTTAGGGCAGAAAATTGTCACACTGACCCTGTGACTACACTGTGTGGTCATTCAACCCTTTTGCCAGGAAGCAACTCTCGTGGAGTACAGCCATCTCCTGATCCTCCTGCCACCCCAGGAATTTGCTCTGCTGTATCTCCAGCCACACAAGGGGGCTGTCACAACCTGTCAGCTGATTTAATCACAGTAATTAAAAGTACAATGTAGGTGGGATCTCGCTTTGTCACCTTTTACATCCAGGACAGGCTGAAAGTGGTCATGTGGGCCAGGCCAGATGACCTTGCAATATCTACAGGACAAGATCCTCATCTGGTTTAGATGAACACAGCTTTATTGAGGCTGGGACAACTCCAGCAATTTCTGTCTACAGGGAGCAGGAAGAGTCAAAAGAGTGCTGAGGTTCTTGTGTTTAGAAAGGGCTGCTGCCAGGCATTGGCTTGAGCTTATCTCAAGGTGTTTGAAAGGGAGTACTCACCTCCCAGTTCCCATGGAAGAGGAATAGGAAAAAGTGGTGAGGCTGGCACCTTTGCCACCAAGCTTACAAGCCAGCTGACCTCATTAGCAAGTTGGTTTTGGAGACAGATAGAGCAGTGACATGGCTCCTAGGCAGAAAACAGACAGGGCTAAAAACTGCTGACACAACAAAGTTCTTCTGCTCTTTCTGTACCTTCCCAGCCTGCTCAGATTTCACTTGGGAATGAAGCAATACCTGAGAGAGTCTCACAGGTTTTCCAAGAGAGTTTGAAGTTTCTTAACTGCTTGGAACAGGAATGCTTTTCTTACCCCCATTGCTAGTAGTAGTTCTAAGACCCTCAGACTGGGGTACCTGTGACACAAAGTCAGGGAAGAGAGTACATAGTGAAGCAGCATTCTGTCATAAATTTGAGGGGGAAAGTAAAGATGTAAAAGATGTAGCGGGCTTTCCCAGCCTGCCCATCCCATGAGAACCAGCAGCATTTCTAAAAATAGGAAATTCCTCTCAGTGGGAACATCACAAGTCTGTCTCCTTCCCCATTAGAAGTCAGGAGCATTATCTAATCTAGCGTCAATTTAGCAGAATACCATGCTGTCAAAGTTTAGCAATCCATGAAAGCCACCTTACACCCCTGAATTTCAAAGCAGTATCTGTTCCTGTTATTGCATCCGTGTTTCAAAGAGCAGGAGCAAGGGAACGGGATTTAAAGGATTGATTCCGGGGCCAAGTCCAGGTTCTGAAGCTTTTCATTTGTCTGAACTCAACGCTGAATTAAAGTCACTGCTGTGTTGCTGTTAAAGATGACAGATCTGACAGTCCCTTCCCCTTTACAGCCAGGCTGTGCACAAGCACAGGGTGCTGGTGTTAGTGCTAGCAGCAGGGCTTTGCAGATGGCTACCAAGCTTTGCTTCAAGGAATGCTGTATAATCCCAGGAAACAAAGCTCTGCACTGGCTCTCTTCCAGGACTGCATGACCATAAAGAGCCCCCTTCCCCCACAGAGCAACCCGTGAAGTTTCCCAGTAGCAGAGCTGCAGGTTTAGGCCTATCAAGCATTTAAGGGTGATGCAGTCTGTCATAGCTGAAGTGCACATCCCTTTGACATGCAGTGACATCACCAGCACTGACACAGCAGCAGCTGCTGCTCTCAGGCCTGTAAAAAGGGTAGCCAAGGAGCTGCCTGCGCTGATCTGACCTACTGAGCTCCTGACTCATGCACTACTTTGTGGTGGGGCACCCCAGTGTCACAGGTGTGATAGCTAGACTCTGTAGGATACACAGGTGTCATTTACAGGCTTTGTGGGAAATGTTTCCAGGATGTCCTGTCCCAGAGCATCTTGTCTTTCACTGCTTCTGTATTATCCTTGCCTGGAAGGCAGCCATTTCTCTTCTGATCTTTTTTACAGACTGAGGCATGAATCTCTGTCCATGTTTAAAGAACCTAATGGTTACCTTGCCTTGTCCCTTGCTCTGTGTCCTTTTTTTAAATTGTTTTCAGGGGAGCATGAGGCTGCAGCAATGCCCATAGGGGAGGTGTTTGTACCAAAACAGTACAGTCTTGTTTCCTCTGACAATTTGATGATGATAGAAATGCCATCCACTTGTAAAGCACTGTTCTGGTGTCACATAATGAGCTATGGCCAGCCTGCTGGGAGGGAAAATGAGGAGGGGATGACTGTACTGAAATAAATGAGGACAGAGGGGAGGACCACAGCTCAGGTCATACAGTACAGCAGAGCCAGGACAGCAGTGAGGACTTCCCCATAATTCATCACCTGGTGCAGTCTGCCCTGCTAATGGAGCCACCTGGCAACAGGAACTTCAGTGGCAGTGCCATCCCTGGGGACTGAGCCTTACACGCTCTGCTGACCATCTGTCTCGACCTACATCTGCCCTGAGCTGAGCAGATCCAAGTCTGCCAAGTTCAGTGACACCTTGGCCAAGTTGAATTTGATCCCTGTTTTGGGGTAGTACTTCCTGGATATATCCTGAACACTTACTTCATCTTTACTCTCTCTCTGCCACCTTCTCCCTTTCCTGCATTAGCAGTGACCACAAGGTCCTAGCCAGGAGGTAAGGACTGGCAGTGTCATTCCACACTGGCTTTTTTTCCAGTATACACTATTCCAGCATTTTCCCAGCTTTCCACACAGTTCCATTCTGCTGGCTTCAGTGCAGCCGAAGCATCCTATAACCAAGGAAAAAAACCCTAACCACCAGCCTCGCCCTTCTCCTGGGAAAGCAGAATTCCCAAATGACCAGCAGTTTCAGCACCAGGGACACTTAGTCACTCACCAGCCTGACAGCAAGAAGAAAAATTCAAATAGCAACAGTCTTGGGCAGTGCAGAGCTCTCAGCCTGGCTGTGTCTCAAATAGCCATGCTTGGAAGGGAAAGGCAAACACCAAGGGAATTAATGTTCTCCCACTTCATGCAATGCTGTTTAGGGTACAGTGGCAACAAAAAATATTTTTTCTGAGGAGCTTTGTCACGTGTGCTAGCAACAGCATGATACAAACTAAAGGCATCCACCCTAAAAGCCTCTAAAAGGAAGGTATTTCAAATATTTGCTATAATACTCCCTACTGGTGATGTTTGCTTATATTCTGTATTTCACTCTGCCTGGGAGGGTGAAAGTGCACTGGTTAGTTTGGACTTTCCAGTTCACCTCCGTTACAGCTGCTCTGCCAACCTGCCTGATTTTATCACAGTCTCACTTAACACATTCTGTTCCACTGAAATGCTCAGCTCTTACAGGCACACTGGTCTGCACTTCCTCTTAAAAGCAACACAAAAATGAGCAGAAAACCTGCACAGTTCTCGTTCTTATTTTTAGAAATCTGTGAAACCGTGAGCCTCACTCTTCTGACCTGAAAGCAGCATTCAGACAAAAGGTCAAGATTATATTTGGGTTGAGAAAACCAAACCATTATGTTGTTTTGTGTTGAAGGAGGGAGGGACTGTCTCCATGATTTGGGTTGGAAATACTGATATATTTTGCAGTTCCAGAACTGGAAGAGCGAAAAAAAAAGTAACACAAAAGAACAAGATTAAATGGCGGCACAGACAGAAAGGGCTGTGCTTTTTTCTATTCCTATTAACATACAGCAAGCATAAACAAGTCTGATTTTTTAGAACAGCTGTGCAGCTTGTCCATTTGTTGTGCACTGTGCACTCCAGAAATATTCTCAGTATCTATTGCATTGAGGGAAGATGGTCATGCCATCAGCATCTCATCAATTTGCATTATTTATACCCATCATGCATTCTTTCAGCTTCCTGAGTAACAATGGAGAAGGAATGTGTTTTCTGGTCACTACGAGCTATCAGTTACTGGTGGCCATTTCAGGCCAGCTTTTCAAACGTGATTTCTCCCAAAATTTAAAGTATGAGTGCAGGAGAATTCAGTTTGTGTTCAGATGCTATAGTAAAAAAACTTCCTTGGAACCCCAGCTACACATCAATGCTGCTATGCACTGACTTCTCTGGAAAACTTGGCCTGCATTCAGGTGCCTTCTGAGGTCCCAAAATTTGGCTAGAAACTGTTGTCAAAATTGGCCCAAGTACCAGGCCTGTCTGTGACAAGTGGCAAAGATATAAACTTGTAGATGGGACAAGTTCTGCTGTCTGTTCACAGGAGCTGAACAGGATGGTATAGGGAAATTTAGCTCTCCTCAGTTTTACTCCACCTGATTTGAATGTGCCTAGTGAGGTTTCGTTCACTTCCCAGTGACATAAAGGAAGAGCCCCATCAGGCTCCCAGTCTCTTCCCCACCCTGAAGCCCTTGCAGTAAACAACATGAAAGCAAAAGGCCACACAGTCTGGCACTCCAGGTACTGATTAATGTAAATGTTAGCATTGTTGCTAGCTGAGAACAGAGATCTGCTGTGCTTTGAGTCCTTTTGCCTTTGCTTTGGAAACCTTAAAGCCTCCAAAACATATTTAATGTTTCCATTAGTTCTTGGTATGGAGGAGGAAATGTGGAACACTGGCAGGAGGATGTAGCTCCCAGTGCTCTGAATCAGCAGCTCCAGGACAGATTATTTCTTTGAGTATAGGCACAAGCAGAAGTGATTGGCAAGCTGGGGCCTGCTCTAGAAATTAGGCCATGCGACATTCAAAGAAATCTTTTCATCCCAAAGGACTTCTGTCTACTTCCCAGCACACCCACAGATACACATACAGGAATCTCATTATATGCCCTTGGAAGGCAGCCTCTTCCAGAGAGGAGTATGGCAGCTGTTTAGGATGAGCAGCAGTGAGGTGTATCCAGTACCATCCCTTCTGTCCTCTCCTTGCAGGCACCACCATCTCCTCACTTGGAGAGAAACTTGCTCAAATCACTGTTCTTCCACCCAATCCCAGCTGTTTCCTCTCCATACTCTTACCCAGCACCCTTCTCTCTCTCGGACACCATTACTCTGGGTCCCACAATAGCCACCCAACCCAGCTTCCCACTCACTTTGTGTGTCCTCAAAAGGGTGTGTTACTTCCCCCTCCCTCCCCTCATTTTCTTCTTCTGGCCATTGTGTGATCTTCCTTCTCCTTTGCTCAGAGCCATCTGTCACATTTGGGAACACCTGCCCCTCCTGGCACATTCTCCCTGTCCAGTGTGGGCTGTCTGCTTGTTTTACAGTGACATAAGTCTTCTTCCCTGGACTTTGAAGGGCTTTCAGGCAGGACATTGCTGTGACCAGTTAGACTAAGCCTCAAAACCCTCTTATTCAATATAAAAAATTAAGTCATAAGCTCCCTAGAATCAGCATTCATTTCATTTCATCTCCCAAGAGCTGTTCTCTCTCTAGGTAGTCAGTGTTCACTGTGTCAGCTGTTCCACCTTGTGATGTTGTCCTCAGACAATCAGAGCCAGTCTCCCACTTGACAAACAGGGACACTGCCATAAAACTCTGCCCTACAGAGTGGCACAATCTGATAAATCTTTCATCTCTGGATAACACCAGCTTTAGAAAATGAGAAAGAAGCTCCCAGTGACTAAAACTCAGCAGGAAATGAATTGCTAAAAGCAGCAGCACAATTTACAGCAGTAGTAACAGCAAGCTGTAAGGTATCTGGTGCAAAGCAGCAGCTTTGGGGTTTTCAGCACTTCTTGATCTCACTCTTCCTATTCGATGCCACCTGAACTCCACTACCACAGGACCTGTGGCTATGGTTCCACAAGACAGGAAGTCAGTAGTATGCTTGCTACTAGTCAGAAAACCCAGCACAAACAAACAAAACAAGGCCAAACCAACAATCAGTGTAGCTACATGGTGAGAAATGCTGAACCAGTGTATGCCCACTCCTTGCTGGTTTAAATTGGCTTTGAAATCTTACAGCCAGGCAGATTTTATGCTGGGTCAGGTATCATCCATCTTCCCACAGTCAGCATAAAGACTGTATCATGCCTGATCTGACTTGACAGGATGTAATTGCATAATCCTGCCAGATCTTGGTGAAATGCATGGTGCCAGGTATTCCAGTGGTGTACAGACAAGTATTCATTAGGCCAGGCTGCCTTATGGAGTCTAGGTAGCAGGGAGTCTGCAAGAAAATCATTTTCTCTGCAGGCTGAACCCACTGACAGTCCTGCTGACTTGTCAGCTTTGTGTTAAGTCTGTTGAGTCCTTTTCATGCTGTCAAAAGGAAACCTGTCCCATGAAAAAACATCTGATGGAATAAAATTATTATCATGTTCATCTTGTCCTCCTAGTACTGTATGACTTGGATTAAGTTTCTCTTCACATTCACCTTATCTGGAGGTTGTGAAAGAAGCTGCATCAGTGATGTTAGTGAATGTTTAAATATGCAGCATATTTTTCAACAGGGATGCAACTACAACAGACAGGAATTACTGAACAGAAAATTCTTCCCTTTACAATTCTGTCTGAACATTCCTGTAATAATGGTTTTGCATTAAGGCAGCTTTGGCAAGCAGACGGCTTCCCAACCACAATAAGTTCACAATAAAACCGTGCTGTGTTCTGTGGACAGCTTCACCCATCCCTGAAACACTGCCAAAGCAGAGATAGTGACTGCCTGCTTTTGTGAGAGGCCTTAGCAACGCCCTACAACACAGGGAGGCGTAGGGAAACGTAATGCATTTGCAGTGGAATGAGCAAGGGACACTATGAAAACTCCTAATTTGACTGTAGATGTAGATCAGTTCTTGGTCTAACCTCACACAGTAATAAAGTACCAGAAGAAAGAGGGAGGCCCAGTGCATGTGTGGAATGAAAAAGGGTCAGGAGGGAAGAAAACCAAAGCGAGGCTATAATGCTTAAATTTACTTACAGAATCAGCCTCATGTTTTCAGGTGTGGAACACTTCCAGCTCTGGCTGGAGCCAGGCAAAATACCCTGAGTTCTATATGCCATTGAAGAGCCTTCCAAAAATGAAGGCTCCAAACTAAACATTAAAATATTAATCTAAGACCTTATTTTTAAACACCTTTATTAATAGCTTGCCCTTAGCATTTTACACTATCATCCTCCTAGCCAAATGCTTTAGTAACAATCTACACTATTATACTCTAAAAGCAAGACCAAAAAGTCAGCCCCATGAACCACATCTGTAGCAATTCTCTAGGCACTGTGTGCAAAAACACCACCACACTCAGTGACTCCAGGCAGACAGTTGTAAACAGAGTTCTGTCTCACATCACGCTGTGTGTTAAGGAACTATACAGCACTTGGGATAGTTTTCCCCTCTTTCCCTCTGCAGTGCTCTATCACTTAAGAACAGAATGCATACTCTTCCACCTTCTTTTTCCTGCCAAGTAACTCCCATACAGAGGAATGCAGCTGTGATCAATAGCATTGCACACACAAGACACATTTCTTTCTCAGCTGGGCACCAACAGGAGAGGTTCTTGAAGTGCCAGAGCGAGTGGGACATACAAGGGGAGAGTGTGGGTTGGGCTTTTGTCCCAGCACGGGATGCAAACGAGGCCGTGGTGATGTTTCAGAGCAGTGAACAGCAAGTGTTACTCTCCTGGGCTTTGTTCTCTCTTTAATAGAGATATGCAGGACAGCTGTCAGGAGAGTATCTCTGAACAAGCAAAGAAGCCAGAAAAGAAGGTGTGCTAATCAATCTGGACATTTAATAAAGTCCACAGGGACATTCAAGACTCATTGTATGTTACTGTAGCAGCTGGAAATACACAAAGGGTCTGAGGAGATACTAATTTCCTTTTCTTGCTAGGTAGAGCAACATTTATTTTTGTTAACAGGAAAGAGAGGCTCAGGAAGTAGATACCTTCTAAGTGCCACTGTGGATGCAGGCTTGATACAGGATATATGAGAGCTAAGCACCTACTTTTGAACAAACCTTGAGACCCAGGCAGGTCAAAGATCAGTCTCCCAAGTCCTCAGTTAATACCAAAACTACAATTACACTTTTTTTCTATATCTGCCTTCTTTTAAATAATCCCTTTCCACTTTTACTGAGTCATTAAAAGGTGGGCTGAGTGTCAGGTGCAGACACTTTCCCCAACTCATCGCAGCCCCTATTAACACAACAGAGAGCATAACAGGGACTGTTCCTCTACCATCAGAGGGAAACCATCCACATGCTCTGTGACAGCACATCACTATAGCATTACAAGATAGCCTAGAGAGCATAACTGTTTTCTCCTTGATTCTCCCAAGAGAAACACTGGACAAAGTAGTTATGGTACAATTCAAACATGTGCAAGCTTGACAAGAAAACATCCCAGTCCATGAGATTTGACAAGATTAAATGCACAAACATCTCCAAATAAAGTCACCCTGACTCACTGCTTCCATGACAAAAAAACAAGCTGTGTAGCTCTGCGTATGAAGAATAAACTGTCCTGCCATGCCAGATGACTTCCAGCCCTGGCAGAAGTGAACATAAAGTCTGTGTATCCTCTCTTTAGCAAAGTTTGAGGGGGCATGGGAGGCCCCTGTTTGCACATTCATTGATCAGCTTGCAGAGGGACAGCTGACAGCCTGAACCCAGGCCAAGTGAAGTGAGGTATCAGCATCGACTTTGTCCTGCTGGCACGGCCCCCAGCACAGGTTAGGAAGGAAGCAGCACACTGATCTTTGCAGCAGATTTGCAATTAGAGCAGTGTAGTAGAGCTCCCTGCAGCCAGAACACCTAAGGTTGAAAAAGGCTGTTAATATCTGAAAGCAAGCAGGACCAAGTTTATTTCAGTTTTAAAAGACTGACTTGTGACAATGTTTGAGGTCAGACACACGGACCTCAAACAGCTATCAATATAATATATTGAATGCTCAGCAGGTCTTTGCAAAGCTAATATTAGTTCTGAATTCTCTGAGGTTCTCAGCATCAAACATAGCTGAGCAAAGAGCCAGGGCCCAGCATTGTTTGCTCTTGTTAGAGGGGACACTCAGGTCCTATTGAACAGGACACTGGTCAGACAAACATCTGCCTTTCATTTGAGATTTCTGTAGATCCCATGGAAGAGAGCAGGGCAAAGTGTCCACATCCAAGACCACACACCTCACACACCCACACTCTGCCACCCCTTTTTCCTTTAAGGAGCAAACTGTAATTGGCCAAAGCACAGCACTGCCCAGTAATAGTACTTTGAAGTTGTATAAAAGTTCTCAGTAGCAAAAAGTTAATACCAATTTATCCACCTGAAGAGAAAGTTCACATGGGTTTTACTCCTGACATGAGAGCCAGGATTTTGCTCCAGTTTGCTTAGTCATATGGAAGAAAAGGCCTGTGTCAAAAAGCAAGATCAGAGGTCAGCTATCCTCTGTTCTGTATTTCCAGTCTAATGATTGGGATGCACTGGTTGCCCACTAGGTTTTAGACAGGACAGAAGCAAAAAACGGAAGAAAGAGGAGCAAGAGGAAAAAGCACTGAACTAATTATCATGCATTTATTCATGAAAGCCAAGATTAAAATAGTATATTAAAGGATTTGAATGCAAATAGCATTTGGTCTGTCCTGATTTCCCTTAACAAAGTGCAGCACTGTGGTGACTGAGATAACCCCAAATGTTGCACAGCATAGGAGAGCCTGACAGAGCAGGGGGAGAGAACCAACCAGTCTCTCACCAAGACTTTAAAGATTTAAAAACCACCACAGAGCTAGGCAAGAAGGTAATTTTGTTGCCGTCTTTACTACTGTTTTAGGGACTTCCCCACAGACACTATTTATCATGCCCTATACTGCTTAGAGGTGGACCCAGTCTGACACTGAATCCATTATCCTTAGTCCTAAAGCACGTGAAATTTGAACCCACTGTTCCTGGCCTGTGTCTGCCTCTGGTGTTGACAGCAATGCTGTTCTGCTAAGCATCAAGCTCTTGGCTAAGTGAGCACAAATCATTTGGCTTTGTGCACATGCAGCAGGTATGACAGGATGATTGCTCTGGTAAGGAAGGTTATTTGCATCCTGGGATTTGAACTGGATGGGACAAAGTTAATGTTGCACAACTAGACAAGACCTGAGATTTATTAAGCAGTGGAGATATGCATCTCAAACCAGTCTGGGTGCAAGTTCTGCCCTTACCCAGCTTTCTATAGCCTTTGTAGGTATTGCTGATGGCCAGTCATTCACAAACCAGACCTTTCTTGTTGCCACATACAAGACTTCTGCAGTAGGTCTTTGAATACAGCAGTTTCACCTTGATCTGCATTTGAATGAAGATCTAGAGCAGGAGTTCAGGACTTCTTTGGGTGATCTTTTAATGTGGAGAGGACAAGAGCTGTCCTTAACTGTGTGCCTCATCTCCTTATCAAGCTACCTGGTCCACTGGGAAAGCTGCTTCCTTGCAAGCTTACCCTCAGTTAGGTACAGATGCAGTTTGAGTACAGCAAGTAGGCTCTCTGCTCCCATGTTTGCTGCCTCTCTGCTCTTCCTCCCCCCCTTGCAGGTTATGACTTCGCTGCTGTACTGGAGTGGTTTGCAGAGCGGGTTGACCGCATCATTCTCCTCTTTGATGCTCACAAGCTGGACATCTCTGATGAATTCTCTGAGGTCATCAAGGCCCTGAAGAACCATGAGGACAAGATGAGAGTTGTTCTCAACAAGGCCGACCAGATAGAGACTCAGCAGCTGATGCGGGTGTACGGTGCCCTCATGTGGTCCCTGGGAAAGATCGTCAACACTCCCGAGGTCATCAGAGTCTACATCGGCTCCTTCTGGTCCCATCCCTTGCTCATCCCTGACAACCGCAAGTTGTTTGAGGCAGAGGAGCAGGACCTGTTCAGGGATATCCAGAGCCTGCCCCGCAATGCGGCCCTGAGGAAGCTGAATGATCTCATCAAGCGAGCACGGCTGGCCAAGGTGGGTGTGGGCATAGAACCCCCAAGCATTCGGTTTGGGCTGTCTGCAGCATGCAGCCTATGGAGAAGTGGGTTCAGCCAGTTCAGCTTGCAGAGCTGGTAGATCCTACTCTTTTTCCATCCCATTTGACTTAGGCCCAGCATATGAGCTCTATGTCAATATGTGGAGAAAACACTTCCTTTGCTCGGTATGTCAGTCATGGCAGGCCAGAGTGAAGAAGGTAACTACAGGTCAAAGGAGGTAGCACTTGAAGGGATCTGGAAAGCAGTCGCTCTGGTAGCAGCTTGAGAGTCAGGACCAATTCAGTACATCAGATTCATATACCAAGGGAATTGATAAGTTCTAGGTCTTTTGCTTTACACCTTCTTATCCAAGAGAGATACCTGGCTTAGATGGATGCAGAGGAGGTGGAGACTCACACAAATGATAAATATATCCCTGAGTATTTGAAATGAACTGAAAGAAGCCCCTAAAAATACAGGAAAGAACCCCATATCAACTGAGAAAAGGTATCAAAAGATCCCTCAAAAGGTTTCAGTGCAAGGGTCTTCATTTCAAGAAAAAATGCTTGGTTCACCATTAAAAAAAAAAAAAAAAAGCCAGAATGTTGCATAAGTTAAGGACTGGTATTCATACTAAAACATTAAATCTGTATTTTTAGGTTGGAATGGGGCTGTTCCCTTGAAGGTCATGCCCAATGGAAGAAAAAAAACCCCACCACTCCCTCCAGAAAGTGCATATGAATGTCACTGTCTGTATGCTCAGGACTACACCTTGTCTCAACACATCCAGAGCACACAGCTGAGCAGCATTTAGCACTGGAATAACAATCCATAGGTCCAATCAAGCTGAGGAGCTGAGCTTGCTCTTCAGGGTGAGATAAGATGGAGTTGAGTCCTAGGCACAGATTCTCTGCAGAGAAGAATTTTCTGATGTGCTATTTAACACTTGCCTTCATTCCATATAATTTAATTCCCTTCAGGTCCATGCCTACATCATCAGTTCCCTAAAGAAGGAAATGCCCTCAATGTTTGGGAAAGACAATAAAAAGAAAGAGCTTGTTAACAACTTGGGAGATATTTATGCCCGGATTGAACGGGAGCATCAGATCTCACCGGGAGACTTCCCTAACCTGAGAAAGATGCAGGTAAGCAGTGGCATCTTGGCAAACACCCAAGGAAAGAACACTGGAGTAACTGCAGGAAGTACAACAGAGCCGTGCAGACACTGATTGTTGCCACCTGTGGGAAAAGCCTGCTGTAATGTTGAAACGTGCCTTAAAATATGTGCAGGCTATATTTGGGCATGAGCACCTCTTACACATAGAGCTCATGTGAAGTATTACAGCTTCACATTCATTTGTCATATCTTTGCCTGAATAGCACTTTACAGCAAATGATTTTTTCTGGTTTTCTTTATTTTTAGTTCCAGGTTGCATTTGCAGAGTTTTCAGGCCTAAGCATACTGTTAATTTATTTTAAAAGGAAAGCTGTATCCTGAAAAGGCTACACATACCACATTCCTCAAGAGCTATATTCTTCTTCTACTTCATTCTTTGTTTGTTGTAGAAAGAGAGAAAGGAAGGTGTGAAAACTTAAAGCCCCTTTTCTATTTTTAGCAAAGAAGCAGGCTTTCTGTTCTGCCGACCTGAGATGTGGCCCAGTGTTCATGCAAGTCAAAAACTTCAAAGGACCTTGGATCAGAGCCTTGTATTGTACATTCAGGCAATGCTGGACACTGCTGCATTGCTGCATGGCTTCAGTCCAAGCAGAAACCTGTTCTGAGTTCTAGCTGTTTAGGTTGCTACTAGTTACCTATGGACAACAGCATTTACCTATATTTTTCTTTTTGAAAATACATTTTCCCTAAGTTGTTGGGAATGAGATCTATGGAGTGTATCCAGTAGGGGATCTTGTTCACTGCTTGTTAAAAGGTGTGTTTAAAAAATTGTATCAGTCGAATAGGAGTGAATAGTGTGGATTTAATGAGTAGAGGGTGAAAGATAAAGCTGTAGGTCATTTTGCAGCTAGAAGAGAGTTCTCTGCAGGCCCTACTCAGAGCACTTTTGCTTGCTGGGAAATTACAGAATCTGAGCCATGCTCTAAAGACAGGCGCACCACCTCAGACACGCTACTGCCTTAATGGCATCTGAAAGATGCACTGCGTGGTGATGAGTACAATGATCTCTTGCCAGGTGGCATCTCCTTCCCAGAGTGCAGAAGGGGTAGGGAATGTAGAATACTGGCTGGAGGATGTAGCGAGAGCCACACAACCAGTTTGCCTTGAACTGTTTGGTCATTTTCTGTAGGACTTAGGATTTAAGTAAGAGCAAAGCCAGCCAGGGAGACCCCATCCCATGCTGAAAGCAGAGCTGTCAGAGGACAGAATGCTAAGCTCCCCACTCCTCTGCAGTAAGCAGGGTTTTGTGGGCCAAGCAGCAGGCAGGCATCCCACTGTACACCATTCCTCTGCCATGCATGGCCATGTTGCTCACCTCTTGCTGTGTTGTCCCATTTTAAGGATCAGCTGCAAGCCCAGGATTTTAGCAAATTCCAGCCTCTGAAGAGCAAGCTGCTGGAGACCGTGGAAGACATGCTGGCCAACGACATTGCCCAGCTCATGGTGCTCGTCCGCCAGGAAGAGTCCCAGCGGCCAACCCAGATGGTGAAAGGAGGAGCCTTTGAGGGAACCTTGCACGGTCCCTTCGGCCACGGCTACGGAGAAGGCGCCGGAGAAGGGATCGATGATGCCGAGTGGGTGGTGGCCAGGGACAAGCCCATGTACGACGAGATCTTCTACACACTCTCGCCTGTCGATGGTAAAATAACTGGTGCCAATGCCAAGAAGGAGATGGTAAGGTCTAAGCTGCCCAACACCGTGCTGGGCAAGATATGGAAACTGGCTGACATCGACAAAGATGGCATGCTGGATGATGAGGAGTTTGCCTTGGCGAATCATCTCATTAAAGTCAAGTTGGAGGGTCATGAGCTGCCAAATGAGCTCCCTTCCCATCTCCTCCCTCCATCCAAAAGGAAAATAACAGAGTGAAAGGAAGGTTAAAGGGGAGAGGGAAAGGGAAGGGGAAAATAAAAGATCTAGGAAAACATGTTTACTTAAATTATACCTTTAGATGTGAGATCACGTTTGGATTTATACCTACTTTGCTGTATGAAGAACAAAATCTAAAGCAGAACAAAAAAGTCCAATCCTTCATGATAATATGCAATTAACTCTTCCAGTGTACTGTCCCTGCTTTCTAATGTGTAGTCTGTAAACATGAAGGTAAAAAAAGGATGTTGCAAACTAGGAGATGCTATTAAGCAGGAGTAGAAGAAAACCTGAAGTGGGCTGCATTTTTGGAGAGTGGAATAGGCACTAATAGAAATCTGCTAACTGCCAGTATCACTCCTGAGCTTTGGCTGCACCTTCTGCCTTTTAATGGGTCTTGTAAACTTCAGGACACTGATGTTGATAGCAAAGAGAAACCACAAGGTCTTCAAGCTATTGGCCAAAATAAAGAGCATTTTCTAATTCACATAAGCCCACACTAAAATACTAGATACTAAACCCCAGAGTTAAGAACTTTAGGAACCTTGATTCACCATTAGATGCAAATTTTACAAGTGCTCCCCTGTCCTGAAAGAAAAACACATTAATAAAATTGGAAAGAGCTCTGAACTGGGCAGCTGGACTTCCTCATTGTTCCCTGCGGGACAGGCACTCATCACTACCTCCCATTCAGTCCCCAGGGGAGATTTGTTCTGCAGGCATGGCCATGAGGACCAGCCTCCAAGGGAAGCAGAGGGAGGAGGCCCTAGAGGTGGACATTAGGTGGGTTGGAAGGGAGGAACACCACTTCCAGGCTCACCCAGCATTTCACAACCAGTGGGTAGTGTTGGCTCTTTGAACAGTGATGGTGTCTGTGATCCCCGTGAAGTGACGTGTTTGCTCTCACCGTGCACAGTGAAAGCTGCGAGGCCCCATTCTCACTGTACAGATACAAACCCCACACTGTCACGTGGATACATCACAAGGGCAGAACACACAGGGGCACTGGGCAGAGCTTGCTCTGCTCTTTGCCTCCACAAACCTAGCCAAGATGTCAGCCTTCACACACTCTCCTCACCACACAGTAACACTTGATCCCCTCCAGAACTTCTACCCTGAGCCAAGAGACCTTCCCCACTTCTTTCGTGCTCTATGAAATTTTTGTTTCCAAGACCCAGTTTTAGCAGAAATCCCTCAATTTCCTATTTCATTGCCTGAACACACATGTGCGTGCACACTCTTCTGGTTTTTGTTGTTGCTTTGGAGCAGTGTGTTGTTCCAATCCTGTTGTCACTTTATATAAGCTGAGCTCCTACTGTGATGAAAAACCAAGATAAGTATAACTTATTTTATATCTCTTGTGTTCATATTATATAGAGAAATATATTCTGTGTATGTAGGATGTGCTTATTGCAGTACATTTATCACTTGTCTTAAAAATTAATGCATTAACCTTTTTTTGTACCCTGGTCCTAAGACATTATTAAAAAAGAAAGGCCAGATCTGTCTACTTCTTTACACAGCAGAATGAAATGCAGCTGAAAGAAAAAAAAAAAAGGCTTCTTTCTAAGTGCAACAGAGGGAGGAGATTATCCTTATGCACATTTCCCAACATGCATGTACAGATCAGCCCAGCTGGACTCGGGTGTGCACTGCTGAATGACTGGTTGACATCTGCAACATCTTTCTCTTTTGGCCGTATAATCACAACCTCCATACTTGCCAAAGCAAGAGGAACTGTACCTGTGATTCACCTTGTTCAGTGCAGGGGAGAGGTAACAACCAAATTTCAATAGAAAAGGAATATAGTGAAGGAATTTCCTCCTGCCAGTCACAATGAGAATGCTGCAGATTTATCAAGATCTGGAAAGGATGCAAAAAATGTCAGTCTTAAATCTTACTGATTCTACTTCTGTCTTTGTTGCCCTTTCTTTTCTGTACATGTTCATGACAGTGATAGTTACCCCCTAAATGGGACAGTGAGAGGCACTGAGTAAGACATGGAGAGCACTTAGGATAGTCCTGGGGAAGCACTCGGAGAAGGGGTGTGAGCTGTAGTAGTTGGCAGAGTTTCCATTTAGCATCTGTACAGGATGAGAGAGGGATGAGAGGAAATCACAGGGTGGAGAGCAAAAGCAATAAATGCAAATTGAGGGGAAAGTCAGCAAACTGTGTCATTCCAGTTCAGTTGCCCAGTAAACCCCAGTTTAACTGTTATCACAGTATGCATGTGATAAGGTCTCCAGGTCTTCTGAGGAATTTGCATCCATCAGGCTCCAGCTGAGGCTGAACAGAGCACCCTGAATCAACCCTACCTCTGTGTGGGCACAACTCTCTGATAGACACAGATACAGCACATTGCTTGTGCCAATCATTTGCTGAAAATTAACTCCTGAAAAGGCAGAACATTAGTGGTTCTCTCAAAGGGAATGGAAGAAGGTGAGGTCTATTAGTCTCTTCTTCCCTGTACACTCCCACAAGGTGCTCAGGTAGCCAAAAATTCATTGTAACAGCAATCAAGCAGCCTTCAGGGCACATTTGTGCTGTTGTGCATTCACAAACCAAACCCCTGGCCTGTTCAAACACAGTAGTAGGTTACTTATCAGTGCCTGACTGCAGTGGTGCTTCGGACTAATCACAAAGAAGGGCCCACGGTTACACAGGAAACATTTCCTGTGTTGCTGGTAGCAATTACCCCCACACTATGGCTGGGGTATAGCAGCACATTCCACAGCTCCTGCCTTTCCCACACATCGGGCTCCTCATCCCTGTGCCAGCCTCTCGGGATGTTCCCGCAGGATTCACCCAGAAGGGCCAGCAGGGCAGCGGCACAGAGAGCTCTGCCCACACAGGTCAGTGCTCGAGGTGCTGCCGCAGCGCTGCCGGGTGGGGTTTGCTTTCAACGCTGCTCAGGAACCACTTGGTGCTGTCCGAGCTCGGCTTCCCCACTCGTGGTGGGGAGAGAGGAAGAAACAACACCAGCACCTCACTGACAAACACACCGTTACTTAATAGGATTGCACCAGTCTGTGCCAGCAGGACAGGAGACCAAGTGACCCTGCTACAGAGGGAACAGGACAGCTGCTACGGAGGCTGTTTCCAGAGGAGAGGCAGGTTAGGAATAGTCCTTGTTAGATAACTTTATCCAGCACGTTTCACTTTTGTTAGGCTCCTCAGGGAATTTAAAAACAAACAAACCACTAAAACAAGCACCAAAACCCCACATCAAACCTGAAACACCCTGAGGCTGTCTCTAAAAATACATGAAATCCTGTCTCTACACTTGAGCCATGAGAAGGTTTATGTATTTCTCCATCCCCTTCCCAGATAGCAGCTGCACATGCACACACCCCTTTTTCTTTTCCTTTTCCCTTCCAAGTTATAACTCTCTGGGCAATCCCAGCCACCTGTATTGTTTCCCACATCTGTGGAAGGATGTGATTTCCCAAGCCCACCAGGACTCCAGGCACTCCATGCAGGCCTCCAGCCAGGGCATGTTCCTGCCAGTTCACAGAGCCACGTTCCAAAGGCAGTTATCTGTGTCCAACAGTGCTTCCTTTTTCCAAGAGCAGTTCTCAATTACTGAACAAGATTTCCCCAGGAGGTTATACAGAGGAACAGATTCATTTGCTCTGTCTGTGGGTGGGGGATTTTAGCATGTGAACATACCACTATCACTCACTTCTCTGATCCTCTCATGTCCTTCTCTACACAGCCTCACACAGAGGAACTTTCACAAGGTCAGAAGAACGAAAATGTTTGTTTGCTGGTTTTGGGTTTTTTTTTTACCCCTCCAAGTAGGAAGTGCATTTGGTCCTCTCTCTGGGAAGGATCTAGAGCAGAAACAGCTGTACCCACATGCTATATGGGCTAATATATGAGTTTCTTGAAAATTAAATTCTCTCTACTGTGGAACATGACAGGCAGATTAGATCAACAGTGCTATACAACAATTTATTTGAAAGGAAGGATAATAATTACACTAAGTTCCCTGAGTAAGATTTCTCAGGAGGTGTGTAGCTTAGCAAAACGCAATTACTTCTGGGAGCTGGAATTTAGCCAGCATGCTGAAGTGCAGAGGGATTTTTAATTAAACAAAAAAGGTTAGAATTAGTTTTTCCATCACCTTCAGTTCCAACACAAACTTCACATAACAATGAAATTCAGATTTAAATCTGGAAACTGTTCTTTTAAGTGGTTCTCCTTCTTATGCATTAATGCTTTGTCCATACGACAGCAGCCTTTGGTTAGTGAGCAAAAGTTACCAGTGGTTTGACCTTACAGAGAGGGACAGTGTTCCTACAAGCCCAGCTAGAACCGTGGACAAGCTCCTCTAGAATTCACCTCAGATCATGCTACACCTCTTACATTATTGATAGTTTCCACCTCTGCTATTGTTTATTTCATGTTTCTTTTACTATAGGGAGAAGCTGTGGCACCACATTCAGGCTTTGGTAAATCAGGGGACATGACAGACTATTTAAGTCCTTCAAAGACTTCTGTCCTGACAGACAGAACACCTATGGAGAATAGCACTGAATTATTCCAGAGGAGCAGCTTGACTCGTAACATTCAAGTTATTTTTGTGGAGTTTTCATAACACAGCATAGCATCTATTATTTTCTGGTCTTTCCCTCTTCTTTCCAGTCTGTCCAAGGGTGGGGGTAAAACAACGCTTAGTTTGGAATCTCAACATGCGAAGAAGTTCAAGGCTAGTGCAGGCAAGTCAATCACGATGTGATTGACTTTCCAGCTCCTCTGGGCACTGCTGATAGAGTTACAAATCCAATATTTAAAGCAGGCCTTTGAAACAATTCCTCAGCGCCTGAAGGGAGAGAAATCCCTGCTGAGTACAGCACGCGCCGTCCACGGCGTGCCCGTTCCACTGAGCCCTTCGCTGTCAAACACTGCCCGAGTTGCTAGGTTTGAAATGGGCTCCTCTCCAGCTGCTAACGTGTCCTGTAAACAGCCGTCAGCGAGGCCTCCATTAATGTCTGCAGAGACGTGAACGTGGGAGATATTTATAGGCCTTGGATTAGATCGCCCTCCTTGCCTGGGCCATTGCGCAAACAAAGGGCGTGCGTGTGGAATTCCTCTCCTTAACGCCACACAAGTTCACTGCAAGCAAATGCCAACTAAAAACTCTCTCTGAACAGCTTTTACCCACCACCTTACACATTTATTAGCAAGATGAGGATCGCAGAAGCTCCTTATAAGGTGATGCAGCTCAGAGGCCAGTAGGAAGCACAGCTCCCAGGGCAAGCTCTCTGGCCATTTTCTGACGTCCTTCAACCACGAGTTTTCAAGGCAGAGTTTAAGCAGCATTTTTCCTAAAGAGGTATCAAAATGAAGAGTTTGCTGCCTGTCTGCCTACCTCATTTAAGCCGTTCACAGAACAGATGAGGAGGAATTCCCTGCATCCTACCATCTTTAAAGCTTCCGTGTCCCACAGCACACACATCTCCGCTTGTATCAGAACTGTGTAGCTGCAGTCCAAGCTGACAGCTCACAGGTATGTTAAGTTTTCAGAAGCAGAATTGCTCCCCAGTTAGGATTTAAATATCCACTAGAGAGTTCCTTCGTATGCCCAGTTGGGAATTTCAATTCTTCTGCATGCATAAAATGGTCATAAGCAGCTTAAGCTTCCATAACAACTAACTAGCACCCCTCAATCCAGTTCTAGCATGGAACAAACCCTTGGCAAACTAGAGAACTTGCACCATTTGCCACCAAGCGAGATTAGTTTTCTAATTAATATCATCTTTGATGACTCAACATGCCAAAGGGAGAAAAACAGACCAATGATCATTTTCTCTGCCAAGAAATTACAGCTTGCAAACTGAGCTATAAAAAGAACTGGTGGCATTTTTCCCAGGTCCCACCAGCAGCCACCAACATATAATAGCAAAGGACACCTAAAGCCCTTCTTCCATCTCAGCTATGCAAGGCCTCACTCTTCCTTCTGAAATTAAGCAGCCTTGCAAGGGGAAAGGAGGTGATCTAGTGGTTGCCATTTAATGCTAGTTAGAGCTTTACAGGCTGCTCAGGGGCAATAGAAAATCCAGTGACTGGAAGAATACCTAAGAAAGAAGTTTTACTGCCCAGAGACGACTTGCATGTACAGGAGCAGAGATCATTATCAAAAAAGAATGCAAGAAGTGAATGTCAACCCCAAGTCTCACAGGAAGCATTAACCAAAAAACCCATGTGGGTCAAGTACTGATGACCCACTGGGACCTGGTTAATAGGGCCTGGTTCAAACCTGCTTCAGCCTGAGGCAGGCAGTACGTGGCATGCCCAGCGAGCAGTTCCCTAGACATGGACTCTGCCTTACCAGCTGTAGCCATCACATATGACAATGCTGTGCAACACAAGGGACTGAACAACCCAAACATCCAGGCCCAAAGCAACCAAACCATAGCCCATGGATCTGACAGTGCCACAGCTGTCTGTGCAACCATGCGACCTTCTTGGTGGTGGGGTTTTTGTAGGGGTTTGGGGTATTCCCACCCCCCGCCCCCGTAAACACTTCACAAGAATGGAGACTGATGAAGCAGTGAGGTTTGGCAGCAATACCTTCCTTTAAGCTCTGCTGATTGAATTGCTCCAGCCCTTTCCCTGCAGTATTTTCCCAGCCTTAAACACTCTGTTCCCTATCTGTGAGGACAGAGGACTCTGCCAAGCTTCAAGCACAGCGCTTCAGCAGAACAGCACAGAAAAGAGACCACATGCTGCCTATGAAGTGGCAGAGCTCAGGTTTGAACAGCTTTTTCCTCCCCCTCCATCCTCTACACAGCTGAGTCAAACCCCAGAAGCACCACATCATCTCAGGCTTGGAAGCATTTCAGTACAGACCCAGGGGCAGAGTTTCACATCTCTCTTGAGAACCTGGAAGGAGTAGTCTTGGGCTTCAGTTGTGGCTTTTCTCAGACATTTTGCTTCTCACTCTCTGTCCTTCCTCTCCCACAAGGGCTTTGGGGAAGTACAGATCTTCATCCAACCTGCACTGTGGCAGCAGGGAAGAAAAATGCTTATACTGACAGCCCAAAAGCCTTTCCAGACAGGCAAGAGTGTTGTTGCTTGTTCTGTAGCCTCTAGAAAAAGCCAGTCCATGTGAGGTCCCAGCAACACAGCAGAGGCAGCTTCCCAGCACGACCCTCAACAGAAGCTGCCAAAGGCACAAAGAGTCCGAGGACTGAGAGGCGTGTTGCTGTTTACCCCCCAAGGACGGCAAGATCACGACTTGAGGCAGGTCAGAGGTGCATGGTCAGAGCATAGCTGAGACCCATTTAATGGAAGGCTTCTTTTATAGTGTGGTTAGCAAATAAGAAATTACATTACTGGTCCAAGTTAATCACCCACCAAGACTGACAAGTAAAGTGGCAAATCACCCATTTCTAAATATTATTGTTAGAGTAAAGAAAATAACTTCCTGGTTCTCAAAACAACTCTGCAGGTGCAAGGATAAAGGACACAGCCGTCCTTCTCTGTTTTGCCTTGGCTGTGTGTGAAAGAGAATTCCCACAGAATGCAAGAAAGCTGAAGGATTTCTCAAGAAAACCTTCTTTGCCAGCTTTTCAGCAACCATAGAGGTGGGACTGGAAAACATGGGAAACCTGCTAGAAGCTGGCCAAGGTGCCACATCCATGCAGCCAGGGCAGGCTGGTACAACTGGAGTTTGTTGAAACCAGACCACACCTCTGTGGAGGAACTGTCCAACCCTCCTGGAGGAGCTGCTCTCCACACAGCAGGAAACATGGATGTCTCCTTCACAAGAGAGACAAATAAGCCCAGCAGAGCAGTGGCTGATAAACTGCTAACGTGACAAACAAGGACACTTTGTCCTTTCTGTCTGCTTCTCTCCCAGCCCTGGAGAGATCACTTAAGGTCACTAATATTTCCAACGATCTGCTTCCGATGGGTCGCCTCACTCATTTCACTCCATTTCACAGAAATAAAGGCAGCCTGGCGGCGTTTCACCACTTCCTTTCAGGAGAACAGGGGAGAACAAAAGCTGGCGCAGTCCTGCCGAGAGCCATGGGCCATCATTAGGGCCCAAGAGGCACGCGCCGGCTCCAGCCCTTTCCCCTGTCCCTGCAGGGAATTTACTCATCCAGCTTCTCACTGCAGATGAGAATGTCAGAACTGTGATTTACACAGAAAGGCTGCCAAAGTTGGGACAGTACAAGACTCGTGGGCTCACCTTGGCCACTGAGAGACCCCCTGGGAAAAGAGGATGTTCAGACCATGTTCCCACCTGGTTTCCCACTATCTCCAGAGCTGGTCAGAAGCAGCCCATTCTTCCCCCTCTAGCTAAGGAAATACCTTTCAAGGACCCTGCCACCCTGGCTGGAGGTTTGCAATTCTGCCACCAAACATGTCAATGAGCGTACAGCATTAATTATTCTGGAGGCACCTCCAGGCATCAGATGCAACCTCATCGCCTGCCCCAAAGTCCTCCAGTGGAAGGACGAGGGAGGCAAACACCTCCTGGCCCTGCAAGAAGCTGCTGACTCCAGCAGCTGACTCCAGCAGGAGGGAGCAGCCAAGAGGCTGCTTCCAGAGAGACAGGCTACTGTTATCAGCTCCCCAGAGATGAGTGTGCAAAATACCTGGCATATCATACTCCTTGGATCATTTGTATTCAATTGTATATCCAAGAGGGAAGGGGCGGGGGGAAAGAGGCTCTTGACTTTTGTCCAGGAAGAGGAGATAAGGTACAAGGAGAGGAAGAGTGATTTTTTACAGCCCCAGAAAATAGCTATTTACTTCCTAATGAAGTGATAGTGCAAACACTGAATGTTGTCCAACGAGTAAGAAAGGCCACTGATTACTGGGTTTCAGAGAAATGTTTTCCAATGCTCTATTAGAAAGGTAAGTGCATATTAAAGGAGAAAAGTGGGTTCACACACTACTGCAGTCAGTGTGCTGTAGCTCTGTGAACCAACACTGCTTGGCCAAAGACTTCAAGCTGTCATGACACAACATCATTTCCCAGAAATGAGGGACACAGAGTGCTCTGCGTTTAAGACCATCATTTAAAAACTGGAAAGTGAAAATAAAAAGGGTCAATCTTTGTGTTTGAAAGATCTGTTTCAGAGAGGGATGTCAGCCCAAAAGCCAACAGGCACAGCCATGTTTCAAAGTGCACTCACTGTCTGATGAGATGGAAAGACAAGAGATGATTCACCTCCCTGATGCTGATTTCACAGGGACTCCTCCAGCCACAAGAAAGCCCAAGAAATGCATTGCTCCCCCAAAGAAGCATCAGTCCCCTACTCCCAAAGCCTGGTCACACCATGATGTATTTCTAAATGCAAGGCCAGACCTCATGGAAATGAGCTCTGCATCACTGGTGGTGCACAGTGAACTTACCCAGGACATATCCCTGCTCCTCTGCACAGCCCCACTGCCAAAATGCCTTTAAGAATTTGGTCATGGGTTAGACATTCAGAAATTACCTTTTCTCTTCATGGCCCAGAAGCCCAGCTTTCTAGACAAAAGTTTAATGCTTATTTTTAAGTAAAAGAGATTTGCAAGCACAAACTAAGAGATAAACAAGCACTTTAGTCAGCAGTCAGTGACAAACACGATAACCTGGCAGCAGCATTGCACTTCCTTCTCCATATCATGCCTGTCCCATACAGCTTGGGGGACACAAAAACCTCTGGTGGAAAGAGCCCCATCGTGCTGGGTGACTACAGGAGCGACAGCAATCCACAATGCACTAGAACATACACACCACAGCATAAAAAGGCAAAATAAAAAGAATCACTGGGCCAGGAGCCAGAACTGTTCAACACAACTACCTGGCAGGTGTGGGATACAAGCTCCTGATCTCTCTACATAAAATGCATACACACACAGAGTTTTCAGATACATCTTACTACATTGCATAACAAAGTTTTCCTTACTCTTACATCCAAAGACACTTTGCAGGAACATTAAAGAAATTACTTCTGGGCATGAATAAGTGCTCTATGTTGCAGAGGGGCACACCAAAACAAAAGAGAACCAGATAAACCCCTCTGACAGGTTTTAATAGCTTTTAGATAAATTTTTATATTATTTACACCAAGACACCTGCACACATTTAGAATTCAAGCACACAGCTCCATAAGGCAATAATTTAGAAATTCCCCTGCCAAGAAGTTACGTATTTTCCCAAGTCCCTCGATTACTTCTGCTGAATAGCAGCCACTGAACACTAAGCCTGTGCATTTTTTGAAAGACACGGGTTTGCTTTTTCCTGATCCAAATACAGAACAAAAACAGGATCATAATTTACCATAGAAGACAATGAAAATCTTATCATTGTAAATATATGTAGTGAGATAATACAAATCCTGTTCCTTGGTATTTCCCCTCCACCCTCTATTCCTACCACTACTCCTTCCAGCTTTAGGGCCTCTCCCCTTCTTGCCCAGATTGGAAGATTGACGCCCATCTTAAAGCCATAAATTACTCACAAACAGCTACTGAAAGTAGCAATGACCGTAGGGTAACACTTCCACAAAGCAATAGAGCTTCCTGGCAAGCTGATAAGAGTTTCCTGTTTTGAGTCTTGGGTTGGGTTTTTTTTCCCTCTGATAAAAATTCGACTCTCAAAACATCTCAGAAAGGAAGGACTGACAGATTTTTTTTTTCCCCCCCTCCTCCCCTAAACATGTTGCATTGCAAAATTTGGGGGGTTTTTTGCTGAATGTGAAATGGGGACCAGGTTCAAGAAACTCAAGTGCACCAGCTGAGACAGCAGGTGAGAGAAGCACATGGAGTCTTTCCCCAGCTGAGGATGACAGACTGGCCTTAGAGCCCACCTTTACTCCTGCCCTGCACTCTCACCTCTCAAGTTCTGCATTTTGCACTCTGGCAACACTCACAGTTTCTATCAAAGGCAAAAAAACCCTGAAATCTCCAGGGACACAAGCTCTGTATTTACCCCTCTTACTGTGGTGGCATGACCCCTGTCACCTCTGCATTCCTGAGAGTGGATGGGCAGCTCATTCTGCTTAGGGCTGACCTACCCTGAGTCATGTGGGGGGCCTTGGACACAGGTTTGCATCTGAAACCCCAGAGTCTCCAGTGAGCTCTCCTGACACACTGTCTTGGTAGCACACTGTGTTTGCAGCAGCCCAGGGGTCCCAATGGCCTCCACAGAAAGCCCACTCCTTTCCTCACCTCAATGCACCTCCTGGACCTGCTATTCCCAGTTTCTGGGGTCAGACCATTAGTTCAATATTTGGGCCAAACAGACTGTATCAAATAAGGGAACACCTCTCTTTCATCCCTTCCCTGCAGGTGCTTCCTTACTCAGGAGGCCTCTTACCCAAGGAGTTTTGGCGGAGGATTCACTCACATACCCCTCCCAATCCCAACCCAAAGGTGTTCATGTGTACCTCTGTTTTCACTGGCTCCACCTGCCTCTCTTTTTCAGAGATAAGAGAAAAATTGTTGTACAGGCTTGATCCAACATCAGATACTGATATCCCCTGAGAGCACTGCAGTACCACACAGGACTTTAACATTTAATCCCCAAAAATCACCTCTCATTGAAAGGGGAACAACCAGAAAATTTAGTCCAGAAAATGAAATAAAAATAACTTAAAATGCTCTATTTTTCCTCTAGCATGTAGCCCCTACCCCCAGGAAAGGCAAGGGCCAGGCCAGAGCTCCCCAGCTTCTCCAGAACAGGAGCAGCCTGGACAGTTTTTACAGTGATTGTGAAGGGACTAAACAGCAAGGTGATGTTTTACAGCACAAACCCCTTTAAGAATAAGTAAGATTATTTTACATGGTGAAGTTCAAAATACACTGCACCTTGTGGAGCAAGAGCAGCCAGCAGTTTTTTTCCAAGTCAGACTGGGCACCACTTCCCATCACTTCTTCTTTAAGCCAAATTTCATCACTTCATCTTACAGTAAACGGCAGAAGTGACAAGCACTTACACAACAGAGCAGAGATCACAGACCTGCATTTCTAGGGGGCTTTCAGACATTCACTTTCCACTGCATGCAAGCCACGTGCAGTCATTCACACACAGGGCTGCCCAGAACAATTTAATTGCTTGCCCACAACAATTTAATTGCTTGCCCACATTAGCTGGCAAGGCTGAGAGGAACTCTCCACATACCTCCACTTCAGTGAACGAGAAAGAAATGAAACAATGTGTAGAACGTTAGATTTCAAGACATGCAACTCTCCAGGCCAGCCACAAACAGGAGCAGTGGTGAATGCTGCAACTCTACCTTATCTCAAAAACCAAAAAGCCATCTTCTAAAAATGACACCACAGCTAAGACAACCCAGGCAGCTGATATGCTGTATCTCACAAGTATCCAAAACCATCACCAAATGCTTTCTTTTCATTCACCTTCCCCAGTTTCCCTACCTGTTCTCTAGGGGTTGCTCCCTCCATACAACCTGACTCTCAGCAATGAGCCAACATTACTGTTCTCTATCCACCCTTTTAAACCTTCCTGCAATTTCACTAAGTAGGAGGAGACCAGCTCAGGTGAAGGAAATTCTGCTCTCAAATTCCTGTGCACCTGACAAGCCAAGGCCCTGCTAAGCATCTGCAGGGTCTGGCTAACTCAGGCTGCTCTGCTCAATATTTACTGGGATTTACTCTCCTGATGGAGCCTGAAAATGCCCTCAAATACTTGTTCCAAGCAAATGACCTTTCACAATATATTTTGCAGCCAAGGGCTCAGAGTGAAGCTTTGTTGCAGAAAAAAAAATAAAGCAGAGAGGAAGCAGATTGAACACATATATATACACACACACATATGTATACACATATATAAAATGTCAATGTGCTCTGCCAAGAGATCTACACCTCATAATTCATTTTACCCAGTGACTTTTCTGGATCCAGTTTAATTGCTCTTTGGAAGTCAAGCAAAAAGTCTGTTGGTCCAAGGTCCAACAGAGAAAAGTCTGAAATGAGCTGCCTGACAGAAATGCTGACAAAGCGCCATCAGGGCCACCTTCACTGTTCCTGTGGGATTTGTCTCAGTGCCACCCTGCCCCGCAGAGCTGGTGAAGCTGGTGCAGCCCAGAGGAAAGCCCTGAGTGTGGCTTCAGCTGGCAAAGGCCTGAGATATCGAAGAACAAACGCGTGGATGCAAACGGGCTGCATTTGTAGTCCAAATCACAGTGGCAATGAAAACACAGCCACAGCGCTCTTCTGGCAGCCGCTTTTCACTGTGGGACTGCAGGAAGGGAAGGGGTTTGGGGATTGTGGCTTAGGGCTTGTTTCATTACTGCAGATCCCAGAGAACTTTGTAAGGCAATGCTCAAATCTGGACCAGATGTGCCAGTTCATCCCCTGTGGGGAAGCAGACCCAAAGCTGGTAACTCAGGCAAGATAGGCCCTCATGATGCATCAGTACGTCATGTGGTAGCAACTGGATGCAGAAGTTTTGGTCAGAGAAAGTTCTGGGCTGGACATAGGTCAGTGAAGCTGTCAGAAACTGAAGAATTTGGCTCAGAAATATGCTAAGGAGCCACTTGAAGAAGAGGCAAAGGAACCTCTTCCTGCTTGCCCAGGGCACAGGCCTTGGCCACACCACTGATCCAAGGTGATTGATTTATTTAAGCCACACTCATAGAGCTCACTAAGAGGAGAAAAGCCCCACAGCAGAGCAGATCCTACTGAGAGCAGCCAGGGACGACAGGATCCTTCTTTTCACCATCAGATTCTCAACCCAGGGAGCAGCAGGAGCCAGCCATCAGGGGAGAAGCTCTAGGTTTAATTTTAGCCTGCACCCACAGAGCATATATTTCCCTTTTATTTTTATTCTGAACTTCATGTAAAAATAGGATTTCCTGCTGCCCGATAAGGGATTCCTGTTTTTGCAGCAGGTCTGCCTTCTTGGGAAGCTGGTGCCTACAGGGTTATGGGTGGGCTCTTCAAAGCACAGCAGCCCAGCTGAGGGGATAGGGTGGATAACATTCGGGATTTACATTGTTCCTGCTCGCCTTCAGGGAAAAAAATAAAGCGGCTGTGCCCCCCTCCTTCGATGAATCACCACCAAGTTTAGCATTCCGGAACTCTGTTTTGGAAAATCTCTATTTGCCTGCATATTTTTAGTAGGGGGTTTGGGTTTGCATCCTTCCCAGGTAAATTTTTGTCAGTTTGCCGGGCTCCAGGGAGGCATATCCTGCTTTATGAGCCTGGTCATCAACCAGGAGATAAATAAAAGCACAGAACATTCATTCCTCCCACCCTTCCCACTCCCCCATGACACAGCTCCCACATTCCCCAGCACACCCACACTCCCCAACAGCCCCTGGAGATGCAGGGAGGAGCAGCATGGACCTGGCTCGAGGAGCTGCTCCCCCACCTCTGCCTGTGCTCTGTCACAATTTCATGAGAGGCTGTTTTGAGCCCAAATGCCAATAATTGTCAGGCTCCTGTAATGCAAAGGCATCACTCTTCTTCGCTGTGTCTGCCCCGGGGCGATACACACCAAAAACTTAGTCCAAAGCCACCAGGGTTACTGGCATCATTTATGGAAGGAAGAGAACTGGCAAGGGCTCTACTGCCCACCAGCTCTTATTTTCTCCTTGCCTGCTTTTCTCAGTGACCAGGGAAGAAGTCCTCAAGTACTAAAAGTAGATGTGCCAAGAGGAACATGAAAAGGAATTCATGCATTTGCCTGGTGCTGAGCAGAAGTTTCCCTCAACCCCCAGCAAGCCGCTCCTCTTGGCAAGGGAGCAAAAGGGAGTGAGAGTTTTCCTTGAAAAAAGGAAAAGTGCATATTTTTTTCCTTTCAAGAATAAATCTTGATTCTCTCAGTGGGGCTGTGGATGTTGAAAATGTGGCTCCCAGGACTGAAAGCAGCTCTGGCTGCTGTCCATCCCCAAGATACCCTTTAACATTGCATGGAGCTGTCAGAGAGGCACAGGCTGGAGAGGTTTTCCTCCTCCTCCTCACATGGGTTTGGATCCAACAGGGCTGTTCCTGGGGACTTGGCCTCACCATGTGAAAAGACTCAGAAAATCAGTCTGGGCAAGAACAGCCCAGTAAAGAAATGCCCCTTAGGTCAGCCTGAGAAATACCACTGCTGCCACTGCCCAGGGCAGGGGGCAAGAGCTGTCTTCTCTGGGGAAACTCGAGTCTTCAGAATGGAAGGATGTGTTCTGCAACCAAGGGAAGCTCCATGCTGACTCCTCCATAAAACAGGGAAAGTGCAACCACGAGTCTGACACACACATGGGCATCTCAGCCCAGCTCCCAGGCTCATTGCCACAGAGCCCTCTGGTATGCACAGGGAGCTTAATTGGCTTTCTAAAAATTATTTGTCCTGGTACAAAAGTTGAAATATTTGACTTATACAAGACCAAGGGAATGGAAATGTTAAAGTACCAGAGAGCCACCACTGCATCACTTTTATTAATCAGTTGGAAAGGGAAATGTAAGCCTTCTAACAAGGCATTAACAGCTGTTTCTCTTGTGGCAGTGCTCTACAGCCTGTGAGTTTCCAGCCCAGCACCCTACAGTGCAGTGATCAGAGGCAGGACTGAGCCTGCCAGGGACAGAGCTCTCTGAATTTATACCAAGGGTATTTATAGAGGCAGCTGGCACTGGCAGCTCTCTGGGGACACCAGCACGGTCTTCTGCAAAGGGGCTGCTGGAGAAGCAGTAAGAGAGTGGGAATGTGCTGGAGCAACACCAAACCACCAGCCAAGATTCCAAAAAAAGCCTCAGGAGTACCCAAGAGCCAGGTCTCAGGGGGACTTCAGCATTCTTCTCCAGTTAAACCCCCTGGGCTGAGGCACCATTCCCACACTGATCCCAGCACTCAGGACCTGATGAAAGTATGTTTTAAAATCATAGGATCATCTATGCTAAAAAACACCTCTACAATCATTGAGCCCTACAGTTAATCTGCCACTGCCAAGGCCACCACTAAGCCATGTCCCTAAAGGTCACACCTACATGGCATGGATTCTACAGAACCTTCCCACCTTTTCCCTGCTGGCCTGCCCTCCCTCAGAGGCTGAAGCAAGTGGTGGATGCCTGCCTGTTGTTTTTTTTCCCAAGGGAGTCACCTTTCCATCATTCTTCTTTTTCTCCTTCTTTCATCTTCTCCAGGAGAATCAGCTGAGGATGCTCATCCAGGGTGCAACCAACCAGATGGGGTCACAAGCTTCCAAAGACAAAACCTGCTGCAAGGTCTTAAATAAAAGTTAACAATGGTGCACCTGAAATCTGTTTCCAAAGAGCTCCCCAAATGCATTTTGTTCCCATACCCTGCATTCAGAGGAAATAGGTGTAGGGTAAGATGAAGACTCACAGATGCAGGGGTGAAAGAGCTGTTCACCCCTCCTGGGTCTTTCCTTCAGGCACAGAGGTCCCCGATCCTTCATTTCATGGCTTTCCTGGCCTGTCAGCTCAGAGTTTCATTGCCTGCTTTTGAATTCAGCACTCAGGGCAGGTGGAGCACCAGAGCATGACTTTTAACAGCTGCTGCATTTTAAACCCTGGATTAGGACATGGAGATTAAATCCTTTGGGCTTTTTCAGCTCAAAACTGCCTCAACTCCCAGATCTGCTGCTTCTTTAATTGTGGCCATGTGTGAAATGATGGTGATTTGCTTGTTTGCAAATTTTTTTTTCTCACGTGTTTTGTCAGTGTCTCCAGGCCTTTTCATTCATAACATCATGATTTGGCTCTGCAGAAATGTGGTGCTGCAGGTGACTAGAAGCTGCTTCCCTTGTCTCCAGCCTGTTAGGAAATATTTAAATCAAATGAATCTCAGCATGGATGGGGAGACAAACATCAGAGAAAAGAGGCTGAGGACTGGTTATTTCCACAGAATGAAAATGGATGCAGAAATGCCCAATTTACAGGCGAGATTTACCAACAGAAGTAAAATAATGGGAGGAGAAGGCAATTTTTGACTGTGTTTGCCAACTTTGAAGGAAGGAGGAAAGCCACTTCCCCTTTTACCTCTTTCAAAAACTCTAGGGGAAAAAAACAATAGGAAGAGAAGTTTCTCTTTTCTTCACTTTTAGGTAAAAATAACCCTGAGAAAATTAAAAAAAAAAAAAAAACTGACCAATTTTGACATCAAGAAAGGGGGTGTTGGACCCAGCTGGAGGTACAGACTGCAGTGGAGCTGCGAGTTCCTGGAGCTTTCTCACAGCACCTGCTCCAGGGTGAAGCCAGCAGAGCCACCCCAGGAGCTGCCAAGGCTCTGTGAGCCAAGAAAATTCCTCTTTCCTGACCTGTTGGAGGGCCATAGTGCCTTGAGTTCACTTGTTCTTCCCACTGCCTTTCCCTGTGAGACAAGAAGGTGGTGCTTTCTGAAAGCGAGTGATTTAAAAATAAATTTTAAAAAAGAAGAAAACTGTTTTGGGGTAGTTTTTGGAACATGCATGTTGTGACTTGCCATGATGGGCTGCCCAGCTCCTGTGGAAACACCTCAGGGTATGGGTTTGGTTTGCAGGAGAGGGTTGGAATAGAGGAGATGAGGGCAGAGCATCCCTCAGCTCCATGCAACTGGACAATGACAGCAGGCTACAAAACCCACAAGACCCAGCCTCAGGACAAGGGGGATGCTGTGTGTGGTGCAGCCCAAATGAATCCTGTGCTCACTTGTGCTCAGACAAGGCTCATGTTGAGGCAGGAGGCTCTGCCAGTCCCAGGATGGGGCTGGACACTGATCTTCACTGGCTCAGCCCCAGAGTTGTTGTCAGCCCGGTTTGCAGCTGCTAAATCCCATTCATTGCAGGGAGGTGTGAAGGAGCCAGAACAGATGGGGACACACAGGCACGACCAGCTGGGTGTCCCTGGGGGGGGGTCAGGCACCTGATGCCCTGGTTAGAGACGGTGGGAGCTGAGCAGAGCCAGCCCAAACCCCTGCAGCCAAACCCCAGTGCCTCCTGTCTTTCCCCCATGCAGTGCCATGCCAGGAGGGGCTGAGCTTCTGGGAAGAACACAGGAAAGCAGAATTTCAGTTTGTGGTTCACATCCCACAGACTCCAAAAACAACTTGCTGGATGGGAAGTCTGATGAGGCTACCTCCCAGTGTCCACAGCTCTGCATCCCAGTGGGAGAGAAGGAGGCAGCAATGTGGGGCTGGCACTGGGGACCAAGCTCTGCCCTTCCGATGCATCTGGGCCCAACCTAATGCCACCAACAGAGAAAAACCAGGCAATGCCCCTGCCATGCCCTCCCCATCTGGACCACAGTGCCAAGGCCATCCCACACATCCCAGAAGTGGCATCAAGAGGCTTCTGGCAGCCACACCAGGAGTCCATTTGTCCCACACCATCTCTCCCCAGGAGAAGTAGTAGATGTGTCATTTTCCTTTCACAGGACACGAGCAGCCTTATCCAAATATAAACAACCTGGGAGTATTTGCCGGCTTATTGTCTGGACAAAAAAGTAAAACAAACAGACCTTAAACCCTTTTTCCCCTGCCACTTCTGGTACAGAGTCAGGGCCGTAGGCTCCAGAGTTCCCGAAAACATCATTTATCAGAAATAGCATCCTACTAAACCAGGTGTGGAGGTAGCCCCAGCGAGCCATGCTGCCACCTCCTCCTCCACAAGTCGCTGAAAAACCAGTCAAGAGATCTCTGAATATTTAAAGAGCTGCTGTATGAATAGTGGAAACAACGAGCAACCAAGAAAGTGTGATAGCCTGCAGTGTCACAGGGCAGCGCTCCCTTGGGAGAGGCCAGGAACAGTGGGCAGATGTCTGGGTGCACCCTCAGACAAATTCAGCTTTCAGGAACATCAGCAAAAGCCAGTCCCTAGCTCAAAATCTGCCCGAGAATCCATCCCCCCATGTCCAGCAACAGACATGTGTGAGAGCTTTCCTCACATGACCAGGCAGCGGCACAAAAAATTACACAAAAATGAGAAAATGCTGCTGTAGCAAAGCAAAAGTGCTCCTCCCCAAAAAAACAGGGCAGGCACAGGGTGTGAAGCCTGGCAAAGCCATTTTGCAGTGAGAGAGTTGAGGCTCAGGAACAGAGGACCCAGGAGACACAAGCCCAAATCCCATGAGATGTCCTCTTCCTTTTGCCCATCTCCTCCCAACCCACACCTCTCCTTCCCATCAGGGACTGTCACAGGAGATCAAAGTCTGGTTCCAATGAGTGATGTTTTACAACAGAGGTTTTTTTCCCACCATCCTGTTTTTCACTACCAGCAGATCTTTTTCAGGAGATTCTGAGAAGTTTCAGACCCCAATCTCCTCTGTGCTGTCCCCAGCAATGCTGCTCTGGCCACCCACGTAAAACTCTCCGATCTCTGGGAAGTTGTGGGCCAAGAACAGGCTTTGTACCCATGTTGGGGGCGGTGGAGAAGTTGCTCCTGAGAGCTCTTTCAGGATCCCTCTCTTACTCAGGTTCCAAAAGGAAGAAGAGTACAAAGAGCAGAGGTGTCTGCATGAAACAAAATTCACATTAAGAAATAAATGAGAAAAAAAAGCTGAAGGGCTAGATTTTCCAAATTACCACACATCCAGGGGCCTTGCCTGGTTTGTGTGGGAGCACTCTGGGTTTCTCTGATGCAGCGCTAAAGAGAGAGGAAGGCCAGGAGGAGCTTGGGACACAAAGCAAGACTGAGATCTGGTTGGAGAAACACTCAGTGGTAAAAGGTCCTGTGCTGTTCAGGTGGCACCACAAAGCTCCATGAGGAGATGCTGGGATAGAGGCGATGGCTGCTGGTCCCATGGCAGGTGATAGGGTGAAGGTGATGGCCACTAGCCCCATGAACATCCTTCCCCTGCACACGTAGATCCAGACACATGCTATTTTTTTTCCATGGGATTCCCATCTGCAACTGCAGAGAGATAATGGCTATAATCCCCATATTTTTTAAAAAGTTGAGTCTCATTTAGTCCTTTGGTTACCCCTTCCAAGAAAACGCCCTTTTCCTTAATAAAGCAGGGAGAGAGGGATCCTCTGGATGGGCACATGGCAGAGGCTGCATGGCTGCTTCGTCCTTTCTCCAGCACTGTTAGGTGTTGGGGAGGATGAAATAGGGAAACCTTATAAATATGACTGCTTGGCAAAAGATTCTGAAAATATGAAACCTGTAAGCGAAATAGAAATGAAAGCTAGCTTTGAGATATAAGATACCGAGCTGTTAGTTACTGTACAACCAAAAAACAATGGGCTAGCCAGCTGAAGGAGAATCCCTCTTGATTGAACAATGTCTTTAGCAAAGAAGAGGATGGTTCAGCAAGCAGAGACGTCCAAGGGTCAGAGAAACCCTGCCAGCATGGCAGGGAAGACAAAAGTAGTTTTAGAAAGTAGTTTTTAGGAGTTAAAATGTAACACAGTATGGTAATGTAGTAGTTGTGATAGGTTGTATGTAAATTCTATAAGGATTTCTGTCTTCTATTGATTGGATGTTGTACTATTACCATATTCAGTATAGGAAGAGATATAATATCATGTAACCAGACCTTAACTCTCTTGCAATCTCTCTCTTTTGCAACCTCTCTCTCTCATTCTCTCACTCTCTAGACTTTAGCCCTCTCTGGCTCTCTCTCTCCCTCTGGGGCATGCTCTAAGCTGTGGCTGGCAGCTTAAGCAGAGCTCCTGCACCCACGACCCTCGCAAATAAACTGCACGTTTCAGGAGCTGCCCTGAACTGTTGAGATCACCTGAACTGTCTTGTCCCCGGCACCTTTTTATTTTCCACAGTTAGGTGCTCCAGTTGATGTGGGCCTGGCTGAGACAATGCAAAGTTTAACAGTTTATGGAGTAATTAAGCAAAGCCTCTCAATATAGCATCGCTAATTAGACGAATCCTCCCTAAATTACCAGTAGCTCACCCTGTAAAATCCTCATGAAATAGCCTTAGAAAACAATGACAGTGCTGGCATTCAGCCACACAGCTCAATGGCAATTGCAAAGCACTTTGGATGTTCATGAGTCTTTTTTAAAAAAAAAAACCCAACAAACCTAAAATGTACATTTCCCCCAATGACTCTGCTCCGGGGCGTATTAAAAGCAGCACCTTGACTCAGCCTGCCACATAAACATCCTGCTGCCCCTGGACAGCCCGATACTGTCTTCCTCCCAGGATGAGGAGCTGAATAAGAAGTGACAATCACAGCTCCTGCCCACAGGAAAACAGGAAGTGCCAGAGTTGTACAACCACTCCAAACATTGTCCTACCTGCTCCACTCCTTGGGTGCAATGGGAACTTGCTTTTCTTTCCTTTCCTATCCACATTGCATAACTATTTCTGGTCCAGTGCTGCTCAGTCCCAGGATGCTGCTGCATGGGATGGTCCCTGTGGCCTCTGGCTTCTCCCTGCCTTCCCAAAGCCAGCCTGGTGCTCCCTGTCCAATGCACAAATGTCCACCTTCCTAACCCACAGCAGCGCTGAATGCAAACGCTGGAGGAGATGGAGATGGACTCAAGGTGCTGGGCAGATTTGCTCACCCACATCTGGCAGGAGCTAGAGTGAACAAAGTCCCAAATCCGACCAGAAAGCAACTGAGTTGGCCAAATTTGGAAATGATCATGAGACTGAAGGAGCTGAGGCTTAGACATAGGCTCCAGCTCATGCACTAAAGCACTAAACCTCATCCCTGAGAGTAAGGTAGCCCTGTGGGTGAGTGATGACGTGTGTGTCCCACCCTCAAAGCAAGCTGGGAAGCCAAGGCTCTCCACAGGCACACAGAGAGGAGCTCTGGGAATCCAGGGATGCGATGGAGAAGAGGCCACCTGCAGAACCCCCAGTTTATCCACAAATACCCGCTCACACTCTTGACTTTTTGAGTTGATTTCAAGGAATCCTACCCCACTCAGTGCAATGCATCCCCAGCCAGCAGTGTGGTACCCCTGCTCTCAGGACCATCCTTCCCAAAGACCAGAGACTTTCCACATTAAACGATGCTCTGGGAGCAGGGAAGCTTGCTCCTCCTCCAGCTGCTCCCACAGTTCTGCTGAGAGATGGGCCCAAATTGGCTTGTGAAACACAGATGTCATATGCAAGTTTCCAAACAAGAAGAAGGATAAGAAAGTTTCCTCTCCGCTTTTCCTTTCCTCGCAATGTAAAAACATCCCTCGCCAAATGAGGCAGTGTTTGCCATCACTTTGCAAAGTTCACATTCCCACAAGGCAGGCACAAGGAGGAACAAGGGGGGGAACCATCACATCAGAGCCCACAGGTCATGGTCACACAAGACAATACTTTGCAAAATTTGGAAGTGGGAGGAATGTGGGAAGGCTGAAGAGGAGGATGTTTATTAACATATCAGAATATCTCCAAAGGGTTTGCGTCCTGTGAGGAGAAAAAGGGAGCCCAAGGCAATGTTATTCAAGATACTGGTGGGGAAAAAACCTGGAAATTCTTATTCAGGCAATCCTGCTGCTGGTGTAAAGAAAAAGGGCTTTTTCTCATATTCATGGGAGTGAGGGTTTTCCTAAATTACGGAAAGCTTCATATGAATTGCCCAACTAATTCCCTTGTGCAAATGCATTAAACAGTAGGATGTGAATGCATTTCCACACCTGACTCAGCCTCTGTGCCCAAAAAGGCTGCAGTGTCCCTACAAGTGTATAGCGGGAAGCCTTCCAGTCCAAGAACTGCAGTCTCAACCTTACTGGCTGTTGCTAAGTGGCAAATGGAAAGCAAACAGGGGAAGCCGAGCAGTGAGTTTCAGTAAGTGTCTAAAAACACTTGAGAAAACTTTTCAGCACCAAAAAAAATTAAAAAGAAATCCCAGTGGGCAAGAAAAAAATTAATTAAAAAATCACCATTTAAATGGCAGATACAAGTTCGAAGAAGGAGAGATGAAACCCTGATGTAACTTGGTTAGTTCTGTTTCCTTGCAATGCAAAGCAAATGGGGTTTTCTGCTATTTCTTTCTTTCCTTTAGACGGAGAATGTCTCTTTGCTTTCACTTTATGAATGTAAAACAAAAATCAGCTGCATTTCTCCCTACCCATTGCAGTTGCACTTTGGCTCACTGGGGTTGTGGTTGGGGCAGTCCCTCCTGAACTGTATTTCAGTGCAGGAAGGCACATGCTGCTGCTACCTGCTACCCCAAGAGCATTTGGAGAACTCCTGCCCTTCTATTTGTTACTCTCGCTGCCGTCTCTTAATCAAAAGGATCTCCTTGCACCGGAGCTGGCTCTGCTGGCAGCTGGGTGGGCTTTGGCTGCAGCCCCAGGGCTCTGCTGCCAGGCCACAGGTGATGCTGCCCAAGAGCAGCGCTGGGAGCTGGGGAGGAGAAGCGCTGCTGAGCACCAGTTTGATCACCCTAAGGCCTGTCGGGCTGGGAGGAGCAGGATCAACACTGCAGCTGAAAGGAAAATGAGGGTCTTCTGCTTGGAAGGGAAGTAAAGTGTGGCCATTCACTCCTGCCCCGCCATATCCTCAGCGCCTGGCTGTACTGGGCTTCTCCCAGTTTTGGGGGGCAGGATGCAGGGACACATGCAGCGGGGTCTAGCCACAAGACCTGGAGGAAACATCTCCTCGCTGTAGAAAGGCTTTAAAAGACACAAATGAGGCCACGGCAGCTGCGAAGGACATCCCCGAAGCAGCAGTGGGGAAGGGCTGACAACGCCCACATCCCTCGCCTCCGCCGGCGGTGGGCAGGGCTTTCTCGGGCACAGAGCACCCTCTGCTGGGAAAGCCACGGTTGTCCAGAGGACAGCAAATCCACCCGTGGCACAGCCCTCAATAACTCCCGGGAGGTGGGTTTCCGTCACACGGGGTGGCTCACTGGGGAAGGGGAGGAGCAGCACATCTGTCTGCCTGAATGGGAGCGCAGCCCCTTGTCTTGCGGCCTGTGCGCTGCGTGGTGTCTCTGCAGCAGCCGCAGATTTTAAAGAGCTAAGGCACACAAGCCGCAGTTCAGCGCTTCTAGTGGACCTGCCCCGTGACACTGGCTGTGCCCTGACACCCTGTCACCTCCCCTGCCACAGCTTCTGGCCTAAAAGACCTCCCAGCACCACAGGGGCAGGACCTGTGGCCCAGGACTTGCTTGTTCAGCCCCAGCCCCAGTCCCGGCTGCTCCCCACAGCGGCGTTCCCCTGGGCAGTGCCTCACTGGGTGCCAAAAGCAGCGGAGAACAGGGAGTATCAGGGGACCAGGGACATCTTTCCCCCCGTGACTCTGCAGGACCCTGCACAGGAGCGAGGACGCAGGACTTGTTCCTCACAGGGAGCACTGTCACCCGGCATGGCACAGACACTGAATAAAAAGGCAGATTCTGCCTCAAAATCTCACGCTGTAAGAGCAGGCAGGAGGCACCCACTGTGCCTCAGGCCATTTCCCTGCCCCGAGCCGAGCTGCCGCCCAAACAGTACTTTAACCCAGCTCTGGCTGGGTGTGTTTATTGAATAAACACGGGAGGTTCCCCAACACCCTTCCTTCGGGTCCCAAGGTGCTCACCAGCACTCGGCACCCAGCACACCCCAGAAATGCGCTTCCTTCCCCGCCTCGGCCTCTCGGCTGCCCTGGCCATCGCCGCCTTCCTGAGCTGGAGGCTGCTCCAGACCCCGGCCCACAGCCAAGGAGGTAAGGGCCGGCCACCACGGCGGTTCTGTGCCCCGGGGAAGTGACCTGGAGCTTCTTCCAGAGGATCTTGGTGGCCAAATGCCTACGGGACAGAAAACACCCTTTGCACGGTGTTTGTGGAGAAAGCCCTTGCTGTGGGGCCCTGCAACTGTATGTCCTTAGGGGGGTCATTGATCTCAAGTGTGGTGGGGAAACAGGTGTCAGGCTGCTGGAGGTGATTCCCAGATCTTTGCTAGGACAGTGAAATGCTGTTGGGAAGGCAGGAGGGAGCAGGGGCAGGGGAATTGACGATTATTGTATTTCTTGCCTTAAAAATGCATCCCTCCCCTCCAGTTCCCATCGTTCCAGGGCAAAGTCATCACTAGATTTTGCAGACATTGTCATTCTGGGGCTGGATGAGTTAAAGAACAGCTCAGGGTAGCTTCAGGCACCACTGTGTTTCTTCCTGTGTTCCTGATGTCCTTTGCCTAATTTTAAGTGTGCTTCTCTGCCCTGTACAAGAACCTCCCCAAATATTTAACTTCCTGAGGACCCAGAACAAATCATCAAACTGTCTCCACAAGGCTGCCAAATGTCTGCACTGAGCAGATGAGGCAGATGTGCTGCTGCTAAAGAAAATAAACTAACAAGGCAGGCATTAATCTTCCACATTCAAACCTACTATGGCCTTTTCACAGCAAAAATAAGACAGAAAAAAGCAAAGCTGAAATTTGATAAATTAGACAGACTCTCATGGAGTCTTTGCATTTGCTTTTGCTTTTCATATTTGCTTTGTTGTCTCTTGACTTCTATTTGCTTTTTGCTTTTTATTTGCTTTTGCCTTTTTATCTACAAGAGAAAAAAAATCCATATGGGGGTGATGCAAGAAGTGATGTCATTTGGATCCTTAAGTCACCCTGAGCCATCAAGAATAATCCCTTACTTTCAGATATATTTGATAGCTGATATCAACCCATTAACAGATGCAAAAGGGTTTGCAGGATATCCTATATCTCTAGCTACAAACCAATTTACTACCGCCTGGTCTCAAAATATTTTTTACTCTTTGGTAAATCCACCTCTGAGATGTTCAGTTGCAAGCAAGGAGTTAAAAGCAAAAATTAGGATTTAGTGGAGAACAGGGCCTGTGGAATAAATCTGTGGTTGAGATCAGTCCTCAGACATGGTGATTTGGGGAAAGAGGGTCTAGGTGTCCAAAATGTCACATGTTCATGGGGACAGAAACCCATTTCCCAGCAAAGCCGAGCTCTTTGCCAGACAGGGCTGATCTCCCCTCTCCTACCCATCTTTGTCCACATGATATCCTTTCCACACTGGAATAACTGGAGAAGAGCCAGCTACGGTACCCTGTGCTGAGCACTCAGGGCACTGTGTTCTTTCCTCACCCCCATCTCTAACTGGTGTTTTCCAGGTGACCCGACCCCCAAGGCAAAGAAGGGCTTCACTTTGACACTGGACACCTTCCTTCACGTCCAGCAGCTCAGGAAGAGGAGACTGAGAACTTTCTGCAGCCAAGCAGGCAAAGTCACCGCGCTGCCGAGGAGCCGGGACAAGAGAGCCTCCCTGCTCTCGAGTCTGAGGGTGAACACCAAGCTGGACCTTCTGTACTGCCAAGTGCCATCAACAGGGGTGGAGGAATGGCAGCAGCTTCTGGAGAAGCTAGAGGAGGCCAAAGTGATGCCACCAGCGCCGCTCCTCCACCGCCAGCTACACACGAAGGAGACACGGCTGAGCAAGTTCAACCAGACGGAGATAAAGGCCATGCTGGGGTCTTACACCAAAGTGCTCTTTATCAGGGACCCTTTCCACAGGCTGATCGCCACATTCCTGCAAGGCATGGGCATCAACCCATCCTTCAGCAGCTTCATCCAGGAGATCCTAGATGGTGGAATGCACAATAGCAGCATGGCTTGGAAACCCCTGGTCAGCCTGTGCAAGCCCTGCCTCATCCAGTATGACTATGTGGTGATGTTTGGCTTCCTCAGGCACGAGCTTGACCACCTGCTGCGCCGGGCTGGGCTGCCTGCAGGCGGCCTCCTCCCCGAGCTCACCGACAGCCAAGTGCAGTCGACCTACAGGTGGTTGGCAGAGCAGATGTTCAGCGAGCTGTCTGCCCAGCAGAAGAAGCAGCTGTCTCATTTCTACCGCTGGGACCTTGCAGCTTTCCTGTTTCCTAGAAGTTTCCTGTCAGAGCACCCCATCACTGCATAGACGTGGGAGAAAGAGCCTGCATGGAGGAACTGTTGCATGGAGCGTTAATCCAAAAGCAAGTGCTTCAAGATACTCACAGGCCTTTGCTTCCCAGCTGCTTGCAGTGAGGTTTTCCATGTCACAGCCCAAAAGACTCATCAGACAGACCACTGCTGGGGACAGGGGATCAACATGGTTGAATCGTGTTTAAACATAACAAGACGTACTGTGTTTAAACATATCCTGGTCAAAGCAGGCACTAAGGAAACTTGTGGCACTGGGACTTGGAAAACTGCATGAACTGAACTGTGATGGGGTAAACTGAGCAGTTTGGGGTGAGGTGGAGTGGACCTGCTGCAAGCCACAGCAGCATCACATGTGCTGTGCCCACACTGACATTTCCTGTTCTGGGCTCCATGTTGGTCCAAGAGGTTTGACAATGGCTTCTTCATGACAAATCTCCCCACACAGGTACAAGAAGAGCTCTCAAAGGAGCACGTCACCTGGAGGCTGAGATCTGACACAGGGTGGCACACACTCCTGGGGAACCACTGGCAGTGTTCCCTATCTTTTCATGCTCAGGGAAGGTCAGGCTTGGCCTGTTGTTTGGTCTTATCTGTTCTGTGTGAATTGTTCCCGTTTTACAGCCTCATTGCCCACGTGTTTGGGCTCAAGTGTGCCCTGGCGATGGGACCCGATGCTTGCTCTGTTCACAGGTTTAGAGTTTGGCTCATCCCTGGAAGAAGAGGACTCCAATGGGCCAAGACCATCTTTCAGCTTGGTGCACTAGTCCTGAGATAAGGAAGGGTCAATGTAGACCAAGTACCACCCACAGCATCAGACAGCCTTCCACCTTGTGTCAGCAACTGCTGAGCCCTGTGGAGGTGGCTAGAAGCTATGGAAAACAGGATGTGGCTACTGCAAGCTCCTGCTGGCAGAGAAGTGTGAGGACTTACTCTGCTTTCTTTTGGACTTGGCTGTCAGCATGGCCAGACAGAGGCCCAGTCTCTCCAGCTGGCTCACTGCTTCATCCAGCTGGGCAGCCTAGAGCAACTTCCCGCCTGCTCCCAGCTTTGGTCACTGAGCTGATCTGACTCACAACCCCTGGGAAGGGTCCATCTTCATCAAACAAACACAAAGGAGGAGCTGAATTTGTCTAGCTTTCGAAACCTGATAGACTCTTACCATAGCATACTTGTTTCCAGAGTATTTAGCAGCTTTATTTTGCAATGTTGTGACATTCACAGAGAATTCCACATACATTCATGATTCCAGTTTGACAATGCTCATTAAAAAATGATAGCGAAAACTGTTGATTAGAACTGACCTAAAACAATTACCAAAATCTTGGCCTCCCTCTCTCACAGGCGGCCATGCAACTAATAGCATTAAGACATCTGATCAGCTGGGCTCCTTTCACACTCCCACAAACCCTCCAGCTGTAGTAATTACTATTTAAGTGCCATTATTGTGCGCAGTACTTTACAGTCTAGCAAGATGGCATAGTTCCTCTTCTGAGGATAGACTTCTGGAAGAAGAAAAGCAGCAAATTTCCAATTATATGTCATTAAATTAGAGTCTTGCATCCACGCTCTATTTCACTGGAAAGTACTAGAAAAGGCACATATTTCTCTTCATGAGTAGCTTTCCCTCCAGTGACGGCGAGCTGAGACCCCACACAGCAAGATGTGCGAGAGGAGATGGGACAGAGCACCTGACAGGGGACAGTGCTGTGCACTCAGGGCAGGAGAGCTGCTCCCCCACAGCTTTGTAGTGCAGAGCACACCTCAAGTTGGTGATCTTCTCTTCCTGCCAGCCTCCCCAGCGGGTCCCAGGCCTGCCATTTAGTTCCACAGGAAAGCAATGTATTAAATGTTCAGACATTGAGAGGTGACATGAAATCCTCAGCTTTGTGTTCCTTAGAGTCCCTCAGCACAGGCAGGTATTCCAATGATCTTTCTGTAAATTCCTATTAGCCTCCAAGCTTCCCTTTTCCCTACACCCTCAAAATGAGGGGTTTGCAACCCTGGTTGCCCTCCCCAGGTGTTTAATATAATTAACATCCAATTCCAGTGCACCCCAAAAGGAAGGTTCACAGGTTTAGAGCAAGGGAATCAAGAGGGCCCCAAGCTGGGCTGGGCGTGAGGGCCAGGCCTGGTGCCTGGAAGAGAGTGGTTCACTGATGCTGCAGCAAAACTGGCCCTACAGGTCTGCTCTGAACAGCCTGCTCTGACTGCTGCATGTACACAGAACTTGGCAAATATGCTTCATATTAACTCACAAAGCAAATAGCAAAAACAGAGACTTGATACATCTAATTTAAAAAAATTTCACCTGACCAGGCAGTCACTGCGACTGTGTGAGATACTCCTGAAATGATGAAAATTCCAAAACCGGGGGGAGAAAGAGCACCCTACTCATCCTGCTAGTGACATCCCACCATGTCCCAGGACTCCCACAGGCAGCAGGCCTATCGTGAGCAATTGCCACTTTCCCCTGGGATGGCACTGGGAGCTCCTTAATATCCTACTCTGCTTGTGTCTCCCCATGCTCTGCATTAACACACATTACCTTCGTATTTCTCACCCTGGTCTGAATGAGCATGTCCAGCAATCCCACGAGGTGGAATTCACAGAAACAGAGCTGATAACAGTCTACCTTACAGACTTTGTATTTTGCATCCCTCCCTGGACACCCAAGAATGTGGATACACAAGCTCCAATAGCTGTTCTTGCACATAAATTGTCACGTTTTCTTTTCTGAGAGGTTTTTTACATATCACTAACTTTCAGGAGAAAACAAAAACATGCTCTTGCCCAGTAACTCAGAGCTTAAGAAGCACCAATATCGTATTTCAATTAGTAAAACAATTACATAGCAAGCCCAACAGGCACAAAATACTTCCTGCAACTCACATACACAAATTCTCTTCTTCAAGATGGTAGATCCATAATATTTAAGTTGAGAAATAAACCTACATCTTTCCAAGCAATATACCCTGGAGTGCTTAAAAAAATATTTCACACTGAGCATACATTGTCCAGTCCTAAGATGGAGGCCAACTTTAAGAAGTTTGTATGTGAGCAAAATTTTATATAAGGAGTTACATCCTCTTGCACCATATTTTTGATGGCCCTGGGAGTGCAAAGAGAAAAAGGACATTTTAATAAAGCTGTGGGCCAGAGAACCAGATAAAAGTTTGCAAATGATAAGCAGGCACAGTACGTGGCTGAGACACCATCCAGAGATAACATGGTGCTCAAGTGTTGAATCTGACAGTGACAAAACCAGTCAGGAGGGATGCCCAGCACTAAATCCAACATGAAAAATATATTCCATCCAGATGACACCAGGTCATCACACAGTCAGCACATTTTTTAGACAAGCAGTCCCTGTGGCAAAATGTACCTGTTCTCTTACATTCAGCAAAACTAAGAGTTCTCTTGGAAAGAAGGCAAGGCCATGACAGCAAGGGATTGACCCGAGAGGGCCCCCAGAGCCAGCTAATCCCCAGCTGTGTCCAACCTCCTCATACCCCTTGCTAAGGCTGGCATAAATTGCCTTGGGAACATCAATGAGCAAATTTCTCTGTTACTCCAAGGTCTCTGATGTCCTTTCCTATTTAAAGGATGGGGAAAGATGTGAAGGTGTGGGATGGGAAAAGAGTGGGTCAAACAAAGCAGCATCTTGCTGGAAGTCCTCTTGGTATATTTAGTTTTTATCTTTAATCAGAGAAGACAAGGTAGCACTTGAACTAAGATCTTGTTAAAGCCCAGGTGCAGACAAAGCAACAGTCATTGAACTTGGGGTAAATCAGTTACTGGTCACATTTTAGCCTTTTCCTCTGAAACACTTTTGTTATACAGATGAGACCATCTTCATTAGCCAACATCAAAAGTCCTCATCTCCCTCTAGGATGTACCTGGCGTTGTGTGCAGAGGGGACACAGCAGGGTCCAGCCCTCAGCACCTCTTACACCTTCCCCCATCTCAGCTAGAGGGCTCTGTGTCTGGGCTCAACACATTTAAGTCCTTTTTGGCATAGCATCACAAGGTGATACATCTTTTCCCCATAGCAGGAAAAAGAAGAAACAACCACCCTGCTATTTCACATTGGCTGTTAAGAAGCATCATTGCAGGAATTTTATAGGGAACCTATAAGATTTTTCAATTACACCTGGATAACATCACCTTCCACAACATTTGAATTTACATCACAGCTATAATCTGGCAGCAATTCTCTCTTGTAGAGACAACAACGATTGGGCAATTAAATGTGAAAGCTCCATGAATCAGTGGGTGAGCCACATGAACACAGATATATTTTTTCTCCATTATAGTCCTACTGCCTTGTGGTTCCTCTGGTGTAAGCTCATTTTCAGCAGAGTTTGCTCCTCAAACTTTCCTCTTACACACGCACACACCATGGCTTAAAGGTCCCTGGCTCAGCAGAAGGGCACTGTTAAGAGAAAAAATAATTGAATTAGCAACAAATGAGGGTCTTGTCCAGGGTTCAGCATGTCCCACCATGCTGCTTTTGAGGTGGGGGACTTTGTACATGTGATGATAGGAGCTCCTATCCTAGTTTTTCCAAACACAGAGATGTCTGTCTCGTGGCACTTCTGATAGAGGCCTGATGGTCGACTCTTACAGAGCCCTGTGACAACACTGTGATAGAGGAGGAGTCCATGAGGAGCCAATGACAGGGATAACTCCTGCACTCCTTCAGATCAAGTCCACAGCCTCCAAGGAGGCTCCTATGGCCGTAACCTTCAGAAGAAAGAAGTATTTGAAGGACCACTTTTCTCTCTCAGAAAGGGACACTAGTAAATCACAGCATGGCCCTCACCATATGTGATGATTCTCTGAGAGATGATAGTCAGGAGCATCAGGACAAGCAGTCAGTGCCTTTGTTCCACAAACAACACTTGGAGAATGGAGTGGACTGAATTTCAAAAGTACTGCACAGCAGCCCTTCCTGCAGTGGGAGCCCTAGTAGTACTGGGCGGTGGACTTGGCTTTCAGCTGGTGACATGTTAAATGAAGGGTAACACCCACAAAACAAAACTCATCTACTGAAGCAGGGACACAGCCTCCCCATCCTGCCCTAATCCCAGCCCCAGGCCCCTGTGACTTCCAGGCACACTCCTCATGGGACAGGTTGGCCAGGGAGCAGACTCTGAGAGCAGGGGCTGTTACCATTTTGGTGAAGATGTCCACGCAAGCATTGCGGATCCTCTCTGGGGTGGCAGGGCTGTCCAGCCTGAATGCCTCTGTTAGGCCAGAGTCCTTCCTTGCTGAGTAGATGGCATCTTTAATGGCATAAAACACTGAGGCAGACAGGAACAGAGGTGGCTCTCCCACAGCCTAGATAGAGCACAAGCAAGAGTGAGGCTTTGCCTTCCAGATGGGAGCCTCAGTCTACCAGATGTGCTCAGTGAGGAAACACGAAGCTATAACAGCTTCCAGTGTGCCAAGTGGGAACAGTGAGGAAAGATGGAGCTAAAACAACCCTCAGTCTAATTAAAGAAGAATCAGGAAGAAAACAAGCTTTCTGACACAGCAAAGCCACTTCATTTCTGTCTAATGGACAATCAGAGCAGCAATGTGCAGGTTTTTTCAGTTCTTCCTAAATGGAAAGGATAGTACACAAATTCCTGATAAGAAACAGAAAAACATCCTGCCCTCAGAGTAACTACAGTATCATGAGATGAACTGTTTAGACACACAGAATCATTACTTTATCCCACTCAGCTTCGCAGTGTTATGGGGCAGGAAGAGGCAAACAGATCTCACCGGCGTACCTTGGATGAGTAAACTGCCTTGCTATTGGGGCAGTCCCGGAGAAGAGACACATAGAATTCTGTTGGGATGTCTCCAAATGCTGGGATTTTGTACATGCCAGGCCCTCGAGTGTACAAGTTCCCTTCAGGAGAGTAGCGCAGCTCCTCCATGGTGAAGAGCCCAATGCCCTGGACAAATGCTCCTTCTATCTACAAACACATCCAAACAAGGTTACATTCCCTTTGTTGTTACTGTTGTTCTTCCCTGCACAAGGACAAACAGTGATAACATCCACCTGGGTTTTCAACCCTCCACACCTGACTCAGATCTCACTTTTTATCTCTAAACCCTTGTCCCTTCTGCTGGGTACAATCTTTGCACAATCCCTGTGTTCCCACATAAATGTGGCTGCATTTCCCTGGCAGGTGAAGCAATTTACAAATACATGCAAACAGATTTTCTGTAAACACAGGACAGAAATTTTCTGATGAAGCAGCAGAAAAAAAAATAAAATCAGTTATAAAATACTAATTTCTTCCCAGGCAGGTGAACACTGAATGAGTTGAACTTGCTGATAATTCAAAGGACAAGTAGACTAAAAGGGCTAAAGATGAAACATCTGAAGACAAACTGTTTCATGCTTTCTATTTCAGTATAAATGATTTCTGAAGTGCTGCTAAGTATTATCAGGTCACCAGCACAGACACCTGCAAAAACACTCCCATATCCATTTAAGTACTAAAAAACTTCTTTACATATTTTTTCTACTGTGAATTTTAGGTGAAAAATGATTATGAGAGCAGGATGTGCGTGAACAACCCTGTGCAAAGCAGCTCTGCTCTCTGTGCCCACTGAGATATTTGACAGCCAGAGCAGTCTAAAGATTTGGCACAAGCATTCATTGGCCCATCTCTGTGTACTAGTGTTCCTGCTGTCAGGCCACATTCTTTCTCTGTTATGCTCCCAGATCCTCTGCAGCAATTCATGGAAGGACACAGAAATTTAAGGCCCCTTTGACAGGTTCCATTTAGCCCATCTCTCAACTCCCAAACCTAAAGTGACAAGCTGCAAAGACAGAAAATCTCTTTCTCCCCTTAGACACTTCTAAAAAAAATGTCTTTCAGAAAAACTGTCGCTTTCAAGGAGGTTTTATTTTAGCTATAGCAGAGCTCTGCAACTCATGCTCTCCTGTCATCCCAAATCCTGTAGCAGTTTCATTAGAGTTGCACCATATCAACATCTAGAGTTAGCTAGGGAGCTAAAATGGCTAGATAAGCATATGTCTAACAATTCATCTCTTGGTCTGTCAAACAACCCTGTGTTTATTACCTTTATCTGCTAAGAGATGTTGTGATTAGTACTGCACAAAATTTTGAAGTAATCTTGTGCCTGCCCAAGGACTTCACAAGATAAGTACCTGGTCCAACTTCCTGTTGAGAACTCTACACAGCAGCAGCTGGAGGAGAGGCTGCCAGACTCTTTAGTCACAGGAGAATTTTCACTAAATTAAATAAACTTAATATTGACAGATAGAAGTATAAATATCAGGTGTGGGATTTAGCCTGAAAAACATCACTGGGGGTAACTGGACAATATCCTGTAGTTCTAATATCCAAGGCAAAAACCCCCAAACCCTAACAGAATATTTCCCTATATAATTCTGCACCAAGTTTAAAAGGTTGTGTTTGCAAAGCCTGGAGAGGGATAATAAATAGAAAAGCCAGACAGCAGTGTGATTGCTTTAACATGATGGAAATAGCAACACTTTTTCACTTACCTGTCCTATATCTATGGCTGGGTTCAGACTGGTACCAACATCCATAACAATGTCTGTGCGAATGTTCTAAAAAACAGGAATAAAAGGTAAATCAACACAGCTCACTGAAACTGGTACACCATGGTCTCATGTGAGGAGGGGTATCCAAGCACTATCCCACGCTTGGACAGTGTTCTATAATCTTATCTCAGATGAACACCTCATACTGACTTTTAATCTGAGTTCAGCCCAAAAGTAAATCGGAGAACTCACTGCAGTCTTCCCCAGAGGTCCAATGGACCAAGTTAATATTAATTCCAAGATGCTGGTATCAGTGGTCTATACCTGAGCATAACCAGCTAGGTAGATTCTGATGATAATTTTTTCTTTTTTTTTTTCTCTTTCCTTTCTTTCCAGAAGCCTTCAGTGTTATTTTAATGATTAACTCAATTCCAGGATGGTTCTGTACTCCTGTGCCAACACAGAGCTGCTATCTCTTACTCAAGCAAATCCAATAACATTTGCAATCATTCATTAAGCCCCAAATCCCCACAGGGTAGATAATTATTGTTTTATTACACTTTACGGATTGCTGCACTGTGGAACAGAGGAGTTAAGAAATTTGCTGAAGGTCACACCGGACCAATGACAGAGCCAGGAATGGGCTGACACCCAGTATTTGTTCTGACTCCCCATGGATGTTCCCTTCACCAAAACACAGAGAGCTGTTTCACTGCTGACCCCTCACCTTGTGGTCACCTGTCAGGCAATCTAGCTCAACCTCAGAGCAAGCAACGCCATAACTGAAGTAGGAGAATGGTTTCCCTTCGTTCTTTTCAAAGTTGTAGCCAACGTCAGGAATCCTCGATAGGAAGAGAAACAGAACCAAACATTTCATTCCATGAAAAAAACAAATACAACTACATTGCAACTTATCAAAATTCTCATTCACTTCTGTTTTATTCCTTCTGTTAAGCCCATGCAGAAAGGAAAACAGTAAACAACTATAAATAGAAATTTGCTAAATCCACTCTGTATTCCAAAACTTGTTTGAAACTATCAAACTAGTTTAGCTATCTTTATCTTCCCATGAATCTCAGGGCTTGTGGTGACTATTATAAACTTATTCTCACCAACCTAGTAGCAAATCCTTTGGTTTTAGAGTGCAGTTGAACATTTCTTTAGAGCCATTAAATTTCAGAACACAGTCAAGCTGAAGCAAAATCTCTATTAAGCTAAGAACTGATTTTAAGCACAGTTCATGGCAAACTTTGTATCTGGCTACTTATACTTTATCTGAAGACTGGTTTATTCAAATACTGACAAGTCACTTGGTTAAGAGAAAAAATACATTTCAGACATGCAAAAGAAATGAACTCATAGTGTATTTCGGTCCTAAATATGTTCTTCTCAACACTGTGTTTATTTATTTATGTCAACCTCTCTGCCTTAAAGATGATGAATCTCTGCTTTCCTCCAGCAGTAAAGCTGATTATGAAAAGGGCCTCATTTCAGAACTACACAGGGCTCAGCATGAGTCTGAAGTGAGAGAACAAAGCTGGAAACACTGGTATCTGCTCATGCCATAAGAGACAGGATTTTACACAAGGATAACCCCTCTTATCCTGCATGGTGGTTCTAGTGCAAAACTAGGTGAGACAAGGCTGACACAGAGCAGAGCCTCAGGCAAAGTTCTGATTTCATTTTTGCCTCTTCAGACCAAGGTTAGCTGGAATGAAGTTAGACCAACTCCAGGTTTACTTGTCCTCAGAGCTGTGCTCCACCAGGAATCGATTCTCCCCAACCAGGAGGCTGTTAACCTCAGTTTACCACTTGTAGGTAGGAGAAGGAATGCAGCTTTAATTTAGAGCAGTGACAGGGGGCTGGGGGCTGTAAATCCTCCCAGAATTTCCCTGGATGCAATCCATGCAATTGAGTCAGTGCCTCTGCAGTGTGACCTTTCACTCACCTATAAAACCCCGTGGCTGACAAGCTGACACAGCTCTCGTAGGCGGTTTTAATCTGGCAAAGTGAACAAGAGTTTGAAAACAGTGATTGTACAACCTTCAAAATAACTGCACAAACACATTTTCAGGAGGTAGAAAGGAGGTTTCTACTTTCTCAAGTAGAAAATGTCCAGTGACAGACAGCTGTCACACTACCCAACTCCAGCACTGCCAAACAGCATAATTGCAGCTGCTCCTCCAAATAGCCCCGTCAGCAGCTACCAAGGGCAGAACTTGAACCCTTGGCAGAGCATAAAACCTGCTTTTGTTTGTTCATCTCTCAGCTACAGGTTAGACTTTCAACCTCAGAGACAAAGGTTAAATTGGCAGGTCATCTTGACTTCAGTGAGGGAAATTCTATCCTGACTGCCAAATCACAAAGTCAAAACTCGTCTGATTAAGAGCAGTGCTTGGATCTGAAGAGAGCCTTACAGCCCACCCATTTCTTCTCATTGAGGATGCAGAGATATTGCAGGCAAGGAGCACTACAGGGGCTGAATAGCAGCTCAAGAAGAGTTGTCTATGCTACAGAATGCCTTCATTAAAAATCAGGTTTCCTTCTGTCCAAGACTGTAGCCTGACTAGAAAGATACATATAGCCACTCAAGGCTTTTGTTTGATGAAGTTTGTCCTAGGCAGGGCCCAAAATTTGGAGGAATCTCAGGATTACAGTAATAACAGATGTCTTGGGGATGCCCTCTTGCAAGCTTTAATTACGTGGAAATCCATGACAGGTTTGTGTTTCACTGTCTGTACTCAAATCTATTCTAGCAAGGTGCAGAAGGCCTGGAGGACACACCTGCACCCATGGTTTGCCAATAAAACAATCTCTGACAATGTCCACTTGTCACAGATACAAACAGCTTACCCAGTCTTCCCAGGATCCTTTGGGATTTGCCTGTTTGATAGGCTCAAGTCTTTTTAAGATAGTCTGACAGGCATTCTAGAAACAAAGAGAAAGAGAAGAAATATTTTAAGATTTGAATAGCCAGCTTATGATATTAAGAGCCCTATAGGGATTTCAAAGAATCTTCTATTTAAATCAATAGTGCCTTTAGGACTTTGGCAAATCATAAAAAGAAACAAAGTTCACTAACAAATGTCTTGCTACATAGGAAGAAATGTTGCCTGAAAAGGATTTTAAAGGAGATTGGCTGTGCTGAGAGCAGAAATTCAGCACAGAACTTTCTGGACCTTGACATAAAATATAAGAAGTCCACTCATTTATGCATTAACTTGATTTGTACCAAGTCTGTACAGGACAGCTCAGCATAGTTTACAAGATGATCCTTTAACGCTGGGAAAAAAAAAATTCTTCCCAAAATTCAACTTACTCAAATAAGCTGTGCAGAAAATAATGATTTTACTGATGATTTTACTTTATAGGTTACACTTCCCTTTCTCTTTTAAACTGAGAATGGCAAGTGCTAAGTTGTTCTTCTAAAATGGAGAAGCCTTATACCCAGCAAATATATGTAATTGGTAACTCCACCATGGCAGACAGCCATGACCATGCCATTGCTACAGCAGAATATCTGCTCTGAGCTGATCAACACTTAGAGCTTGTGGAGCACAGCTCTCAAACCATTTGCTATTAAGACATGCAGCAAAATACATTTGTTATCGATAAAGCTGCATTAATTACTTAGAAGCTGGCTATTTAAATGGCTGCTTTGTTCTGCTCATTTTGAGCAATCCCAAATGCTCTATTTTTAGAACTACGAAAGGACTGAAGGAGAGTTTTGAATAACTTGAAAAAATAAAGTTATTCACAATCTAATGCCACTGGTAGCTATAACAGGTAAAGAAGTTATGAGGCATCCTTAGACAGGAGCTGCCTTTTGATAGTTGTTCTCCTTAAGCAACAAATAAATACAGGACATCTTTTCATGCTCTGGAGCCCTCTCTTGTTACCCACTCCTTTAAATAACTCAGCTTCCATACATGGACGGCCATTCCATTGATATCCGCGCTGACTGAAGCGGCTGTTGGGGAGGTATTTGGGACAGTGTTTGTGCTGGTCTCACTGATGTAAATTTTGGAGGTGGGGACTCCCAGGGACCTGCTAGCAACCTGCAGAGCAAAGGTAAACAATTGGTAAGCAGCACTTTTTATCCATGAGCATTGTCAGTCACTGCTTGCACTGCCAGGACCCACACTGAAACCTCCACCCTCTCCCACCATAAACTTAATTTTTCCTGCAGGCCAAGTTGTTTGTGACTGAGAACTAGCCAGAACATTGATATATTTGCATTTCACAGACTGAATGCCTGTGAGCACCTACACTTTTGCCACAATGACTTTCACAGCACTACTGTGAGACTAAATTCTTCTCTCAACAATTCAAAGAATCACAAGATCAATAGCCCTATGAGATTTTCCTTCCATTTTCCTTCTCCCTTAAGCCTTTTTAACTACAAAGGCACTAGCATATGAAGATATATATGTTTGCAATACTACTAATTTTCATATAAAATGGACGTAAACTGTACCTTAATGGGGTGAAATGAAATTGCCAGAGAAGATAAACTGTAAGCATAACCTGCATTATCAACATAATGAGATTTAAGATGATGAAGAATCTAATTCTAATTCTCAATTGTGATAATACTCTGGAAATCTAGCACTGCTGCTGAAACAATGAAGAGGAATTAATCATGATTTTTTACCCTCTGCATGCACACAGAGGAAGTGTTAAGCTGCCTGAGGCAATACTGTGGGGAGAGTGTAATTCTCCTGAAAAGATGTCTCACATAGTTAAGCCCAAACTCATTATTACCTGAATCATTTTAGTGTGAAGTCCTTGACCCATCTCAGTTCCCCCATGTGTAAGTAACACAGAGCCATCTGTATACACATGGACCAGAGCTCCAGCCTACAACAGGGAACATTAATCATCATAAATTAACTCGTGGAGTACTTAGCAGACTACAGAGAGAAATCATTCAGAACCAGACTAAGGTTTTTCTTTGGTGCAACTAAAGCTGCTTGTTTACACTTGAGGTGAGTTTGGTTTAGTCTCACCAACTCACTATAAGTTCCAATGACATAACAAACCCCAGTCAGTATTCTCAGCTCAGAAAGCAGGTGAAGTAATCCAATCCTGCCCCTGTGAAATACAGATGCACCCTTCACCTGAACTTGCCAACACTGCTGACTGTCCATCAAATCAGCTCAAACACAGGAGCAGTGTTTCTACCGCAGAGAAAGGCAGAGAAATTAACCTAACACAATACCACGGAAATGTAGCTACGTTGTGGTGTCTTTTGGGCAGTATAAACTGGTAACTGTTGTGCTGCTCATTTTGGCATTAAAAATGCTTGCTCCTAATTAATTTATTACTTCTTCCAGAAGCTCCAGTTTGGTACAACTGGAGGAAGACCTGAAGGAGGCAGCATAAATGCAGCTTCTGTAGCAAAAATGTAAATGACATTTACAGACCTGGTTCAGAAATGGGACAGTGAAACTGATGCCAAATTTAGTAGGAATGATGCACATCCCTCTCTTCTTCCAGCGGTTCTGCCTACAAGGAAAGAACATTATTGGTATACCCAGGAGCCTTTTATCACAAAACAATACTGTGCTTCCCTCTGACTATGTATCAAATAGAAATTAAATACCTAACTGTGATATAGACAGAGTTAATCACTAATTTGTATTAAGAAATGTCTTTCTTTATGGTTTCCAACAAGAAGAAATTCCAACTGAAGATGCTTTCCCCAAGCATTATAGAAGCAGTTGTCCACATTATTAACTGTTCAATGGTATACACAAACCAACTAAAAAAGACTATAAGGCAGGGCAAAGCCTAAACAAATTGCTTTGCTAGCTGGACTTAACAGATTCCCTCTTCTTTGCTACATTTCACTTACAAAATCATGCCATGCCAGGTCTGATTCTGGCCTTATATTATGCTACAGCTCACTGATAAGAGTTTTTCTCAGACAGTGAGCACGAAGGGATTTCAAAAAGAGAAATTTTTAGAAGTCGCTCTACAAATATTTCACACCACTTGATTTGCTAAGAGAACTTCAGAAGTTAGTAGGCAACAGGTGCACCCAGTAACAAGACAGCTCCAGAGCACTCACTTGTTGAATTCTTCTATCAGTTTCTTCCTAGCATGATAGCTGGAGCTGGACAAACATTCATCCCAGCATCTTCGTAGAGTAAATCCCTCCAGCTTTTGGTTAAAATGAGTTGTGTCTCCTTCGTGATAGAGATTGAGCTTCCGCACCTTCCCGAAGACACATAGAAAGGACAGGCTAAGTTTAATGCTTTGGACAAGGACAGGTGAGATCTAAAGTGTGCTGGTTCCTAATTTTACTCCTTTGCTCTTTCTACAGAACAAAGCAATTAACATACATATCTCTGTTTATAGGAAAACAAGAACTGAGACATTAAGGCTGGGAATTTTCAGAGATTGGGATGTACAGCACATTGTCAGTAAGATTAAGGTACCTAGTGCCTTTGAACTTTTTTTAATATCTGTTCTTAAAGCAGATGTTACAAACTTGAGGCTACCAAGAAATTTAACTAAACAGAAAATAATCCATGCTAGAATGTATCTGTCACATAAGTTTGAGTTCCTGCTAAGAGCTCAGCAAAAATGAAGCAAAAGTTCTTATGCTTAAAAATTTTGTATGGCTGATCCAGTTCCCAGAGCATGTTCAAAGACAGCACCACCCTGGCAGGTGTCAGTGGGTCTGTACCTCCTCGGGTGGCAGGCCACACTTCCGAGCGACATCGCTCATCCAGCACTCAGCAATCATCATTCCCTGGGGCCCTCCAAAGCCACGGAAGGCTGTGTTGGAAGGCAAGTTGGTCTTGCAAACAATGCCCACGCTGCTCACATTGGGGATGTTGTAGGAGTTATCCAAGTGTAACAGGGCTCTGTCCATAACCTGGTGAAGAGAAGGAATAGAGGTGGACACATTTTACATGACTGGATGTCAGACTTCTCACCAGTGCCAAAACCAGACTGGAAAGTCTGAAGCTAGTTTACAACAATCAGCACTTTCTCTTGCACCCTGCAGTGCTGAAGTCAACACAGCTGGATGAGCACTGAAGTGCAGCCAGAACTGCCTCCCACGTGCAGTGGGGTGTCAAGTGGTGGCCTCCTGAAGGACACCACAATAAGCACACTTCCCTGTTGACAGTTATGACTCTGGGACAGATTGAGCTTCAAAGTCCTTTTTTCGCCCTGGGCTCATGCTGAGTCAAACTGTTACTAAATGCCATTACCCATCTGGAAGAAACAGTTTTCATTATATTGAGTAGTCTGTTACTAGAAAAGAAATCTTGCTGATATCAAGTGACTCAGCACTGGGCTATGGCAGTAAGGGCAATGATATAAAATAAAGATTTTCAATAACTACATCTGAACTGCAAGATTTGAGATCTTTGTCCACACTGGGAAAGGGCCATAATTTCTTTCTGGCCTATGATTCCAGATTTCCCTTCCAGCAGCACAGAGAGGGTGTTACACACAACCCAACTTTATTTCAACACAGAGCACTTTCCAGTCCCCTGATTCAGACACGTTCAAGAAAAAAAAAAATACATAGATGTCCTCTCAACCAGGCTCTCAGCTTATGCAAAGACACTTGCCTGCTGTTCTGTTCTGCTCTGCCCAGCACCAGCCACATTGCCATCATCAAATGGGGCTCTGGTGGAGAGCTCTTGCAGTTCTTTCCTCTTGAAACGAATCCATTTTTGCAGAAAATTATCAAAGACTCAGTGGACTGGAGAAAGTGAGCTAAAATAAACCTGAGTGACACTAGGCTACTGAGTTGGTCACTCACATGACTCAGAAAAGGAGGGGTTTTTACTTAGCAGTGCAAAACCTTGAAGACAAACTCAGAACTCGGGTGCATTTTTTGTCCTCACTGCTTGTGAACACTGTTGGCTTCAGCCAGTCCTTAACAAGTTTGTTGATTTAGGCACTCTGCCCTGATCAGGCTATTGACTGGGATTCTTCTCTTTCCAAGGAACTATCTTTCCCCAGAGCTGGGGATCTATCAGTCATCTTGCATTGTGCAAGTGCTCTTCCATCACAGCCCTCTGTAATGCAAATCAAACATTCTTGACCCCTTTGCTCAATGTGAGTTATTACAGCATCCATAAGAATTATGTGGCATACGCCAAGGCAGGTCAGTTGGCTCAGAGAGCATTTGTAGGAGCTCCAAAACCCCTTCAAAATCTGTTTTCAGTCATATCAAAGAGCTGCACGTGCAAGCAATGCTGTAGGCAAAAGGTCTCTGAAGTCAGAGCAAAAGGTTGCACAGAAAAACACTTTTTGCTTAATTAGCCATCAGAAAATTTTACTTACACCATGAGAGAGGTCTACAGAGTTGCCCCCATTGCTGTAGTATGACACCTCCAGACTCTTGATTTTCCCATTCTTCATGAAACCAACCTGTCAAGAGAGCCTCCTCAGTAATCAGTTTTCTACAAAATGTTCTGGTTTGTGCTTCCCTCCAAAAACTGAATGCATCTCACACAGGCAGAGAGGGCTGGCTGTCCCCAGTGCAGCATAGGACAGGCACAGCCAGCAACTGAAAGAGTTCCTCAGTAAAGGCTCCATGCATGTTTCAACCTTGCTCCAGAGAATTCTTCTAAATTAAGTGCTGGCTGCTTATTACAGCCACAATTTCCTTAACAGGTTTTTCTTTCAAAAGCAGCAGCAGTTGGATGGGGAGTGAAGCAGAAAGGAAATTAACAAAGCACATTTCTGTGCAAGGGATGCTTTAAAGGAATGGGGGAGCCTCTAAGAACAACGGGTTGTCAACAGGAGCAAAGTCTTGGTTGCAAGGAAGGCAGAAATATTCATGCTGGGGTCACAGGAAGGGAACCATGCAAGCGAAAATAAGATCTGCAGGAAAAATGCTTTAACAGGAAAAATGCTGTAGCCCATCTGACCTGGTCCATTTGCAGTGGGGGAGCTCAGCAGGTAAATGACCATAGCAGCAAGTTTTTCCCAAAATCTTACTGCTCTCTGATATCTCAGGGGACAACGCTGAGAGCAGATGTGTGTGCATCTCATGTGTGCATACCTTGTACCTCCCCAGGAAGGGGTGCCTCCCACCACTTATCAGCATGTCCTCGTCTCGATCCAGCATGCACCTCACTGCACGGCCAGTTCTGTTAAAGAGCACAGCTTTTTAGGCAGAGCCTGAAATGCACAGCACGGTTCCTGCAGAACAAGACTCTTCTCTTTGTCTTTGCAGAGTGGCAATGGAGAGTTAAGGGTAAACTGCTTGGTTTGTGTGTTTCCTCTTAAGAAAATGGCAAGACTGAGTAAAAAAAAAAATTAACATCTCCAAAGTTGGGACCAGTTTGTGAAAACTCTTGCAAAGAGTATTTTATTTTAAAAAAAGGATAATTTCTTTTAGAGACAGATGCTAATAACAGGGCAATCACTGTTTTCCAGACTATTTCTCAAGGCACTCTTTTGGCTTTGAAAGAGAGGATGCCATAGGAATTATATAATATAACTGGCCTTCAATTTGATCTTGGTTTTTATTTGCTTATTTATTATCCAAGGAGGAAAACAAGGGGGAGAGTGGAAGTTGCTTTTTATTTTCTAACAATTTTGCCTTCTGAGTGCCTGTCTTCAGGTGGTACAAGTATCTAAGGAATATCGTAGGTGTTATTTTTTAACCTCCAGGATGTCAAACAGTGGTTTGGCTGGCAGAGATTAAGAGAAGAAAAGAATGCAAATGCATTACTGATTAATTAGAGAAAACACGTTGTTTGCTCAGAACAGAAAAACAAAGTTGATTTAGAAACAAAGCTTCATTTTGCCTGTTCTCTTCCAAAGGTATTGCATCAAATTGCTGCTGTGTTGCAAGATCCCTCTAGCACTGCCAGTAAGGGCAGTACTGGGCAGGGCAGGGTTACAGGCAGGGCAGAAATGTCATCTCAGAGGCCATGTTCACCCCAAACCTGCAGTTAAACATGAGCCCACAGCAAAACTCCAAAAACCAGAAGCCCATTTCCAATCTGCTCTTCATAGATGGTTGCAGCCTAGGTTTATTCCCTGAGTTTTTAGGGTTTTGAAAAGTGTGGTTTCCAAGGCCTGCCACCCTTCCTAGGGAAAAATCCAAAGAGGGAGTTTGCGGAAGAGCAGACAAATAATGGAGCAAGACTGATGTAGCAGAGTTTTGAACAAGGAAGAGATTCTCATACCTCTATTAAACAAAACAGTAAACATGGCTGGTGCTGGATCTTGAAATGGTTTGGGGTGAAGTAAAATAATTTGAGATACAAGAGTTTTCAGAGAGCACCAAAGGAATAAAGAGTAAGGAGGTTTTCCCCCTTTTCTATTAAAAGCTGACAACATTCCTGCATAAACTTAGCCCCTCTGGACAGGTTCAATCCCTCCTTCCCAGCTAAGAACCCTTTGAGAACACCTCCCTTGTGAAATTCCAAGCTTGCTATAAGTTGTACCGTAAGAAAACATGGAGAGTATTGAAAGTGCTCCAGTGCAAATGGTGCTCCAGAAAGAGGCAGCCTGGGACAGTCTGAAGGAAAAAATCCCTCTTCTCCACACCCAAACTTACTTGAAAGCTGCAACAGCCACTACAGATGTCAAAATAGTACTCCTAGTCTCTTTTCCTCCAAATCCTCCTCCCATTCTTTTCACTCGAACCACAACCCGATTTGAAGGCACTCCCAGAGCATTAGCAGCAAACTCCTAAAGTAAAACAAAACAGCAGAACATGTAGGGAGCTCAGCTGGTGTTAAGAACTAGATGTCAACAGACTGCCTTCCTGAAACCATTTTAGCAGTGCAAATATTGGATTTAATGTAATTGGAGCCAATAAGCCCAGCATTTGATCTCTGAGGGGAAAAGGCACAGTTCTGCAGTACACAGGGCCAGATTCAGGAAAAGACTGACACAAGATGAGGTTACCAAGACACAGGTCTCATTTAGCACAGGGTTTGATGTCCATACCACCCTCGCTGCATTGAGAGACCTTTGGACAGTCTTGGTGAGCCAGTAAGCAGGCCAAGGACACCCCATGGTGCCAGCAGCCTATCTCATGGAATGGGAGAGTTGGTGCACAGCCAGGTTTCAGCACCTCTCTTTCTGATGTGTCATTCAAGCACCATGGCTCCTGAGCAGCTGGGACCCTCAGAAAGGGCTAAGCATGTTGCTCCTCTTGACAAAGCTGTGTTGCCAACAGAAATGTCTCTGAATCTCCTGGAAGGAGTTACAGGACTCCAGCAGGATGGATATGGACTTTAAATCCCATACTCAACTCCAAGCCTGTGTGGGTTTTAATTGAAGAATAAAATAAGAGCAACTATTAAACAACCATTCATCTAGTCTGAAACTGAGAAACAATTGTGGTTTTGGCATCAGGTTAATGAGAAGTACCTGTGTCTTCATTGGGTTTTGGGTCGACACAAAGAGTTCCATCTCACCATCTTCTCCCTTTGGCACTGCCAAAGTACAATGAGTTTCCAGGTAGAAATGCTCCTGACCACCAAGGTACATCTCTCCTAGAAAATTGAAAGAAATGCCCCATAGAAAGGGCATCACTGGTGTTACAAGTTGTATCCCATCACATGTGGTCTTCAATCTACTGCCTTTGTACATGTGTTAAGTGACAACCCTTTTCTTTGCCCAGCACTGGATATCACTAGCTCTAAAATGGACACTTCTGGTTCAATGTTTAAAAACAACAAAAAACAAACTCAAAACAAAACAACAAAACACAATAAAAAATTCAGACATGCTTCCTTTCCACTTTCTAGAAATCTTTATTCCAAAACACAAGTGGCTGGCATTTCAAAAATCAGTCTGTACACCATGCCATTGATCCAGCATCCCTTAAGATGCAGTATTTGGTGCCTTTCAAGACTACACTGAAAACACCACTGAGATAAAGAAAAAAAAAAAAATCAAGTGTAGTCTGAGTTGACAAAATACAAGGTTGTAGACTTTGAAACAGGAGAACAAAAATAGAAACCCAAAAATGCCTTAAGATGATCCAACTAGGAATCAACTCTATCACTGCATGTGACTCTTTCCCAGGGCAACTTACCTGTCAGTGCTGAGGGTGCAATTTCCAGTCATGATACCCACAATTAAATGTCAGAATCAACCTCCATTCTCAGTCTTGGCCCTGATCTGTTCATTGTGTCCCATTTTCCTAAGATACAGCCATACACCACATTAAAGGAAATTGGCTGTCTATAAGATTTAGACCAGACTATGTCTGGATAGAAAAAAATTTCAGGGGAAAAAAAAAACCAAAACAACCCAATTTGTAGAATATTTGCTCAAGAAAAATGTGTCCTTTCATTGGAAAAGACTGTTTTCTGGGACATAGCTGGGAACATCCAGGTCTGTTTGAAACAATAAAATTTTATACTGGTCTGAAACTTTATATGAGATGAATTTATTCCTGCAAGCCTAACTTTCAGTAGTGTTTGCATTAAAAGGAGGTTGATAGCTTGACTTCTTTTGTCACAAACTATCCTATTTTAAAAGAATTATTAATGCTTATTCTCACCTTCCAAAATGTGATCAGATTCTTCAAAACCTTTCTTCACATCTCCCTTATTAATCCTCTTTATATCCTTAAAGAAAGATTGTTTCTCAATCGCTTCCTAGGAAACAGAACGACCCAATGACATTTTTGTGTAAATGGAATGAAATCAAAACTTCCTCTGACTGCAGAAGAAATATCCGAGAGAAAAAGCACAAGAACTTACCAGACACTAACTAAGGGAATAGCCAAGAGACTTGACTAAAAGCAGTACAAAATAACTTTTGGCAACACAGCAATTTCACAGCCAACACCATAACTGGACAATCTTAAGGTGCTTCTTGTGACTCTTTTTACATTGTGGACCTGGAACCTAAAGGCCTGCAGCCACCAGAGCTATAACTTGCATTAACTCTTGTCTGTAGCCCATAAGGAGGGAGAAAGGAAAATAAGAAAAAAGGGAGAAAAAGACACAAAGAGAAAACTGAATCTCTCAGATAAGAAGCACAGAAGTAGTTCACTTCTGAGCTAATACAGAATCCTCTTTCTAATGGAAGTTTTACAAAGGCATTTTCCTTTTGCCAAAACTGAAGCTTTCCATAATGAAAAAACTCCACAGAATGATCAAACAACAAAAACCAAAAAATCATCACGTTTTTGGCTCCACTCACGTTCCCTGGTTGAACAAACAACTAGAAGCCTCAGAAGAGGCAAAGGTCTCACACATTGTTTGTGAATCCACAAATCACACAAACAACCCAAAATCTGTCCTCAAATGACAGTACCAATGTCTCCATGAGACAGTGCACAGACTCTTTCTTTTTGCATGAATACAATTCACATTACAAAATACATGGTACAAAATAGTGGCTATTAAAAACATTCAACTAGAATCCCATGGTTCTAATTTATTCACTAGGAATGGCTTCATGGATTTTTCTTTCTCATTTCTAGATAAGAATGCTGTGTAGATTTTATCATTTGCTTGTACTGTCTCATAAGGAAATCTTGTCTACAAATTTTCTAGTTAAAAAATAAAAAAGCATGAATTGATCACACATTGTTGACATTAATTTCTTCTGCTTTGAGAAAAGCCACTTAAAGACTGTGTCCATACAGTTCACAGAGGGGAGTGAACACCTGAAAATTAATTTCATCAGCTTAGAAACTTGACAAGTGGTCTTCAGAAATCTCAGAGGAGCAGTGCAGTGACAGAGCTAGGAAAGACATTTTCACACCTTATTATTGCTTGTTATAAATGAGAGAATGAAGAGAGAATGGATATCTGAAGCCAGCACGGTCATACCAGACAACATTAAAAGCAAGCCTCTGTGGGTTAGAATGTAACTCACAGGAACCTTGTTAAACAAATTTCTGCTGAGCACAATATAGCTGCTTGAGTTTGGTTTATTTGTTTCAGCTTTAAATAGCACAGAAAAAGTTAATGTACTCTAAATTAGTAGGGCATTAAAGATGTGCCTTCTGTATATTTAAATATAAAATTGTTCCTTCTGTCCATATCCTGTTGCACCCACAAACACAAACAAAACATGGGGTTAAGTAACCACATGTGTGAGAACAGAACTGGACATCAGGGGGTCCTAAGCCAACTGCAGATGCAGACCTGAGCCATCTTACCTGAATTGTGACAATAGGTTTAAGTTCTTCATACTTAATCTTCACAGCTTTAGCTGCTCTCCTGGAATGTTCCTGTGTGTCTGCAAGGACTGCACCGATGATGTGACCCACACAGGTGACCTACAGGCAAGATTAGGACCCACCATCATTTGAGGTGTGTGTGTATGCAGTAACAAGAGACTCGTGATAATTCTCTTTATTCCTTTTATGCAGTTTTTCATCTGTTTTTTCAGAGCAGTCTATTTAAAATCAGCCCAGGGAAAATAATCACAAGCAAATTTGGACAGCAACTGAGTGAGTGAGCCTGTCCCAGGGGGCTGCAGCTTAGAGAAGAACCGTGGAGATAACACAGAGGAGAGGGGCATATGGCAAAGGGAATCGGGCCTTATTGAATTTGGCACCAAGATTTCTATTGACCCCAGTGCAGTTAGAATTATGTCTGCATAAGGCAGAGGGCTTGACTGGACAATATGAGAAATGCTGTCTCCTGAGCAGCATGATTGAAGAAGACTGTTTTTAGCTACATACCACATCCTTAGCAAAGACAGTCTCATCATTAGCGATGCCGGTGACGTTGCTGCCAGGAACATCCTTGGCAGAGACAAAACACACAAACCCAGGAACACTCTGAGCTTCAGATGCATCTACAGAACTAAGAAAAGAAGGAGAAAGAGGGTTATTTCTCATTTTTTTCTTTGTGTAAGTGATTATGAGATTCTAATACAAATTCAGGCCTGATTCCCTCAAGTCTGGCTACACCACGTGAGTGTTGTGCAAGACCATGACAGAAAGCAAAACATACAAGACTAAAATCATTTGGGATCTATATGAAAACATTAATCCTGACTGTGAGACTGATCACCAGCCTGCTACTTTGGACTATGTCATGCATCTTTTTCCCTAAGACACATCTAAACTTGATCCAGTTGCCACATGTACAAAAGATTTGATGACAATTTGGAGTTACTGATGCTGTGCTTCCACTCTCTTCTTAGCTGCCATGATTCTTGCTATGAAGGCAAGAATTCCCTGTTTATTATAAAATAAAATTTTAGTGCAGACATGCATCATCAGCCATGGGTGAGCCAGGGAGAAATTGTTGAGGATCAATCACAAGGAAGCTTCAGGGTTTTTAAGAAGATGCAAAAGAAACAATGCTCAAAAAGACAAAAACTTTCATGAAAGGCTTTCTTAGGTAATCAGCAAAAGAGGTATCTTACCAAAATTCTTGTCTGCTTGAATCATATATAGATTTAAAACTCTGAGACAAAATAACTAAAAAATGGCAATAATTTAATTTTTATGTGGAGAACTTAGTAAAAAATGCATTACAAAAGACTTTCAGGTTCCTTTTGCAATATTCTGTACATTTGCTTTACAGAGATACAGTTGAGAATAGAAGAGCTGTGGCTTTGATTTTGCTGACTGAATGATTTATTGCCATTGGTAAATTGCTGCAATTTTTTCAGCAACTTGTTTAGATTCCTGAAACTTTGATATAAACTGTGCCTGAAAGCAGCTGTTACTGCATCCCAGTGAGCCACAGACTTTTTTAAAAAGGCATTAAATATATAAATGAACTTTCCCACATGAACCCTTAGACAGCAGGAACTCAAAATGCTATTTTTCTTTGGAAAGCTGTCTTTCCGGTGTTTCTGCAGCAGTAGCTCACAAACAACCCCCTAACACTTTCCCTTAGTTACAAATGCAGAGGCAGATGATGTCTGATTTACACTTGGTGCTCAAAATCTAACTCAGATGAGGTAGAAGTTTTCAGATTCAATATTTTGACTGCCAAAATCATAGGTTGAGATACTTTTGCCCCCTGATTAAATATTCATCTACCTCCTGTACAGAATATTAGAGGCTGCAAGCCTGAAATATGTGCACACAACATAAATGCATGAGAATGTGTACAGTAACCTCTAGAAAACACTGCATGTTGTGGTCACAAGCATGGATGTGATGCTTTCTCTATCTCCCCATCTGCCCTGGTGGTAGTAACAACACGTAAGTGTCTGCAGTGGATGTTGCAACACCTGAAAATTAACTATGATGACAGAGCAGTTTCTTTCATAACCTGGGAGCCAGCTACTACATCCGTGCATCCATGACCACCATGCTGCCGATGCCACAATGGGAAACCTCTGGACAGGAAGCCTAATTAGGCAGGAAGTATTGCCTAAGGAATGAACAGCACATTGCAAGGCTGCTGAGGATGACATGGGCCAGTGCAACACGGAGTGTCCCACACCAAAGCAGCTGAGGGTAGATGAGAGCTTGCAGAGATACCACCATGTAAACAAAATTAGGGTTTGTGGGGGCAGTCAGTCCTGCAATATGACAGCATTAAAATGCATATGAGAATGTAGATGGCATTACCTGCAGGACTATGTTTTTGGAATTGGTTAGTCACTATTGTTATTAACTAGGGACCAGTCATGCTCTGCATGGACAGATGTTTTCTGAGACAGCTGCACTTTCAAATGCTGACCTGTCCACCTTGCTACAGCCTAACACAAGCAGGGCTACACCTCGTAGCTGAAGCCAATTCACAAATGACTTTTGTGCAGAGGGGTTTGACCACAGCCAGTGCAGGTAAGCGCCATGCAAGGCACAACCCAGTGCACACAGCTGACTCGCCAGCAGGAGTGCAGGTAGAACTGCATCTTACATCCTAATTTTTCAGGCAGACAGAAAGAGAAACTTAAAGCTGCATGCTCTGGTTAGTGATTAAAATGACATCTCCTCAGCCACTGTGGTGCTCTCCTACCCTGCTCCTTTTTAATCTTGCATGCCTAAGTATAAGAGATGGGAAATGCAGAAAGTTTGCCTAGGCTGAGGGCTTTTGTGTTTCAGCAAAGCCCAAAGTTTGCTGTTAATTCTCTCATATTCCCACTGACGCAGACTTCCAAGGCAGCTGTCGCACACACTGCTCGCCTCCATGTAACAATGTGCAAGGAACTGGAGCTCCCACCTAAGCAAAAACCTTTGCCTCACCCACACCCTGACAGATTGATGTTTTCTAAGCCACCAGGCACCAGATGCTTCCAACATCTGAAAGCCAGAAGCGACACTTACAGGATCTTAGCGTGGGCCTTGGTGCTGGTCACCAGCGTTAGGTACAGCTCGTTCTCATAGTGAGGGATGTCATCGCAGTACACAGCTTCTCCACTGGCTTGTTTGGCTGCTGAAACGTGCACCAGAGGCCGGCCCACCATGTCTTCCACAGCCTGCCCCTTGGGCACTTCCTGGAGTAAAATAGCGCTGACTACTACTGGCTTGGGTGGAAGGGGATGGAAGCATTGATGGGAGAGCAAAAGGCACTGTGAGACATTCTAGTGAATGGGGAACGGGATGGGGGCTCAGTCCTGTGGGAAAGCAAGGTAAGCAAGATGCCACAAGATGCGGCTACACAGAGGGGAGCTGTAGGGAATGAAGTGAAAGGGGTTTGGGTTTCAAAATTGCCGTGGAAGAGAAGGGTTTGATTTCACAGCTTGCATAAGAAGGTTCAAGTTATGAAAGTGGATTCTACTCCCAATGCTGAAGAGAATGGGTCACTAACAGAGAAATAAGAAAGAAGATATATCCCAAGTCTGCAGCCTGAGAGGTGCCAAGAAAGGCAGGCTGTAACTGGGGAAAGCAGAAGGGGAATTTCAGTTTGGATACAGAGCTGGCTACAGGAGGAAAAGCGATTTTTATAAAGCTGTCAGCAACAGTCTTAGGCAATGGTAGGAAAGAATAGTATCCTAAAGTGAGGAAAGGACTGAGAACCAAATACAAGCTTCACACATGGCATTTTAAAATTTTATGTGATGACCATACTCAGGGAGATAAGAAGATAAGCAGCACAGTTTGAGCTACAGAAAAGCCTGCATCTATGCCATGCTGACACTGCTACTTGGGAAAGTTTCTACTTACTTGGAAGAGCTGGGCATTTGCAATTGGATCTTTGTGAAACAGCTCTGTAGCACTGATGTAGTTTGAAGGGATGGGCTCACCCATATTTTTCTGCCAAAGACATATTAAAGAAAATCACCTTCACTTCCGATTCTTCTCACATTCCCTAGTAGCTCAAGATATTTTCCATTCTCCATCTTCCACTTAAGGTAATCCATAATCTACTGAGTTAAAGGCAAATGCGGCTCAGGCTCTGTGCCAAGCATAACCACAAGGCCACTTGGAATGTAGTAAATGGGAGAAGTACAGGAATCATCCTGTGAACCCACAGAGCAACACCCTTCCACCACAAGGTGAGGGTGCCACGAGGAAGCAAGTGGGAAGATACACAAGTCACTGTTATGCAAGCAGTAGAGTAGCTCTGGCAGCTATTGCAGCATGGATTTTGTTATCAGATGTGACTCTGCTCAAATCCGAGCCCTCCCTGTGCCTTCCCCACCAAGGCAGCACAAAGAGGATCTCCTTCCCCAAATCTGCCTTCCCAAGGAGCACTCACAGTGCCACTCTTGCTCAGTTTCTGAAGGACTGTCAGGTAGAACTTGAAGAAGAAGCTGAGGGTGAGTGTGCGTCGGAAATCCACCATCCCACCAGGAGCAGAAGGAGACAGGTCCATCTCACCCGACAGTAAGCGGCAGGCATCCTGCAGCAGCTTCTCATTCCAGTCTCTGCAAGGGAACAAAGGTGACACAGAGCCCTTGTTCAGACCTAAATTCACCAGGGCAGACTAAGTCTTCTGACACAAAATCACGGAATATGCTGACTTGGAAGGGGCCCATCAGGATCACTGAGTCCAGCTGCTGGCCTTGCACAGAACACCCCAAGGGTCACTCCATGTGCCTGAGAGCATTGTCCAAACGCTTCCTGAACACTCTCAGGCTTGGTGCTGTGACCACTGCCCTGGGGAGCCTGTTCCACTGTTCCAGTGCCCAACCACCCTCTAGGTGAAGAATCTTTTTCTAATATCCAAATTAAACCTCCTCTGACACAGCTTCATGCTGTTCCCACAAGCTCTCAGGCAACAGCATCAGTTCTGTCTGTTCATATGTGTGTGCTTTGCTGTCATCTTGGGCTCATGGTTTCTTTCCTAAAGATGTGACAAAGCTATGACATTATAAAAGCACTGATTTTTCCAGCCAGTTTGAAATAAAATCAGTTTTGCAGGTCATGCATCCATCTAGCTTCTAGATCAACAGATGAGAGAATTGGCAAGAAAATGGCTCTCTGAATGAGAGAATGACATGGATCCTCGAGGGTAAGGAATACTGGAGGAAGCAAAGCATTACACAAAACACACTGCTGCAGAAGCATAACTATACTTCTTCCCCTTTCTCCTTTAACTTTTAAAGAAGATTTAGGATATTTTAGATATTTAAACTGCTCCTGTAAAAACCAGCACAGTTCCATTAGACAGTCTTTTTATCACAGAAAAAATCCTGCCTGCCAGTGAGTTCCTTGCAAGTTTTTAGAGCCAGGACAGTGGTGGGAGCCATTCCTCCATAGCTTAGTTTTATCTCCTCCACTCGGCTTGTGCCATCTTGGAACAGGACTCTCATCCCACAGGTCACAATAGCAATGTCATCCTCACGACGGGAAGCCTGCTTGAAAGCTGAGAAGTATTCACCCTGGAAGACAGGAAAATATTTCTTTATTCTCTACCTTGGCATGCTTTGGAGTATAAATGTGGACAAGCTGTTAACCTATCTCTACGTGAATGAGCTATTCCAGGGAACAGTATCTGTCTGATTCATTGTGCAGGGCCAAGCAGGACATGTTTGTTCAGGCAGCACTGTTTATTTTCACACAATTCAATGATTAATTCTAATGCATCAGTTCAGTGGTTATTAGCCAACCTAGGATTGTGGGGGAAAAAAGCTTTGACAGAGATCTGCTCATACCTGTCACATTTTCCCATATCTCAAGAGGAAGAACCAAGACAGATTGTTTCTACATAAACAAAATTACAGTTTCCCAGCAAGTTTTTCTTCCTCCCAGGCTGCTAAGCTAGAAGTCTCATCAGTAAAACCCATATTCTACACCCTTTCCCTTCAGAATTCTTTGAAATCTGCAAGAACTAAAATCAATAATCACAAATATCACTCAGTTCTAGAGTAGGCCAGACTAATTAATAAAAACAGAAAAATTCAATCTGTTAACTGCAAATAGAATTCTGAGTTACTATCCTGGTCTCCACAGAGCAAGGAAATTCTTGTAAATGCACCAGCAACTACAGCACACAAAACTCAGCAGCTCTGCTATGAAGAGTGGCAGTAAATATGAGATTAACACTCTACCAAGACACACGTGTATCAATGTCACCCTGAAGTCACAGCATAGTCAGTCCTCTTGCCAGTACTGCAGGTTAGGACAAATTGCTGTTCAGGCACCCTGCAGACTAAGAGAGCAATCAGATCTGATGTATCTGCACTGCCCTTCTGGAGATTTTCTGACAAGTTTCTTCTCTAATAGCTCAGCCAAGTGACTCCATACAGCACAGCACTCTGCTCCATTAATTGCTTCTAATCTGAAGTTCACAGCAATTCTTTCATTATTGGATAGAACAATTTCTCTTCTGTTGACAATGAGAACAGTTTCACAAGGGGTCCCTTTCATGCATCAAGGACTTGTTACTGCAGATATAACTGAAGGGTGTGCTTCGTTTCCTGAATTCAAATAATTACTCAGCAGCCAGCAGATAATAGCAGAGGAGCATCAATAGCATCCTTCCAGTAAGGACATTCTGCCACTCTGCTTGGTAAAACAATTAGCTTTCAAAGAGGAGAAAAAGCAGGCTCCTCTCTTACTGCGTAATCAAGAGATTTCCAATGACATGATTGCAACAAGAGGACAGTATTTGCCTTCTCTCCTCACAAGACACCTTAATTTTCTTGATTCAGAGTCCTGAGGGAGGAAAGGCACTCACAACCTTTCCTCACTAGGAGCGTAGGTAAGTGAACCATCCCATCAGCTGCCATGCCTGCCTGGGTCTCTTGGTAAAAAAACAGAGCATGTTAATTCTTTCTATTGTTTGGCCAGTCTTACTCTTGGTGTGACAAGTTACATGAATGCAGGGCCTAACATCAGTTTCAAATAAAGATAAACCAAAAAATTCTATCTAGCTGTGTGCTCACACAGCCCTGCTTCCATTCACGAGGAAATCACAGTTGCAGAAAACTTTGCCTGCCACAGGCCAGCACCTTCAGACATGCCCTGAAGAACTTCAGCCTCCCTGCTTGTGAGCAAAGATCAGCCAAGAAACCATGAAGCTGAGAGTTCAAAAGTTGTTTTAGTTTTTCAGATCAATGAGCTGCATATAACCTAGGGCTGAAGCCACTGCCCCTGCTTGTAAGCATTTGTTTGTTTTGTGAAATTGCCATGTGACTGTCATATGGATGGAGGAATAAGGTGCTTTTCATGGGCAGCTTCAAGTATGTTTCTCATTTAGGCAGAAAGTGATGCTTTTATCACAAGACCAAAGGATCACTCAGAAACAGATGGAAAACCACCCTAAATAAAATAAATTTCTTCCCTTAGTAGTTAAATAGAAAAAAAAATGAGAGGATAGACAAGGCATTTATTAGTTCTGTCCCATAATACAATCGTATTTCAAGTAAATCTGTGTTTTCCATTTATAAAGAAAACGTGGCGCTATACTGCAAATCCTTGCATCTTATGACTTGGGGCCACAAGCCCTAAGAAGGTAAATACCTTCAGAAGCATAAAATTACAGTCTGATGTTCTCAGCCCTAAAGGAAAAAGAAGAGTTTTCCTTCTTAGGCACTCTGTTATGGTTTGTGCTGCTACAGCAGAGCAGCACTCATTGCTCTGTTTCAAGCAGGTTTTGCAGCCTCCTTTGAAGTTGCAAGTCCACGTGGCCAAAATGCCCTAACAGTCAACCCTTGTGGTTTATATCTTGCAAGAAAAATGCAGAAACTGAGCTTCCCTTTTACCCAAATGGACTTTTCCCCATTTCTTTTCCCGTTTCAGCTCACAGAAATTAAACAGGAATCTTTGGCACATTAATGTCACTCTGCATCAGGAAGTGCTAAAATCTTTTCTGTACTACTTTTCAAGCAGAACTTCTACCTCTGGGAACATCACTTTGACACTTTTCATCATTACCAAATGCACTCAAAAAGCTTCAGACAATAAAATGAAATTTCTCTCTCTTGCACTAGAAAAATTTTTGGTCTTGCCATACTTTATCATAGAACCCTGCTCTCCTTGCTTGTCAAAAATGGTGTGCTGCTACATTTTCTCCAAATAATTCACTTGCTTCCTGGTCCACTTGGGACTACATAAGCATTTGGAGGTCAGTCAGGATAAAGATGCCTAACTTTGAAAACAATACTCAAATAACAGCATTTTAGCTATACAGACAGTGAAGTTTTTTTTCTCACAAGCTTACCTTCCTGCTGTAGGGTATTTCAACAGAGAGAAGTATTTCTTCAGGCTTAACTATTGTCTTTCTGTATCCAGTGAAAAACTTCTCATCCATCATGACAGTCCTTTTCCCCTCTATAGAGCAAAGAGACATTAGTGGTGAATAAATGAAGAACAGCAATAATACGTGTGAAAAAGCCTTCAGCCTACACAAATCACTCTTGATATGATATCAGATTTCATTTTCCACCCTTTTTCACTAAATCAGGAAGAACTTCTCCGATTTACTTTGGTATTTATGGAATATATGGCAGATTCTGCCTATATATTAAATTTTCTTTGCACAGGAACTGATTAAAGAGACCTCCTTCTTTCTTTAGCTAATTAAAGCTGAGCTTCCAGGTGAGCCAGTTTCCAAAAGTCTAATGAAATCGCCCTTTTTCTCCTTTCCATGTCCTACACACAAACCAGCACTCAAGTCAGTGATCAGACAGTCCACTTACTTCAAGGATCCTATTTTAAAAAATTATTCCCAAGAACAAATAAAAACTAAGATGCTTGCCTTTCTTCATAGAAAAACATAATAAGCTTCAGTCTTTATCTGAATAAACCAGAAGGATTAAAGTACAATAGTGACAGAAACTATCTGATGCCTATTATTTTTCATTAATACACATCTTCAACCAGCTCTTCACAAGGACATAGCTGTATGTCCATAGGCAGTACCAGATATTTAATCTGGCAAAGAAGTCCAAAACTCTTTAGCAAGCCAACCTTAGACCTAGCTTTAGGACTTTAGCCTCAAAAATGGTAAAAAACACAAAGACTCAGACTAATAATGTTAATTTCCACTTTCAAGTTCTGGCCTGACCTAACAACCCATGGCAGAGGACTGCTGAGTATCCCACTCCCCTCAGTGCCACAGGGAAATGTAACTTACCTTTTGATATCAAAGTAAGTTTGCTTCCACTTGCCATTAACACAGGATTTAAGTCAGAAATTGGGCTTGCTGTCATTATGTTCCCACCAATAGCCTAGAGTGAAAATAATGCACCAGATAAATATTAAAAATCTAAGCAATATTTTGCCTTCAATTAATTGGGAAAACCTAAAGCCCACAAAATCAGTTTCTGTCTCAGACAATATTAACATTTGCCTGAAACAGATTTAGAACAGTGTTTTGTTAATGCATCAAGACTACCTTATATTATATAACCTTTGTATGCACAGCCATGCCAAAATTCAATGACTGTAACTGTATTAAGGGAATATCCATGATACTATAAAGGGTCTTTTCAGTACCAGTCAGGAACCCAAGGTTTTTGGCTCCAGTACAGATGTATGGCACAGTGTCTCGTGGAACTAAAGCCCTTGTTTGGTAGGTTGGTTTAACTGCTTGATTGATATTTTTTTCTTAGAGTACATGGATTTTGAACACATCTTCCCCTTTAAAATTAGAGGAAAATTTGCCAGATCTGATACATTAACACTATGACTGCCCTGGTTGTCATGGCAATAATACACACATCTGCTTCTTTGAAGTTTGTCCAGCACTCTAAATACCTCTTTTGTTAAATTAGTCAAATCTCACTCCAGCTTCCCCCACTTGGTGATAACAGCACTGGAAGACCTGGTCAACTGCCATGTTTCCCTTGCTTGCTTGATGTGTGACATCAGTGCAGCACAGACACCAGCTAAGACCCCACCAGTTTCTGGGGTTGATCTTTGTGCACTGGTTTCTTTCTCAAGGTTTGAAAATGTTCTCCTCTGAGAAGCACTGGGCACACCAGCACTGCATGAGGCAGGGCAGCTCCTCAGACTGAGCTTTCAACTACAGCCCCTGGTGCTCCCGAGTCACTTACAGCAACATTCCTGATCTGGGGCCCTGCAAACCACCGCAGCTGTTCCAGGACAGCCTGGAAGACCTCTGTTTTGTATGGAGGAAGGTCTGCCACTGCTTTTCTCATCACCTCCTCTACTGACTTCAGGGTACAGGCAGCGCCTATGGTGACCCCTGTAAACAAACAAAGGAAAAGAATTGTTGTTCTCCAAAATGTTGAGGTACAAAAGGATGGTTACAACTGTGTCTGCAAAGCCTAGGTGCCACCGAGTTTAACTAGACCTTCCATTACATCAGATGATTTAGAATGCACTGCATGTAAACATCACATCCTCTAAACAAAATTCACCTTTAAGCCCCAGTTCATGCTGATGCTGGCCCCCAAATGACAGTAACCCATCACCCTTTTGCATCAGTGTATTATTAAGAATATTGGCCTCCTACAGGTATTTGTTTGTCCTTTGGGAAGCGAACTCCAACTCTTTTTCAGTTTCCACACTTTAAAAACCACACCAGACATTGGGCCACATGCACTACACTGTCCTAGGTACTTCTATTTGTAAGGTTGACCCATTTCCATCACAAAGCTAAAGGAAATGGAATTATAGAATTGTTAAGGTTTGAAAAGACCTCCAAGATCACTGAGTCCAGCCTCTGACTGAACACCACCACATCAGCTAAACCACAGCACTAAAAGCCACATCCAGTCATCTTGAACACTTCCAGGTTGGTGACTCCACTACCTCCATGGGCAGCCCATTCCAATGCTAAACTGTGCTCTCAGTGAAGAAATTCTTC